>OX243857.2:0-1210143 GCA_945859575.2 Herminia tarsipennalis
CTTGTCGTGTCAACTACCTACCCTTGATCCCTGGTCGCTTATAATTGACGTTTTCCCCGGAAAATAGTGGAAAAACCTTCAAAAAAGAGGGATTTTTTCAGTTTTTTGAAGATTTTTCTAATTTTTTCTACGAACACTGATCCCGTTCTAAACGTCATCCTGTAGCACTCGGCGAGACGCATCTCTGGACACCTCGTTTGTCTTCCTCCGCCACCTGGAAATCAAAAAATTCACATACCTACTTGTTTGTTTACTTATAAAATCGACCTATACCCTAACAAAACATTGAAACTTTGTTGATATTTTAAGGTTTTTTGAATTTTACTTAGGTTTTTTGTTCTATAGGTAATTGATATTAGGGTTGTTTTGTATTCCGGGAGCTAGCGCGCACCCCGTGCTATCGAATTTTTCAAATTTTTTGTATATTTTTTGACATTTTTAATTAAATAACGATTAAATTTTGACAAATTTTGACTTTGAACAAACCTGCTTACTCAGCACTCAATCCAGGGTGAATTTTTTGTTTCGTAAGAGGTACCTTGTCGTGTCAACTACCTACCCTTGATCCCTGGTCGCTTATAATTGACGTTTTCCCCGGAAAATAGTGGAAAAACCTTCAAAAAAGAGGGATTTTTTCAGTTTTTTGAAGATTTTTCTAATTTTTTCTACGAACACTGATCCCGTTCTAAACGTCATCCTGTAGCACTCGGCGAGACGCATCTCTGGACACCTCGTTTGTCTTCCTCCGCCACCTGGAAATCAAAAAATTCACATACCTACTTGTTTGTTTACTTATAAAATCGACCTATACCCTAACAAAACATTGAAACTTTGTTGATATTTTAAGGTTTTTTGAATTTTACTTAGGTTTTTTGTTCTATAGGTAATTGATATTAGGGTTGTTTTGTATTCCGGGCGCTAGCGCGCACCCCGTGCTATCGAATTTTTCAAATTTTTTGTATATTTTTTGACATTTTTAATTAAATAACGATTAAATTTTGACAAATTTTGACTTTGAACAAACCTGCTTACTCAGCACTCAATCCAGGGTGAATTTTTTGTTTCGTAAGAGGTACCTTGTCGTGTCAACTACCTACCCTTGATCCCTGGTCGCTTATAATTGACGTTTTCCCCGGAAAATAGTGGAAAAACCTTCAAAAAAGAGGGATTTTTTCAGTTTTTTGAAGATTTTTCTAATTTTTTCTACGAACACTGATCCCGTTCTAAACGTCATCCTGTAGCACTCGGCGAGACGCATCTCTGGACACCTCGTTTGTCTTCCTCCGCCACCTGGAAATCAAAAAATTCACATACCTACTTGTTTGTTTACTTATAAAATCGACCTATACCCTAACAAAACATTGAAACTTTGTTGATATTTTAAGGTTTTTTGAATTTTACTTAGGTTTTTTGTTCTATAGGTAATTGATATTAGGGTTGTTTTGTATTCCGGGAGCTAGCGCGCACCCCGTGCTATCGAATTTTTCAAATTTTTTGTATATTTTTTGACATTTTTAATTAAATAACGATTAAATTTTGACAAATTTTGACTTTGAACAAACCTGCTTACTCAGCACTCAATCCAGGGTGAATTTTTTGTTTCGTAAGAGGTACCTTGTCGTGTCAACTACCTACCCTTGATCCCTGGTCGCTTATAATTGACGTTTTCCCCGGAAAATAGTGGAAAAACCTTCAAAAAAGAGGGATTTTTTCAGTTTTTTGAAGATTTTTCTAATTTTTTCTACGAACACTGATCCCGTTCTAAACGTCATCCTGTAGCACTCGGCGAGACGCATCTCTGGACACCTCGTTTGTCTTCCTCCGCCACCTGGAAATCAAAAAATTCACATACCTACTTGTTTGTTTACTTATAAAATCGACCTATACCCTAACAAAACATTGAAACTTTGTTGATATTTTAAGGTTTTTTGAATTTTACTTAGGTTTTTTGTTCTATAGGTAATTGATATTAGGGTTGTTTTGTATTCCGGGAGCTAGCGCGCACCCCGTGCTATCGAATTTTTCAAATTTTTTGTATATTTTTTGACATTTTTAATTAAATAACGATTAAATTTTGACAAATTTTGACTTTGAACAAACCTGCTTACTCAGCACTCAATCCAGGGTGAATTTTTTGTTTCGTAAGAGGTACCTTGTCGTGTCAACTACCTACCCTTGATCCCTGGTCGCTTATAATTGACGTTTTCCCCGGAAAATAGTGGAAAAACCTTCAAAAAAGAGGGATTTTTTCAGTTTTTTGAAGATTTTTCTAATTTTTTCTACGAACACTGATCCCGTTCTAAACGTCATCCTGTAGCACTCGGCGAGACGCATCTCTGGACACCTCGTTTGTCTTCCTCCGCCACCTGGAAATCAAAAAATTCACATACCTACTTGTTTGTTTACTTATAAAATCGACCTATACCCTAACAAAACATTGAAACTTTGTTGATATTTTAAGGTTTTTTGAATTTTACTTAGGTTTTTTGTTCTATAGGTAATTGATATTAGGGTTGTTTTGTATTCCGGGAGCTAGCGCGCACCCCGTGCTATCGAATTTTTCAAATTTTTTGTATATTTTTTGACATTTTTAATTAAATAACGATTAAATTTTGACAAATTTTGACTTTGAACAAACCTGCTTACTCAGCACTCAATCCAGGGTGAATTTTTTGTTTCGTAAGAGGTACCTTGTCGTGTCAACTACCTACCCTTGATCCCTGGTCGCTTATAATTGACGTTTTCCCCGGAAAATAGTGGAAAAACCTTCAAAAAAGAGGGATTTTTTCAGTTTTTTGAAGATTTTTCTAATTTTTTCTACGAACACTGATCCCGTTCTAAACGTCATCCTGTAGCACTCGGCGAGACGCATCTCTGGACACCTCGTTTGTCTTCCTCCGCCACCTGGAAATCAAAAAATTCACATACCTACTTGTTTGTTTACTTATAAAATCGACCTATACCCTAACAAAACATTGAAACTTTGTTGATATTTTAAGGTTTTTTGAATTTTACTTAGGTTTTTTGTTCTATAGGTAATTGATATTAGGGTTGTTTTGTATTCCGGGAGCTAGCGCGCACCCCGTGCTATCGAATTTTTCAAATTTTTTGTATATTTTTTGACATTTTTAATTAAATAACGATTAAATTTTGACAAATTTTGACTTTGAACAAACCTGCTTACTCAGCACTCAATCCAGGGTGAATTTTTTGTTTCGTAAGAGGTACCTTGTCGTGTCAACTACCTACCCTTGATCCCTGGTCGCTTATAATTGACGTTTTCCCCGGAAAATAGTGGAAAAACCTTCAAAAAAGAGGGATTTTTTCAGTTTTTTGAAGATTTTTCTAATTTTTTCTACGAACACTGATCCCGTTCTAAACGTCATCCTGTAGCACTCGGCGAGACGCATCTCTGGACACCTCGTTTGTCTTCCTCCGCCACCTGGAAATCAAAAAATTCACATACCTACTTGTTTGTTTACTTATAAAATCGACCTATACCCTAACAAAACATTGAAACTTTGTTGATATTTTAAGGTTTTTTGAATTTTACTTAGGTTTTTTGTTCTATAGGTAATTGATATTAGGGTTGTTTTGTATTCCGGGAGCTAGCGCGCACCCCGTGCTATCGAATTTTTCAAATTTTTTGTATATTTTTTGACATTTTTAATTAAATAACGATTAAATTTTGACAAATTTTGACTTTGAACAAACCTGCTTACTCAGCACTCAATCCAGGGTGAATTTTTTGTTTCGTAAGAGGTACCTTGTCGTGTCAACTACCTACCCTTGATCCCTGGTCGCTTATAATTGACGTTTTCCCCGGAAAATAGTGGAAAAACCTTCAAAAAAGAGGGATTTTTTCAGTTTTTTGAAGATTTTTCTAATTTTTTCTACGAACACTGATCCCGTTCTAAACGTCATCCTGTAGCACTCGGCGAGACGCATCTCTGGACACCTCGTTTGTCTTCCTCCGCCACCTGGAAATCAAAAAATTCACATACCTACTTGTTTGTTTACTTATAAAATCGACCTATACCCTAACAAAACATTGAAACTTTGTTGATATTTTAAGGTTTTTTGAATTTTACTTAGGTTTTTTGTTCTATAGGTAATTGATATTAGGGTTGTTTTGTATTCCGGGAGCTAGCGCGCACCCCGTGCTATCGAATTTTTCAAATTTTTTGTATATTTTTTGACATTTTTAATTAAATAACGATTAAATTTTGACAAATTTTGACTTTGAACAAACCTGCTTACTCAGCACTCAATCCAGGGTGAATTTTTTGTTTCGTAAGAGGTACCTTGTCGTGTCAACTACCTACCCTTGATCCCTGGTCGCTTATAATTGACGTTTTCCCCGGAAAATAGTGGAAAAACCTTCAAAAAAGAGGGATTTTTTCAGTTTTTTGAAGATTTTTCTAATTTTTTCTACGAACACTGATCCCGTTCTAAACGTCATCCTGTAGCACTCGGCGAGACGCATCTCTGGACACCTCGTTTGTCTTCCTCCGCCACCTGGAAATCAAAAAATTCACATACCTACTTGTTTGTTTACTTATAAAATCGACCTATACCCTAACAAAACATTGAAACTTTGTTGATATTTTAAGGTTTTTTGAATTTTACTTAGGTTTTTTGTTCTATAGGTAATTGATATTAGGGTTGTTTTGTATTCCGGGAGCTAGCGCGCACCCCGTGCTATCGAATTTTTCAAATTTTTTGTATATTTTTTGACATTTTTAATTAAATAACGATTAAATTTTGACAAATTTTGACTTTGAACAAACCTGCTTACTCAGCACTCAATCCAGGGTGAATTTTTTGTTTCGTAAGAGGTACCTTGTCGTGTCAACTACCTACCCTTGATCCCTGGTCGCTTATAATTGACGTTTTCCCCGGAAAATAGTGGAAAAACCTTCAAAAAAGAGGGATTTTTTCAGTTTTTTGAAGATTTTTCTAATTTTTTCTACGAACACTGATCCCGTTCTAAACGTCATCCTGTAGCACTCGGCGAGACGCATCTCTGGACACCTCGTTTGTCTTCCTCCGCCACCTGGAAATCAAAAAATTCACATACCTACTTGTTTGTTTACTTATAAAATCGACCTATACCCTAACAAAACATTGAAACTTTGTTGATATTTTAAGGTTTTTTGAATTTTACTTAGGTTTTTTGTTCTATAGGTAATTGATATTAGGGTTGTTTTGTATTCCGGGAGCTAGCGCGCACCCCGTGCTATCGAATTTTTCAAATTTTTTGTATATTTTTTGACATTTTTAATTAAATAACGATTAAATTTTGACAAATTTTGACTTTGAACAAACCTGCTTACTCAGCACTCAATCCAGGGTGAATTTTTTGTTTCGTAAGAGGTACCTTGTCGTGTCAACTACCTACCCTTGATCCCTGGTCGCTTATAATTGACGTTTTCCCCGGAAAATAGTGGAAAAACCTTCAAAAAAGAGGGATTTTTTCAGTTTTTTGAAGATTTTTCTAATTTTTTCTACGAACACTGATCCCGTTCTAAACGTCATCCTGTAGCACTCGGCGAGACGCATCTCTGGACACCTCGTTTGTCTTCCTCCGCCACCTGGAAATCAAAAAATTCACATACCTACTTGTTTGTTTACTTATAAAATCGACCTATACCCTAACAAAACATTGAAACTTTGTTGATATTTTAAGGTTTTTTGAATTTTACTTAGGTTTTTTGTTCTATAGGTAATTGATATTAGGGTTGTTTTGTATTCCGGGAGCTAGCGCGCACCCCGTGCTATCGAATTTTTCAAATTTTTTGTATATTTTTTGACATTTTTAATTAAATAACGATTAAATTTTGACAAATTTTGACTTTGAACAAACCTGCTTACTCAGCACTCAATCCAGGGTGAATTTTTTGTTTCGTAAGAGGTACCTTGTCGTGTCAACTACCTACCCTTGATCCCTGGTCGCTTATAATTGACGTTTTCCCCGGAAAATAGTGGAAAAACCTTCAAAAAAGAGGGATTTTTTCAGTTTTTTGAAGATTTTTCTAATTTTTTCTACGAACACTGATCCCGTTCTAAACGTCATCCTGTAGCACTCGGCGAGACGCATCTCTGGACACCTCGTTTGTCTTCCTCCGCCACCTGGAAATCAAAAAATTCACATACCTACTTGTTTGTTTACTTATAAAATCGACCTATACCCTAACAAAACATTGAAACTTTGTTGATATTTTAAGGTTTTTTGAATTTTACTTAGGTTTTTTGTTCTATAGGTAATTGATATTAGGGTTGTTTTGTATTCCGGGAGCTAGCGCGCACCCCGTGCTATCGAATTTTTCAAATTTTTTGTATATTTTTTGACATTTTTAATTAAATAACGATTAAATTTTGACAAATTTTGACTTTGAACAAACCTGCTTACTCAGCACTCAATCCAGGGTGAATTTTTTGTTTCGTAAGAGGTACCTTGTCGTGTCAACTACCTACCCTTGATCCCTGGTCGCTTATAATTGACGTTTTCCCCGGAAAATAGTGGAAAAACCTTCAAAAAAGAGGGATTTTTTCAGTTTTTTGAAGATTTTTCTAATTTTTTCTACGAACACTGATCCCGTTCTAAACGTCATCCTGTAGCACTCGGCGAGACGCATCTCTGGACACCTCGTTTGTCTTCCTCCGCCACCTGGAAATCAAAAAATTCACATACCTACTTGTTTGTTTACTTATAAAATCGACCTATACCCTAACAAAACATTGAAACTTTGTTGATATTTTAAGGTTTTTTGAATTTTACTTAGGTTTTTTGTTCTATAGGTAATTGATATTAGGGTTGTTTTGTATTCCGGGAGCTAGCGCGCACCCCGTGCTATCGAATTTTTCAAATTTTTTGTATATTTTTTGACATTTTTAATTAAATAACGATTAAATTTTGACAAATTTTGACTTTGAACAAACCTGCTTACTCAGCACTCAATCCAGGGTGAATTTTTTGTTTCGTAAGAGGTACCTTGTCGTGTCAACTACCTACCCTTGATCCCTGGTCGCTTATAATTGACGTTTTCCCCGGAAAATAGTGGAAAAACCTTCAAAAAAGAGGGATTTTTTCAGTTTTTTGAAGATTTTTCTAATTTTTTCTACGAACACTGATCCCGTTCTAAACGTCATCCTGTAGCACTCGGCGAGACGCATCTCTGGACACCTCGTTTGTCTTCCTCCGCCACCTGGAAATCAAAAAATTCACATACCTACTTGTTTGTTTACTTATAAAATCGACCTATACCCTAACAAAACATTGAAACTTTGTTGATATTTTAAGGTTTTTTGAATTTTACTTAGGTTTTTTGTTCTATAGGTAATTGATATTAGGGTTGTTTTGTATTCCGGGAGCTAGCGCGCACCCCGTGCTATCGAATTTTTCAAATTTTTTGTATATTTTTTGACATTTTTAATTAAATAACGATTAAATTTTGACAAATTTTGACTTTGAACAAACCTGCTTACTCAGCACTCAATCCAGGGTGAATTTTTTGTTTCGTAAGAGGTACCTTGTCGTGTCAACTACCTACCCTTGATCCCTGGTCGCTTATAATTGACGTTTTCCCCGGAAAATAGTGGAAAAACCTTCAAAAAAGAGGGATTTTTTCAGTTTTTTGAAGATTTTTCTAATTTTTTCTACGAACACTGATCCCGTTCTAAACGTCATCCTGTAGCACTCGGCGAGACGCATCTCTGGACACCTCGTTTGTCTTCCTCCGCCACCTGGAAATCAAAAAATTCACATACCTACTTGTTTGTTTACTTATAAAATCGACCTATACCCTAACAAAACATTGAAACTTTGTTGATATTTTAAGGTTTTTTGAATTTTACTTAGGTTTTTTGTTCTATAGGTAATTGATATTAGGGTTGTTTTGTATTCCGGGAGCTAGCGCGCACCCCGTGCTATCGAATTTTTCAAATTTTTTGTATATTTTTTGACATTTTTAATTAAATAACGATTAAATTTTGACAAATTTTGACTTTGAACAAACCTGCTTACTCAGCACTCAATCCAGGGTGAATTTTTTGTTTCGTAAGAGGTACCTTGTCGTGTCAACTACCTACCCTTGATCCCTGGTCGCTTATAATTGACGTTTTCCCCGGAAAATAGTGGAAAAACCTTCAAAAAAGAGGGATTTTTTCAGTTTTTTGAAGATTTTTCTAATTTTTTCTACGAACACTGATCCCGTTCTAAACGTCATCCTGTAGCACTCGGCGAGACGCATCTCTGGACACCTCGTTTGTCTTCCTCCGCCACCTGGAAATCAAAAAATTCACATACCTACTTGTTTGTTTACTTATAAAATCGACCTATACCCTAACAAAACATTGAAACTTTGTTGATATTTTAAGGTTTTTTGAATTTTACTTAGGTTTTTTGTTCTATAGGTAATTGATATTAGGGTTGTTTTGTATTCCGGGAGCTAGCGCGCACCCCGTGCTATCGAATTTTTCAAATTTTTTGTATATTTTTTGACATTTTTAATTAAATAACGATTAAATTTTGACAAATTTTGACTTTGAACAAACCTGCTTACTCAGCACTCAATCCAGGGTGAATTTTTTGTTTCGTAAGAGGTACCTTGTCGTGTCAACTACCTACCCTTGATCCCTGGTCGCTTATAATTGACGTTTTCCCCGGAAAATAGTGGAAAAACCTTCAAAAAAGAGGGATTTTTTCAGTTTTTTGAAGATTTTTCTAATTTTTTCTACGAACACTGATCCCGTTCTAAACGTCATCCTGTAGCACTCGGCGAGACGCATCTCTGGACACCTCGTTTGTCTTCCTCCGCCACCTGGAAATCAAAAAATTCACATACCTACTTGTTTGTTTACTTATAAAATCGACCTATACCCTAACAAAACATTGAAACTTTGTTGATATTTTAAGGTTTTTTGAATTTTACTTAGGTTTTTTGTTCTATAGGTAATTGATATTAGGGTTGTTTTGTATTCCGGGAGCTAGCGCGCACCCCGTGCTATCGAATTTTTCAAATTTTTTGTATATTTTTTGACATTTTTAATTAAATAACGATTAAATTTTGACAAATTTTGACTTTGAACAAACCTGCTTACTCAGCACTCAATCCAGGGTGAATTTTTTGTTTCGTAAGAGGTACCTTGTCGTGTCAACTACCTACCCTTGATCCCTGGTCGCTTATAATTGACGTTTTCCCCGGAAAATAGTGGAAAAACCTTCAAAAAAGAGGGATTTTTTCAGTTTTTTGAAGATTTTTCTAATTTTTTCTACGAACACTGATCCCGTTCTAAACGTCATCCTGTAGCACTCGGCGAGACGCATCTCTGGACACCTCGTTTGTCTTCCTCCGCCACCTGGAAATCAAAAAATTCACATACCTACTTGTTTGTTTACTTATAAAATCGACCTATACCCTAACAAAACATTGAAACTTTGTTGATATTTTAAGGTTTTTTGAATTTTACTTAGGTTTTTTGTTCTATAGGTAATTGATATTAGGGTTGTTTTGTATTCCGGGAGCTAGCGCGCACCCCGTGCTATCGAATTTTTCAAATTTTTTGTATATTTTTTGACATTTTTAATTAAATAACGATTAAATTTTGACAAATTTTGACTTTGAACAAACCTGCTTACTCAGCACTCAATCCAGGGTGAATTTTTTGTTTCGTAAGAGGTACCTTGTCGTGTCAACTACCTACCCTTGATCCCTGGTCGCTTATAATTGACGTTTTCCCCGGAAAATAGTGGAAAAACCTTCAAAAAAGAGGGATTTTTTCAGTTTTTTGAAGATTTTTCTAATTTTTTCTACGAACACTGATCCCGTTCTAAACGTCATCCTGTAGCACTCGGCGAGACGCATCTCTGGACACCTCGTTTGTCTTCCTCCGCCACCTGGAAATCAAAAAATTCACATACCTACTTGTTTGTTTACTTATAAAATCGACCTATACCCTAACAAAACATTGAAACTTTGTTGATATTTTAAGGTTTTTTGAATTTTACTTAGGTTTTTTGTTCTATAGGTAATTGATATTAGGGTTGTTTTGTATTCCGGGAGCTAGCGCGCACCCCGTGCTATCGAATTTTTCAAATTTTTTGTATATTTTTTGACATTTTTAATTAAATAACGATTAAATTTTGACAAATTTTGACTTTGAACAAACCTGCTTACTCAGCACTCAATCCAGGGTGAATTTTTTGTTTCGTAAGAGGTACCTTGTCGTGTCAACTACCTACCCTTGATCCCTGGTCGCTTATAATTGACGTTTTCCCCGGAAAATAGTGGAAAAACCTTCAAAAAAGAGGGATTTTTTCAGTTTTTTGAAGATTTTTCTAATTTTTTCTACGAACACTGATCCCGTTCTAAACGTCATCCTGTAGCACTCGGCGAGACGCATCTCTGGACACCTCGTTTGTCTTCCTCCGCCACCTGGAAATCAAAAAATTCACATACCTACTTGTTTGTTTACTTATAAAATCGACCTATACCCTAACAAAACATTGAAACTTTGTTGATATTTTAAGGTTTTTTGAATTTTACTTAGGTTTTTTGTTCTATAGGTAATTGATATTAGTGTTGTTTTGTATTCCGGGAGCTAGCGCGCACCCCGTGCTATCGAATTTTTCAAATTTTTTGTATATTTTTTGACATTTTTAATTAAATAACGATTAAATTTTGACAAATTTTGACTTTGAACAAACCTGCTTACTCAGCACTCAATCCAGGGTGAATTTTTTGTTTCGTAAGAGGTACCTTGTCGTGTCAACTACCTACCCTTGATCCCTGGTCGCTTATAATTGACGTTTTCCCCGGAAAATAGTGGAAAAACCTTCAAAAAAGAGGGATTTTTTCAGTTTTTTGAAGATTTTTCTAATTTTTTCTACGAACACTGATCCCGTTCTAAACGTCATCCTGTAGCACTCGGCGAGACGCATCTCTGGACACCTCGTTTGTCTTCCTCCGCCACCTGGAAATCAAAAAATTCACATACCTACTTGTTTGTTTACTTATAAAATCGACCTATACCCTAACAAAACATTGAAACTTTGTTGATATTTTAAGGTTTTTTGAATTTTACTTAGGTTTTTTGTTCTATAGGTAATTGATATTAGGGTTGTTTTGTATTCCGGGAGCTAGCGCGCACCCCGTGCTATCGAATTTTTCAAATTTTTTGTATATTTTTTGACATTTTTAATTAAATAACGATTAAATTTTGACAAATTTTGACTTTGAACAAACCTGCTTACTCAGCACTCAATCCAGGGTGAATTTTTTGTTTCGTAAGAGGTACCTTGTCGTGTCAACTACCTACCCTTGATCCCTGGTCGCTTATAATTGACGTTTTCCCCGGAAAATAGTGGAAAAACCTTCAAAAAAGAGGGATTTTTTCAGTTTTTTGAAGATTTTTCTAATTTTTTCTACGAACACTGATCCCGTTCTAAACGTCATCCTGTAGCACTCGGCGAGACGCATCTCTGGACACCTCGTTTGTCTTCCTCCGCCACCTGGAAATCAAAAAATTCACATACCTACTTGTTTGTTTACTTATAAAATCGACCTATACCCTAACAAAACATTGAAACTTTGTTGATATTTTAAGGTTTTTTGAATTTTACTTAGGTTTTTTGTTCTATAGGTAATTGATATTAGGGTTGTTTTGTATTCCGGGAGCTAGCGCGCACCCCGTGCTATCGAATTTTTCAAATTTTTTGTATATTTTTTGACATTTTTAATTAAATAACGATTAAATTTTGACAAATTTTGACTTTGAACAAACCTGCTTACTCAGCACTCAATCCAGGGTGAATTTTTTGTTTCGTAAGAGGTACCTTGTCGTGTCAACTACCTACCCTTGATCCCTGGTCGCTTATAATTGACGTTTTCCCCGGAAAATAGTGGAAAAACCTTCAAAAAAGAGGGATTTTTTCAGTTTTTTGAAGATTTTTCTAATTTTTTCTACGAACACTGATCCCGTTCTAAACGTCATCCTGTAGCACTCGGCGAGACGCATCTCTGGACACCTCGTTTGTCTTCCTCCGCCACCTGGAAATCAAAAAATTCACATACCTACTTGTTTGTTTACTTATAAAATCGACCTATACCCTAACAAAACATTGAAACTTTGTTGATATTTTAAGGTTTTTTGAATTTTACTTAGGTTTTTTGTTCTATAGGTAATTGATATTAGGGTTGTTTTGTATTCCGGGAGCTAGCGCGCACCCCGTGCTATCGAATTTTTCAAATTTTTTGTATATTTTTTGACATTTTTAATTAAATAACGATTAAATTTTGACAAATTTTGACTTTGAACAAACCTGCTTACTCAGCACTCAATCCAGGGTGAATTTTTTGTTTCGTAAGAGGTACCTTGTCGTGTCAACTACCTACCCTTGATCCCTGGTCGCTTATAATTGACGTTTTCCCCGGAAAATAGTGGAAAAACCTTCAAAAAAGAGGGATTTTTTCAGTTTTTTGAAGATTTTTCTAATTTTTTCTACGAACACTGATCCCGTTCTAAACGTCATCCTGTAGCACTCGGCGAGACGCATCTCTGGACACCTCGTTTGTCTTCCTCCGCCACCTGGAAATCAAAAAATTCACATACCTACTTGTTTGTTTACTTATAAAATCGACCTATACCCTAACAAAACATTGAAACTTTGTTGATATTTTAAGGTTTTTTGAATTTTACTTAGGTTTTTTGTTCTATAGGTAATTGATATTAGGGTTGTTTTGTATTCCGGGAGCTAGCGCGCACCCCGTGCTATCGAATTTTTCAAATTTTTTGTATATTTTTTGACATTTTTAATTAAATAACGATTAAATTTTGACAAATTTTGACTTTGAACAAACCTGCTTACTCAGCACTCAATCCAGGGTGAATTTTTTGTTTCGTAAGAGGTACCTTGTCGTGTCAACTACCTACCCTTGATCCCTGGTCGCTTATAATTGACGTTTTCCCCGGAAAATAGTGGAAAAACCTTCAAAAAAGAGGGATTTTTTCAGTTTTTTGAAGATTTTTCTAATTTTTTCTACGAACACTGATCCCGTTCTAAACGTCATCCTGTAGCACTCGGCGAGACGCATCTCTGGACACCTCGTTTGTCTTCCTCCGCCACCTGGAAATCAAAAAATTCACATACCTACTTGTTTGTTTACTTATAAAATCGACCTATACCCTAACAAAACATTGAAACTTTGTTGATATTTTAAGGTTTTTTGAATTTTACTTAGGTTTTTTGTTCTATAGGTAATTGATATTAGGGTTGTTTTGTATTCCGGGAGCTAGCGCGCACCCCGTGCTATCGAATTTTTCAAATTTTTTGTATATTTTTTGACATTTTTAATTAAATAACGATTAAATTTTGACAAATTTTGACTTTGAACAAACCTGCTTACTCAGCACTCAATCCAGGGTGAATTTTTTGTTTCGTAAGAGGTACCTTGTCGTGTCAACTACCTACCCTTGATCCCTGGTCGCTTATAATTGACGTTTTCCCCGGAAAATAGTGGAAAAACCTTCAAAAAAGAGGGATTTTTTCAGTTTTTTGAAGATTTTTCTAATTTTTTCTACGAACACTGATCCCGTTCTAAACGTCATCCTGTAGCACTCGGCGAGACGCATCTCTGGACACCTCGTTTGTCTTCCTCCGCCACCTGGAAATCAAAAAATTCACATACCTACTTGTTTGTTTACTTATAAAATCGACCTATACCCTAACAAAACATTGAAACTTTGTTGATATTTTAAGGTTTTTTGAATTTTACTTAGGTTTTTTGTTCTATAGGTAATTGATATTAGGGTTGTTTTGTATTCCGGGAGCTAGCGCGCACCCCGTGCTATCGAATTTTTCAAATTTTTTGTATATTTTTTGACATTTTTAATTAAATAACGATTAAATTTTGACAAATTTTGACTTTGAACAAACCTGCTTACTCAGCACTCAATCCAGGGTGAATTTTTTGTTTCGTAAGAGGTACCTTGTCGTGTCAACTACCTACCCTTGATCCCTGGTCGCTTATAATTGACGTTTTCCCCGGAAAATAGTGGAAAAACCTTCAAAAAAGAGGGATTTTTTCAGTTTTTTGAAGATTTTTCTAATTTTTTCTACGAACACTGATCCCGTTCTAAACGTCATCCTGTAGCACTCGGCGAGACGCATCTCTGGACACCTCGTTTGTCTTCCTCCGCCACCTGGAAATCAAAAAATTCACATACCTACTTGTTTGTTTACTTATAAAATCGACCTATACCCTAACAAAACATTGAAACTTTGTTGATATTTTAAGGTTTTTTGAATTTTACTTAGGTTTTTTGTTCTATAGGTAATTGATATTAGGGTTGTTTTGTATTCCGGGAGCTAGCGCGCACCCCGTGCTATCGAATTTTTCAAATTTTTTGTATATTTTTTGACATTTTTAATTAAATAACGATTAAATTTTGACAAATTTTGACTTTGAACAAACCTGCTTACTCAGCACTCAATCCAGGGTGAATTTTTTGTTTCGTAAGAGGTACCTTGTCGTGTCAACTACCTACCCTTGATCCCTGGTCGCTTATAATTGACGTTTTCCCCGGAAAATAGTGGAAAAACCTTCAAAAAAGAGGGATTTTTTCAGTTTTTTGAAGATTTTTCTAATTTTTTCTACGAACACTGATCCCGTTCTAAACGTCATCCTGTAGCACTCGGCGAGACGCATCTCTGGACACCTCGTTTGTCTTCCTCCGCCACCTGGAAATCAAAAAATTCACATACCTACTTGTTTGTTTACTTATAAAATCGACCTATACCCTAACAAAACATTGAAACTTTGTTGATATTTTAAGGTTTTTTGAATTTTACTTAGGTTTTTTGTTCTATAGGTAATTGATATTAGGGTTGTTTTGTATTCCGGGAGCTAGCGCGCACCCCGTGCTATCGAATTTTTCAAATTTTTTGTATATTTTTTGACATTTTTAATTAAATAACGATTAAATTTTGACAAATTTTGACTTTGAACAAACCTGCTTACTCAGCACTCAATCCAGGGTGAATTTTTTGTTTCGTAAGAGGTACCTTGTCGTGTCAACTACCTACCCTTGATCCCTGGTCGCTTATAATTGACGTTTTCCCCGGAAAATAGTGGAAAAACCTTCAAAAAAGAGGGATTTTTTCAGTTTTTTGAAGATTTTTCTAATTTTTTCTACGAACACTGATCCCGTTCTAAACGTCATCCTGTAGCACTCGGCGAGACGCATCTCTGGACACCTCGTTTGTCTTCCTCCGCCACCTGGAAATCAAAAAATTCACATACCTACTTGTTTGTTTACTTATAAAATCGACCTATACCCTAACAAAACATTGAAACTTTGTTGATATTTTAAGGTTTTTTGAATTTTACTTAGGTTTTTTGTTCTATAGGTAATTGATATTAGGGTTGTTTTGTATTCCGGGAGCTAGCGCGCACCCCGTGCTATCGAATTTTTCAAATTTTTTGTATATTTTTTGACATTTTTAATTAAATAACGATTAAATTTTGACAAATTTTGACTTTGAACAAACCTGCTTACTCAGCACTCAATCCAGGGTGAATTTTTTGTTTCGTAAGAGGTACCTTGTCGTGTCAACTACCTACCCTTGATCCCTGGTCGCTTATAATTGACGTTTTCCCCGGAAAATAGTGGAAAAACCTTCAAAAAAGAGGGATTTTTTCAGTTTTTTGAAGATTTTTCTAATTTTTTCTACGAACACTGATCCCGTTCTAAACGTCATCCTGTAGCACTCGGCGAGACGCATCTCTGGACACCTCGTTTGTCTTCCTCCGCCACCTGGAAATCAAAAAATTCACATACCTACTTGTTTGTTTACTTATAAAATCGACCTATACCCTAACAAAACATTGAAACTTTGTTGATATTTTAAGGTTTTTTGAATTTTACTTAGGTTTTTTGTTCTATAGGTAATTGATATTAGGGTTGTTTTGTATTCCGGGAGCTAGCGCGCACCCCGTGCTATCGAATTTTTCAAATTTTTTGTATATTTTTTGACATTTTTAATTAAATAACGATTAAATTTTGACAAATTTTGACTTTGAACAAACCTGCTTACTCAGCACTCAATCCAGGGTGAATTTTTTGTTTCGTAAGAGGTACCTTGTCGTGTCAACTACCTACCCTTGATCCCTGGTCGCTTATAATTGACGTTTTCCCCGGAAAATAGTGGAAAAACCTTCAAAAAAGAGGGATTTTTTCAGTTTTTTGAAGATTTTTCTAATTTTTTCTACGAACACTGATCCCGTTCTAAACGTCATCCTGTAGCACTCGGCGAGACGCATCTCTGGACACCTCGTTTGTCTTCCTCCGCCACCTGGAAATCAAAAAATTCACATACCTACTTGTTTGTTTACTTATAAAATCGACCTATACCCTAACAAAACATTGAAACTTTGTTGATATTTTAAGGTTTTTTGAATTTTACTTAGGTTTTTTGTTCTATAGGTAATTGATATTAGGGTTGTTTTGTATTCCGGGAGCTAGCGCGCACCCCGTGCTATCGAATTTTTCAAATTTTTTGTATATTTTTTGACATTTTTAATTAAATAACGATTAAATTTTGACAAATTTTGACTTTGAACAAACCTGCTTACTCAGCACTCAATCCAGGGTGAATTTTTTGTTTCGTAAGAGGTACCTTGTCGTGTCAACTACCTACCCTTGATCCCTGGTCGCTTATAATTGACGTTTTCCCCGGAAAATAGTGGAAAAACCTTCAAAAAAGAGGGATTTTTTCAGTTTTTTGAAGATTTTTCTAATTTTTTCTACGAACACTGATCCCGTTCTAAACGTCATCCTGTAGCACTCGGCGAGACGCATCTCTGGACACCTCGTTTGTCTTCCTCCGCCACCTGGAAATCAAAAAATTCACATACCTACTTGTTTGTTTACTTATAAAATCGACCTATACCCTAACAAAACATTGAAACTTTGTTGATATTTTAAGGTTTTTTGAATTTTACTTAGGTTTTTTGTTCTATAGGTAATTGATATTAGGGTTGTTTTGTATTCCGGGAGCTAGCGCGCACCCCGTGCTATCGAATTTTTCAAATTTTTTGTATATTTTTTGACATTTTTAATTAAATAACGATTAAATTTTGACAAATTTTGACTTTGAACAAACCTGCTTACTCAGCACTCAATCCAGGGTGAATTTTTTGTTTCGTAAGAGGTACCTTGTCGTGTCAACTACCTACCCTTGATCCCTGGTCGCTTATAATTGACGTTTTCCCCGGAAAATAGTGGAAAAACCTTCAAAAAAGAGGGATTTTTTCAGTTTTTTGAAGATTTTTCTAATTTTTTCTACGAACACTGATCCCGTTCTAAACGTCATCCTGTAGCACTCGGCGAGACGCATCTCTGGACACCTCGTTTGTCTTCCTCCGCCACCTGGAAATCAAAAAATTCACATACCTACTTGTTTGTTTACTTATAAAATCGACCTATACCCTAACAAAACATTGAAACTTTGTTGATATTTTAAGGTTTTTTGAATTTTACTTAGGTTTTTTGTTCTATAGGTAATTGATATTAGGGTTGTTTTGTATTCCGGGAGCTAGCGCGCACCCCGTGCTATCGAATTTTTCAAATTTTTTGTATATTTTTTGACATTTTTAATTAAATAACGATTAAATTTTGACAAATTTTGACTTTGAACAAACCTGCTTACTCAGCACTCAATCCAGGGTGAATTTTTTGTTTCGTAAGAGGTACCTTGTCGTGTCAACTACCTACCCTTGATCCCTGGTCGCTTATAATTGACGTTTTCCCCGGAAAATAGTGGAAAAACCTTCAAAAAAGAGGGATTTTTTTCAGTTTTTTGAAGATTTTTCTAATTTTTTCTACGAACACTGATCCCGTTCTAAACGTCATCCTGTAGCACTCGGCGAGACGCATCTCTGGACACCTCGTTTGTCTTCCTCCGCCACCTGGAAATCAAAAAATTCACATACCTACTTGTTTGTTTACTTATAAAATCGACCTATACCCTAACAAAACATTGAAACTTTGTTGATATTTTAAGGTTTTTTGAATTTTACTTAGGTTTTTTGTTCTATAGGTAATTGATATTAGGGTTGTTTTGTATTCCGGGAGCTAGCGCGCACCCCGTGCTATCGAATTTTTCAAATTTTTTTGTATATTTTTTGACATTTTTAATTAAATAACGATTAAATTTTGACAAATTTTGACTTTGAACAAACCTGCTTACTCAGCACTCAATCCAGGGTGAATTTTTTGTTTCGTAAGAGGTACCTTGTCGTGTCAACTACCTACCCTTGATCCCTGGTCGCTTATAATTGACGTTTTCCCCGGAAAATAGTGGAAAAACCTTCAAAAAAGAGGGATTTTTTCAGTTTTTTGAAGATTTTTCTAATTTTTTCTACGAACACTGATCCCGTTCTAAACGTCATCCTGTAGCACTCGGCGAGACGCATCTCTGGACACCTCGTTTGTCTTCCTCCGCCACCTGGAAATCAAAAAATTCACATACCTACTTGTTTGTTTACTTATAAAATCGACCTATACCCTAACAAAACATTGAAACTTTGTTGATATTTTAAGGTTTTTTGAATTTTACTTAGGTTTTTTGTTCTATAGGTAATTGATATTAGGGTTGTTTTGTATTCCGGGAGCTAGCGCGCACCCCGTGCTATCGAATTTTTCAAATTTTTTGTATATTTTTTGACATTTTTAATTAAATAACGATTAAATTTTGACAAATTTTGACTTTGAACAAACCTGCTTACTCAGCACTCAATCCAGGGTGAATTTTTTGTTTCGTAAGAGGTACCTTGTCGTGTCAACTACCTACCCTTGATCCCTGGTCGCTTATAATTGACGTTTTCCCCGGAAAATAGTGGAAAAACCTTCAAAAAAGAGGGATTTTTTCAGTTTTTTGAAGATTTTTCTAATTTTTTCTACGAACACTGATCCCGTTCTAAACGTCATCCTGTAGCACTCGGCGAGACGCATCTCTGGACACCTCGTTTGTCTTCCTCCGCCACCTGGAAATCAAAAAATTCACATACCTACTTGTTTGTTTACTTATAAAATCGACCTATACCCTAACAAAACATTGAAACTTTGTTGATATTTTAAGGTTTTTTGAATTTTACTTAGGTTTTTTGTTCTATAGGTAATTGATATTAGGGTTGTTTTGTATTCCGGGAGCTAGCGCGCACCCCGTGCTATCGAATTTTTCAAATTTTTTGTATATTTTTTGACATTTTTAATTAAATAACGATTAAATTTTGACAAATTTTGACTTTGAACAAACCTGCTTACTCAGCACTCAATCCAGGGTGAATTTTTTGTTTCGTAAGAGGTACCTTGTCGTGTCAACTACCTACCCTTGATCCCTGGTCGCTTATAATTGACGTTTTCCCCGGAAAATAGTGGAAAAACCTTCAAAAAAAGAGGGATTTTTTCAGTTTTTTGAAGATTTTTCTAATTTTTTCTACGAACACTGATCCCGTTCTAAACGTCATCCTGTAGCACTCGGCGAGACGCATCTCTGGACACCTCGTTTGTCTTCCTCCGCCACCTGGAAATCAAAAAATTCACATACCTACTTGTTTGTTTACTTATAAAATCGACCTATACCCTAACAAAACATTGAAACTTTGTTGATATTTTAAGGTTTTTTGAATTTTACTTAGGTTTTTTGTTCTATAGGTAATTGATATTAGGGTTGTTTTGTATTCCGGGAGCTAGCGCGCACCCCGTGCTATCGAATTTTTCAAATTTTTTGTATATTTTTTGACATTTTTAATTAAATAACGATTAAATTTTGACAAATTTTGACTTTGAACAAACCTGCTTACTCAGCACTCAATCCAGGGTGAATTTTTTGTTTCGTAAGAGGTACCTTGTCGTGTCAACTACCTACCCTTGATCCCTGGTCGCTTATAATTGACGTTTTCCCCGGAAAATAGTGGAAAAACCTTCAAAAAAGAGGGATTTTTTCAGTTTTTTGAAGATTTTTCTAATTTTTTCTACGAACACTGATCCCGTTCTAAACGTCATCCTGTAGCACTCGGCGAGACGCATCTCTGGACACCTCGTTTGTCTTCCTCCGCCACCTGGAAATCAAAAAATTCACATACCTACTTGTTTGTTTACTTATAAAATCGACCTATACCCTAACAAAACATTGAAACTTTGTTGATATTTTAAGGTTTTTTTGAATTTTACTTAGGTTTTTTGTTCTATAGGTAATTGATATTAGGGTTGTTTTGTATTCCGGGAGCTAGCGCGCACCCCGTGCTATCGAATTTTTCAAATTTTTTGTATATTTTTTGACATTTTTAATTAAATAACGATTAAATTTTGACAAATTTTGACTTTGAACAAACCTGCTTACTCAGCACTCAATCCAGGGTGAATTTTTTGTTTCGTAAGAGGTACCTTGTCGTGTCAACTACCTACCCTTGATCCCTGGTCGCTTATAATTGACGTTTTCCCCGGAAAATAGTGGAAAAAACCTTCAAAAAAGAGGGATTTTTTCAGTTTTTGAAGATTTTTCTAATTTTTTCTTACGAACACTGATCCCGTTTCTAAACGTCATCCTGTAGCACTCGGCGAGACGCATCTCTGGACACCTCGTTTGTCTTCCTCCGCCACCTGGAAATCAAAAAATTCACATACCTACTTGTTTGTTTACTTATAAAATCGACCTATACCCTAACAAAACATTGAAACTTTGTTGATATTTTAAGGTTTTTTGAATTTTACTTAGTGGTTTTTTGTTCTATAGGTAATTGATATTAGGGGTTGTTTTGTATTCCGGGAGCTAGCGCGCACCCCGTGCTATCGAATTTTTCAAATTTTTTGTATATTTTTTGACATTTTTAATTAAATAACGATTAAATTTTGACAAATTTTGACTTTGAACAAACCTGCTTACTCAGCACTCAATCAGGGTGAATTTTTTGTTTCGTAAGAGGTACCTTGTCGTGTCAACTACCTACCCTTGATCCCTGGTCGCTTATAATTGACGTTTTCCCCGGAAAATAGTGGAAAAAACCTTCAAAAAAGAGGGATTTTTTCAGTTTTTTGAAGATTTTTCTAATTTTTTCTACGAACACTGATCCCGTTCTAAACGTCATCCTGTAGCACTCGGCGAGACGCATCTCTGGACACCTCGTTTGTCTTCCTCCGCCACCTGGAAATCAAAAAATTCACATACCTACTTGTTTGTTTACTTATAAAATCGACCTATACCCTAACAAAACATTGAAACTTTGTTGATATTTTAAGGTTTTTTGAATTTTACTTAGGTTTTTTGTTCTATAGGTAATTGATATTAGGGTTGTTTTGTATTCCGGGAGCTAGCGCGCACCCCGTGCTATCGAATTTTTCAAATTTTTTGTATATTTTTTGACATTTTTAATTAAATAACGATTAAATTTTGACAAATTTTGACTTTGAACAAACCTGCTTACTCAGCACTCAATCCAGGGTGAATTTTTTGTTTCGTAAGAGGTACCTTGTCGTGTCAACTACCTACCCTTGATCCCTGGTCGCTTATAATTGACGTTTTCCCCGGAAAAATAGTGGAAAAACCTTCAAAAAAGAGGGATTTTTTTCAGTTTTTTGAAGATTTTTCTAATTTTTTCTACGAACACTGATCCCGTTCTAAACGTCATCCTGTAGCACTCGGCGAGACGCATCTCTGGACACCTCGTTTGTCTTCCTCCGCCACCTGGAAATCAAAAATTCACATACCTACTTGTTTGTTTACTTATAAAATCGACCTATACCCTAACAAAACATTGAAACTTTGTTGATATTTTAAGGTTTTTTGAATTTTACTTAGGTTTTTTGTTCTATAGGTAATTGATATTAGGGTTGTTTTGTATTCCGGGAGCTAGCGCGCACCCCGTGCTATCGAATTTTTCAAATTTTTTGTATATTTTTTGACATTTTTAATTAAATAACGATTAAATTTTGACAAATTTTGACTTTGAACAAACCTGCTTACTCAGCACTCAATCCAGGGTGAATTTTTTGTTTCGTAAGAGGTACCTTGTCGTGTCAACTACCTACCCTTGATCCCTGGTCGCTTATAATTGACGTTTTCCCCGGAAAATAGTGGAAAAAACCTTCAAAAAAGAGGGATTTTTTCAGTTTTTTGAAGATTTTTCTAATTTTTTCTACGTACACTGATCCCGTTCTAAACGTCATCCTGTAGCACTCGGCGAGACGCATCTCTGGACACCTCGTTTGTCTTCCTCCGCCACCTGGAAATCAAAAAATTCACATACCTACTTGTTTGTTTACTTATAAAATCGACCTATACCCTAACAAAACATTGAAACTTTGTTGATATTTTAAGGTTTTTTTGAATTTTACTTAGGTTTTTTGTTCTATAGGTAATTGATATTAGGGTTGTTTTGTATTCGGGAGCTAGCGCGCACCCCGTGCTATCGAATTTTTCAAATTTTTTGTATATTTTTTGACATTTTTAATTAAATAACGATTAAATTTTGACAAATTTTGACTTTGAACAAACCTGCTTACTCAGCACTCAATCCAGGGTGAATTTTTTGTTTCGTAAGAGGTACCTTGTCGTGGTCAACTACCTACCCTTGATCCCTGGTCGCTTATAATTGACGTTTTCCCCCGGAAAATAGTGGAAAAAAACCTTCAAAAAAGAGGGATTTTTTCAGTTTTTTGAAGATTTTTCTAATTTTTTCTACGAACACTGATCCCGTTCTAAACGTCATCCTGTAGCACTCGGCGAGACGCATCTCTGGACACCTCGTTTGTCTTCCTCCGCCACCTGGAAATCAAAAAATTCACATACCTACTTGTTTGTTTACTTATAAAATCGACCTATACCCTAACAAAACATTGAAACTTTGTTGATATTTTAAGGTTTTTTGAATTTTTACTTAGGTTTTTTGTTCTATAGGTAATTGATATTTAGGGTTGTTTTGTATTCGGGAGCTAGCGCGCACCCCGTGCTATCGAATTTTTCAAATTTTTTGTATATTTTTTGACATTTTTAATTAAATAACGATTAAATTTTGACAAATTTTGACTTTGAACAAACCTGCTTACTCAGCACTCAATCCAGGGTGAATTTTTTGTTTCGTAAGAGGTACCTTGTCGTGTCAACTACCTACCCTTGATCCCTGGTCGCATATAATTGACGTTTTCCCCGGAAAATAGTGGAAAAACCTTCAAAAAAGAGGGATTTTTTTTCAGTTTTTTGAAGATTTTCTAATTTTTTCTACGAACACTGATCCCGTTCTAAACGTCATCCTGTAGCACTCGGCGAGACGCATCTCTGGACACCTCGTTTGTCTTCCTCCGCCACCTGGAAATCAAAAAATTCACATACCTACTTGTTTGTTTACTTATAAAATCGACCTATACCCTAACAAAACATTGAAACTTTGTTGATATTTTAAGGTTTTTTGAATTTTACTTAGGTTTTTTTGTTCTATAGGTAATTGATATTAGGGTTGTTTTGTATTCCGGGAGCTAGCGCGCACCCCGTGCTATCGAATTTTTCAAATTTTTTGTATATTTTTTGACATTTTTAATTAAATAAACGATTAAATTTTGACAAATTTTGACTTTGAACAAACCTGCTTACTCAGCACTCAATCCAGGGTGAATTTTTTGTTTCGTAAGAGGTACCTTGTCGTGTCAACTACCTACCCTTGATCCCTGGTCGCTTATAATTGACGTTTTCCCCGGAAAATAGTGGAAAAACCTTCAAAAAAGAGGGATTTTTTTCAGTTTTTTGAAGATTTTTCTAATTTTTTCTACGAACACTGATCCCGTTCTAAACGTCATCCTGTAGCACTCGGCGAGACGCATCTCTGGACACCTCGTTTGTCTTTCCTCCGCCACCTGGAAATCAAAAAATTCACATACCTACTTGTTTGTTTACTTATAAAATCGACCTATACCCTAACAAAACATTGAAACTTTGTTGATATTTTAAGGTTTTTTGAATTTTACTTAGGTTTTTTGTTTCTATAGGTAATTGATATTAGGGTTGTTTTGTATTCCGGGAGCTAGCGCGCACCCCGTGCTATCGAATTTTTCAAATTTTTTGTATATTTTTTGACATTTTTAATTAAATAACGATTAAATTTTGACAAATTTTGACTTTGAACAAACCTGCTTACTCAGCACTCAATCCAGGGTGAATTTTTTGTTTCGTAAGAGGTACCTTGTCGTGTCAACTACCTACCCTTGATCCCTGGTCGCTTATAATTGACGTTTTATCCCCGGAAAATAGTGGAAAAACCTTCAAAAAAGAGGGATTTTTTCAGTTTTTTTGAAGATTTTTCTAATTTTTTCTACGAACACTGATCCCGTTCTAAACGTCATCCTGTAGCACTCGGCGAGACGCATCTCTGGACACCTCGTTTGTCTTCCTCCGCCACCTGGAAATCAAAAAATTCACATACCTACTTGTTTGTTTACTTATAAAATCGACCTATACCCTAACAAAACATTGAAACTTTGTTGATATTTTAAGGTTTTTTGAATTTTACTTAGGTTTTTTGTTCTATAGGTAATTGATATTAGGGTTTGTTTTGTATTCCGGGAGCTAGCGCGCACCCCGTGCTATCGAATTTTTCAAATTTTTTTGTATATTTTTGACATTTTTAATTAAATAACGATTAAATTTTGACAAATTTTGACTTTGAACAAACCTGCTTACTCAGCACTCAATCCAGGGTGAATTTTTTGTTTCGTAAGAGGTACCTTGTCGTGTCAACTACCTACCCTTGATCCCTGGTCGCTTATAATTGACGTTTTCCCCCGGAAAATAGTGGAAAAACCTTCAAAAAAGAGGGATTTTTTCAGTTTTTTGAAGATTTTTCTAATTTTTTCTACGAACACTGATCCCGTTCTAAACGTCATCCTGTAGCACTCGGCGAGACGCATCTCTGGACACCTCGTTTGTCTTCCTCCGCCACCTGGAAATCAAAAAATTCACTACCTACTTGTTTGTTTACTTATAAAATCGACCTATACCCTAACAAAACATTGAAACTTTGTTGATATTTTAAGGTTTTTTGAATTTTACTTAGGTTTTTTGTTCTATAGGTAATTGATATTAGGGTTGTTTTGTATTCCGGGAGCTAGCGCGACCCCGTGCTATCGAATTTTTCAAATTTTTTGTATATTTTTTGACATTTTTAATTAAATAACGATTAAATTTTGACAAATTTTGACTTTGAACAAACCTGCTTACTCAGCACTCAATCCAGGGTGAATTTTTTGTTTCGTAAGAGGTACCTTGTCGTGTCAACTACCTACCCTTGATCCCTGGTCGCTTATAATTGACGTTTTCCCCGGAAAATAGTGGAAAAACCTTCAAAAAAGAGGGATTTTTTCAGTTTTTTTGAAGATTTTTCTAATTTTTTTCTACGAACACTGATCCCGTTCTAAACGTCATCCTGTAGCACTCGGCGAGACGCATCTCTGGACACCTCGTTTGTCTTCCTCCGCCACCTGGAAATCAAAAAATTCACATACCTACTTGTTTGTTTACTTATAAAATCGACCTATACCCCTAACAAAACAATGAAACTTTGTTGATATTTTAAGGTTTTTTGAATTTTACTTAGGTTTTTTGTTCTATAGGTAATTGATATTAGGGTTGTTTTGTATTCCGGGAGCTAGCGCGCACCCCGTGCTATCGAATTTTTCAAATTTTTTGTATATTTTTTGACATTTTTAATTAAATAACGATTAAATTTTGACAAATTTTGACTTTGAACAAACCTGCTTACTCAGCACTCAATCCAGGTGAATTTTTTGTTTCGTAAGAGGTACCTTGTCGTGTCAACTACCTACCCTTGATCCCTGGTCGCTTATAATTGACGTTTTCCCCCGGAAAATAGTGGAAAAACCTTCAAAAAAGAGGGATTTTTTTCAGTTTTTTGAAGATTTTTCTAATTTTTTCTACGAACACTGATCCCGTTCTAAACGTCATCCTGTAGCACTCGGCGAGACGCATCTCTGGACACCTCGTTTGTCTTCCTCCGCCACCTGGAAATCAAAAAATTCACATACCTACTTGTTTGTTTACTTATAAAATCGACCTATACCCTAACAAAACATTGAAACTTTGTTGATATTTTAAGGTTTTTTGAATTTTACTTAGGTTTTTTTGTTCTATAGGTAATTGATATTAGGGTTGTTTTGTATTCCGGGAGCTAGCGCGCACCCCGTGCTATCGAATTTTTCAAATTTTTTGTATATTTTTTGACATTTTTAATTAAATAACGATTAAATTTTGACAAATTTTGACTTTGAACAAACCTGCTTACTCAGCACTCAATCCAGGGTGAATTTTTTGTTTCGTAAGAGGTACCTTGTCGTGTCAACTACCTACCCTTGATCCCTGGTCGCTTATAATTGACGTTTTCCCCCGGAAAATAGTGGAAAACCTTCAAAAAAGAGGGATTTTTTCAGTTTTTTGAAGATTTTTCTATTTTTTCTACGAACACTGATCCCGTTCTAAACGTCATCCTGTAGCACTCGGCGAGACGCATCTCTGGTCACCTCGTTTGTCTTCCTCCGCCACCTGGAAATCAAAAAATTCACATACCTACTTGTTTGTTTACTTATAAAATCGACCTATACCCTAACAAAACATTGAAACTTTGTTGATATTTTAAGGTTTTTTGAATTTTACTTAGGTTTTTTGTTCTTTAGGTAATTGATATTAGGGTTGTTTTGTATTCCGGGAGCTAGCGCGCACCCCCGTGCTATCGAATTTTTCAAATTTTTTGTATATTTTTTGACATTTTTAATTAAATAACGATTAAATTTTGACAAATTTTGACTTTGAACAAACCTGCTTACTCAGCACTCAATCCAGGGTGAATTTTTTGTTTCGTAAGAGGTACCTTGTCGTGTCAACTACCTACCCTTGATCCCTGGTCGCTTATAATTGACGTTTTCCCCGGAAAATAGTGGAAAAACCTTCAAAAAAGAGGGATTTTTTCAGTTTTTTGAAGATTTTTCTAATTTTTTCTACGAACACTGATCCCGTTCTAAACGTCATCCTGTAGCACTCACGCATCTCTGGACACCTCGTTTGTCTTCCTCCGCCACCTGGAAATCAAAAAATTCACATACCTACTTGTTTGTTTACTTATAAAATCGACCTATACCCTAACAAAACATTGAAACTTTGTTGATATTTTAAGGTTTTTTGAATTTTACTTAGGTTTTTTGTTCTATAGGTAATTGATATTAGGGTTGTTTTGTATTCCGGGAGCTAGCGCGCACCCCGTGCTATCGAATTTTTCAAATTTTTTGTATATTTTTTGACATTTTTAATTAAATAACGATTAAATTTTGACAAATTTTGACTTTGAACAAACCTGCTTACTCAGCACTCAATCCAGGGTGAATTTTTTGTTTCGTAAGAGGTACCTTGTCGTGTCAACTACCTACCCTTGATCCCTGGTCGCTTATAATTGACGTTTTCCCCGGAAAATAGTGGAAAAACCTTCAAAAAAGAGGGATTTTTTCAGTTTTTTGAAGATTTTTCTAATTTTTTCTACGAACACTGATCCCGTTCTAAACGTCATCCTGTAGCACTCGGCGAGACGCATCTCTGGACACCTCGTTTGTCTTCCTCCGCCACCTGGAAATCAAAAAATTCACATACCTACT
The DNA here is from genome assembly GCA_945859575.2 of Herminia tarsipennalis. Classification (NCBI taxonomy): domain Eukaryota; kingdom Metazoa; phylum Arthropoda; class Insecta; order Lepidoptera; family Erebidae; genus Herminia; species Herminia tarsipennalis. Next base: position 27,706 of record OX243857.2, read on the forward strand.
TGTTTGTTTACTTATAAAATCGACCTATACCCTAACAAAACATTGAAACTTTGTTGATATTTTAAGGTTTTTTGAATTTTACTTAGGTTTTTTGTTCTATAGGTAATTGATATTAGGGTTGTTTTGTATTCCGGGAGCTAGCGCGCACCCCGTGCTATCGAATTTTTCAAATTTTTTGTATATTTTTTGACATTTTTAATTAAATAACGATTAAATTTTGACAAATTTTGACTTTGAACAAACCTGCTTACTCAGCACTCAATCCAGGGTGAATTTTTTGTTTCGTAAGAGGTACCTTGTCGTGTCAACTACCTACCCTTGATCCCTGGTCGCTTATAATTGACGTTTTCCCCGGAAAATAGTGGAAAAACCTTCAAAAAAGAGGGATTTTTTCAGTTTTTTGAAGATTTTTCTAATTTTTTCTACGAACACTGATCCCGTTCTAAACGTCATCCTGTAGCACTCGGCGAGACGCATCTCTGGACACCTCGTTTGTCTTCCTCCGCCACCTGGAAATCAAAAAATTCACATACCTACTTGTTTGTTTACTTATAAAATCGACCTATACCCTAACAAAACATTGAAACTTTGTTGATATTTTAAGGTTTTTTGAATTTTACTTAGGTTTTTTGTTCTATAGGTAATTGATATTAGGGTTGTTTTGTATTCCGGGAGCTAGCGCGCACCCCGTGCTATCGAATTTTTCAAATTTTTTGTATATTTTTTGACATTTTTAATTAAATAACGATTAAATTTTGACAAATTTTGACTTTGAACAAACCTGCTTACTCAGCACTCAATCCAGGGTGAATTTTTTGTTTCGTAAGAGGTACCTTGTCGTGTCAACTACCTACCCTTGATCCCTGGTCGCTTATAATTGACGTTTTCCCCGGAAAATAGTGGAAAAACCTTCAAAAAAGAGGGATTTTTTCAGTTTTTTGAAGATTTTTCTAATTTTTTCTACGAACACTGATCCCGTTCTAAACGTCATCCTGTAGCACTCGGCGAGACGCATCTCTGGACACCTCGTTTGTCTTCCTCCGCCACCTGGAAATCAAAAAATTCACATACCTACTTGTTTGTTTACTTATAAAATCGACCTATACCCTAACAAAACATTGAAACTTTGTTGATATTTTAAGGTTTTTTGAATTTTACTTAGGTTTTTTGTTCTATAGGTAATTGATATTAGGGTTGTTTTGTATTCCGGGAGCTAGCGCGCACCCCGTGCTATCGAATTTTTCAAATTTTTTGTATATTTTTTGACATTTTTAATTAAATAACGATTAAATTTTGACAAATTTTGACTTTGAACAAACCTGCTTACTCAGCACTCAATCCAGGGTGAATTTTTTGTTTCGTAAGAGGTACCTTGTCGTGTCAACTACCTACCCTTGATCCCTGGTCGCTTATAATTGACGTTTTCCCCGGAAAATAGTGGAAAAACCTTCAAAAAAGAGGGATTTTTTCAGTTTTTTGAAGATTTTTCTAATTTTTTCTACGAACACTGATCCCGTTCTAAACGTCATCCTGTAGCACTCGGCGAGACGCATCTCTGGACACCTCGTTTGTCTTCCTCCGCCACCTGGAAATCAAAAAATTCACATACCTACTTGTTTGTTTACTTATAAAATCGACCTATACCCTAACAAAACATTGAAACTTTGTTGATATTTTAAGGTTTTTTGAATTTTACTTAGGTTTTTTGTTCTATAGGTAATTGATATTAGGGTTGTTTTGTATTCCGGGAGCTAGCGCGCACCCCGTGCTATCGAATTTTTCAAATTTTTTGTATATTTTTTGACATTTTTAATTAAATAACGATTAAATTTTGACAAATTTTGACTTTGAACAAACCTGCTTACTCAGCACTCAATCCAGGGTGAATTTTTTGTTTCGTAAGAGGTACCTTGTCGTGTCAACTACCTACCCTTGATCCCTGGTCGCTTATAATTGACGTTTTCCCCGGAAAATAGTGGAAAAACCTTCAAAAAAGAGGGATTTTTTCAGTTTTTTGAAGATTTTTCTAATTTTTTCTACGAACACTGATCCCGTTCTAAACGTCATCCTGTAGCACTCGGCGAGACGCATCTCTGGACACCTCGTTTGTCTTCCTCCGCCACCTGGAAATCAAAAAATTCACATACCTACTTGTTTGTTTACTTATAAAATCGACCTATACCCTAACAAAACATTGAAACTTTGTTGATATTTTAAGGTTTTTTGAATTTTACTTAGGTTTTTTGTTCTATAGGTAATTGATATTAGGGTTGTTTTGTATTCCGGGAGCTAGCGCGCACCCCGTGCTATCGAATTTTTCAAATTTTTTGTATATTTTTTGACATTTTTAATTAAATAACGATTAAATTTTGACAAATTTTGACTTTGAACAAACCTGCTTACTCAGCACTCAATCCAGGGTGAATTTTTTGTTTCGTAAGAGGTACCTTGTCGTGTCAACTACCTACCCTTGATCCCTGGTCGCTTATAATTGACGTTTTCCTCCCCGGAAAATAGTGGAAAAACCTTCAAAAAAGAGGGATTTTTTCAGTTTTTTGAAGATTTTTCTAATTTTTTCTACGAACACTGATCCCGTTCTAAACGTCATCCTGTAGCACTCGGCGAGACGCATCTCTGGACACCTCGTTTGTCTTCCTCCGCCACCTGGAAATCAAAAAATTCACATACCTACTTGTTTGTTTACTTATAAAATCGACCTATACCCTAACAAAACATTGAAACTTTGTTGATATTTTAAGGTTTTTTGAATTTTACTTAGGTTTTTTGTTCTATAGGTAATTGATATTAGGGTTGTTTTGTATTCCGGGAGCTAGCGCGCACCCCGTGCTATCGAATTTTTCAAATTTTTTGTATATTTTTTGACATTTTTAATTAAATAACGATTAAATTTTGACAAATTTTGACTTTGAACAAACCTGCTTACTCAGCACTCAATCCAGGGTGAATTTTTTGTTTCGTAAGAGGTACCTTGTCGTGTCAACTACCTACCCTTGATCCCTGGTCGCTTATAATTGACGTTTTCCCCCGGAAAATAGTGGAAAAACCTTCAAAAAAGAGGGATTTTTTCAGTTTTTTGAAGATTTTTCTAATTTTTTCTACGAACACTGATCCCGTTCTAAACGTCATCCTGTAGCACTCGGCGAGACGCATCTCTGGACACCTCGTTTGTCTTCCTCCGCCACCTGGAAATCAAAAAATTCACATACCTACTTGTTTGTTTACTTATAAAATCGACCTATACCCTAACAAAACATTGAAACTTTGTTGATATTTTAAGGTTTTTTGAATTTTACTTAGGTTTTTTGTTCTATAGGTAATTGATATTAGGGTTGTTTTGTATTCCGGGAGCTAGCGCGCACCCCGTGCTATCGAATTTTTCAAATTTTTTGTATATTTTTTGACATTTTTAATTAAATAACGATTAAATTTTGACAAATTTTGACTTTGAACAAACCTGCTTACTCAGCACTCAATCCAGGGTGAATTTTTTGTTTCGTAAGAGGTACCTTGTCGTGTCAACTACCTACCCTTGATCCCTGGTCGCTTATAATTGACGTTTTCCCCGGAAAATAGTGGAAAAACCTTCAAAAAAGAGGGATTTTTTCAGTTTTTTGAAGATTTTTCTAATTTTTTCTACGAACACTGATCCCGTTCTAAACGTCATCCTGTAGCACTCGGCGAGACGCATCTCTGGACACCTCGTTTGTCTTCCTCCGCCACCTGGAAATCAAAAAATTCACATACCTACTTGTTTGTTTACTTATAAAATCGACCTATACCCTAACAAAACATTGAAACTTTGTTGATATTTTAAGGTTTTTTGAATTTTACTTAGGTTTTTTGTTCTATAGGTAATTGATATTAGGGTTGTTTTGTATTCCGGGAGCTAGCGCGCACCCCGTGCTATCGAATTTTTCAAATTTTTTGTATATTTTTTGACATTTTTAATTAAATAACGATTAAATTTTGACAAATTTTGACTTTGAACAAACCTGCTTACTCAGCACTCAATCCAGGGTGAATTTTTTGTTTCGTAAGAGGTACCTTGTCGTGTCAACTACCTACCCTTGATCCCTGGTCGCTTATAATTGACGTTTTCCCCGGAAAATAGTGGAAAAACCTTCAAAAAAGAGGGATTTTTTCAGTTTTTTGAAGATTTTTCTAATTTTTTCTACGAACACTGATCCCGTTCTAAACGTCATCCTGTAGCACTCGGCGAGACGCATCTCTGGACACCTCGTTTGTCTTCCTCCGCCACCTGGAAATCAAAAAATTCACATACCTACTTGTTTGTTTACTTATAAAATCGACCTATACCCTAACAAAACATTGAAACTTTGTTGATATTTTAAGGTTTTTTGAATTTTACTTAGGTTTTTTGTTCTATAGGTAATTGATATTAGGGTTGTTTTGTATTCCGGGAGCTAGCGCGCACCCCGTGCTATCGAATTTTTCAAATTTTTTGTATATTTTTTGACATTTTTAATTAAATAACGATTAAATTTTGACAAATTTTGACTTTGAACAAACCTGCTTACTCAGCACTCAATCCAGGGTGAATTTTTTGTTTCGTAAGAGGTACCTTGTCGTGTCAACTACCTACCCTTGATCCCTGGTCGCTTATAATTGACGTTTTCCCCGGAAAATAGTGGAAAAACCTTCAAAAAAGAGGGATTTTTTCAGTTTTTTGAAGATTTTTCTAATTTTTTCTACGAACACTGATCCCGTTCTAAACGTCATCCTGTAGCACTCGGCGAGACGCATCTCTGGACACCTCGTTTGTCTTCCTCCGCCACCTGGAAATCAAAAAATTCACATACCTACTTGTTTGTTTACTTATAAAATCGACCTATACCCTAACAAAACATTGAAACTTTGTTGATATTTTAAGGTTTTTTGAATTTTACTTAGGTTTTTTGTTCTATAGGTAATTGATATTAGGGTTGTTTTGTATTCCGGGAGCTAGCGCGCACCCCGTGCTATCGAATTTTTCAAATTTTTTGTATATTTTTTGACATTTTTAATTAAATAACGATTAAATTTTGACAAATTTTGACTTTGAACAAACCTGCTTACTCAGCACTCAATCCAGGGTGAATTTTTTGTTTCGTAAGAGGTACCTTGTCGTGTCAACTACCTACCCTTGATCCCTGGTCGCTTATAATTGACGTTTTCCCCGGAAAATAGTGGAAAAACCTTCAAAAAAGAGGGATTTTTTCAGTTTTTTGAAGATTTTTCTAATTTTTTCTACGAACACTGATCCCGTTCTAAACGTCATCCTGTAGCACTCGGCGAGACGCATCTCTGGACACCTCGTTTGTCTTCCTCCGCCACCTGGAAATCAAAAAATTCACATACCTACTTGTTTGTTTACTTATAAAATCGACCTATACCCTAACAAAACATTGAAACTTTGTTGATATTTTAAGGTTTTTTGAATTTTACTTAGGTTTTTTGTTCTATAGGTAATTGATATTAGGGTTGTTTTGTATTCCGGGAGCTAGCGCGCACCCCGTGCTATCGAATTTTTCAAATTTTTTGTATATTTTTTGACATTTTTAATTAAATAACGATTAAATTTTGACAAATTTTGACTTTGAACAAACCTGCTTACTCAGCACTCAATCCAGGGTGAATTTTTTGTTTCGTAAGAGGTACCTTGTCGTGTCAACTACCTACCCTTGATCCCTGGTCGCTTATAATTGACGTTTTCCCCGGAAAATAGTGGAAAAACCTTCAAAAAAGAGGGATTTTTTCAGTTTTTTGAAGATTTTTCTAATTTTTTCTACGAACACTGATCCCGTTCTAAACGTCATCCTGTAGCACTCGGCGAGACGCATCTCTGGACACCTCGTTTGTCTTCCTCCGCCACCTGGAAATCAAAAAATTCACATACCTACTTGTTTGTTTACTTATAAAATCGACCTATACCCTAACAAAACATTGAAACTTTGTTGATATTTTAAGGTTTTTTGAATTTTACTTAGGTTTTTTGTTCTATAGGTAATTGATATTAGGGTTGTTTTGTATTCCGGGAGCTAGCGCGCACCCCGTGCTATCGAATTTTTCAAATTTTTTGTATATTTTTTGACATTTTTAATTAAATAACGATTAAATTTTGACAAATTTTGACTTTGAACAAACCTGCTTACTCAGCACTCAATCCAGGGTGAATTTTTTGTTTCGTAAGAGGTACCTTGTCGTGTCAACTACCTACCCTTGATCCCTGGTCGCTTATAATTGACGTTTTCCCCGGAAAATAGTGGAAAAACCTTCAAAAAAGAGGGATTTTTTCAGTTTTTTGAAGATTTTTCTAATTTTTTCTACGAACACTGATCCCGTTCTAAACGTCATCCTGTAGCACTCGGCGAGACGCATCTCTGGACACCTCGTTTGTCTTCCTCCGCCACCTGGAAATCAAAAAATTCACATACCTACTTGTTTGTTTACTTATAAAATCGACCTATACCCTAACAAAACATTGAAACTTTGTTGATATTTTAAGGTTTTTTGAATTTTACTTAGGTTTTTTGTTCTATAGGTAATTGATATTAGGGTTGTTTTGTATTCCGGGAGCTAGCGCGCACCCCGTGCTATCGAATTTTTCAAATTTTTTGTATATTTTTTGACATTTTTAATTAAATAACGATTAAATTTTGACAAATTTTGACTTTGAACAAACCTGCTTACTCAGCACTCAATCCAGGGTGAATTTTTTGTTTCGTAAGAGGTACCTTGTCGTGTCAACTACCTACCCTTGATCCCTGGTCGCTTATAATTGACGTTTTCCCCGGAAAATAGTGGAAAAACCTTCAAAAAAGAGGGATTTTTTCAGTTTTTTGAAGATTTTTCTAATTTTTTCTACGAACACTGATCCCGTTCTAAACGTCATCCTGTAGCACTCGGCGAGACGCATCTCTGGACACCTCGTTTGTCTTCCTCCGCCACCTGGAAATCAAAAAATTCACATACCTACTTGTTTGTTTACTTATAAAATCGACCTATACCCTAACAAAACATTGAAACTTTGTTGATATTTTAAGGTTTTTTGAATTTTACTTAGGTTTTTTGTTCTATAGGTAATTGATATTAGGGTTGTTTTGTATTCCGGGAGCTAGCGCGCACCCCGTGCTATCGAATTTTTCAAATTTTTTGTATATTTTTTGACATTTTTAATTAAATAACGATTAAATTTTGACAAATTTTGACTTTGAACAAACCTGCTTACTCAGCACTCAATCCAGGGTGAATTTTTTGTTTCGTAAGAGGTACCTTGTCGTGTCAACTACCTACCCTTGATCCCTGGCTTATAATTGACGTTTTCCCCGGAAAATAGTGGAAAAACCTTCAAAAAAGAGGGATTTTTTCAGTTTTTTGAAGATTTTTCTAATTTTTTCTACGAACACTGATCCCGTTCTAAACGTCATCCTGTAGCACTCGGCGAGACGCATCTCTGGACACCTCGTTTGTCTTCCTCCGCCACCTGGAAATCAAAAAATTCACATACCTACTTGTTTGTTTACTTATAAAATCGACCTATACCCTAACAAAACATTGAAACTTTGTTGATATTTTAAGGTTTTTTGAATTTTACTTAGGTTTTTTGTTCTATAGGTAATTGATATTAGGGTTGTTTTGTATTCCGGGAGCTAGCGCGCACCCCGTGCTATCGAATTTTTCAAATTTTTTGTATATTTTTTGACATTTTTAATTAAATAACGATTAAATTTTGACAAATTTTGACTTTGAACAAACCTGCTTACTCAGCACTCAATCCAGGGTGAATTTTTTGTTTCGTAAGAGGTACCTTGTCGTGTCAACTACCTACCCTTGATCCCTGGTCGCTTATAATTGACGTTTTCCCCGGAAAATAGTGGAAAAACCTTCAAAAAAGAGGGATTTTTTCAGTTTTTTGAAGATTTTTCTAATTTTTTCTACGAACACTGATCCCGTTCTAAACGTCATCCTGTAGCACTCGGCGAGACGCATCTCTGGACACCTCGTTTGTCTTCCTCCGCCACCTGGAAATCAAAAAATTCACATACCTACTTGTTTGTTTACTTATAAAATCGACCTATACCCTAACAAAACATTGAAACTTTGTTGATATTTTAAGGTTTTTTGAATTTTACTTAGGTTTTTTGTTCTATAGGTAATTGATATTAGGGTTGTTTTGTATTCCGGGAGCTAGCGCGCACCCCGTGCTATCGAATTTTTCAAATTTTTTGTATATTTTTTGACATTTTTAATTAAATAACGATTAAATTTTGACAAATTTTGACTTTGAACAAACCTGCTTACTCAGCACTCAATCCAGGGTGAATTTTTTGTTTCGTAAGAGGTACCTTGTCGTGTCAACTACCTACCCTTGATCCCTGGTCGCTTATAATTGACGTTTTCCCCGGAAAATAGTGGAAAAACCTTCAAAAAAGAGGGATTTTTTCAGTTTTTTGAAGATTTTTCTAATTTTTTCTACGAACACTGATCCCGTTCTAAACGTCATCCTGTAGCACTCGGCGAGACGCATCTCTGGACACCTCGTTTGTCTTCCTCCGCCACCTGGAAATCAAAAAATTCACATACCTACTTGTTTGTTTACTTATAAAATCGACCTATACCCTAACAAAACATTGAAACTTTGTTGATATTTTAAGGTTTTTTGAATTTTACTTAGGTTTTTTGTTCTATAGGTAATTGATATTAGGGTTGTTTTGTATTCCGGGAGCTAGCGCGCACCCCGTGCTATCGAATTTTTCAAATTTTTTGTATATTTTTTGACATTTTTAATTAAATAACGATTAAATTTTGACAAATTTTGACTTTGAACAAACCTGCTTACTCAGCACTCAATCCAGGGTGAATTTTTTGTTTCGTAAGAGGTACCTTGTCGTGTCAACTACCTACCCTTGATCCCTGGTCGCTTATAATTGACGTTTTCCCCGGAAAATAGTGGAAAAACCTTCAAAAAAGAGGGATTTTTTCAGTTTTTTGAAGATTTTTCTAATTTTTTCTACGAACACTGATCCCGTTCTAAACGTCATCCTGTAGCACTCGGCGAGACGCATCTCTGGACACCTCGTTTGTCTTCCTCCGCCACCTGGAAATCAAAAAATTCACATACCTACTTGTTTGTTTACTTATAAAATCGACCTATACCCTAACAAAACATTGAAACTTTGTTGATATTTTAAGGTTTTTTGAATTTTACTTAGGTTTTTTGTTCTATAGGTAATTGATATTAGGGTTGTTTTGTATTCCGGGAGCTAGCGCGCACCCCGTGCTATCGAATTTTTCAAATTTTTTGTATATTTTTTGACATTTTTAATTAAATAACGATTAAATTTTGACAAATTTTGACTTTGAACAAACCTGCTTACTCAGCACTCAATCCAGGGTGAATTTTTTGTTTCGTAAGAGGTACCTTGTCGTGTCAACTACCTACCCTTGATCCCTGGTCGCTTATAATTGACGTTTTCCCCGGAAAATAGTGGAAAAACCTTCAAAAAAGAGGGATTTTTTCAGTTTTTTGAAGATTTTTCTAATTTTTTCTACGAACACTGATCCCGTTCTAAACGTCATCCTGTAGCACTCGGCGAGACGCATCTCTGGACACCTCGTTTGTCTTCCTCCGCCACCTGGAAATCAAAAAATTCACATACCTACTTGTTTGTTTACTTATAAAATCGACCTATACCCTAACAAAACATTGAAACTTTGTTGATATTTTAAGGTTTTTTGAATTTTACTTAGGTTTTTTGTTCTATAGGTAATTGATATTAGGGTTGTTTTGTATTCCGGGAGCTAGCGCGCACCCCGTGCTATCGAATTTTTCAAATTTTTTGTATATTTTTTGACATTTTTAATTAAATAACGATTAAATTTTGACAAATTTTGACTTTGAACAAACCTGCTTACTCAGCACTCAATCCAGGGTGAATTTTTTGTTTCGTAAGAGGTACCTTGTCGTGTCAACTACCTACCCTTGATCCCTGGTCGCTTATAATTGACGTTTTCCCCGGAAAATAGTGGAAAAACCTTCAAAAAAGAGGGATTTTTTCAGTTTTTTGAAGATTTTTCTAATTTTTTCTACGAACACTGATCCCGTTCTAAACGTCATCCTGTAGCACTCGGCGAGACGCATCTCTGGACACCTCGTTTGTCTTCCTCCGCCACCTGGAAATCAAAAAATTCACATACCTACTTGTTTGTTTACTTATAAAATCGACCTATACCCTAACAAAACATTGAAACTTTGTTGATATTTTAAGGTTTTTTGAATTTTACTTAGGTTTTTTGTTCTATAGGTAATTGATATTAGGGTTGTTTTGTATTCCGGGAGCTAGCGCGCACCCCGTGCTATCGAATTTTTCAAATTTTTTGTATATTTTTTGACATTTTTAATTAAATAACGATTAAATTTTGACAAATTTTGACTTTGAACAAACCTGCTTACTCAGCACTCAATCCAGGGTGAATTTTTTGTTTCGTAAGAGGTACCTTGTCGTGTCAACTACCTACCCTTGATCCCTGGTCGCTTATAATTGACGTTTTCCCCGGAAAATAGTGGAAAAACCTTCAAAAAAGAGGGATTTTTTCAGTTTTTTGAAGATTTTTCTAATTTTTTCTACGAACACTGATCCCGTTCTAAACGTCATCCTGTAGCACTCGGCGAGACGCATCTCTGGACACCTCGTTTGTCTTCCTCCGCCACCTGGAAATCAAAAAATTCACATACCTACTTGTTTGTTTACTTATAAAATCGACCTATACCCTAACAAAACATTGAAACTTTGTTGATATTTTAAGGTTTTTTGAATTTTACTTAGGTTTTTTGTTCTATAGGTAATTGATATTAGGGTTGTTTTGTATTCCGGGAGCTAGCGCGCACCCCGTGCTATCGAATTTTTCAAATTTTTTGTATATTTTTTGACATTTTTAATTAAATAACGATTAAATTTTGACAAATTTTGACTTTGAACAAACCTGCTTACTCAGCACTCAATCCAGGGTGAATTTTTTGTTTCGTAAGAGGTACCTTGTCGTGTCAACTACCTACCCTTGATCCCTGGTCGCTTATAATTGACGTTTTCCCCGGAAAATAGTGGAAAAACCTTCAAAAAAGAGGGATTTTTTCAGTTTTTTGAAGATTTTTCTAATTTTTTCTACGAACACTGATCCCGTTCTAAACGTCATCCTGTAGCACTCGGCGAGACGCATCTCTGGACACCTCGTTTGTCTTCCTCCGCCACCTGGAAATCAAAAAATTCACATACCTACTTGTTTGTTTACTTATAAAATCGACCTATACCCTAACAAAACATTGAAACTTTGTTGATATTTTAAGGTTTTTTGAATTTTACTTAGGTTTTTTGTTCTATAGGTAATTGATATTAGGGTTGTTTTGTATTCCGGGAGCTAGCGCGCACCCCGTGCTATCGAATTTTTCAAATTTTTTGTATATTTTTTGACATTTTTAATTAAATAACGATTAAATTTTGACAAATTTTGACTTTGAACAAACCTGCTTACTCAGCACTCAATCCAGGGTGAATTTTTTGTTTCGTAAGAGGTACCTTGTCGTGTCAACTACCTACCCTTGATCCCTGGTCGCTTATAATTGACGTTTTCCCCGGAAAATAGTGGAAAAACCTTCAAAAAAGAGGGATTTTTTCAGTTTTTTGAAGATTTTTCTAATTTTTTCTACGAACACTGATCCCGTTCTAAACGTCATCCTGTAGCACTCGGCGAGACGCATCTCTGGACACCTCGTTTGTCTTCCTCCGCCACCTGGAAATCAAAAAATTCACATACCTACTTGTTTGTTTACTTATAAAATCGACCTATACCCTAACAAAACATTGAAACTTTGTTGATATTTTAAGGTTTTTTGAATTTTACTTAGGTTTTTTGTTCTATAGGTAATTGATATTAGGGTTGTTTTGTATTCCGGGAGCTAGCGCGCACCCCGTGCTATCGAATTTTTCAAATTTTTTGTATATTTTTTGACATTTTTAATTAAATAACGATTAAATTTTGACAAATTTTGACTTTGAACAAACCTGCTTACTCAGCACTCAATCCAGGGTGAATTTTTTGTTTCGTAAGAGGTACCTTGTCGTGTCAACTACCTACCCTTGATCCCTGGTCGCTTATAATTGACGTTTTCCCCGGAAAATAGTGGAAAAACCTTCAAAAAAGAGGGATTTTTTCAGTTTTTTGAAGATTTTTCTAATTTTTTCTACGAACACTGATCCCGTTCTAAACGTCATCCTGTAGCACTCGGCGAGACGCATCTCTGGACACCTCGTTTGTCTTCCTCCGCCACCTGGAAATCAAAAAATTCACATACCTACTTGTTTGTTTACTTATAAAATCGACCTATACCCTAACAAAACATTGAAACTTTGTTGATATTTTAAGGTTTTTTGAATTTTACTTAGGTTTTTTGTTCTATAGGTAATTGATATTAGGGTTGTTTTGTATTCCGGGAGCTAGCGCGCACCCCGTGCTATCGAATTTTTCAAATTTTTTGTATATTTTTTGACATTTTTAATTAAATAACGATTAAATTTTGACAAATTTTGACTTTGAACAAACCTGCTTACTCAGCACTCAATCCAGGGTGAATTTTTTGTTTCGTAAGAGGTACCTTGTCGTGTCAACTACCTACCCTTGATCCCTGGTCGCTTATAATTGACGTTTTCCCCGGAAAATAGTGGAAAAACCTTCAAAAAAGAGGGATTTTTTCAGTTTTTTGAAGATTTTTCTAATTTTTTCTACGAACACTGATCCCGTTCTAAACGTCATCCTGTAGCACTCGGCGAGACGCATCTCTGGACACCTCGTTTGTCTTCCTCCGCCACCTGGAAATCAAAAAATTCACATACCTACTTGTTTGTTTACTTATAAAATCGACCTATACCCTAACAAAACATTGAAACTTTGTTGATATTTTAAGGTTTTTTGAATTTTACTTAGGTTTTTTGTTCTATAGGTAATTGATATTAGGGTTGTTTTGTATTCCGGGAGCTAGCGCGCACCCCGTGCTATCGAATTTTTCAAATTTTTTGTATATTTTTTGACATTTTTAATTAAATAACGATTAAATTTTGACAAATTTTGACTTTGAACAAACCTGCTTACTCAGCACTCAATCCAGGGTGAATTTTTTGTTTCGTAAGAGGTACCTTGTCGTGTCAACTACCTACCCTTGATCCCTGGTCGCTTATAATTGACGTTTTCCCCGGAAAATAGTGGAAAAACCTTCAAAAAAGAGGGATTTTTTCAGTTTTTTGAAGATTTTTCTAATTTTTTCTACGAACACTGATCCCGTTCTAAACGTCATCCTGTAGCACTCGGCGAGACGCATCTCTGGACACCTCGTTTGTCTTCCTCCGCCACCTGGAAATCAAAAAATTCACATACCTACTTGTTTGTTTACTTATAAAATCGACCTATACCCTAACAAAACATTGAAACTTTGTTGATATTTTAAGGTTTTTTGAATTTTACTTAGGTTTTTTGTTCTATAGGTAATTGATATTAGGGTTGTTTTGTATTCCGGGAGCTAGCGCGCACCCCGTGCTATCGAATTTTTCAAATTTTTTGTATATTTTTTGACATTTTTAATTAAATAACGATTAAATTTTGACAAATTTTGACTTTGAACAAACCTGCTTACTCAGCACTCAATCCAGGGTGAATTTTTTGTTTCGTAAGAGGTACCTTGTCGTGTCAACTACCTACCCTTGATCCCTGGTCGCTTATAATTGACGTTTTCCCCGGAAAATAGTGGAAAAACCTTCAAAAAAGAGGGATTTTTTCAGTTTTTTGAAGATTTTTCTAATTTTTTCTACGAACACTGATCCCGTTCTAAACGTCATCCTGTAGCACTCGGCGAGACGCATCTCTGGACACCTCGTTTGTCTTCCTCCGCCACCTGGAAATCAAAAAATTCACATACCTACTTGTTTGTTTACTTATAAAATCGACCTATACCCTAACAAAACATTGAAACTTTGTTGATATTTTAAGGTTTTTTGAATTTTACTTAGGTTTTTTGTTCTATAGGTAATTGATATTAGGGTTGTTTTGTATTCCGGGAGCTAGCGCGCACCCCGTGCTATCGAATTTTTCAAATTTTTTGTATATTTTTTGACATTTTTAATTAAATAACGATTAAATTTTGACAAATTTTGACTTTGAACAAACCTGCTTACTCAGCACTCAATCCAGGGTGAATTTTTTGTTTCGTAAGAGGTACCTTGTCGTGTCAACTACCTACCCTTGATCCCTGGTCGCTTATAATTGACGTTTTTCCCCGGAAAATAGTGGAAAAACCTTCAAAAAAGAGGGATTTTTTCAGTTTTTTGAAGATTTTTCTAATTTTTTCTACGAACACTGATCCCGTTCTAAACGTCATCCTGTAGCACTCGGCGAGACGCATCTCTGGACACCTCGTTTGTCTTCCTCCGCCACCTGGAAATCAAAAAATTCACATACCTACTTGTTTGTTTACTTATAAAATCGACCTATACCCTAACAAAACATTGAAACTTTGTTGATATTTTAAGGTTTTTTGAATTTTACTTAGGTTTTTTGTTCTATAGGTAATTGATATTAGGGTTGTTTTGTATTCCGGGAGCTAGCGCGCACCCCGTGCTATCGAATTTTTCAAATTTTTTGTATATTTTTTGACATTTTTAATTAAATAACGATTAAATTTTGACAAATTTTGACTTTGAACAAACCTGCTTACTCAGCACTCAATCCAGGGTGAATTTTTTGTTTCGTAAGAGGTACCTTGTCGTGTCAACTACCTACCCTTGATCCCTGGTCGCTTATAATTGACGTTTTCCCCGGAAAATAGTGGAAAAACCTTCAAAAAAGAGGGATTTTTTCAGTTTTTTGAAGATTTTTCTAATTTTTTCTACGAACACTGATCCCGTTCTAAACGTCATCCTGTAGCACTCGGCGAGACGCATCTCTGGACACCTCGTTTGTCTTCCTCCGCCACCTGGAAATCAAAAAATTCACATACCTACTTGTTTGTTTACTTATAAAATCGACCTATACCCTAACAAAACATTGAAACTTTGTTGATATTTTAAGGTTTTTTGAATTTTACTTAGGTTTTTTGTTCTATAGGTAATTGATATTAGGGTTGTTTTGTATTCCGGGAGCTAGCGCGCACCCCGTGCTATCGAATTTTTCAAATTTTTTGTATATTTTTTGACATTTTTAATTAAATAACGATTAAATTTTGACAAATTTTGACTTTGAACAAACCTGCTTACTCAGCACTCAATCCAGGGTGAATTTTTTGTTTCGTAAGAGGTACCTTGTCGTGTCAACTACCTACCCTTGATCCCTGGTCGCTTATAATTGACGTTTTCCCCGGAAAATAGTGGAAAAACCTTCAAAAAAGAGGGATTTTTTCAGTTTTTTGAAGATTTTTCTAATTTTTTCTACGAACACTGATCCCGTTCTAAACGTCATCCTGTAGCACTCGGCGAGACGCATCTCTGGACACCTCGTTTGTCTTCCTCCGCCACCTGGAAATCAAAAAATTCACATACCTACTTGTTTGTTTACTTATAAAATCGACCTATACCCTAACAAAACATTGAAACTTTGTTGATATTTTAAGGTTTTTTGAATTTTACTTAGGTTTTTTGTTCTATAGGTAATTGATATTAGGGTTGTTTTGTATTCCGGGAGCTAGCGCGCACCCCGTGCTATCGAATTTTTCAAATTTTTTGTATATTTTTTGACATTTTTAATTAAATAACGATTAAATTTTGACAAATTTTGACTTTGAACAAACCTGCTTACTCAGCACTCAATCCAGGGTGAATTTTTTGTTTCGTAAGAGGTACCTTGTCGTGTCAACTACCTACCCTTGATCCCTGGTCGCTTATAATTGACGTTTTCCCCGGAAAATAGTGGAAAAACCTTCAAAAAAGAGGGATTTTTTCAGTTTTTTGAAGATTTTTCTAATTTTTTCTACGAACACTGATCCCGTTCTAAACGTCATCCTGTAGCACTCGGCGAGACGCATCTCTGGACACCTCGTTTGTCTTCCTCCGCCACCTGGAAATCAAAAAATTCACATACCTACTTGTTTGTTTACTTATAAAATCGACCTATACCCTAACAAAACATTGAAACTTTGTTGATATTTTAAGGTTTTTTGAATTTTACTTAGGTTTTTTGTTCTATAGGTAATTGATATTAGGGTTGTTTTGTATTCCGGGAGCTAGCGCGCACCCCGTGCTATCGAATTTTTCAAATTTTTTGTATATTTTTTGACATTTTTAATTAAATAACGATTAAATTTTGACAAATTTTGACTTTGAACAAACCTGCTTACTCAGCACTCAATCCAGGGTGAATTTTTTGTTTCGTAAGAGGTACCTTGTCGTGTCAACTACCTACCCTTGATCCCTGGTCGCTTATAATTGACGTTTTCCCCGGAAAATAGTGGAAAAACCTTCAAAAAAGAGGGATTTTTTCAGTTTTTTGAAGATTTTTCTAATTTTTTCTACGAACACTGATCCCGTTCTAAACGTCATCCTGTAGCACTCGGCGAGACGCATCTCTGGACACCTCGTTTGTCTTCCTCCGCCACCTGGAAATCAAAAAATTCACATACCTACTTGTTTGTTTACTTATAAAATCGACCTATACCCTAACAAAACATTGAAACTTTGTTGATATTTTAAGGTTTTTTGAATTTTACTTAGGTTTTTTGTTCTATAGGTAATTGATATTAGGGTTGTTTTGTATTCCGGGAGCTAGCGCGCACCCCGTGCTATCGAATTTTTCAAATTTTTTGTATATTTTTTGACATTTTTAATTAAATAACGATTAAATTTTGACAAATTTTGACTTTGAACAAACCTGCTTACTCAGCACTCAATCCAGGGTGAATTTTTTGTTTCGTAAGAGGTACCTTGTCGTGTCAACTACCTACCCTTGATCCCTGGTCGCTTATAATTGACGTTTTCCCCGGAAAATAGTGGAAAAACCTTCAAAAAAGAGGGATTTTTTCAGTTTTTTGAAGATTTTTCTAATTTTTTCTACGAACACTGATCCCGTTCTAAACGTCATCCTGTAGCACTCGGCGAGACGCATCTCTGGACACCTCGTTTGTCTTCCTCCGCCACCTGGAAATCAAAAAATTCACATACCTACTTGTTTGTTTACTTATAAAATCGACCTATACCCTAACAAAACATTGAAACTTTGTTGATATTTTAAGGTTTTTTGAATTTTACTTAGGTTTTTTGTTCTATAGGTAATTGATATTGGGTTGTTTTGTATTCCGGGAGCTAGCGCGCACCCCGTGCTATCGAATTTTTCAAATTTTTTGTATATTTTTTGACATTTTTAATTAAATAACGATTAAATTTTGACAAATTTTGACTTTGAACAAACCTGCTTACTCAGCACTCAATCCAGGGTGAATTTTTTGTTTCGTAAGAGGTACCTTGTCGTGTCAACTACCTACCCTTGATCCCTGGTCGCTTATAATTGACGTTTTCCCCGGAAAATAGTGGAAAAACCTTCAAAAAAGAGGGATTTTTTCAGTTTTTTGAAGATTTTTCTAATTTTTTCTACGAACACTGATCCCGTTCTAAACGTCATCCTGTAGCACTCGGCGAGACGCATCTCTGGACACCTCGTTTGTCTTCCTCCGCCACCTGGAAATCAAAAAATTCACATACCTACTTGTTTGTTTACTTATAAAATCGACCTATACCCTAACAAAACATTGAAACTTTGTTGATATTTTAAGGTTTTTTGAATTTTACTTAGGTTTTTTGTTCTATAGGTAATTGATATTAGGGTTGTTTTGTATTCCGGGAGCTAGCGCGCACCCCGTGCTATCGAATTTTTCAAATTTTTTGTATATTTTTTGACATTTTTAATTAAATAACGATTAAATTTTGACAAATTTTGACTTTGAACAAACCTGCTTACTCAGCACTCAATCCAGGGTGAATTTTTTGTTTCGTAAGAGGTACCTTGTCGTGTCAACTACCTACCCTTGATCCCTGGTCGCTTATAATTGACGTTTTCCCCGGAAAATAGTGGAAAAACCTTCAAAAAAGAGGGATTTTTTCAGTTTTTTGAAGATTTTTCTAATTTTTTCTACGAACACTGATCCCGTTCTAAACGTCATCCTGTAGCACTCGGCGAGACGCATCTCTGGACACCTCGTTTGTCTTCCTCCGCCACCTGGAAATCAAAAAATTCACATACCTACTTGTTTGTTTACTTATAAAATCGACCTATACCCTAACAAAACATTGAAACTTTGTTGATATTTTAAGGTTTTTTGAATTTTACTTAGGTTTTTTGTTCTATAGGTAATTGATATTAGGGTTGTTTTGTATTCCGGGAGCTAGCGCGCACCCCGTGCTATCGAATTTTTCAAATTTTTTGTATATTTTTTGACATTTTTAATTAAATAACGATTAAATTTTGACAAATTTTGACTTTGAACAAACCTGCTTACTCAGCACTCAATCCAGGGTGAATTTTTTGTTTCGTAAGAGGTACCTTGTCGTGTCAACTACCTACCCTTGATCCCTGGTCGCTTATAATTGACGTTTTCCCCGGAAAATAGTGGAAAAACCTTCAAAAAAGAGGGATTTTTTCAGTTTTTTGAAGATTTTTCTAATTTTTTCTACGAACACTGATCCCGTTCTAAACGTCATCCTGTAGCACTCGGCGAGACGCATCTCTGGACACCTCGTTTGTCTTCCTCCGCCACCTGGAAATCAAAAAATTCACATACCTACTTGTTTGTTTACTTATAAAATCGACCTATACCCTAACAAAACATTGAAACTTTGTTGATATTTTAAGGTTTTTTGAATTTTACTTAGGTTTTTTGTTCTATAGGTAATTGATATTAGGGTTGTTTTGTATTCCGGGAGCTAGCGCGCACCCCGTGCTATCGAATTTTTCAAATTTTTTGTATATTTTTTGACATTTTTAATTAAATAACGATTAAATTTTGACAAATTTTGACTTTGAACAAACCTGCTTACTCAGCACTCAATCCAGGGTGAATTTTTTGTTTCGTAAGAGGTACCTTGTCGTGTCAACTACCTACCCTTGATCCCTGGTCGCTTATAATTGACGTTTTCCCCGGAAAATAGTGGAAAAACCTTCAAAAAAGAGGGATTTTTTCAGTTTTTTGAAGATTTTTCTAATTTTTTCTACGAACACTGATCCCGTTCTAAACGTCATCCTGTAGCACTCGGCGAGACGCATCTCTGGACACCTCGTTTGTCTTCCTCCGCCACCTGGAAATCAAAAAATTCACATACCTACTTGTTTGTTTACTTATAAAATCGACCTATACCCTAACAAAACATTGAAACTTTGTTGATATTTTAAGGTTTTTTGAATTTTACTTAGGTTTTTTGTTCTATAGGTAATTGATATTAGGGTTGTTTTGTATTCCGGGAGCTAGCGCGCACCCCGTGCTATCGAATTTTTCAAATTTTTTGTATATTTTTTGACATTTTTAATTAAATAACGATTAAATTTTGACAAATTTTGACTTTGAACAAACCTGCTTACTCAGCACTCAATCCAGGGTGAATTTTTTGTTTCGTAAGAGGTACCTTGTCGTGTCAACTACCTACCCTTGATCCCTGGTCGCTTATAATTGACGTTTTCCCCGGAAAATAGTGGAAAAACCTTCAAAAAAGAGGGATTTTTTCAGTTTTTTGAAGATTTTTCTAATTTTTTCTACGAACACTGATCCCGTTCTAAACGTCATCCTGTAGCACTCGGCGAGACGCATCTCTGGACACCTCGTTTGTCTTCCTCCGCCACCTGGAAATCAAAAAATTCACATACCTACTTGTTTGTTTACTTATAAAATCGACCTATACCCTAACAAAACATTGAAACTTTGTTGATATTTTAAGGTTTTTTGAATTTTACTTAGGTTTTTTGTTCTATAGGTAATTGATATTAGGGTTGTTTTGTATTCCGGGAGCTAGCGCGCACCCCGTGCTATCGAATTTTTCAAATTTTTTGTATATTTTTTGACATTTTTAATTAAATAACGATTAAATTTTGACAAATTTTGACTTTGAACAAACCTGCTTACTCAGCACTCAATCCAGGGTGAATTTTTTGTTTCGTAAGAGGTACCTTGTCGTGTCAACTACCTACCCTTGATCCCTGGTCGCTTATAATTGACGTTTTCCCCGGAAAATAGTGGAAAAACCTTCAAAAAAGAGGGATTTTTTCAGTTTTTTGAAGATTTTTCTAATTTTTTCTACGAACACTGATCCCGTTCTAAACTTCATCCTGTAGCACTCGGCGAGACGCATCTCTGGACACCTCGTTTGTCTTCCTCCGCCACCTGGAAATCAAAAAATTCACATACCTACTTGTTTGTTTACTTATAAAATCGACCTATACCCTAACAAAACATTGAAACTTTGTTGATATTTTAAGGTTTTTTGAATTTTACTTAGGTTTTTTGTTCTATAGGTAATTGATATTAGGGTTGTTTTGTATTCCGGGAGCTAGCGCGCACCCCGTGCTATCGAATTTTTCAAATTTTTTGTATATTTTTTGACATTTTTAATTAAATAACGATTAAATTTTGACAAATTTTGACTTTGAACAAACCTGCTTACTCAGCACTCAATCCAGGGTGAATTTTTTGTTTCGTAAGAGGTACCTTGTCGTGTCAACTACCTACCCTTGATCCCTGGTCGCTTATAATTGACGTTTTCCCCGGAAAATAGTGGAAAAACCTTCAAAAAAGAGGGATTTTTTCAGTTTTTTGAAGATTTTTCTAATTTTTTCTACGAACACTGATCCCGTTCTAAACGTCATCCTGTAGCACTCGGCGAGACGCATCTCTGGACACCTCGTTTGTCTTCCTCCGCCACCTGGAAATCAAAAAATTCACATACCTACTTGTTTGTTTACTTATAAAATCGACCTATACCCTAACAAAACATTGAAACTTTGTTGATATTTTAAGGTTTTTTGAATTTTACTTAGGTTTTTTGTTCTATAGGTAATTGATATTAGGGTTGTTTTGTATTCCGGGAGCTAGCGCGCACCCCGTGCTATCGAATTTTTCAAATTTTTTGTATATTTTTTGACATTTTTAATTAAATAACGATTAAATTTTGACAAATTTTGACTTTGAACAAACCTGCTTACTCAGCACTCAATCCAGGGTGAATTTTTTGTTTCGTAAGAGGTACCTTGTCGTGTCAACTACCTACCCTTGATCCCTGGTCGCTTATAATTGACGTTTTCCCCGGAAAATAGTGGAAAAACCTTCAAAAAAGAGGGATTTTTTCAGTTTTTTGAAGATTTTTCTAATTTTTTCTACGAACACTGATCCCGTTCTAAACGTCATCCTGTAGCACTCGGCGAGACGCATCTCTGGACACCTCGTTTGTCTTCCTCCGCCACCTGGAAATCAAAAAATTCACATACCTACTTGTTTGTTTACTTATAAAATCGACCTATACCCTAACAAAACATTGAAACTTTGTTGATATTTTAAGGTTTTTTGAATTTTACTTAGGTTTTTTGTTCTATAGGTAATTGATATTAGGGTTGTTTTGTATTCCGGGAGCTAGCGCGCACCCCGTGCTATCGAATTTTTCAAATTTTTTGTATATTTTTTGACATTTTTAATTAAATAACGATTAAATTTTGACAAATTTTGACTTTGAACAAACCTGCTTACTCAGCACTCAATCCAGGGTGAATTTTTTGTTTCGTAAGAGGTACCTTGTCGTGTCAACTACCTACCCTTGATCCCTGGTCGCTTATAATTGACGTTTTCCCCGGAAAATAGTGGAAAAACCTTCAAAAAAGAGGGATTTTTTCAGTTTTTTGAAGATTTTTCTAATTTTTTCTACGAACACTGATCCCGTTCTAAACTTCATCCTGTAGCACTCGGCGAGACGCATCTCTGGACACCTCGTTTGTCTTCCTCCGCCACCTGGAAATCAAAAAATTCACATACCTACTTGTTTGTTTACTTATAAAATCGACCTATACCCTAACAAAACATTGAAACTTTGTTGATATTTTAAGGTTTTTTGAATTTTACTTAGGTTTTTTGTTCTATAGGTAATTGATATTAGGGTTGTTTTGTATTCCGGGAGCTAGCGCGCACCCCGTGCTATCGAATTTTTCAAATTTTTTGTATATTTTTTGACATTTTTAATTAAATAACGATTAAATTTTGACAAATTTTGACTTTGAACAAACCTGCTTACTCAGCACTCAATCCAGGGTGAATTTTTTGTTTCGTAAGAGGTACCTTGTCGTGTCAACTACCTACCCTTGATCCCTGGTCGCTTATAATTGACGTTTTCCCCGGAAAATAGTGGAAAAACCTTCAAAAAAGAGGGATTTTTTCAGTTTTTTGAAGATTTTTCTAATTTTTTCTACGAACACTGATCCCGTTCTAAACGTCATCCTGTAGCACTCGGCGAGACGCATCTCTGGACACCTCGTTTGTCTTCCTCCGCCACCTGGAAATCAAAAAATTCACATACCTACTTGTTTGTTTACTTATAAAATCGACCTATACCCTAACAAAACATTGAAACTTTGTTGATATTTTAAGGTTTTTTGAATTTTACTTAGGTTTTTTGTTCTATAGGTAATTGATATTAGGGTTGTTTTGTATTCCGGGAGCTAGCGCGCACCCCGTGCTATCGAATTTTTCAAATTTTTTGTATATTTTTTGACATTTTTAATTAAATAACGATTAAATTTTGACAAATTTTGACTTTGAACAAACCTGCTTACTCAGCACTCAATCCAGGGTGAATTTTTTGTTTCGTAAGAGGTACCTTGTCGTGTCAACTACCTACCCTTGATCCCTGGTCGCTTATAATTGACGTTTTCCCCGGAAAATAGTGGAAAAACCTTCAAAAAAGAGGGATTTTTTCAGTTTTTTGAAGATTTTTCTAATTTTTTCTACGAACACTGATCCCGTTCTAAACGTCATCCTGTAGCACTCGGCGAGACGCATCTCTGGACACCTCGTTTGTCTTCCTCCGCCACCTGGAAATCAAAAAATTCACATACCTACTTGTTTGTTTACTTATAAAATCGACCTATACCCTAACAAAACATTGAAACTTTGTTGATATTTTAAGGTTTTTTGAATTTTACTTAGGTTTTTTGTTCTATAGGTAATTGATATTAGGGTTGTTTTGTATTCCGGGAGCTAGCGCGCACCCCGTGCTATCGAATTTTTCAAATTTTTTGTATATTTTTTGACATTTTTAATTAAATAACGATTAAATTTTGACAAATTTTGACTTTGAACAAACCTGCTTACTCAGCACTCAATCCAGGGTGAATTTTTTGTTTCGTAAGAGGTACCTTGTCGTGTCAACTACCTACCCTTGATCCCTGGTCGCTTATAATTGACGTTTTCCCCGGAAAATAGTGGAAAAACCTTCAAAAAAGAGGGATTTTTTCAGTTTTTTGAAGATTTTTCTAATTTTTTCTACGAACACTGATCCCGTTCTAAACTTCATCCTGTAGCACTCGGCGAGACGCATCTCTGGACACCTCGTTTGTCTTCCTCCGCCACCTGGAAATCAAAAAATTCACATACCTACTTGTTTGTTTACTTATAAAATCGACCTATACCCTAACAAAACATTGAAACTTTGTTGATATTTTAAGGTTTTTTGAATTTTACTTAGGTTTTTTGTTCTATAGGTAATTGATATTAGGGTTGTTTTGTATTCCGGGAGCTAGCGCGCACCCCGTGCTATCGAATTTTTCAAATTTTTTGTATATTTTTTGACATTTTTAATTAAATAACGATTAAATTTTGACAAATTTTGACTTTGAACAAACCTGCTTACTCAGCACTCAATCCAGGGTGAATTTTTTGTTTCGTAAGAGGTACCTTGTCGTGTCAACTACCTACCCTTGATCCCTGGTCGCTTATAATTGACGTTTTCCCCGGAAAATAGTGGAAAAACCTTCAAAAAAGAGGGATTTTTTCAGTTTTTTGAAGATTTTTCTAATTTTTTCTACGAACACTGATCCCGTTCTAAACTTCATCCTGTAGCACTCGGCGAGACGCATCTCTGGACACCTCGTTTGTCTTCCTCCGCCACCTGGAAATCAAAAAATTCACATACCTACTTGTTTGTTTACTTATAAAATCGACCTATACCCTAACAAAACATTGAAACTTTGTTGATATTTTAAGGTTTTTTGAATTTTACTTAGGTTTTTTGTTCTATAGGTAATTGATATTAGGGTTGTTTTGTATTCCGGGAGCTAGCGCGCACCCCGTGCTATCGAATTTTTCAAATTTTTTGTATATTTTTTGACATTTTTAATTAAATAACGATTAAATTTTGACAAATTTTGACTTTGAACAAACCTGCTTACTCAGCACTCAATCCAGGGTGAATTTTTTGTTTCGTAAGAGGTACCTTGTCGTGTCAACTACCTACCCTTGATCCCTGGTCGCTTATAATTGACGTTTTCCCCGGAAAATAGTGGAAAAACCTTCAAAAAAGAGGGATTTTTTCAGTTTTTTGAAGATTTTTCTAATTTTTTCTACGAACACTGATCCCGTTCTAAACGTCATCCTGTAGCACTCGGCGAGACGCATCTCTGGACACCTCGTTTGTCTTCCTCCGCCACCTGGAAATCAAAAAATTCACATACCTACTTGTTTGTTTACTTATAAAATCGACCTATACCCTAACAAAACATTGAAACTTTGTTGATATTTTAAGGTTTTTTGAATTTTACTTAGGTTTTTTGTTCTATAGGTAATTGATATTAGGGTTGTTTTGTATTCCGGGAGCTAGCGCGCACCCCGTGCTATCGAATTTTTCAAATTTTTTGTATATTTTTTGACATTTTTAATTAAATAACGATTAAATTTTGACAAATTTTGACTTTGAACAAACCTGCTTACTCAGCACTCAATCCAGGGTGAATTTTTTGTTTCGTAAGAGGTACCTTGTCGTGTCAACTACCTACCCTTGATCCCTGGTCGCTTATAATTGACGTTTTCCCCGGAAAATAGTGGAAAAACCTTCAAAAAAGAGGGATTTTTTCAGTTTTTTGAAGATTTTTCTAATTTTTTCTACGAACACTGATCCCGTTCTAAACTTCATCCTGTAGCACTCGGCGAGACGCATCTCTGGACACCTCGTTTGTCTTCCTCCGCCACCTGGAAATCAAAAAATTCACATACCTACTTGTTTGTTTACTTATAAAATCGACCTATACCCTAACAAAACATTGAAACTTTGTTGATATTTTAAGGTTTTTTGAATTTTACTTAGGTTTTTTGTTCTATAGGTAATTGATATTAGGGTTGTTTTGTATTCCGGGAGCTAGCGCGCACCCCGTGCTATCGAATTTTTCAAATTTTTTGTATATTTTTTGACATTTTTAATTAAATAACGATTAAATTTTGACAAATTTTGACTTTGAACAAACCTGCTTACTCAGCACTCAATCCAGGGTGAATTTTTTGTTTCGTAAGAGGTACCTTGTCGTGTCAACTACCTACCCTTGATCCCTGGTCGCTTATAATTGACGTTTTCCCCGGAAAATAGTGGAAAAACCTTCAAAAAAGAGGGATTTTTTCAGTTTTTTGAAGATTTTTCTAATTTTTTCTACGAACACTGATCCCGTTCTAAACGTCATCCTGTAGCACTCGGCGAGACGCATCTCTGGACACCTCGTTTGTCTTCCTCCGCCACCTGGAAATCAAAAAATTCACATACCTACTTGTTTGTTTACTTATAAAATCGACCTATACCCTAACAAAACATTGAAACTTTGTTGATATTTTAAGGTTTTTTGAATTTTACTTAGGTTTTTTGTTCTATAGGTAATTGATATTAGGGTTGTTTTGTATTCCGGGAGCTAGCGCGCACCCCGTGCTATCGAATTTTTCAAATTTTTTGTATATTTTTTGACATTTTTAATTAAATAACGATTAAATTTTGACAAATTTTGACTTTGAACAAACCTGCTTACTCAGCACTCAATCCAGGGTGAATTTTTTGTTTCGTAAGAGGTACCTTGTCGTGTCAACTACCTACCCTTGATCCCTGGTCGCTTATAATTGACGTTTTCCCCGGAAAATAGTGGAAAAACCTTCAAAAAAGAGGGATTTTTTCAGTTTTTTGAAGATTTTTCTAATTTTTTCTACGAACACTGATCCCGTTCTAAACGTCATCCTGTAGCACTCGGCGAGACGCATCTCTGGACACCTCGTTTGTCTTCCTCCGCCACCTGGAAATCAAAAAATTCACATACCTACTTGTTTGTTTACTTATAAAATCGACCTATACCCTAACAAAACATTGAAACTTTGTTGATATTTTAAGGTTTTTTGAATTTTACTTAGGTTTTTTGTTCTATAGGTAATTGATATTAGGGTTGTTTTGTATTCCGGGAGCTAGCGCGCACCCCGTGCTATCGAATTTTTCAAATTTTTTGTATATTTTTTGACATTTTTAATTAAATAACGATTAAATTTTGACAAATTTTGACTTTGAACAAACCTGCTTACTCAGCACTCAATCCAGGGTGAATTTTTTGTTTCGTAAGAGGTACCTTGTCGTGTCAACTACCTACCCTTGATCCCTGGTCGCTTATAATTGACGTTTTCCCCGGAAAATAGTGGAAAAACCTTCAAAAAAGAGGGATTTTTTCAGTTTTTTGAAGATTTTTCTAATTTTTTCTACGAACACTGATCCCGTTCTAAACGTCATCCTGTAGCACTCGGCGAGACGCATCTCTGGACACCTCGTTTGTCTTCCTCCGCCACCTGGAAATCAAAAAATTCACATACCTACTTGTTTGTTTACTTATAAAATCGACCTATACCCTAACAAAACATTGAAACTTTGTTGATATTTTAAGGTTTTTTGAATTTTACTTAGGTTTTTTGTTCTATAGGTAATTGATATTAGGGTTGTTTTGTATTCCGGGAGCTAGCGCGCACCCCGTGCTATCGAATTTTTCAAATTTTTTGTATATTTTTTGACATTTTTAATTAAATAACGATTAAATTTTGACAAATTTTGACTTTGAACAAACCTGCTTACTCAGCACTCAATCCAGGGTGAATTTTTTGTTTCGTAAGAGGTACCTTGTCGTGTCAACTACCTACCCTTGATCCCTGGTCGCTTATAATTGACGTTTTCCCCGGAAAATAGTGGAAAAACCTTCAAAAAAGAGGGATTTTTTCAGTTTTTTGAAGATTTTTCTAATTTTTTCTACGAACACTGATCCCGTTCTAAACGTCATCCTGTAGCACTCGGCGAGACGCATCTCTGGACACCTCGTTTGTCTTCCTCCGCCACCTGGAAATCAAAAAATTCACATACCTACTTGTTTGTTTACTTATAAAATCGACCTATACCCTAACAAAACATTGAAACTTTGTTGATATTTTAAGGTTTTTTGAATTTTACTTAGGTTTTTTGTTCTATAGGTAATTGATATTAGGGTTGTTTTGTATTCCGGGAGCTAGCGCGCACCCCGTGCTATCGAATTTTTCAAATTTTTTGTATATTTTTTGACATTTTTAATTAAATAACGATTAAATTTTGACAAATTTTGACTTTGAACAAACCTGCTTACTCAGCACTCAATCCAGGGTGAATTTTTTGTTTCGTAAGAGGTACCTTGTCGTGTCAACTACCTACCCTTGATCCCTGGTCGCTTATAATTGACGTTTTCCCCGGAAAATAGTGGAAAAACCTTCAAAAAAGAGGGATTTTTTCAGTTTTTTGAAGATTTTTCTAATTTTTTCTACGAACACTGATCCCGTTCTAAACGTCATCCTGTAGCACTCGGCGAGACGCATCTCTGGACACCTCGTTTGTCTTCCTCCGCCACCTGGAAATCAAAAAATTCACATACCTACTTGTTTGTTTACTTATAAAATCGACCTATACCCTAACAAAACATTGAAACTTTGTTGATATTTTAAGGTTTTTTGAATTTTACTTAGGTTTTTTGTTCTATAGGTAATTGATATTAGGGTTGTTTTGTATTCCGGGAGCTAGCGCGCACCCCGTGCTATCGAATTTTTCAAATTTTTTGTATATTTTTTGACATTTTTAATTAAATAACGATTAAATTTTGACAAATTTTGACTTTGAACAAACCTGCTTACTCAGCACTCAATCCAGGGTGAATTTTTTGTTTCGTAAGAGGTACCTTGTCGTGTCAACTACCTACCCTTGATCCCTGGTCGCTTATAATTGACGTTTTCCCCGGAAAATAGTGGAAAAACCTTCAAAAAAGAGGGATTTTTTCAGTTTTTTGAAGATTTTTCTAATTTTTTCTACGAACACTGATCCCGTTCTAAACGTCATCCTGTAGCACTCGGCGAGACGCATCTCTGGACACCTCGTTTGTCTTCCTCCGCCACCTGGAAATCAAAAAATTCACATACCTACTTGTTTGTTTACTTATAAAATCGACCTATACCCTAACAAAACATTGAAACTTTGTTGATATTTTAAGGTTTTTTGAATTTTACTTAGGTTTTTTGTTCTATAGGTAATTGATATTAGGGTTGTTTTGTATTCCGGGAGCTAGCGCGCACCCCGTGCTATCGAATTTTTCAAATTTTTTGTATATTTTTTGACATTTTTAATTAAATAACGATTAAATTTTGACAAATTTTGACTTTGAACAAACCTGCTTACTCAGCACTCAATCCAGGGTGAATTTTTTGTTTCGTAAGAGGTACCTTGTCGTGTCAACTACCTACCCTTGATCCCTGGTCGCTTATAATTGACGTTTTCCCCGGAAAATAGTGGAAAAACCTTCAAAAAAGAGGGATTTTTTCAGTTTTTTGAAGATTTTTCTAATTTTTTCTACGAACACTGATCCCGTTCTAAACTTCATCCTGTAGCACTCGGCGAGACGCATCTCTGGACACCTCGTTTGTCTTCCTCCGCCACCTGGAAATCAAAAAATTCACATACCTACTTGTTTGTTTACTTATAAAATCGACCTATACCCTAACAAAACATTGAAACTTTGTTGATATTTTAAGGTTTTTTGAATTTTACTTAGGTTTTTTGTTCTATAGGTAATTGATATTAGGGTTGTTTTGTATTCCGGGAGCTAGCGCGCACCCCGTGCTATCGAATTTTTCAAATTTTTTGTATATTTTTTGACATTTTTAATTAAATAACGATTAAATTTTGACAAATTTTGACTTTGAACAAACCTGCTTACTCAGCACTCAATCCAGGGTGAATTTTTTGTTTCGTAAGAGGTACCTTGTCGTGTCAACTACCTACCCTTGATCCCTGGTCGCTTATAATTGACGTTTTCCCCGGAAAATAGTGGAAAAACCTTCAAAAAAGAGGGATTTTTTCAGTTTTTTGAAGATTTTTCTAATTTTTTCTACGAACACTGATCCCGTTCTAAACGTCATCCTGTAGCACTCGGCGAGACGCATCTCTGGACACCTCGTTTGTCTTCCTCCGCCACCTGGAAATCAAAAAATTCACATACCTACTTGTTTGTTTACTTATAAAATCGACCTATACCCTAACAAAACATTGAAACTTTGTTGATATTTTAAGGTTTTTTGAATTTTACTTAGGTTTTTTGTTCTATAGGTAATTGATATTAGGGTTGTTTTGTATTCCGGGAGCTAGCGCGCACCCCGTGCTATCGAATTTTTCAAATTTTTTGTATATTTTTTGACATTTTTAATTAAATAACGATTAAATTTTGACAAATTTTGACTTTGAACAAACCTGCTTACTCAGCACTCAATCCAGGGTGAATTTTTTGTTTCGTAAGAGGTACCTTGTCGTGTCAACTACCTACCCTTGATCCCTGGTCGCTTATAATTGACGTTTTCCCCGGAAAATAGTGGAAAAACCTTCAAAAAAGAGGGATTTTTTCAGTTTTTTGAAGATTTTTCTAATTTTTTCTACGAACACTGATCCCGTTCTAAACGTCATCCTGTAGCACTCGGCGAGACGCATCTCTGGACACCTCGTTTGTCTTCCTCCGCCACCTGGAAATCAAAAAATTCACATACCTACTTGTTTGTTTACTTATAAAATCGACCTATACCCTAACAAAACATTGAAACTTTGTTGATATTTTAAGGTTTTTTGAATTTTACTTAGGTTTTTTGTTCTATAGGTAATTGATATTAGGGTTGTTTTGTATTCCGGGAGCTAGCGCGCACCCCGTGCTATCGAATTTTTCAAATTTTTTGTATATTTTTTGACATTTTTAATTAAATAACGATTAAATTTTGACAAATTTTGACTTTGAACAAACCTGCTTACTCAGCACTCAATCCAGGGTGAATTTTTTGTTTCGTAAGAGGTACCTTGTCGTGTCAACTACCTACCCTTGATCCCTGGTCGCTTATAATTGACGTTTTCCCCGGAAAATAGTGGAAAAACCTTCAAAAAAGAGGGATTTTTTCAGTTTTTTGAAGATTTTTCTAATTTTTTCTACGAACACTGATCCCGTTCTAAACGTCATCCTGTAGCACTCGGCGAGACGCATCTCTGGACACCTCGTTTGTCTTCCTCCGCCACCTGGAAATCAAAAAATTCACATACCTACTTGTTTGTTTACTTATAAAATCGACCTATACCCTAACAAAACATTGAAACTTTGTTGATATTTTAAGGTTTTTTGAATTTTACTTAGGTTTTTTGTTCTATAGGTAATTGATATTAGGGTTGTTTTGTATTCCGGGAGCTAGCGCGCACCCCGTGCTATCGAATTTTTCAAATTTTTTGTATATTTTTTGACATTTTTAATTAAATAACGATTAAATTTTGACAAATTTTGACTTTGAACAAACCTGCTTACTCAGCACTCAATCCAGGGTGAATTTTTTGTTTCGTAAGAGGTACCTTGTCGTGTCAACTACCTACCCTTGATCCCTGGTCGCTTATAATTGACGTTTTCCCCGGAAAATAGTGGAAAAACCTTCAAAAAAGAGGGATTTTTTCAGTTTTTTGAAGATTTTTCTAATTTTTTCTACGAACACTGATCCCGTTCTAAACGTCATCCTGTAGCACTCGGCGAGACGCATCTCTGGACACCTCGTTTGTCTTCCTCCGCCACCTGGAAATCAAAAAATTCACATACCTACTTGTTTGTTTACTTATAAAATCGACCTATACCCTAACAAAACATTGAAACTTTGTTGATATTTTAAGGTTTTTTGAATTTTACTTAGGTTTTTTGTTCTATAGGTAATTGATATTAGGGTTGTTTTGTATTCCGGGAGCTAGCGCGCACCCCGTGCTATCGAATTTTTCAAATTTTTTGTATATTTTTTGACATTTTTAATTAAATAACGATTAAATTTTGACAAATTTTGACTTTGAACAAACCTGCTTACTCAGCACTCAATCCAGGGTGAATTTTTTGTTTCGTAAGAGGTACCTTGTCGTGTCAACTACCTACCCTTGATCCCTGGTCGCTTATAATTGACGTTTTCCCCGGAAAATAGTGGAAAAACCTTCAAAAAAGAGGGATTTTTTCAGTTTTTTGAAGATTTTTCTAATTTTTTCTACGAACACTGATCCCGTTCTAAACGTCATCCTGTAGCACTCGGCGAGACGCATCTCTGGACACCTCGTTTGTCTTCCTCCGCCACCTGGAAATCAAAAAATTCACATACCTACTTGTTTGTTTACTTATAAAATCGACCTATACCCTAACAAAACATTGAAACTTTGTTGATATTTTAAGGTTTTTTGAATTTTACTTAGGTTTTTTGTTCTATAGGTAATTGATATTAGGGTTGTTTTGTATTCCGGGAGCTAGCGCGCACCCCGTGCTATCGAATTTTTCAAATTTTTTGTATATTTTTTGACATTTTTAATTAAATAACGATTAAATTTTGACAAATTTTGACTTTGAACAAACCTGCTTACTCAGCACTCAATCCAGGGTGAATTTTTTGTTTCGTAAGAGGTACCTTGTCGTGTCAACTACCTACCCTTGATCCCTGGTCGCTTATAATTGACGTTTTCCCCGGAAAATAGTGGAAAAACCTTCAAAAAAGAGGGATTTTTTCAGTTTTTTGAAGATTTTTCTAATTTTTTCTACGAACACTGATCCCGTTCTAAACGTCATCCTGTAGCACTCGGCGAGACGCATCTCTGGACACCTCGTTTGTCTTCCTCCGCCACCTGGAAATCAAAAAATTCACATACCTACTTGTTTGTTTACTTATAAAATCGACCTATACCCTAACAAAACATTGAAACTTTGTTGATATTTTAAGGTTTTTTGAATTTTACTTAGGTTTTTTGTTCTATAGGTAATTGATATTAGGGTTGTTTTGTATTCCGGGAGCTAGCGCGCACCCCGTGCTATCGAATTTTTCAAATTTTTTGTATATTTTTTGACATTTTTAATTAAATAACGATTAAATTTTGACAAATTTTGACTTTGAACAAACCTGCTTACTCAGCACTCAATCCAGGGTGAATTTTTTGTTTCGTAAGAGGTACCTTGTCGTGTCAACTACCTACCCTTGATCCCTGGTCGCTTATAATTGACGTTTTCCCCGGAAAATAGTGGAAAAACCTTCAAAAAAGAGGGATTTTTTCAGTTTTTTGAAGATTTTTCTAATTTTTTCTACGAACACTGATCCCGTTCTAAACGTCATCCTGTAGCACTCGGCGAGACGCATCTCTGGACACCTCGTTTGTCTTCCTCCGCCACCTGGAAATCAAAAAATTCACATACCTACTTGTTTGTTTACTTATAAAATCGACCTATACCCTAACAAAACATTGAAACTTTGTTGATATTTTAAGGTTTTTTGAATTTTACTTAGGTTTTTTGTTCTATAGGTAATTGATATTAGGGTTGTTTTGTATTCCGGGAGCTAGCGCGCACCCCGTGCTATCGAATTTTTCAAATTTTTTGTATATTTTTTGACATTTTTAATTAAATAACGATTAAATTTTGACAAATTTTGACTTTGAACAAACCTGCTTACTCAGCACTCAATCCAGGGTGAATTTTTTGTTTCGTAAGAGGTACCTTGTCGTGTCAACTACCTACCCTTGATCCCTGGTCGCTTATAATTGACGTTTTCCCCGGAAAATAGTGGAAAAACCTTCAAAAAAGAGGGATTTTTTCAGTTTTTTGAAGATTTTTCTAATTTTTTCTACGAACACTGATCCCGTTCTAAACGTCATCCTGTAGCACTCGGCGAGACGCATCTCTGGACACCTCGTTTGTCTTCCTCCGCCACCTGGAAATCAAAAAATTCACATACCTACTTGTTTGTTTACTTATAAAATCGACCTATACCCTAACAAAACATTGAAACTTTGTTGATATTTTAAGGTTTTTTGAATTTTACTTAGGTTTTTTGTTCTATAGGTAATTGATATTAGGGTTGTTTTGTATTCCGGGAGCTAGCGCGCACCCCGTGCTATCGAATTTTTCAAATTTTTTGTATATTTTTTGACATTTTTAATTAAATAACGATTAAATTTTGACAAATTTTGACTTTGAACAAACCTGCTTACTCAGCACTCAATCCAGGGTGAATTTTTTGTTTCGTAAGAGGTACCTTGTCGTGTCAACTACCTACCCTTGATCCCTGGTCGCTTATAATTGACGTTTTCCCCGGAAAATAGTGGAAAAACCTTCAAAAAAGAGGGATTTTTTCAGTTTTTTGAAGATTTTTCTAATTTTTTCTACGAACACTGATCCCGTTCTAAACTTCATCCTGTAGCACTCGGCGAGACGCATCTCTGGACACCTCGTTTGTCTTCCTCCGCCACCTGGAAATCAAAAAATTCACATACCTACTTGTTTGTTTACTTATAAAATCGACCTATACCCTAACAAAACATTGAAACTTTGTTGATATTTTAAGGTTTTTTGAATTTTACTTAGGTTTTTTGTTCTATAGGTAATTGATATTAGGGTTGTTTTGTATTCCGGGAGCTAGCGCGCACCCCGTGCTATCGAATTTTTCAAATTTTTTGTATATTTTTTGACATTTTTAATTAAATAACGATTAAATTTTGACAAATTTTGACTTTGAACAAACCTGCTTACTCAGCACTCAATCCAGGGTGAATTTTTTGTTTCGTAAGAGGTACCTTGTCGTGTCAACTACCTACCCTTGATCCCTGGTCGCTTATAATTGACGTTTTCCCCGGAAAATAGTGGAAAAACCTTCAAAAAAGAGGGATTTTTTCAGTTTTTTGAAGATTTTTCTAATTTTTTCTACGAACACTGATCCCGTTCTAAACGTCATCCTGTAGCACTCGGCGAGACGCATCTCTGGACACCTCGTTTGTCTTCCTCCGCCACCTGGAAATCAAAAAATTCACATACCTACTTGTTTGTTTACTTATAAAATCGACCTATACCCTAACAAAACATTGAAACTTTGTTGATATTTTAAGGTTTTTTGAATTTTACTTAGGTTTTTTGTTCTATAGGTAATTGATATTAGGGTTGTTTTGTATTCCGGGAGCTAGCGCGCACCCCGTGCTATCGAATTTTTCAAATTTTTTGTATATTTTTTGACATTTTTAATTAAATAACGATTAAATTTTGACAAATTTTGACTTTGAACAAACCTGCTTACTCAGCACTCAATCCAGGGTGAATTTTTTGTTTCGTAAGAGGTACCTTGTCGTGTCAACTACCTACCCTTGATCCCTGGTCGCTTATAATTGACGTTTTCCCCGGAAAATAGTGGAAAAACCTTCAAAAAAGAGGGATTTTTTCAGTTTTTTGAAGATTTTTCTAATTTTTTCTACGAACACTGATCCCGTTCTAAACGTCATCCTGTAGCACTCGGCGAGACGCATCTCTGGACACCTCGTTTGTCTTCCTCCGCCACCTGGAAATCAAAAAATTCACATACCTACTTGTTTGTTTACTTATAAAATCGACCTATACCCTAACAAAACATTGAAACTTTGTTGATATTTTAAGGTTTTTTGAATTTTACTTAGGTTTTTTGTTCTATAGGTAATTGATATTAGGGTTGTTTTGTATTCCGGGAGCTAGCGCGCACCCCGTGCTATCGAATTTTTCAAATTTTTTGTATATTTTTTGACATTTTTAATTAAATAACGATTAAATTTTGACAAATTTTGACTTTGAACAAACCTGCTTACTCAGCACTCAATCCAGGGTGAATTTTTTGTTTCGTAAGAGGTACCTTGTCGTGTCAACTACCTACCCTTGATCCCTGGTCGCTTATAATTGACGTTTTCCCCGGAAAATAGTGGAAAAACCTTCAAAAAAGAGGGATTTTTTCAGTTTTTTGAAGATTTTTCTAATTTTTTCTACGAACACTGATCCCGTTCTAAACGTCATCCTGTAGCACTCGGCGAGACGCATCTCTGGACACCTCGTTTGTCTTCCTCCGCCACCTGGAAATCAAAAAATTCACATACCTACTTGTTTGTTTACTTATAAAATCGACCTATACCCTAACAAAACATTGAAACTTTGTTGATATTTTAAGGTTTTTTGAATTTTACTTAGGTTTTTTGTTCTATAGGTAATTGATATTAGGGTTGTTTTGTATTCCGGGAGCTAGCGCGCACCCCGTGCTATCGAATTTTTCAAATTTTTTGTATATTTTTTGACATTTTTAATTAAATAACGATTAAATTTTGACAAATTTTGACTTTGAACAAACCTGCTTACTCAGCACTCAATCCAGGGTGAATTTTTTGTTTCGTAAGAGGTACCTTGTCGTGTCAACTACCTACCCTTGATCCCTGGTCGCTTATAATTGACGTTTTCCCCGGAAAATAGTGGAAAAACCTTCAAAAAAGAGGGATTTTTTCAGTTTTTTGAAGATTTTTCTAATTTTTTCTACGAACACTGATCCCGTTCTAAACGTCATCCTGTAGCACTCGGCGAGACGCATCTCTGGACACCTCGTTTGTCTTCCTCCGCCACCTGGAAATCAAAAAATTCACATACCTACTTGTTTGTTTACTTATAAAATCGACCTATACCCTAACAAAACATTGAAACTTTGTTGATATTTTAAGGTTTTTTGAATTTTACTTAGGTTTTTTGTTCTATAGGTAATTGATATTAGGGTTGTTTTGTATTCCGGGAGCTAGCGCGCACCCCGTGCTATCGAATTTTTCAAATTTTTTGTATATTTTTTGACATTTTTAATTAAATAACGATTAAATTTTGACAAATTTTGACTTTGAACAAACCTGCTTACTCAGCACTCAATCCAGGGTGAATTTTTTGTTTCGTAAGAGGTACCTTGTCGTGTCAACTACCTACCCTTGATCCCTGGTCGCTTATAATTGACGTTTTCCCCGGAAAATAGTGGAAAAACCTTCAAAAAAGAGGGATTTTTTCAGTTTTTTGAAGATTTTTCTAATTTTTTCTACGAACACTGATCCCGTTCTAAACGTCATCCTGTAGCACTCGGCGAGACGCATCTCTGGACACCTCGTTTGTCTTCCTCCGCCACCTGGAAATCAAAAAATTCACATACCTACTTGTTTGTTTACTTATAAAATCGACCTATACCCTAACAAAACATTGAAACTTTGTTGATATTTTAAGGTTTTTTGAATTTTACTTAGGTTTTTTGTTCTATAGGTAATTGATATTAGGGTTGTTTTGTATTCCGGGAGCTAGCGCGCACCCCGTGCTATCGAATTTTTCAAATTTTTTGTATATTTTTTGACATTTTTAATTAAATAACGATTAAATTTTGACAAATTTTGACTTTGAACAAACCTGCTTACTCAGCACTCAATCCAGGGTGAATTTTTTGTTTCGTAAGAGGTACCTTGTCGTGTCAACTACCTACCCTTGATCCCTGGTCGCTTATAATTGACGTTTTCCCCGGAAAATAGTGGAAAAACCTTCAAAAAAGAGGGATTTTTTCAGTTTTTTGAAGATTTTTCTAATTTTTTCTACGAACACTGATCCCGTTCTAAACGTCATCCTGTAGCACTCGGCGAGACGCATCTCTGGACACCTCGTTTGTCTTCCTCCGCCACCTGGAAATCAAAAAATTGCCCTCCCACCCACCCTGTTTTCGCTTGGGTACATCAACTCGGTTCGGTTTAGTCGTACATTTTGGTATCAACAAATTATTTTTATTTTTTATTTAATTTTAAATATTCGTGACTTACGTCGACTGGTGTACACGTGACAACGTTAAACAGGATTTAACGATTGTTACAATATTTTCGACTCCGCTCCGCGGACCTGACAACGAGAAGGACGACGACGACCTCTTGTAATAAAGTGGTTAAAATTTTTGTCTTATTTTAGTTTTCAGATATACTGCCTTATTGGGCTTATATACTTACAATAACTTATAAGTTATTCCAATTAATATATTTTTACTACAATTATATAGTTTGATTTGAAAAACAAGTCAGAAAGATGTTTGGGCACAGGACACCAAATAAAGAGAAATACCTACAAAAGGAGAAGAGCCCGTCAAAAACAACAAAAACACTTACCCCTAACGCCGGCAATCCATCCGCATCCGTATCCGAAACGCAGGTTCGTCGAAGTATCGGCGAGATAGAAGCCAGATTGGAGCCTTCTTCATCTAACCCGCCCAAGCCTAGTGCTGTAGCGCCAGCGCCGAGGGTTCCTGAAAAGACAAAAAAGGAAAGTTCGTCCGCGTTAGTCAAACCGGCGGTAACGCCGGCTTTCTCAACATCACCCAAGCCAACACACATTAGTCGAGCACTTGAGGCAAAAGCCTTGGTAGCCAAGGGCAAACTCCACCTAAATAATTCACGAAATATAAAGGGTGAAATCAAAGAAGCCGTCACGGAAGTGATAAGCCGGCTATACCAGCTGGTGAAAGACTCCGAGGACGGAAAGGCGTACAAGGGCAAAGATGGAAATAATAAGCCAGACCTGGAAACTGAAAAAGGAAAGGAGAATAAAAATGGAAAGGAACAAACCGAGAAAGAATGGGAAAAGGAAAAAAGCTACTTTAAGGACATGCTTATGGAACACACTAGACTGTTAAGGGAATGTAAAGAGGAAACAGGCATATTAAACCTTATGCTTAAGAAGCAGCAAGAAAACACCTACGCGAGTGTGGTGGCTCCCAGCAAAACAAAGGGAGCTGATGCAGAGCGTACCGCGCTGCACTCGGTAGTCGTGTCCTCGACGGTGGAAGAGGAGACTGGAGAGGAAATACTGGAAAGAGTTAGGAAAACGGTAGACGCCAAGGAGGGATGGATAAAAGTGGACAGGGTACGCAAAGCAAAGGACAGAAAAATTATTATGGGATGCAGTACGCAGGAAGAAAGGAGAAAAGTGATGGAACGCCTTCAAAAAGATGGAGAGAACCTCGTCGTCGAAGAAATGAAGAACAAGGACCCGCTACTGATCCTGAGAGACGTGCTGAGTGTCCACACAAACGAAGAGATTCTAAAAGCTCTCAGGAATCAGAACCGGGAGGTCTTTCATGGCCTTGACGACGAGAAAAATCGGGTAGTGATTAAGTACCGCAGAAGAGCGCGAAATCCCCACAACGCCCACATAGTCCTAAGCGTCTCGCCTGCCATCTGGAGGAGGGCAGTTGATGTTAAGAGGCTCCGGATTGACCTCCAGAGGGTAGCAGTAGAAGACCAGACGCCGCTCGTGCAATGCACCAGATGCCTTGGGTATGGCCATGGCAGGCGTTTTTGCAAAGAGCCAGCTGACCTGTGCAGCCATTGTGGGGGTCCCCACATGAAGGTGGAATGTCCCGACGTGGTCACCGGGGAGGTTCCAGCCTGCAAGAACTGCACTAGAGCGAAGCTGCCGAACTCTGGGCACAATGCTTTCAGCAGTGAATGCCCGGTTAGGAAGAAGTGGGACTCACTGGCCCGAGCGTCGGTAGCATATTGCTAAAGTTGCACCAAGGGACACCCATAGGTACCAAGTCATCCAGGCGAACCTCCAGAGAAGCCAGCTAGCCACAAACGAATTCCTTCTAGAGGCCGGAAAACGTAAGACAACGGTTGCAATGGTCCAGGAACCCTATGTTGGTGCAATAGGGAGAGTGAGAAGCCACAATGGAGTCAGAGTTTTCCAGGCCCAAAACATCGGGGCGGGGACTGTTAAGGCTGCTATAGCGGTATTCAGCAACGAATTAGACGTTATACAGTACCCAGAACTCACCACAAATAACATCGCTGTGGTGGGAATCCGAACAAAGGCATGGAGGATTACGTTGGTGTCGTATTACTTTGAGCCAGACCAGGACCTGGAGCAGTACCTAGAACATCTAGCGAAAATTAAGCACAGAGTGGGTTCAGAAAATCTTATCGTCGGAGGAGACGCTAATGCGAAGAGTACCTGGTGGGGTAGTCCTGTGGAGGATGCCAGAGGCGAGCAGATGTTTGGGACACTGGAAGAGCTGGGGCTGCAAATTCTTAATTGTGGCGACATCCCAACTTTTGATACGATCAGAGGCGGAAAAAGGTACAGCAGCTACGTGGACGTGACGGCCTGCTCAACAGATGTTTTAAATTTGGTAGAGGGATGGCACGTCGCAGAGGGTCTCACAAGTTCGGACCACAACGGCATCGTATTTAGCATAAGACTGGAAAAGGCAATAGGCACAAACGTAGAAAGAACAACTAGAATATTTAACACAAAGAAGGCTAATTGGAGTCAGTTTCGTGAGAAACTGGCTCAAATTATGCTGGAAAAAGAACTTACAATAGTAGAAATTCAAAACATAACAAACACAGAACATTTAGAATCAACAATAAGTAAATACACAGAAGCTATAACAGACACATGCAGACAAACCATACCTAGCAAAAAGAAAACAGACGTACTTACCATGCCGTGGTGGACCGATGAACTCGCTGCGATGAAGAAGCAGGTCGCCACCAGGAGACGTAGAATCAGGAACGCAGCACCAGTCCGAAGACCCGCAGTCGTAGCACAATACCTGGAAGAAAAGGAAAAATATGAGATGGCCATAAAGACAGCACAAGTAGAGAGCTGGAAGAATTTTTGCGAGAAACAGGATAGGGAAGGGGTGTGGGAAGGGATTTATCGGGTGATAGGGAGAATAGCTCAGCGAGAAGACGACCTGCCGCTACAGAAAGATGGAAAAACCCTGAATGCCAAAGAGTCGGCAAAACTATTGGCCGAGACCTTTTACCCAGTAGATCGGGAAGAAAACGACACTGCCACCCACCGACAAACAAGGCATTTGGCACAAACCATAAATGAGTGGAGTCATGATGAGTACCATGACCCACCGTTTACAGAAAGCGAACTTGCACTAGCGGCAGAGTCGTTTAATCCTAAAAAGGCCCCGGGTGGAGACGGCTTCACAGCCGACATATGTGGCCAGGCTATTGGCCAAAACCGAGACTTCTTCCTAGCCCTTTTAAATAAATGCCTATCACTTAAATGCTTCCCAAGGATCTGGAAAATAGCGACTGTAATCGTTCTTAGAAAACCGGGCAAGGATTCGTATACCTTGCCGAAATCATACAGGCCGATTGGTCTCTTGCCTGTACTGGGCAAGATATACGAAAAGATGTTGGTAGCTCGCCTCAAATTTTATCTGTTACCCAAAATTAGTACTCGTCAATACGGCTTTATGCCACAAAAAGGCACCGAGGACTCCCTCTATACCCTTATACAGTACATCCGAGCTAAACTTCATTCAAAGAAAATTGTCACTTTGGTCTCACTGGATATAGAGGGAGCTTTCGACAGCGCCTGGTGGCCTGCTATTATGGTCCGGCTAGCCGAGGAAAATTGCCCAGTGAACTTGAGGCGAGTAATCGGCAGTTACCTTAGCGACAGAGCGGTTACAGTTAGATACGCTGGGGAGGAATGTGTGCGGCAGACCAGCATGGGATGTGTCCAGGGCTCCATAGGGGGACCAATTCTGTGGAATCTGTTATTAGACCCGCTGCTTAAGCAGCTCGAGCGGAAGGGCTACTATTGCCAAGCCTTTGCGGACGATGTGGTGATGGTGTTTGACGGGGATACAGCCCTGAATATAGAGACGCGGGCCAATGCCGCCCTCGAACATGTTCGGGCGTGGGGCATCAATAATCGCTTAAAATTTGCACCACATAAAACCTGCGCGATGGTAATTACCAACAAGCTAAAATACGATGTGCCACGCCTGAACATGGGAGGGGTCTGCATTGAACCGTCAAAACAAATTAAGATCTTGGGCCTCACCATCGACTCCAAGTTGACCTTTAATGCGCACGTGACCATCGCCTGTAAAAAAGCCATAGGCATATACAAGAAAATGTCCAGGGCGGCGCGGGTCAGCTGGGGCTTACATCCCGAAGTTGTGAGGTCCATATACACTGCGGCGGTAGAGCCGATTATACTTTATGCCGCATGCGCATGGGCACCAGCAGTAGAGAAACTGGGGATCCGCAAGCAACTGGATGTGGTCCAGAGAGGTTTCGCTCAAAAGATGTGCAAGGCCTACCGCACGGTCTCTCTGAGCTCCGCCTTGCTACTGGCTGGGATTCTTCCCCTTGACCTTCGCGTGCGTGAGGTAGCCTCACTGTACGAGGCCAAGAAGGGCGTGTCCCACCCGGTGCTCGGGGACAGAGAGATCGAACGGATGGCACCAGTCATCGAAGCCCCCCATCCGGCCGAATGGACAAGTCTAGAGTTCGGTAGCCTGGTAGACGAAGAACAGTACAGAGCGCACAACAACTTCGCACTGCGTATTTTCACGGATGGCAGCAAGATAGAAGGCAAGGTCGGTGCGGCGTTATCCTTGTGGAATGACGCTACCGAAACCAAGGCTATCAAGCTTGCCTTGTCGCCCTATTGTACCGTCTACCAGGCTGAACTTCTGGCCCTTTGCCGGGCGACGCGGGAGGCACTAGCACGAAACGAGACCACAGTCGGCATCTTCAGTGATTCCAGGGCCGCTCTTCAAACCGTGACAAGCGTTGGCTCAACCCATCCCCTCGCTGTGGAAATAAGGGGCAATCTTAAACAATGCAGAATGCAGGATAAAATTGTCGCCTTATTCTGGATAAAAGCCCACGCGGGATTGCTAGGCAACGAGCGCGCAGACGAACTCGCGAAAGAAGCGGCACTGAAATCACGGAAAAGGGCCGACTATGATCTCTGTCCCGTATCGTTCGTGAAAAGCAGCATACGCGCTAACTCAATGAGTGAATGGGACGAGAGATACAGATCAGGTAGCACCGGATCTGTGACTAAATTATTTTTGCCGAGCGCTGCTGAGGCGTACAGTGTGGTCCGCAAGATCCAAATGAACAACATAACCACACAAATTCTCACGGGACACGGTGGATTCTCCTCATACTTGTACCGTTTCAAGTGTAAGAGGAATCCATCGTGTATCTGCGAACCGGGAACCGAGGAGACAGTGGAACA
Organism: Herminia tarsipennalis; assembly: GCA_945859575.2. Lineage (NCBI taxonomy): Eukaryota > Metazoa > Arthropoda > Insecta > Lepidoptera > Erebidae > Herminia > Herminia tarsipennalis. Next base: position 70,168 of record OX243857.2, read on the forward strand.
CGTCCTGATAGACTGCCCAAGGTTCGCAAAACAACGAAATGATTTAGAAATAGTGATAGGTAAAAAAATAAGCAACAATAATATAGCCAACATAATGAAAGGCTCATCCAGAAAAATATTTTTAGAATTTTGTTCAAAATTAACACAAATAGTAATTAAAAATAACAAATAGAATAGGCAAATTGTGATGTACTATATGTAGTAGATATTATATTGTTACATCATAGATTAAGGTAGATTTAAGTTAAAAATTGTAAAAAAATGAATAAAATTAAAGATGATGTATGAAAGGCCCTGTCCCTGATAGGGGTAAAAAGCGACAACACCCTGTGATGACGGGTGCTTATTAAAAAAAAAAAAAAAACCTAACCTAACCTAACCTAACCTTTTTTTTTTTTTTTTTTTTTTTTTTTAAGGCCGTAAAAAATGCCTAACGCACACCTCCAGCACCCGGGGCAGACGCTGGAGGTAGTGTGGGACCTGCCCCCACTAAAAAATCGGCCGTGTACCAACTCGCCGCCTTACACGGATAGGCCGCCGGAATTGGCTATTTCTTCGGCGGACCCACCCAGCGGCATAGCCCCATCGGGCATTCCTGCTCCTGCGGCGTCCTGGGTACACACAGAACGCCGCCATCGCGAAAGGCCGCGAGCGTGGGAAACTTCCCCGTCCATCACGCCCACAGCCCCACCAAGCGACGTCACGCGCAGCTGCGCCTCGACGTCGCCCGGTTCGCCGGCGACGGGGCAGACTATCCCCGCCGCCTCCTCCCACGGGTTGAATTTCCCGCAGAAGGTTGCGACCGCGTCCTGGACCCCCTACCGCGCAACGCATCCGGTACCCCTATCACTGACGACAGGGGCGAGGAGCGAGCACGGCTAAGAGAGTCCTTTTAGGTGGAGGGTGTAGGGGCACGGGAAGGCGCCTCGTCCCCACCCTCCTCCATCCGCACCGGAGCCTGGGCGCGAGGAGCTCGGCCAGTCCCCGCAGGCGGCTTTGCGGCCTTGGGAGGCTTACAGCCCGCCCTCCCCATCATATGGTTGGCGGGCTGGTTGCCCGCCGCGCACACAGGGCAGTGGGGAGCGGCATCACACGCCGCTGCCGCATGCCCCGGTTGACCACAGCGGAAACAAATTCCGCTGCAGTCAAAACTACTGGTGCATTGGGGACGAAGATGCCCCGCGCCCATGCACCGGTAGCACCTCGCGGGCCTCGCCTCGAGGATGGTGATCCTCGCGGCGGAGAAACCCACGAGGAGCCGGCCTGCCTCTGCCAAAATTTTGGCCGCAGCAACGGGGCAACGCGCCCACGCCGCACCAACTCCTCCGGGGCCAGGGCGGATCGCGCCGACCCTCACGGTTCCAGGAGAGCAGTGAGCCTTCTGCTCTATTGCTTCCCGGACAGCCTCAGACGTGACAGAGTCGTCCAAGCCGGAGACGCGCAACTCCGCGCACTTCATCGGCCTGGCGACCCTTACACCGTCGTCTCCTCCTGCGAGACGCCTCAGCGTCTCCGCCACGAGATCGGCCTTCTTCGGGCCCTCCGTACCCGAAACCTCGAGAAGCCGGGCCCCGGTTTGTGAGCGGCGGAAGCTCACTTCCACGCCGCCAGCCGCCAAAAGAGCGGCCCTCGCCCCGCTGAAAAGGCTGGCGTACGTGACGCCTCTACTTTCCGCCTCCGGCGACACCGTCACGAGGACGGCGGCCGTTTTCGGCGGAGACAGCTTCGGCCTCTTCCTTCCTCTTTCTTTCGCCGGAGCGACCTCCCGTACAGAGGAGACGGCAGCGGCTTTCTGCTTATGCCGGCGCCGCGATTTCTTGCTCCCTGCCGTTTGCCATTCCTCACCAGAGGGAGCAGAGGCGGGAGCAGGCGCAGGCGTCGGGGGACGGACTTGAGCAGTTTGGGCGCTTGAGGTGCCCGCTGCTCTAAGAGACCCAGCGCGTCCCGCTGTACGCGGTGGTGGCGCCGGGCGTGCCATCAGTGGCCCCTTAGGGGGCTTGGGCCCCGCGAGCGGCGGCCGACAGCTCGGTTCTGGGGGCAGACGCGCCTTAACGCCCTCAAGGCGAGCGTCGACGATGCCCCCAATAAGACGTGAGAGCTGCCTCATCTGCGCCTCCGTAAAGGAGTCGTCAGACGGGCGCTCTCCACTATGGGCCGGGACAGAACCGGCTCTAGGCGATCCGAAGTCGGCACGCAGTTGTGACATCTCTGCCCGGACCGCCTTTAGTTCCTCCTTCAGTCGGGTGTTGTCGGCCCGCATCTTCTCCATCTCCACCTCGGCGGTAGCAGAATGTTCGGAGAACGTCTTTACTACCTCCTTTAGGACGGAGGCTGCTTCCTTCAAACCTTTTGCGAATGTGCCCTTCAAGTTTTTGCTTTTGGTGGCCACATTCGCAATAACCGCCACTGATTTAGTCGCCGACTGGACGAGTTCCTCAATAGATTTCGGGACGCCGACCCCTCCCGACGGGCAGAGTCCACCCAACAGCTGCTGGACTCGCTCCTCAGCAGCTATTTCTCCTTCCGTGCGGCCTCTATTGTAGGCCTCCCGCCTAGAGAACACACCAGTTGTTGAAGCGCCCGGAATGTTGTCGGCAGCCGTCATTGCAGGGGGTGTTTTCGGGCGAGAAAATCTCGCCACAGAACCCCCCCTTTGGGATGAGTGAATCTTCCTGGGGGCCTCGAGGTCAACCTCAGGAAGGTTCTCGTCGTCTCCAGGAGAAACACCGCGCTTTTGACGTTGAGCGCGGCTTTCGCTAGCCATCGAGGTCTCTGGACCATTTCCTGACCCGAACATCGTCGGGTCGCTGACCGCTGAGCTAATGGAGGAGTCGGAGCCGAAACGGCCCGATCGCAGCAAACTCTCCAGCGACGCTGAGGTCACCGAAGTCCTCGAACCACCCAGCCGGCCGGAATCGGCCGCTTCTAAGGGCAAACTACCGGCGCTCCTTCGCCGTACTTCTTCCACCTCTCTCTCCTTCTCCTTCTCCTTCTCCAGTAGCGTTACGCTCCTCTTGTTAAACATATTCTTGAGTTTATTATTGTCCATACTAGGTCCCACGAGTATGGGGGAAATAAAGGTCCACCCGGGCAGTGCCCCCTGTACCCGGGTAAGCGTAAATTTGTATCCCAACTGGGGGGTCCGCAGGTGCCCCAGCTGGGGGTAGCGCTTGGAACCGAACATCCCATCGGCCATGCATCCTCTGGTCACGCTCCGCAACACAGGATTCGGGGATTTTTTATAGAGGTTGTCATCCTCGCAGCCCAGGCGACCAAGCCAAGACCCTCGCCCCCGCTCGGAGCCGTGAGACGTGGCCACGACACTCCTAATCGGGATTACGATATCCGACGGTGGCAGAAAGAAGATCTCCCCGCCCGCTCGACGGCAGTGTGAGTGCACGTCAAGCCCGTCCTCCGGGCAGCCCAGGAATGGGCCACCCCCTACTCTGCCAGAACATTAGCCGTGTGACGGTGGTTTCGCGAAACGCCGCGAATCCACCGGCACACGTTGCCCAGGGTGCACCACGAGGAGGTTTTCCGGCACTTAGCACCCCAACCTAACCTAACCTAACCTAACCTAACCTAACCTAACCTAACCTAACCTAACCTAACCTAACCTAACCTAACCTAACCTAACCTAACCTAACCTAACCTAACCTAACCTAACCTAACCTAACCTAACCTAACCTAACCTAACCTAACCTTTTTTTTTTTTTTTTTTTTTTTTTAAGGCCGTAAAAAATGCCTAACGCACACCTCCAGCACCCGGGGCAGACGCTGGAGGTAGTGTGGGACCTGCCCCCACTAAAAAATCGGCCGTGTACCGTCGCGCCACCTGCGCGAACGGGCCGCCGGAATCTGCTATACCATCGGCGGCCAATTCAGTGGCAGTGCCCGGCGCGGCGAGATGCCGGGCACTCCTACTCCGGCGGCGTCCTGGGGTACACTGCAGGACGCCGACGTCGCGGAAGGCTACGAGTGGGGGGAAAAGGCCCCGTCAACCCCCACCCGCGGCCCCACCATTAGGGCGGCATCAGGCGCAGATGGTCGCGCCGACGCCGCCCGGTTCGCCGGCGACGAAGCGGATCAGCAAGGGAGTCCTCCTCCCTGCGTCGCTCCGCCGCCTCCTTCTGCGAGATGACGACCTCGCAAAAGGATGCGACCGCGTTCCAAGACGTCTCGCTGCGGACCATAGATGACACCACGGTCGGCAGCGAGAGGTCACGACCCACCACTGCGGTGAGGACTCGACGTTGCTGCTCCCAGGCAGGGCACTGCTCGAGAGTGTGCTGCGCCGAGTCCTCACCGCAATCGCAGTGATGACAGTCGGGACGCGATTCCCTCCTCGCAACCGAATGCAGGTACTTTCCGAAGCACCCATGCCCGGAAAGAACCTGCACCAGCCGGAAGGAAAGGGTCCCGTGCTGCCTCACCGCCCACTCCTCAAGGACCGGCTGGAGCGCCTCCACGGTTCGGAAACCGGCACGTGGAGCCTCCAGCCGGGACCTCCACCGGGCCATGATGTCCCGGTGGGCCTGACTGCGCCAGGCGCGCAGTTGTTCGGGCATGGGGCAAGAGCCCCCAGCCCGGACCTCCGCCGCCTGCCAGTAAACGTCGGCGAGTACTTCCGCATCCAGATCCCACGGGGGAGTTCCGGCCAACGCGCACGCCGCATCGGTGGACACCGTGCGGTAACCGCGTATGGCCCGGACCGCCATGGTTCGTTGGGGTCTCCACAAACGAACCCTATTCTGGGCGGACAGGGTCTCCGCCCACACGGGCGCGCCGTAAAGCGCCATCGACCGTACCACCCCCATGTAAAGCCGTCGGCTTGAGGCACTGGGACCGCCAAGATTCGGCAAAAGCCGACCCAGGGCGGCAGCAGTAGCCTCAAGTTTGGGCACAAGGATGCGAAAATGCTCGTCGAAGAGCCATCGCCCATCCAACACCAACCCCAGATATTTCATCTGGGGGCGTATCGGTACGAGGACCGAGTTGACGACCAAGGAGGCGCCAGCGGGTGGACCGCGACGGGGCCCATGAAACAACAGGGCCTCCGTCTTTTCAAGCGCCACTCTCAACCCCAGCGCCTCGATGCGCCCGACCATTCGGGAAACCCCTAGGGTGGCCAGGCGCGCCGCCTCCTCGAAATTTCGTGCCCGGGCTGTGACGAGCGTGTCGTCGGCGTAACAAAGTACGCTGAGCCCGGGTGGGAAGTTTCCTCGCAGGGCCCAATCGTATCCCATGTTCCACAAGAGCGGTCCTAAGACCGACCCCTGAGGAACACCGCACGACATTGCCCTGCGCCTCACTTCTCCTTCACGATCCTCGTACAGGACACACCGGCCTTGCAAATAGTCGGCCACCAGCTGCCTCAGGTAATCGGGCACTCCATGGAACCGGAGCGCCTCACCGATGCAGCCGAATGGCAGAGTATTGAAGGCGTTGGCGATGTCAAGCGATACCGCCAATAAAACTCCGCCGCCGAGGACTGCCTCCTCAGCCGCGGCCCTCAGACGCAGAATGGCATCGACCGTCGAACGCCCGGCACGAAAGCCGTACTGGGCATCGGACAGATCGGGGCCGACCTCGCGCAAGTGGCGGACGATACGGGTAGCGAGAATTCTCTCAAGCAACTTCCCCGCCTCGTCCAGCAGCACGATAGGCCTGAAGGCCGCGACCGAATCGGGAGATCTACCCGGCTTCGGTAGGAGAACCAGCTTCCCCGTTTTCCAACAGTCAGGGAACCGTCCGGACGCCAGGCAAACGTCGAACAGCCCCCTGAGGCGGTCTCCCATGTGGTTGAGGACCAGGGCCAACACTCGGGCAGGAATCCCGTCAGGCCCGGGGGCGGTACTCTTCGAACGAATCCGAAGTACAGCCGCCCCTACCTCCGCCTCCGTGACGGGCGGAGCACTGGGCTCGGCCTCCCGGTCGTCGGTCTCAGAGACCATTGCCGGTGGCGTGTGCTCCGCACGTTGCGGGAAAAGGGCCTCAACCACTTCCACGAGGAAGCTGGGCTGGAGAGTCTCTGTAAGGGGGGGGCCCGACGAGCGAAGCTTATTCAGCGCCGCTCGGTAGGGGCGACCCCAAGGGTCACGATCTAGACCCTCCAGCATCTCCTGTCTCGCCGTCTCCTTCGCGCGGCAGATGGCCAGCTTGAATGCGTCCCTCGCATTGCGATACGCTTCATACAGCTGGTCCTCCCTCTCTACGTCGCGGTGACGCCGTCGACTGCGGGTGTAGATCCTCCGGGCACGAATACAGGCCGCACGGAGTTCTGCCAACTCTGGGGACCACCAGTAGACCTCCTTCCTCTGCCTCTCCGTCTGCCCGCGCCGTGACCCCTACTGGCGCCCTGGGACCGGGAGAGCTCAAACCGGATATACAAGTGATCCGAGAGCGTCTCAACCTCAGCCAGTACGCGCCAGTTCCTTACACGTGCCTCGATACCAGGGGTAGCGAACGAAAGGTCCACTATCGACCCCCCCTGGCGCCGAACGCACGTATTGGTGGTGCCCCTGTTCAGCAAACAGAGGCCCACCGCAGCTGCCCATTCCTCTACCGCCGCTCCGCGAGCGTCCGTCCTGGGAGATCCCCACGCCAAGGATTTGGCGTTAAAATCCCCCAGCACCACGACGTGGCGAGGTGCTAGCCGCCGTATCGAGGCTTCCAGGCTAGCCAGGAAAACCTCAAAATCAGCCAAACTCCGGTTTGGGGAGAAGTACACGCCGTAAAGCGTGAGTCCCCCCCAGTCAGCAGCAACATATCCCGTACCCTTATCTCTGAGCGACAAGGGCGGGGAATGGAGCGCAGCGGAGCTGACGATCGCCACGGAGCCGTCCCGGTCACCCATCCAATTCGGACGAGGAGGAACGTAATAGGGCTCCGCGGCTACGGCAACAGCAATCGACCACTCTGCCATGGTTTGCAGGAAAAGATCCTGCGCGCCGGCAGAATGGTTGAGATTCGCCTGGAGGAGGGAAAAGCACTCACTGTCCATTACTAGACTCCGGTACTACATCCTCCTCCATTCGCGCTGGCGGCGGTGTACGAGGGGCAGCCTTGGCCGATTGGCTACCCCCCGGGCGTGGCTTTGGAGCCTGCGGGGGTTTGCACCCCTCCCGTCCCATGGCGTGGTTGGCAGGCAAATTACCCGCCGCACACGCTGGACAGTGGGGGGCAGCGGAGCAGTCCGCCGCCTTGTGCCCCGGGCGACCGCAGCGGAAACAAAGTCCGCCGCAGTCGAAGCAACTAGTGCACTTCGGACGCATGTGTCCCGTCGCCATGCACTTGAAGCAGCGCGCGGGTCTCGCCGGCAGGATCGTAACCCTGGCGGCGCTGAAGCCCACGAGCAGCCTCCCTGCATCAGCCAATAATTTGGCCGCGGCAACGGGGCACTGCGCCCAAACCGCAAAAGCACCTCCGGGGCCGGGGCGAATGGCGCCGACCCTGATGGAGTCAAGAGCGCATTGGGTACGGGTCCCAATAGCCTCCCGAACTTCCTGGGCCGTGACCGAGTCATCCAGTCCCGAAATACGCATTTCTGCGCACTTCGTGGGCCTGGCGACTCTTACGCCTTCTTCCCCAGCAATCATCCCCCGCAGCTTCTCCGCGAAGAAGTCTGCGTTCTTGCCTCCGTCTGGGCCTGGGAACTCGAGGATCCGAGCTCCCGTCTGCGAGGGCCGGGTGGTAGCACCCAGACCCGCGAGGTCGGAGGCGGTGAGATTTCTCTTCACCCTCGCAAATATCTCCGCATAGGAGACTCCGCGCTCCTGAGCCTCCGGCGACACCGTGACAACCACGGCGGCCGTTTTCGGCACTTGGAGCTTCGGCTTCCTAGCCACGACTCCTTTGGCAGCATTTGGGGCAGCCTTCTTCCCCTTTCTTCTGCGGCGCGACCTTTTGCTCACCGTCTGCCAGCCCTCGTTGGCGGAGGCGAGGGGGGCGGGAGCAGGTGCGGGTGCAGTGGCACAGGCCTTAACCTCCTGGGCGCGTGAAGCGACCGAAGGGGCGGACGATGGTGCCGCCGTCGAACCCTTGGCAGGCTGGGGGCCTACCTGGGGTGTGGCTGGAGGGGCCGTAGCCCGTGCCGTCTTCTGCTTGGGCGCAGACGCCGCGCGTGTCGCGTAGGTCCCAACGCGTCCCCCGGAACAGGGTAGGGGCGTCGGAGCGGTAGCCGTGTATGGCTTTGCGACCGGCGGTGTGCGAGAGGTCGGCACCGGAGGCAATCTTGCCTCCAGACTCCCGATGCGAGCAGCGATTTTGGACTCGAATGAGCCCATTAACTGCCGCAACTGCGCCTCAATGCCTCCAGGAGAGGTGGAAGGCTGCTTCTTGCCCGGACTGGTCAAATCAGCCCGGGGTGGACCGGCTTGGGAGGAGACCAAGTCAGCCCGCAATCTGGCGAGCTCGGCGCGGAGCTCTGCCATGTCCGACCGCAAGGTTGTGTTCTCCGAGCGCAACTGCTGTATCTCCCTGCTGGTGGCGTCTGTTCGACCAGCCAGGTCGTCCACCACTACAAGCAGTTTTGCGCCTGCCTCTTTAAGGCCCCGCACAAAGGAGCCCTTTAAATTGGTGGATTTGGTAGCCACCTCGTAAATCGCGGCTACCGCATCCCCGGCCCTCGCCTTGAGTTCCGACGTAGTAGGAGGGGATTCAAGGTCCCCCCCCGACCGTTGGTCCTCGGCGAGGAGCTGCACCACCCGGTCTTCGGCGGTGCGCTCACCCTCCGTGCGCGTGCGTAGGTATTTCTCCCTACTGGAGAACACTGACCCACCAATTCCTCCTCTGCGGGAGGTCGGAATTTTGCTAGGAGTCTGAGAGACCCCCGGCACTTCCCGTTGCGGCGAACGGCTGCGGTTACGCTTCTGGGAAACTCAGAGCCTACCTGGCTGCTCGCCACAGACAATACCACCTTCGTGGACTTCGGTATCCTCCATTACGTCCACGTCCGTAATGGAGGACTCTGAAGCGGTCAGAGACCCCGTCCGCGGGACTTTAGGCGGCAACGGGGATGGACCCCCACTCGCCTTAGCCCGACTCGGTGTCTTGCGACCCTTCTTTGAGCCTGCAATGCGACTCGATGTACGCAGCGCGACCTTCGCGCTGTTTTCGGTGCCGGATTTACCGCTCGGCACAGGGCGGGTGCGTCGTTGGGTGTCCCCCCCAGAGTACGCGGGACTGACGGAGCCGACTGGCTCCGCAAGGGATTCCCCGAGCGAAGTGCGCCCGGGACCCTCCTGGGTAGTTATAATTGTATTGGCCACCGACATATTAAAGTTTATAGACCTCCGTCTGGGTAGCCCTCGGGACTGAGATCCCCTCAGCCATTCATCCCATTGCCGGGCACCACAAGCGTGGGATTAGGGTATTTTTTAAAGGGGTTTACTTCCCCGCAGCCCACAAAGTGTGAGCCCCCGTTCCTGTCAATTCAGGGTTACGGGTCGGGCCGGTCGGTGGTCTGTATCAGACCGTGTCCACCATCTATGTATAAATAGACAGCGAACCCGCCGCCCCTCGCCCTTCTTCAGAAAGGCCCAGGGATGGACCAAAACCTCCCCTGTTTGCCCGGCGGCAATGCAAAAGCAAAAGCACGCCGAGCCCGCCACATCGCTCCACTGTTTCCCCCCCAGCAGGAAACAAAACAAAATAAAATGTGAAAATAAAAGTGTAAAAGTAAAACAGAATTAAGTAAAAGGTGTAAAAACAAAATGTGAAAGACTATTGCAAAAATATAAAATAAACCAAAAACCAAAAACAAAACAGAAGTAAAACAATATAAAACAGAATAGAAAATAGAATAAAACAAAATAAAACTAGAGGGGCGCAGGGAGAAACGCCCCGAGTGGCCCGAATACGGGCCCCTCTCTTTGCCAGAACATTAGCCGTCCGGCGATCAAAAAGTGATCACCGTCCGTTGCCCAGGGTGCACCACGAGGAGGTTTTCCGGCACTTAGCACCCCAACCTAACCTAACCTAACCTTTTTTTTTTTTTTTTTTTTTTTTTTTTTTATGGCCGTAAAAAATGCCTAACGCACACCTCCAGCACCCGGGGCAGACGCTGGAGGTAGTGTGGGACCTGCCCCCACTAAAAAATCGGCCGTGTACCAACTCGCCGCCTTCACACGGATAGGCCGCCGGAATTTGCTATTTCTTCGGCGGGCCTACCCAGCGGCATAGCCCCATCGGGCATTCCTGCTCCTGCGGCGTCCTGGGTACACACAGAACGCCGCCATCGCGAAAGGCCGCGAGCGTGGGAAACTTCCCCGTCCATCACGCCCACAGCCCCACCAAACGACGTCACGCGCGACTGCGCCTCGACGTCGCTCGGTTCGCTGGCGACGGGGCAGACTGTCCCCGCCGCCTCCCCCCACGAGATGAAGTTCCCGCAGGAGGGTGCGACCGCGTCCTGGACCCCCTATCGCGCAACGCATCCGGTACCCCTATCACTGACGACAGGGGCGAGGAGCGAGCACGTCTAAAGGAGTCCATTAGGTGGAGGGTGTAGGGGCATGGGAAGGCGCCTCGTCCCCACCCTCCTCCATCCGCACCGGAGCCTGGGCGCGAGGAGCTCGGCCTGTCCCCGCAGGCGGCTTTGCGGCCTTGGGAGGCTTACAGCCCGCCCTCCCCATCATATGGTTGGCGGGCAGATTGCCCGCCGCACACACGGGGCAGTAGGGAGCGGCGGAACACGCCGCCGCTGTATGCCCCGGTTGACCGCAGCGGAAACAAAGTCCGCTGCAGTCAAAGCCGCTGGTGCATTGAGGGCGCAAGTGCCCCGCGCCCATGCACCGGTAGCACCTCACGGGCCTCGCCTCGAGGATGGTGATCCTCGCGGCAGAGAAACCCACGAGGAGCCGGCCTGCCTGTGCCAAAACTTTGGCCGAGGCGACGGGGCAACGCACCCACGCCGCACCAACTCCACCGGGGCCGGGGCGAATCGCACCGACCTTCACGGTTCCGGGAGAGCATTGAGCCTTCTGCTCTATTGCCTCCCGGACAGCCTCAGACGTGACAGAGTCGTCCAAGCCGGAGACGCGCAACTCCGCGCACTTCATCGGCCTGGCGACCCTTACACCGTCGTCTCCTCCTGCGAGACGCCTCAGCGTCTCCGCCACGAAATCGGCCTTCTTCGGGCCCTCCGTACCTGAAACCTCGAGAAGCCGAGCCCCGGTTTGTGAGCGGCGGAAGCTCACTTCCACGCCGCCAGCTGCCAAAAGAGCGGCCTTCGCCCCGCTAAAAAGGCTGGCGTACGTGACGCCTCTACTCTCCGCCTCCGGCGACACCGTCACGAGGACGGCGGCCGTTTTCGGCGGAGATAGCTTTGGCTTTTGCTTAACCCTCTTTGCCGGGGCAACCCCCTGCACAGGAACGGTGGGAGGGGCCTTCTTATTCTGCCGGCGCCGCGATTTCCTACTCTCCGCCATTCGCCATTCCTCATTAGAGGGGGCAGAGGCGGGGGCAGACGCTGACGCCGGGGTACACACCTGGGCCGTTGGGGCGCTTGAAGCGCCCGCTACGGCAGCACGGGGTGCTCCTTTCGGCGCACGCTGTGGAAGATTAGACTCTCCACCTGGCGGCCGTGCACCTCGGTTTAATGGCCCAGCGCGTCCCCCTGTACGGGTTGGTGGCGCCGGGTGTACTATTTGTGGCCCCTGAGAGGGCCTCGGCTTGGGCGCCGCGAGCGGTGGCCGACAGCTCGGTTCCGGGGGCAGGCGCGCCTTGACGCCTTCAAGGCGCGCGTCAATAAGACCCCCGATAAGGAGTGAGAGTTGCCTCATCTGCGTCTCCGTAAAGGAGTCGACAGATGGGCCCTCTCCCCTATGAGCCGGGACAGAACCGGCCGGCACAGCACTGACCAAGGCCGGGGCAGAACCGGCTCTACCCGATCCAAAGTCGGCACGCAATACAGTTATTTCGGCGCGAAGCGCCTTTAACTCTTCCTCCAGGCGGGAGTTGTCGGCCCGCAACCTCTGAGTCTCTACCTCGTTGGCAGTGAAGCGCTCAATCAGCGCCTCCACCACCTCCTTCAATGTCGAGGCCGACGCCTTCAGGCCCTTGGCGAAGGTGCCCTTAAGGTTCTTGCTCTTTTGAGCCACGTTCGCGATGACCTTCACAGAGGTGGCAGCCGATTCCATGAGCTCCTCCATGGTCTTCGAGGAGCTAACTCCCTGCGACGGGTGAAGCTCACCCAAGAGCTGCTGTACTTGCTCCTCAGCGACTATTTCACCCTCCGTTCGGCCTCTATTATAGGCCTCCCGCCTGGAAAACACGCCCGGTGTCACATTGGCAGCCGTCTTTGCAGGGGGTGTCTGCGGCCGAGCAAACCTAGCCACAGATCCCCCTCTTTGGGAGGAGTGAACCTTCCTAGGGACATCAAGGTCAACCTCAGGAAGGTTCTCACCGTCTCCGGGAGAGGCTCCACGCTTCTGCTGCCGAGCGCGGCACTCATCCACCAACTGGTCCATATCGCTAAGCACTGAGCTTAGCGAGGATTCTGAGCCGAACCGGCCAGAACGCAACAGACTATCTAGTGACGCAGACGTCACTGAGGCTCTGGAACCGCTCAAAAGGCCGGACTCCGCCACTTCTCGGAGCAAATTGCCCCCACTCCTTGCTGCGTCCTCTACTTCTCTATCAGCAACCGCATCTTTTTCTACGAGCCTTGGGCTCCTTTTTTTTTTTTTTTTTTTTTTATGGCCGTAAAAAATGCCTAACGCACACCTCCAGCACCCGGGGCAGACGCTGGAGGTAGTGTGGGACCTGCCCCCACTAAAAAATCGGCCGTGTACCAACTCGCCGCCTTCACACGGATAGGCCGCCGGAATTGACTATTTCTTCGGCGGACCCACCCAGCGGCATAGCCCCATCGGGCATTCCTGCTCCTGCGGCGTTCTGGGTACACACAGAACGCCGCCATCGCGAAAGGCCGCGAGCGTGGGAATCTTCCCCGTCCATCACGCCCACAGCCCCACCAAGCGACGTCACGCGCGACTGCGCCTCGACGTCACTCGGTTCGTCACGGGGCAGTGAGGAGCGGCAGAACACGCCGCTGCCGCATGCCCCGGTTGACCACAGCGGAAACAAAGTCCGCTGCAGTCAAAGCTACTGGTGCATTGCGGGCGCAAGTGCCCCGCGCCCATGCACCGGTAGCACCTCGTGGGCCTCGCCTCAAGGATTGTGATCCTCGCGGCGGAGAAGCCCACGAGGAGCCGGCCTGCCTCTGCCAAAGTTTTGGCCGCAGCGACGGGGCAACGCGCCCACGCCGCACCAACTCCGCCGGGGCCGGGGCGAATCGCACCGACCCTCACGGTTCTGTGCTCCGCCTCCGGCGACACCGTCACCAGGACGGCTGCCGTTTTCGGCGGAGTAAGTTTAGGCTTTCGCCTCACTTTCTCCCTTGCCGGGGCAACCTCCTGCACGGGAGCGGCGGGAGTGGCCTTCTTATTCTGCCGGCGCCTCGATCTCCTAATCTCCGCCGTTCGCCATTCCTCATTAGAGGGGGCAGAGGCGGGGGCAGACGCTGGCGCCGGAGGACCGGCTTGGGCCGTTGGGGCGCCTGAGGCGCCCACTTCGGCGGCACGGGGTGCTTTCCTCGGCGCACGCTGCGCCCCTCGCCCGCCCGGCCCTGAGGCAACCACTGCCGCAAAAGACCCAGCGCGTCCCCCAGTTCGGGTTGGTGGCACCGGGCGTTGCCCCTGCGGGGGTTTGGGCGCCGCGAGCGGCGGCCGACAGCTCGGTTCCGGGGGCAGCCGCGCCTTGATGCCCTCAAGGCGAGCGTCTAAGTGGCCCCCGATAAGAAGTGAGAGCTGCCTCATCTGCGCCTCCGTAAAGGAGTCGCCAGATGGCCGCTCTCCACTATGGGCCGGGACAGAACCGGCCGGCACAGCACTGACTACGGCCGGGGCAGAACCGGCTCTAGTCGATCCAAGATCGGCACGGAGCAGAGCCATCTCGGAGCGAAGTGCCTTCAGCTCCTTCTCCAGACGGGCGTTGTCAGCGCGCAACCTCTGCGTCTCAGCCTCGTTGGCGGTGAAGCGCTCAAACAGCGCCTCCACCACCTCTTTCAATGTTGAGGCGGACGCCTTCAGGCCCTTAGCGAAGGTGCCTTTAAGATTCTTGCTCTTCTGAGCCACGTTCGCTATCACCTTCACGGAGGTGGCCGCCGAGTCCATTAGCTCCTCCACGGTCTTCGGGAAACTAACTCCCTCCGACGGGCGAAGCTCACCCAACAGCTGCTGGACCTGCTCCTCAGCAACTATTTCCCCCTCCGTGCGGCCTCTGTTGTAGGCCTCCCGCCTGGAAAATACGTCGGACGTTTTAACGTTCGGTGCCGTCACTACAGGAGGGGGTGTCTTCGGGCGAGCGAACCTCGCCACAGACCCCCCTCTTTGGGAAGAATGAACCTTCCTGGGTGCCTCGAGGTCGACCTCAGGAAGGTTTCCGTCACATCCGGGAGATGCGCCGCGCTTTTGTTGTTGAGCGCGGCGGTGCTCAGCTGATAACCTCTCTGGACCTCCCAATAGGTCCATATCGCTAACTGAGCTTAGCGATGATTCGGAGCCGAACCGGCCCGAGCGCAACAGGCTATCCAGTGACCCAGACGTCACCGAAGTTCTGGAACCGCTCAAAGGGCCGGCCTCCGCCACTTCTCGGGGCAAACTGCCCGCACTCCTTCCTGCGTCCTCTCCTTCTCTTTCAACCACATTTTTTTTCACGAGCCTTGGGCTCCTCCTCCTGTTAAAAATATTTTTCAATTTTGAGTCATCCATATTAGATCCCACGAGTATGGGGGATATAAAGGTCCACCCGGGCAGTGCCCCCTGTACCCGGGTAAGCGTAAATTTGTATCCCAACTGGGGGGTCCGCAGGTGCCCCAGCTGGGGGTAGCGCTTGAAACCGAACATCCCATCGGCCATGCATCCTCTGGTCACGCTCCGCAACACAGGATTCGGGGATTTTTTATAGAGGTTGTCATCCTCGCAGCCCAGGCGACCAAGCCAAGACCCTCGCCCCCGCTCGGAGCCGTGAGACGTGGCCACGACACTCCTAATCGGGATTACGATATCCGACGGTGGCAGAAAGAAGATCTCCCCGCCCGCTCGACGGCAGTGTGAGTGCACGTCAAGCCCGTCCTCCGGGCAGCCCGGGAATGGGCCACCCCCTACTCTGCCAGAACATTAGCCGTGTGACGGTGGTTTCGCGAAACGCCGCGAATCCACCGGCACACGTTGCCCAGGGTGCACCACGAGGAGGTTTTCCGGCACTTAGCACCCCACCCCAACCTAACCTAACCTAACCTAACCTAACCTTTTTTTTTTTTTTTTTAAGGCCGTAAAAAATGCCTAACGCACACCTCCAGCACCCGGGGCAGACGCTGGAGGTAGTGTGGGACCTGCCCCCACTAAAAAATCGGCCGTGTACCGTCGCGCCACCTGCGCGAACGGGCCGCCGGAATCTGCTATACCATCGGCGGCCAATTCAGTGGCAGTGCCCGGCGCGGCGAGATGCCGGGCACTCCTACTCCGGCGGCGTCCTGGGGTACACTGCAGGACGCCGACGTCGCGGAAGGCTACGAGTGGGGGGAAAAGGCCCCGTCAACCCCCACCCGCGGCCCCACCATTAGGGCGGCATCAGGCGCAGATGGTCGCGCCGACGCCGCCCGGTTCGCCGGCGACGAAGCGGATCAGCAAGGGAGTCCTCCTCCCTGCGTCGCTCCGCCGCCTCCTTCTGCGAGATGACGTCCTCGCAAAAGGATGCGACCGCGTTCCAAGACGTCTCGCTGCGGACCATAGATGACACCACGGTCGGCAGCGAGAGGTCACGACCCACCACTGCGGTGAGGACTCGACGTTGCTGCTCCCAGGCAGGGCACTGCTCGAGAGTGTGCTGCGCCGAGTCCTCACCACAATCGCAGTGATGACAGTCGGGACGCGATTCCCTCCGCGCAACCGAATGCAGGTACTTTCCGAAGCACCCATGCCCGGAAAGAACCTGCACCAGCCGGAAGGAAAGGGTCCCGTGCTGCCTCACCGCCCACTCCTCAAGGACCGGCTGGAGCGCCTCCACGGTTCGGAAACCGGCACGTGGAGCCTCCAGCCGGGACCTCCACCGGGCCATGATGTCCCGGTGGGCCTGACTGCGCCAGGCGCGCAGTTGTTCGGGCATGGGGCAAGAGCCCCCCGCCCGGACCTCCGCCGCCCGCCAGTAAACGTCGGCGAGTACTTCCGCATCCAGATCCCACGGGGGAGTTCCGGCCAACGCGCACGCCGCATCGGTGGACACCGTGCGGTAACCGCGTATGGCCCGGACCGCCATGGTTCGTTGGGGTCTCCACAAACGAACCCTATTCTGGGCGGACAGGGTCTCCGCCCACACGGGCGCGCCGTAAAGCGCCATCGACCGTACCACCCCCATGTAAAGCCGTCGGCTTGAGGCACTGGGACCGCCAAGGTTCGGCAATAGCCGGCCCAAGGCGGCAGCAGTAGCCTCAAGTTTGGGCACAAGGATGCGAAAATGCTCGTCGAAGAGCCATCGCCCATCCAACACCAACCCCAGATATTTCATCTGGGGGCGTATCGGTACGAGGACCGAGTTGACGACCAAGGAGGCGCCAGCGGGTGGACCGCGACGGGGCCCATGAAACAACAGGGCCTCCGTCTTTTCAAGCGCCACTCTCAACCCCAGCGCCTCGATGCGCCCGACCATTCGGGAAACCCCTAGGGTGGCCAGGCGCGCCGCCTCCTCGAAATTCCGTGCCCGGGCTGTGACGAGCGTGTCGTCGGCGTAACAGAGTACACTGAGCCCGGGTGGGAAGTTTCCTCGCAGGGCCCAATCGTATCCCATGTTCCACAAGAGCGGTCCTAAGACCGACCCCTGAGGAACACCGCACGACATTGCCCTGCGCCTCACTTCTCCTTCACGATCCTCGTACAGGACACACCGGCCTTGCAAATAGTCGGCCACCAGCTGCCTCAGGTAATCGGGCACTCCATGGAACCGGAGCGCCTCACCGATGCAGCCAAATGGCAGAGTATTGAAGGCGTTGGCGATGTCAAGCGATACCGCCAATAAAACCCCGCCGCCGAGGACTGCCTCCTCAGCCGCGGCCCTCAGACGCAGAATGGCATCGACCGTCGAACGCCCGGCACGAAAGCCGTACTGGGCATCGGACAGATCGGGGCCGACCTCGCGCAAGTGGCGGACGATACGGGTAGCGAGAATTCTCTCAAGCAACTTCCCCGCCTCGTCCAGCAGCACGATAGGCCTGAAGGCCGCGACCGAATCGGGAGATCTACCCGGCTTCGGTAGGAGAACCAGCTTCCCCGTTTTCCAACAGTCAGGGAACCGTCCGGACGCCAGGCAAACGTCGAACAGCCCCCTGAGGCGGTCTCCCATGTGGTTGAGGACCAGGGCCAACACTCGGGCAGGAATCCCGTCAGGCCCGGGGGCGGTACTCTTCGAACGAATCCGAAGTACAGCCGCCCCCACCTCCGCCTCCGTGACGGGCGGAACACTGGACTCGGCCTCCCGGTCGTCGGTCTCAGAGACCATTGCCGGTGGCGTGTGCTCCGCACGTTGCGGGAAAAGGGCCTCAACCACTTCCACGAGGAAGCTGGGCTGGAGAGTCTCTGTAAGGGGGGGGCCCGACGAGCGGAGCTTATTCAGCGCCGCTCTGTAGGGGCGACCCCAAGGGTCACGATCTAGACCCTCCAGCATCTCCTGTCTCGCCGTCTCCTTCGCGCGGCAGATGGCCAGCTTGAATGCGTCCCTCGCATTGCGATACGCTTCATACAGCTGGTCCTCCCTCTCTACGTCGCGGTGACGCCGTCGACTGCGGGTGTAGATCCTCCGGGCACGAATACAGGCCGCACGGAGTTCCGCCAACTCTGGGGACCACCAGTAGACCTCCTTCCTCGGAGGACGACGTCGGAAACGTGGCATGGCCGCATCGCAAACCTGCGTAAACGCATCGCGAATACGGACAGCCGTGACGTCGATGTCCTCGGTCGGAGGTGGTGAGGACGACCACGATTGAACGATAGCCGCCTCCTCCAGCAGTTCCCTGTCGAGTCGACCCACAGCCCACCGCGGGAATCGGGATTGTCTGCCCGCGCCGTGACCCCTACTGGCGCCCTGGGACCGGGAGAGCTCAAACCGGATATACAAGTGATCCGAGAGCGTCTCAACCTCAGCCAGTACGCGCCAGTTCCTTACACGTGCCTCGACACCAGGGGTAGCGAACGAAAGGTCCACTATCGACCCCCCCTGGCGCCGAACGCACGTATTGGTGGTGCCCCTGTTCAGCAAACAGAGGCCCACTGCAGCTGCCCATTCTTCTACCGCCGTTCCGCGTGCGTCTGTCCTGGGAGATCCCCACGCCAAGGATTTGGCGTTAAAATCCCCCAGCACCACGACGTGGCGAGGTGCTAACCGCCGTATCGAGGCTTCCAGGCTAGCCAGGAAAACCTCAAAATCAGCCAGACTCCGGTTTGGGGAGAAGTACACGCCGTAAAGCGTGAGTCCCCCCCAGTCAGCAGCAACATATCCCGTACCCTTATCTCTGAGCGACAAGGGCGGGGAATGGAGCGCAGCGGAGCTGACGATGGCCACGGAGCCGTCCCGGTCACCCATCCAATTCGGACGAGGAGGAACGTAATAGGGCTCCGCGGCTACGGCAACAGCAATCGACCACTCTGCCATGGTTTGCAGGAAAAGATCCTGCGCGCCGGCAGAATGGTTGAGATTCGCCTGGAGGAGGGAAAAGCACTCACTGTCCATTACTGGACTCCGGTACTACATCCTCCTCCATTCGCGCTGGCGGCGGTGTGCGAGGGGCAGCCTTATTATAGAATCTACCCAGACCCTCCTGGGTAGATTCTATCAAAACCTTGACCTGCGACATTTTTAGAGTTTAATGACCTCCGTCAGGGTAGCCCTCGGGACTGAGATCCCCTCAGCCATTCATCCCATTGCCGGGCACCACAAGCGTAGGATTAGGGTATTTTTTAAGGGGTTTACTTCCCCGCAGCCCACAAAGCGTGGGCCCCCGGTCCTGTCAATTCAGGATTACGGGTCGGGCCGGTCGGTGGTCTGCATCAGACCATGTCCGCCATCTATAAATAGATGGTGAACCCGCCGCCCCTCGCCCTTCCTCCGAAAGGCCCAGGGATGGACCAAAACCTCCCCTGATTGCCCGGCGGCGACGCAATAGCGAAAGCACGCCGAGCCCGCCACATTTCTCCACTGTTTTCCCCCCCAGCAGGAAAACAAAACAAAAATAAAAGCAAAATAAAATAAAAGAAGTGTAAAAAGTAAAGGTGTAAAAATAAAAAAAAATAAAGCAAAACAAAATAGACAGTAAAATAAAATGTAACAAAAATAAAATAAAATAAAACAAAATAAAACAAGAGGGGGCACAAGGAGAAACGCCCCGAGTGGCCCGAATACGGGCCCCTCTCTTTGCCAGAACATTAGCCGTCCGGCGATCAAAAAGTGATCACCGTCCGTTGCCCAGGGTGCACCACGAGGAGGTTTTCCGGCACTTAGCACCCCAACCTAACCTAACCTAACCTAACCTAACCTTTTTTTTTTTTTTTTTTTTTTTTTTATGGCCGTAAAAAATGCCTAACGCACACCTCCAGCTCCCGGGGCAGACGCTGGAGGTAGTGTGGGACCTGCCCCCACTAAAAAATCGGCCGTGTACCTACTAGCCGCCTTGACACGGATAGGCCGCCGGAATTAGCTACTTCTTCGGCGAACCCACCCAGCGGCATAGCCCCATCGGGCATTCCTGCTCCTGCGGCGTCCTGGGTACACACAGAACGCCGCCATCGCGAAAGGCCGCGAGCGTGGGAAACTTCCCCGTCCATCACGCCCACAGCCCCACCAAACGACGTCACGCGCGAATGCGCCTCGACGTCGCCCGGTTCGCCAGCGACGGGGCAGACTATCCCCGCCGCCTCCCCCCACGAGATGAAGTTCCCGCAGGAGGGTGCGACCGCGTCCTGGACCCCCTAGCGCGCAACGCATCCGGTACCCCTATCACTGACGACAGGGGCGAGGAGCGAGCACGTCTAAGGGAGTCCGTTAGGTGGAGGGTGGAGAGGCTTGAGAAGGCGCCTCGTCTTCACCCTCCTCCATCCGCACCGGAGCCTGGGTGCTGAGGTCGGCCGCAGCTCGGCCCG
Organism: Herminia tarsipennalis; assembly: GCA_945859575.2. NCBI lineage: Eukaryota > Metazoa > Arthropoda > Insecta > Lepidoptera > Erebidae > Herminia > Herminia tarsipennalis. Next base: position 90,357 of record OX243857.2, read on the forward strand.
TCCCCGAGGGCGGCTTGACAGCCTTAGGGGGCTTTGCAGCCTTGGGGGGCTTGCAGCCTGCCCTTCCCATCATGTGGTCGGCGGGCTGGTTGCCCGCCGCGCACACGGGGCAGTGGGGAGCGGCAGAACACGCCGCTGCCGTATGCCCCGGTTGACCGCAGCGGAAACAGAGTGCGCTGCAGTCTAGGCTGCTGGTGCATTGCGGGCGCAAGTGTCCCGCGCCCATGCACCGGTAGCACCTCATGGGCCTCGCCTCGAGGATGGTGATCCTCGCGGCAGAGAAGCCCACGAGGAGCTGACCTGTCTCTGCCAAGACTTTGGCCGCGGCGACGGGGCAACGCGCCCATGCCACACCAACTCCGCCGGGGCCGGGGCGGATGGCGCCGACCTTCACCGTTCCGGGAGAGCACTGAGCCTTCTGCTCTATTGCCTCCCGGACCTCCTCGGACGTTACAGAGTCGTCCAGGCCGGAGACGCGCAACTCCGCGCACTTCATCGGCCTGGCGACTCTTACGCCTTCCTCGCCTCCCGCGAGACGCCGAAGCGTTTCCGCCACCAAGTCGGCCTTTTTTGCGCCCTCTGCACCTGGAACTTCTAGAAGCCGGGCCCCAGTCTGCGAGCGGCGGAACCTGACCTCTACGCCCCCAGCAGCTAAGAGAGCTGCCTTCGCATTATTAAAGAGGCTGGCGTAGGTAACGCCTCTGCTCTCCGCCTCCGGCGACACCGTCACAAGGACAGCGGCTGTTTTCGGCGGAGAGAGCTTTGGTCTCTTCCTGCCTTTTTTCGCCGGAGCGGTCTCCCGCGCAGTGGAAGCGGCAGCGACCTCCTGCACAGAGGTGGCGGCAGCGGTTCTCTGCTTCTTTCGGCGCCGCGATTTCTTGCTCCCCGCCGTTTGCCATTCCTCAGAAGAGGTGGCGGTGGCGGGAGCAGGCGCAGGCGCCGGGCGATGGACCTGAGCCGCTGTGGCGCATGAAGCATCCATAACGGCTTCTCTCGGCGCACGCTGCGGTGGGGGTTTGGAAACTCCCCTCCGCGGCCGCACACCTTGGTCAACCGGTCTTGAGGCAGCCGCTGCTGCAAAAGACCCGGCCCGTCCCCCTGTACGGGGTGGTGGCGGCCCCATTGGTGGCCCCTGAGGAGGCTTCGGCTTGGGCACGGCGAGCGGCGGCCGACAGCTCGGCTCCGGGGGCAGACGCTCCTTGATGCCCTCAAGGTGCGCGACCATGAGGCTCCCGAAAAGGATAGTGAGCTGTCGCATTTGCGCCTCCGTGAAGGAATCGCCAGGCGACAGCTCTGTGGCTTGGGCTGGCACATCCAGGACGGAACCTGTTGGCCCAGCGTCCACCCTGGCCGGGACAGAACCGGCCTTGAGCGATTTAAATTCGGCCCGCAATTGTGTGATCTCGGCGCGGAGCGCCCTCACTTCAGCCTCTAAGCGGGAGCTGTTGGCCCGCAACTCCACGCAACGATCGGAAAACGTGTCGACCACCTCCTTTAGGACAGAGGCTGACTCCTTCAAGCCTTTTGCGAAGGTGCCCTTAAGGTTCTTACTTTTGGCTGCCACCTTCGCAATGACCGCTATTGAAGCAGTCGCCGATTCGACGAGCTCCGTCACGGTTTTCGGGGCAATTACCCCTCCCGACGAGTGGAGCCCGTCCATTAGTTGCTGGACTTCGTCCTCAGCGACTAATTCTCCTTCTGTGCGGCCTCGGTTGTAGGCCTCCCGCCTAGAAAAAAGGCCACACGTTACTGCGACCTGCGTTGTTTTTGCAGCCGTCTTTGCAGGGGGTGTCTTTGGGCGAGCGAACCTCGCCACAGATCCACCTCTTTGGGAAGAGTGAACCTTCCTGTTCCGGTTCTCACCGTCTCCAGGAGAAGCACCGCGCTTCTGCTGTCGAGCGCGGCACTCATTAGCCGACAGCGCATCTGGACCGATGCTTGAACCACCCACCAACTGGTCCATATCGCTCACTGCTGAGCTGAGCGAGGATTCAGAGCCGAACCGGCCCGAGCACAACAAACTCTCCAGCGACGCAGAGGTCACTGAAGTCCTGGAATCGATCAGCCGGCCGGAATTGGCCGCTTCTTGGGGCAAACTGCCCGCGCTCCTTTGCTGTACGTCCTCCACCTCTTTCTCCTTCTCCTTCTCCTTCTCCTTCTCCTTCTCCTTCTCAGGGAGCGCTACGCTCCTCTTATTAAAAATGTTTCGCAATTTATTAGTATCCATATTGAATCCCACGAGTATGGGGGAAATAAAGGTCCACCCGGGCAGTGCCCCCTGTACCCGGGTAAGCGTAAGTTTGTATCCCAACTGGGGGGTCCGCAGGTGCCCCAGCTGGGGGTAGCGCTTGGAACCGAACATCCCATCGGCCATGCATCCTCTGGTCACGCTCCGCAACACAGGATTCGGGGATTTTTTATAGAGGTTGTCATCCTCGCGGCCCAGGCGACCAAGCCAAGACCCTCGTTCCCTTTCAAAGCCGTAAGACATGTCTACGACACTCCTACTGGGGATTACGATATCCGACGGTGGCAGAGAGAAGATCTCCCCGCCCGCTCGACGGCAGTGTGAGTGCACGTCAAGCCCGTCCTCCGGGCAGCCCAGGAATGGGCCACCCCCTACTCTGCCAGAACATTAGCCGTGTGACGGTGGTTTCGCGAAACGCCGCGAATCCACCGGCACACGTTGCCCAGGGTGCACCACGAGGAGGTTTTCCGGCACTTAGCACCCCAACCTAACCTAACCTAACCTAACCTAACCTTTTTTTTTTTTTTTTTTTTTTTTTTTTTATGGCCGTAAAAAATGCCTAACGCACACCTCCAGCACCCGGGGCAGACGCTGGAGGTAGTGTGGGACCTGCCCCCACTAAAAAATCGGCCGTGTACCTACTAGCCGCCTTGACACGGATAGGCCGCCGGAATTAGCTACTTCTTCGGCGAACCCACCCAGCGGCATAGCCCCATCGGGCATTCCTGCTCCTGCGGCGTCCTGGGTACACACAGAACGCCGCCATCGCGAAAGGCCGCAAGCGTGGGAAACTTCCCCGTCCATCACGCCCACAGCCCCACCAAGCGACGTCACGCGCGACTGCGCCTCGACGTCGCCCGGTTCGCCGGCGACGGGGCAGACTGTCCCCGCCGCCTCCCCCCACGAGATGAAGTTCCCGCAGGAGGATGCGACCGCGTCCTGGACCCCCTATCGCGCAACGCATCCTGTACCCCTATCACTGACGACAGGGGCGAGGAGCGAGCACGTCTAAGGGAGTCCGTTAGGTGGAGGGTGGAGAGGCTTGAGAGGGCGCCTCGTCTTCACCCTCCTCCATCCGCACCGGAGCCTGGGTGCTGGGGTCGGCCGCAGCTCGGCCCGTCCCCGAGGGCGGCTTGACAGCCTTGGTGGGCTTTGCAGCCTTGGGGGGCTTGCAGCCTGCCCTTCCCATCATGTGGTCGGCGGGCTGGTTGCCCGCCGCGCACACGGGGCAGTGGGGAGCGGCAGAACACGCCGCTGCCGTATGCCCCGTTTGACCGCAGCGGAAACAGAGCCCGCTGCAGTCTAGGCTGCTGGTGCATTGAGGGCGCAGGTGCCCTGCGCCCATGCACCTGTAGCACCTCGCGGGCCTCGCCTCGAGGATGGTGATCCTCGCGGCAGAGACACCCACGAGGAGCCGCCCCACCTCTGCCAAAACTTTGGCCGCGGCGACGGGGCAACGCGCCCACGCCGCACCTACTCCGCCGGGGCCGGGACGGATGGCGCCGACCTTCACGGTTCCGGGAGAGCACTGAGCCTTCTGCTCTATTGCCTCCCGGACCTCCTCGGACGTCACGGAGTCGTCCAGGCCAGAGATGCGCAACTCCGCGCACTTCATCGGCCTGGCGACTCTCACGCCTTCCTCGCCACCCGCGAGACGCCGGAGCGTTTCCGCCACTAGGTCGGCCTTTTTAGCGCCCTCCGCCCCTGGAACTTCTAGAAGCCGGGCCCCGGTCTGTGAGCGGCGGAACCTCACCTCTACACCCCCAGCAGCTAAAAGAGCCGCCTTCGCATTGCTAAAGAGGCTGGCGTAGGTAACGCCTCTACTCTCCGCCTCTGGCGACACCGTCACAAGGACGGCGGCCGTTTTCGGCGGAGACAGCTTCGGCCTCTTCCTGCCTCTTTTAGCCGGAGCGGCCTCCTGCGAAGAGGGGGCGGCAGCGACTTCCTGCACAGAGGGCGCAGCGGCTCTTTGTTTCTTCCGGCGCTGCGATTTCTTGCTCCCCGCCGTTTGCCATTCCTCACAAGAGGTGGCAGTGGCGGGAGCAGGCGCAGGCGCCGGGCGATGGACCTGAGCCGCTGTGGCGCATGAAGCATCCACAACGGCTCCTCTCGGCGCACGCTGCGGCGGGGGTTTGGGATCTCCTCTCCGCGGCCGCACACCTTGGTCAACCGGTCTTGAGGCAGCCGCTGCTGCAAAAGACCCGGCCCGTCCCCCTGTACGGGGTGGTGGCGGCCCCATTGGTGGCCCCTGAGAAGGCTTCGGCTTGGGCACTGCGAGCGGCGGCCGACAGCTCGGCTCCGGGGGCAGACGCGCCTTGATGCCCTCAAGGTGCGCGTTCATGAGGCTCCCGAAAAGGATAGTGAGCTGTCGCATTTGCGCCTCCGTGAAGGAATCGCTAGGCGACAGCTCTCTGGCTTGGGCTGGCACATTCAGGACGGAACCTGTTGGCACAGCGTCCACCCTGGCCGGGACAGAAGCGACGGCCTTGACCGATTGAAATTCGGCCCGCAACTGCGTAATCTCGGTGCGGAGCGCCTTAACTTCCGCCTCTAAGCGGGAGCTATTGGCCCGCAACTCCACGCAACGGTCGGAGAACGAATCCACCACCTCCTTTAGGACGGAAGCTGACTCCTTCAAGCCTTTTGCGAAGGTGCCCTTTAGATTTTTACTCTTGGCTGCCACCTTCGCAATGACCGCTATTGAAGCAGTCGCCGATTCCACGAGCTCCGTTACGGTTTTCGGGGCACTTACCCCTCCCGACGAGTGGAGCCCGTCCATAAGTTGCTGGACTTGGTCCTCAGCGACTAATTCTCCCTCTGTGCGGCCCCGGTTGTAGGCCTCCCGCCTAGAAAAAACGCCACTCGTTGATGCGACTGGCGTTATTTTAGCAGCCGTCTTTGCAGGGGGTGTCTGCGGCCGAGCAAATCTGGCCACAGATCCCCCTCTTTGGGATGAGTGAACCTTTCTGGGGACTCCGAGGTCAAGCTCAGGAAGGTTCTCACCGTCTCCAGGGGAAGCACCGCGCTTCTGCTGTCGAGCGCGGCACTCATCAGCCGACAGCACGTCTGGACCGATGCCTGATCCACCCACCAACTGCTCCATATCGCTCACCGCTGAGCTGAGCGAGGATTCCGAGCCGAACCGGCCCGAGCGCAGCAAACTCTCCAGCGACGCAGAGGTCACCGAAGTCCTCGAACCGCCCAGCCGGCCGGAATCGGCCACTTCTCGGGGCAGACTGCCCTCACAATTAGACTCCTTCTGTCCCTCTCTATCTGTGTCCGTCTCTTTTTCTACGAGCCTTGGGCTCCTCCTTCTGTTAAACATATTCCTTAATTTGTTAGTATCCATATTGAATCCCACGAGTATGGGGGAAATAAAGGTCCACCCGGGCAGTGCCCCCTGTACCCGGGTAAGCGTAAATTTGTATCCCAACTGGGGGGTCCGCAGGTGCCCCAGCTGGGGGTAGCGCTTGGAACCGAACATCCCATCGGCCATGCATCCTCTGGTCACGCTCCGCAACACAGGATTCGGGGATTTTTTATAGAGGTTGTCATCCTCGCAGCCCAGGCGACCAAGCCAAGACCCTCGCCCCCGCTCGGAGCCGTGAGACGTGGCCACGACACTCCTAATCGGGATTACGATATCCGACGGTGGCAGAAAGAAAATCTCCCCGCCCGCTCGACGGCAGTGTGAGTGCACGTCAAGCCCGTCCTCCGGGCAGCCCAGGAATAGGCCACCCCCTACTCTGCCAGAACATTAGCCGTGTGACGGTGGTTTCGCGAAACGCCGCGAATCCACCGGCACTCGTTGCCCAGGGTGCACCACGAGGAGGTTTTCCGGCACTTAGCACCCCAACCTAACCTAACCTAACCTAACCTAACCTAACCTAACCTAACCTAACCTAACCTAACCTTTTTTTTTTTTTTTTTTTTTTTTTTTATGGCAAAAAAAATGCCTAACGCACACCTCCAGCACCCGGGGCAGACGCTGGAGGTAGTGTGGGACCTGCCCCCACTAAAAAATCGGCCGTGTACCAACTAGCCGCCTTCACACGGATAGGCCGCCGGAATTGACTATTTCTTCGGCGGACCCACCCAGCGGCATAGCCCCATCGGGCATTCCTGCTCCTGCGGCGTCCTGGGTACACACAGAACGCCGCCATCGCGGAAAGCCGTGAGCGTGGGAAACTTCCCCGTCCATCACGCCCACAGCCCCACCAAACGACGTCACGCGCGACTGCGCCTCGACGTCGCCCGGTTCGCCGGCGACGGGGCAGACTATCCCCGCCGCCTCCCCCCGCGAGATGAAGTTCCCGCAGGAGAGTGCGACCGCGTCCTGAACCTACCGCGCAACACATCCATCACCCCTATCACTGACGACAGGGGCGAGGAGTGAGCGTGGCAGTCCGTTAAGTGGAAGGGGGAGAGGCCTGGGAAGGCGCGTCGTCCCCACCCTCCTCCATCCGCACCGGAGCCTGGGTGCTGGGTGCAGCTTTGGATTGGCTGGTCCCGGCGGACGATTGGCGGGAGGCCTTGGGGGGCCTACACCCGTCTCGCCCCATCATATGATCAGCGGGCTGGTTGCCAGCCGCACACGCGGGACAGTGGGGGGTGGCAGAGCATCCCGCTGCCAAATGTCCCGGTTGACCGCAGCGGAAACAAAGACCGCTGCAGTCAAAACTGCCGGTGCACTGAGGCCGCAGGTGCCCCGCGCCCATGCACCGGAAACACCTCGCGGCCCTCGCCTCGAGGATGGTGATCCTCGCAGCAGAGAAGCCCACGAGGAGCCGGCCTGCTTCTGCCAATGTTTTGGCCGCGGCGACGGGACAACGCGCCCACGCTGCTCCAACTCCGCCGGGGCCGGGGCGGATCGTACCGACCTTTACGCTTCCGGGAGGGCACTGAGCTTTCTGCTCAATCACCTCCCGGACCTCCTCTGGCGTCACAGAATCGTCCAGGCCAGAAATACGCATCTCTACGCATTTCACTGGCCTGGCGATCTTGACACCGGCCTGCCCCTGGGTAATATCCCTGAGGTACCCCGCCACGATATCTGCTACTTTGGCACCATCTTTCCCAGGGCACTCGAGCAATCGAGCCCCGGTTTGGGAGCGGCGGAAGCTCACTTCCACGCTTTGATTGGCGGCGGTGAGCCGCGCCTTCGTTTCGCGGAAGAGGTCCGCGTAACTTATACCGCTACGCTCCGCCTCCGGCGACACCGTCACCAGGACGGCGGCCGTTTTCGGCGGATTCAACCGCGGCTTCTTCTTGCCGGTCTTGTTTGCCGGGGCCGTCTTCTGAGCGGCGGGGACAATGGCGATGTTGGCGGCTTTCCTCCTCTTCCGGCGCTTCGAATTCCTGCCTTCCGCCGTTTGCCACAGCTCATTTGAGGGGGCGGAGTCAGGAGCAGCGGCCGACGCAGGAAGGCCAGTTGTGGCCGTCAAGGCGCTTGTCGCGCTCGCAGCAGCGCGGCGTGCTCGTTTAGGAGCATCCTGAGGTTGAGCCGTTTGAGCCAGGGCTTGTGTGGCCCCTGAATCAGCCGTCGTGGGTAGTGGTGCCGGAGGAGCAGCCACCTTGGGCCCTCGGGAGGGCTTTGGCCTACACGCTGCGAGCGGCGGTCGACAACTTGGCTCTGGAGGCAGACGCGCCTTGATGCTCTCAAGGCGCGCGTCAATAAGACTCCCGATGACCAACGTGAGCTGCCTCAGATGCATGTCGGAAAATTCGGGGGGCCGCTCTGCAATTATGGTGCCTGCCTTTGTTGTCGCCTGCCCGGCTGGAAAATTAACTTGGGCCGAGACAGAGTCAGCGCTCCTTACCACGAAGTTGGCTTGCAGCTGAGTGACTTCAGCACGCAGTTGATCCAGCTCCTCTTTCATTTGGACGCAATTTGCCCGTAGCTTCTCAGATTCTGCCTCGGCAGTGGCGGCGCGCTCGTATAGCGCATTCACCACCTCCCTTAAGATCTGCGCAGACTCACGCAGGCCTTTTGCGAATGTGCCTTTGAGATTCTTGCTCTTAGTGGCAACATTCACAATAACCGACATAGATTTGGCAGCCGCTCGGACAAGCTCCGAACCGGTTTCCGGGGCATTATCCCCACCCGTCGGTTGAAGCCCCTCCAGGAACCGCTCAACTTGTTCCTCAGCCTCCTGTTCGCCCTCCGCACGGGTGCGTGCGTAGGCATCCCGTCTGCTAAATACAGACGACGTTCTAGGGCGGGATTGGGTGTCGTCAGCCGACCTTGATCCAGCAGGTGTTTGTGGGCGGGACGACGGTGTATTGGCACGCGTTCCCGCCGCTGATCCTCCCCTCTGGGAGGTGCGTACCTTCCTTGGAGCCTTAAATACTACCTCAGGAGGGTCATTGTCACTGCCAGGAGATGCACCGCGCTTCTGTTGTGGAGCACGGCGTTCGCCAGCCATCAGGGTCCCCGGACGGAAACCTTCCCTACCCACGACTAGGTCCAGATCGTTAACCGAGCTAACAGACGAATCTGAGCCAAATCGGCCGGAGCGCAGCAAGCTCTCTAGCGACGCCGACGTCACTGACGTCCTTGACCTGCTAAGTTGGCCGAGCTCAACCACTTCACGGGGCAAACAGTCCTCGCTTCTCGCCGACACGACGCTCGTCAATTGAGAGTCTCTCGCCACTGTTTGAACCGGCGTTCTCTCTCCTCTCCTCCTCTCTGCGTCCTCTCCCACTCCCTTGTGCTTCTTCTCTACGAGCCTTGTGCTCCCTTTCTTATTAAAAATATTTTTTAATTTTTCATTGTCCATATTTGTTCCCACGAGTATGGGGGAAATAAACGTCCACCCGGGCAGTGCCCCCTGTACCCGGGTAAGCGTACATTTGTATCCCAACTGGGGGGTCCGCAGGTGCCCCAGCTGGGGGTAGCGCTTGGAACCGAACATCCCATCGGCCATGCATCCTCTGGTCACGCTCCGCAACACAGGATTCGGGGATTTTTTTATAGAGGTTGTCATCCTCGCGGCCCAGGCGGCCAAGCCAAGACCCTCGTTCCCGTTCAAAGCCGTAAGACATGTCTACGACACTCCTACTAGGGATTACGAGTTTTCGACGGTGGCAGAAAGAAGATCTCCCCGCCCGCTCGACGGCAGTGTGAGTGCACGTCAAGCCCGTCCTCCGGGCAGCCCAAGAATGGGCCACCCCCTACTCTGCCAGAACATTAGCCGTGTGACGGTGGTTTCGCGAAAAGCCGCGAATCGACCGGCACACGTTGCCCAGGGTGCACCACGAGGAGGTTTTCCGGCACTTAGCACCCCAACCTTTTTTTTTTTTTTTTTTTTTTTTTTTTTTTTTTTTTTTTTTTTTTATGGCCGTAAAAAATGCCTAACGCACACCTCCAGCACCCGGGGCAGACGCTGGAGGTAGTGTGGGACCTGCCCCCACTAAAAAATCGGCCGTGTACCAACTCGCCGCCTTCACACGGATGGGCCGCCGGAATTTGCTATGCTTCGGCGGACCCACCCAGCGGCATAGCCCCATCGGGCATTCCTGCTCCTGCGGCGTCCTGGGTACACACAGAACGCCGCCATCGCGAAAGGCCGCGAGCGTGGGAAACTTCCCCGTCCATCACGCCCACAGCCCCACCAAACGACGTCACGCGCGGCTGCGCCTCGACGTCGCTCGGTTCGCCGGCGACGAGGCAGACTAGCCCCGCCGCCTCCCCCCACGGGATAAAGTCCCCGCAGGTGGATGCGACCGCGTCCTGGACCCCCTACTACGCTACACATCCGGTACCCCTATCATCGACGACAGGGGCGAGGAGCGAGCTGGGCTAAGGGAGTCCGTTAGGTGGAGGGTGGAGAGGCCTGAGAAGGTGCCTCATCTTCACCCTCCTCCATCCGCACCGGAGCCTGGGTGCGAGGAGCTGGGCCCGTCCCCGCGGGCGGCTTAGCGGCCTTGGGAGGCTTACATCCCGCCCTCCCCATCATGTGGTTGGCGGGCAGATTGCCCGCCGCACACAGGGGGCAGTGGGGAGCGGCAGAACACGCCGCTGCCGTATGCCCCGGTTGACCACAGCGGAAACAAAGTCCGCTGCAGTCAAAGCTACCGGTGCATTGCGGGCGCAAGTGTCCCGCGCCCATGCACCGGTAGCACCTCGTGGGCCTCGCCTCGAGGACTGTGATCCTCGCGGCGGAGAAGCCCACGAGAAGCCGGCCTGCCTCTGCCAAAGATTTGGCCGCAGCGACGGGGCAACGCGCCCACGCCGCACCAACTCCGCCGGGGCCGGGGCGAATCGCACCGACCTTCACGGTTCCGGGAGAGCACTGAGTCTTCAGCTCAATTGCCTCCCGGACAGCCTCGGGCGTGACTGAGTCGTCCAGGCCGGAGACGCGCAATTCCGCGCACTTTGTCGGCCTGGCGACCCTTACGCCCTCCTCGCCCCCCGCAAGACGCCTCAGCGTCTCCGCCACTAAGTCAGCCTTGCTAGGGCCCTCCGTCCCCGGAAACTCGAGGAGCCGAGCCCCGGTCTGTGAGCGGCGGAAGCTCACTTCCACGCCCCCAGCAGCCAGAAGTGCGGCCCTCGCCCCGCTAAATAGGCTGGCGTATGATACGCCCCTACTTTCCGCCTCCGGCGACACCGTCACAAGGACGGCGGCCGTTTTCGGCGGAGACAGCTTTGGTTTTTGCCTAGCTTTCTTTGCCGGGGCAACCTCCTGCACAGGAACGGCGGGAGGGGCCTTCTTATTCTGCCGGCGCCGCGATTTCCTACTCTCCGCCGTTCGCCATTCCTCATTAGAGGGGGCAGAGGCGGGGGCAGACGCTGGCGCCGGAGGACCGGCTTGGGCCGTTGGGGCGCTTGAGGCGCCCACTTCGGCGGCACGGGGTGCTTTCCTCGGCGCACGCTGCGCCCCTCGCCCGCCCGGCCCTGAGGCAACCACTGCCGCAAAAGACCCAGCGCGTCCCCCTGTTCGGGTTGGTGGCACCGGGCGTTGCCCCTGCGGGGGTTTGGGCGCCGCGAGCGGCGGCCGACAGCTCGGTTCCGGGGGCAGCCGCGCCTTGATGCCCTCAAGGCGAGCGTCTAAGTGGCCCCCATAAGAAGTGAGAGCTGCCTCATCTGCGCCTCCGTAAAGGAGTCGCCAGAAGGCCGCCCTCCACTATGGGCCTGGACAGAACCGACCGACACAGCACTGTCTACGGCCGGGGCAGAACCGGCTCCAGTCGATCGAAGATCGGCACGCAACAGAGCCAACTCGGAGCGAAGTGCCTTCAGGTCTTCCTCCAAGCGGGAGTTGTCGGCCCGCAACCTCCGTGTCTCCACCTCGTTGGCACAGAAGCGCTCGAACATCGCCTCCACCACCTCTTTTAATGTCGAGGCCGACGTTTTCAGGCCCTTGGCGAACGTGCCCTTAAGGTTCTTGCTCTTTTGAGCCACGTTCGCTATGACCTTCACGGAGGTGGCCGCCGATTCCATTAGCTCCTCCATGGTCTTCGGAGAGCTAACTCCCTCCGACGGGCGAAGCTCACCCAACAGTTGCTGGACCCGCTCCTCAGCAACTATTTCCCCCTCCGTGCGGCCTCTGTTGTAGGCGTCCCGCCTAGAAAACACGCCGGACGTTGGAACGACCGGTGCCGTCACTGCAGGGGGTGTTTTCGGGCGAGCGAACCTCGCCACGGAACCCCCTCTTTGAGCAGAATGAACCTTCCTGGGGACCTCGAGGTCAACCTCAGGAAGGTTTCCGTCACCTCCGGGAGATGCGCCGCGCTTTTGTTGTTGAGCGCGGCGGTGCTCAGCTGACAGGGTCTGTGGACCCACTAACAAATCCATATCACTGACTGAGCTCAGCGATGAATCGGAGCCGAACCGGCCCGAGCGCAACAGGCTATCCAGTGACCCAGACGTCACCGAAGTTCTGGAACCGCTCAAAGGGCCGGCCTCCGCCACTTCTCGGGGCAAACCGCCCGCACTCCTCCCTGCGTCCTCTCCTTCTCTTTCAACCACATCTTTTTTCACGAGCCTTGGGCTCCTCCTCCTATTAAAAATGTTTTTCAATTTTGAGTCATCCATATTAGATCCCACGAGTATGGGGGAAATAAAGGTCCACCCGGGCAGTGCCCCCTGTACCCGGGTAAGCGTAAATTTGTATCCCAACTGGGGGGTCCGCAGGTGCCCCAGCTGGGGGTAGCGCTTGGAACCGAACATCCCATCGGCCATGCATCCTCTGGTCACGCTCCGCAACACAGGATTCGGGGATTTTTTATAGAGGTTGTCATCCTCGCGGCCCAGGCGACCAAGCCAAGACCCTCGCCCCCGCTCGGAGCCGTGAGACGTGTCCACGACACTCCTAATCGGGATTACGAGATTCCGACGGTGGCAGAAAGAAGATCTCCCCGCCCGCTCGACGGCAGTGTGAGTGCACGTCAAGCCCGTCCTCCGGGCAGCCCAAGAATGGGTCACCCCCTACTCTGCCAGAACATTAGCCGTGTGACGGTGGTTTCGCGAAACGCCGCGAATCCACCGGCACACGTTGCCCAGGGTGCACCACGAGGAGGTTTTCCGGCACTTAGCACCCCACTTAGCACCCCAACCTAACCTAACCTAACCTTTTTTTTTTTTTTTTTTTTTTTTTTATGGCCGTAAAAAATGCCTAACGCACACCTCCAGCACCCGGGGCAGACGCTGGAGGTAGTGTGGGACCTGCCCCCACTAAAAAATCGGCCGTGTACCAACTCGCCGCCTTCACACGGATAGGCCGCCGGAATTGACTATTTCTTCGGCGGACCCACCCAGCGGCATAGCCCCATCGGGCATTCCTGCTCCTGCAGCGTCCTGGGTACACACAGAACGCCGCCATCGCGAAAGGCCGCGAGCGTGGGAAACTTCCCCGTCCATCACGCCCACAGCCCCACCAAGCGACGTCACGCGCAGCTGCGCCTCGACGTCGCCCGGTTCGCCGGCGACGGGGCAGACTATCCCCGCCGCCTCCTCCCACGGGTTGAATTTCCCGCAGAAGGTTGCGACCGCGTCCTGGACCCCCTACCGCGCAACGCATCCGGTACCCCTATCACTGACGACAGGGGCGAGGAGCGAGCACGGCTAAGAGAGTCCTTTTAGGTGGAGGGTGTAGGGGCACGGGAAGGCGCCTCGTCCCCACCCTCCTCCATCCGCACCGGAGCCTGGGCGCGAGGAGCTCGGCCAGTCCCCGCAGGCGGCTTTGCGGCCTTGGGAGGCTTACAGCCCGCCCTCCCCATCATATGGTTGGCGGGCTGATTGCCCGCCGCGCACACAGGGCAGTGGGGAGCGGCATCACACGCCGCTGCCGCATGCCCCGGTTGACCACAGCGGAAACAAATTCCGCTGCAGTCAAAACTACTGGTGCATTGCGGGCGCAAGTGCCCCGCGCCCATGCACCGGTAGCACCTCGCGGGCCTCGCCTCGAGGATGGTGATCCTCGCGGCGGAGAAACCCACGAGGAGCCGGCCTGCCTCTGCCAAAATTTTGGCCGCAGCAACGGGGCAACGCGCCCACGCCGCACCAACTCCTCCGGGGCCAGGGCGGATCGCGCCGACCCTCACGGTTCCGGGAGAGCATTGAGCCTTCCGCTCTATCGCCTCCCGGACCTCCTCAGACGACACTGAGTCATCCAGGCCAGAGATGCGCAACTCTGCGCACTTCATTGGCCTAGAGACCCGGACGCCTTCTTCGCCTCCAGCGAGACGCCTGAGCGTTTCCGCCACGAGGTCGGCCTTCTTCGCGCCCTCTGCCCCTGGAACCTCAAGGAGCCGGGCCCCGGTTTGTGAGCGGCGGAAGCTCACTTCTATACCACCAGCAGCTAGAAGGGCAGACTTTGCGCCGCTAAATAGGCTGGCGTAGGTGACCCCTCTACTTGCCGCCTCCGGCGACACCGTCACAAGGACGGCGGCCGTTTTCGGCGGAGACAGCTTCGGCCTCTTTCTTCCGCTACGTCTCGTTGGAGCGATCTCCTGCGTATTAACAACGATAGCGGCTCTCTTCTTTTTCCGGCGCGATCCCTTGCTCTCCGCCACCTGCCATTCCTCACCAGAGGGGCCAGTGGCGGGTGCAGACGCTGACACCGGAAGACGGGCCGGAGCCGTTGGGGCGTTTGAGGCGCCCGCCACGGTAGCACGTGGTGCCCTTTTTGGCGCACGCTGCAGCGGGGGATGGGGATATCCACCCTTCGGCCGCACACCGTCCCGTGGCGTTCCTCGGCCTGTCGCCCCTGAGGCAACAACCGCAGCAAGTGTCCCGGTACGTCCCCCTGTACGGGGTAGAGGCACCGAAGGTGCCTGCGATCGCTCTTGGGGGACCTTGGGCCTAGACACTGCGAGCGGCGGCCGACAACTCGGCTCAGGGGGCAGACGCGCCTTGATGCTCTCAAGGCGCGCATCCATCAGGCCCCCGAAGACCACCGTCAGTTGCCTAAGCTGCGCGTCCGAAAACACGCAGGGCTGGTCTTCTCCTATGGCGGACCTCGCTGTCGACCCGACCGGGACAGAACCGGCCAACGAATCGACTTGGGCGAGGATAGAGCCGGTCCCCGTCGCCACGGGGTCGGGCCGCAGCTGAGCGACCTCAGCGCGTAGCTCTCCCAGTTCCTTTTCCATACGGTCGCAGCTAGCTCGCAACCTTTCGGATTCCGCCTCTGCAACGGCAGCGCGTTCGAAGAGCCCGTTCACTACCTCCCTTAGTATCTGGGCGGATTCTCGAAGGCCCTTTGCGAAGGTGCCCTTAAGGTTTTTACTTTTAGTGGCAACCTTCACAATTACCGACACTGAATCGGCCGCCGCTCGGACGAGTTCCGAACCGGTTCTCGGGGTGTTATCCCCTCCCGAAGATCTTAGTCCCTCCAGGAGCTGATCAATTTGGTCCTCCGCGACCAACTCACCCTCTGTACGGGTACGAGCATATGCGTCCCGCCTGCTGAAAACAGATGACGACGTTCGAGCTTGGGTGTTGTCCGCTGACGTCGTTCCAGCAGGTGTTTGTGGGCGGGACGACGGCGTGTTCGCACGCGTTCCCGCCGCTGATCCCCCTCTTTGGGAGGGGCGGACCTTCCTGGGGGCCTTAAAGACCAACTCAGGAGGGTCATTTTCATCACCCGGTGATGCGCTTCGCTTTTTTTGTAAAGCGCGACGGCCATCCGAAGTTGTTGCACCGGACCTATCCACGTCCAGATCGCTGTTCAAAGAAGACTCGGAGCCGAATCTTCCTGATTGCAGCAAGCTGTCCAACGACTCGGATCCAATGGATGACACTGATCCGCCAAACCGCTCACTGCCACTTCTTGGTCTATCTTTGTCTTCTTTCTCTTTTTCTTTCTCCAGGAGCCTTAAGCTCCTTCTTCCATCATCGTTGTTTTTTTTATTATTGTTAAATTCAGCCATTTGAGTCCCACGAGTGTGGGGGAAATAAAGGTCCACCCGGGCAGTGCCCCCTGTACCCGGGTAAGCGTAAATTTGTATCCCAACTGGGGGGTCCGCAGGTGCCCCAGCTGGGGGTAGCGCTTGGAACCGAACATCCCATCGGCCATGCATCCTCTGGTCACGCTCCGCAACACAGGATTCGGGGATTTTTTATAGAGGTTGTCATCCTCGCGGCCCAGGCGACCAAGCCAAGACCCTCGCCCCCGCTCGGAGCCGTGAGACGTGGCCACGACACTCCTAATCGGGATTGCGATATCCGACGGTGGCAGAAAGAAGATCTCCCCGCCTGCTCGACGGCAGTGTGAGTGCACGTCAAGCCCGTCCTCCGGGCAGCCCAGGAATGGGCCACCCCCTACTCTGCCAGAACATTAGCCGTGTGACAGTGGTTTCGCGAAAGCCGCGAATCCACCGGCACACGTTGCCCAGGGTGCACCACGAGGAGGTTTTCCGGCACTTAGCACCCCAACCTTTTTTTTTTTTTTTTTTATGGCCGTAAAAAATGCCTAACGCACACCTCCAGCACCCGGGGCAGACGCTGGAGGTAGTGTGGGACCTGCCCCCACTAAAAAATCGGCCGTGTACCGTCGCGCCACCTGCGCGAACGGGCCGCCGGAATCTGTTATACCATCGGCGGCCAATTCAGTGGCAGTGCCCGGCGCGGCGAGATGCCGGGCACTCCTACTCCGGCGGCGTCCTGGGGTACACTGCAGGACGCCGACGTCGCGGAAGGCTACGAGTGGGGGGAAAAGGCCCCGTCAACCCCCACCCGCGGCCCCACCATTAGGGCGGCATCAGGCGCAGATGGTCGCGCCGACGCCGCCCGGTTCGCCGGCGACGAAGCGGATCAGCAAGGGAGTCCTCCTCCCTGCGTCGCTCCGCCGCCTCCTTCTGCGAGATGACATCCTCGCAAAAGGATGCGACCGCGTTCCAAGACGTCTCGCTGCGGACCATAGATGACACCACGGTCGGCAGCGAGAGGTCACGACCCACCACTGCGGTGAGGACTCGACGTTGCTGCTCCCAGGCAGGGCACTGCTCGAGAGTGTGCTGCGCCGAGTCCTCACCACAATCGCAGTGATGACAGTCGGGACGCGATTCCCTCCGCGCAACCGAATGCAGGTACTTTCCGAAGCACCCATGCCCGGAAAGAACCTGCACCAGCCGGAAGGAAAGGGTCCCGTGCTGCCTCACCGCCCACTCCTCAAGGACCGGCTGGAGCGCCTCCACGGTTCGGAAACCGGCACGTGGAGCCTCCAGCCGGGACCTCCACCGGGCCATGATGTCCCGGTGGGCCTGACTGCGCCAGGCGCGCAGTTGTTCGGGCATGGGGCAAGAGCCCCCAGCCCGGACCTCCGCCGCCTGCCAGTAAACGTCGGCGAGTACTTCCGCATCCAAATCCCACGGGGGAGTTCCGGCCAACGCGCACGCCGCATCGGTGGACACCGTGCGGTAGCCGCGTATGGCCCGGACCGCCATGGTTCGTTGGGGTCTCCACAAACGAACCCTATTCTGGGCGGACAGGGTCTCCGCCCACACGGGCGCGCCGTAAAGCGCCATCGACCGTACCACCCCCATGTAAAGCCGTCGGCTTGAGGCACTGGGACCGCCAAGGTTCGGCAAGAGCCGACCCAGGGCGGCAGCGGTAGCCTCAAGTTTGGGCACAAGGATGCGAAAATGCTCGTCGAAGAGCCATCGCCCATCCAACACCAACCCCAGATATTTCATCTGGGGGCGTATCGGTACGAGGACCGAGTTGACGACCAAGGAGGCGCCAGCGGGTGGACCGCGACGGGGCCCATGAAACAACAGGGCCTCCGTCTTTTCAAGCGCCACTCTCAACCCCAGCGCCTCGATGCGCCCGACCATTCGGGAAACCCCTAGGGTGGCCAGGCGCGCCGCCTCCTCGAAATTCCGTGCCCGGGCTGTGACGAGCGTGTCGTCGGCGTAACAGAGTACGCTGAGCCCGGGTGGGAAGTTTCCTCGCAGGGCCCAATCGTATCCCATGTTCCACAAGAGCGGTCCTAAGACCGACCCCTGAGGAACACCGCACGACATTGCCCTGCGCCTCACTTCTCCTTCACTATCCTCGTACAGGACACACCGGCCTTGCAAATAGTCGGCCACCAGCTGCCTCAGGTAATCGGGCACTCCATGGAACCGGAGCGCCTCACCGATGCAGCCAAATGGCAGAGTATTGAAGGCGTTGGCGATGTCAAGCGATACCCCGCCGCCGAGGACTGCCTCCTCAGCCGCGGCCCTCAGACGCAGAATGGCATCGACCGTCGAACGCCCGGCACGAAAGCCGTACTGGGCATCGGACAGATCGGGGCCGACCTCGCGCAAGTGGCGGACGATACGGGTAGCGAGAATTCTCTCAAGCAACTTCCCCGCCTCGTCCAGCAGCACGATAGGCCTGAAGGCCGCGACCGAATCGGGAGATCTACCCGGCTTCGGTAGGAGAACCAGCTTCCCCGTTTTCCAACAGTCAGGGAACCGTCCGGACGCCAGGCAAACGTCGAACAGCCCCTGAGGCGGTCTCCCATGTGGTTGAGGACCAGGGCCAACACTCGGGCAGGAATCCCGTCAGGCCCGGGAGCGGTACTCTTCGAACGAATCCGAAGTACAGCCGCCCCCACCTCCGCCTCCGTGACGGGCGGAACACTGGGCTCGGCCTCCCGGTCGTCGGTCTCAGAGACCATTGCCGGTGGCGTGTGCTCCGCACGTTGCGGGAAAAGGGCCTCAACCACTTCCACGAGGAAGCTGGGCTGGAGAGTCTCTGCAAGGGGGGGGCCCGACGAGCGGAGCTTATTCAGCGCCGCTCTGTAGGGGCGACCCCAGGGGTCACGATCTAGACCCTCCAGCATCTCCTGTCTCGCCGTCTCCTTCGCGCGGCAGATGGCCAGCTTGAATGCGTCCCTCGCATTGCGATACGCTTCATACAGCTGGTCCTCCCTCTCTACGTCGCGGTGACGCCGTCGACTGCGGGTGTAGATCCTCCGGGCACGAATACAGGCCGCACGGAGTTCCGCCAACTCTGGGGACCACCAGTAGACCTCCTTCCTCGGAGGACGACGTCGGAAACGTGGCATGGCCGCATCGCAAACCTGCGTAAACGCATCGCGAATGCGGACAGCCGTGACGTCGATGTCCTCGGTCGGAGGTGGTGAGGACGACCACGATTGAACGATAGCCGCCTCCTCCAGCAGTTCCCTGTCGAGTCGACCCACAGCCCACCGCGGGAATCGGGATTGTCTGCCCGCCGCGTGACCCCTACTGGCGCCCTGGGACCGGGAGAGCTCAAACCGGATGTACAAGTGATCCGAGAGCGTCTCAACCTCAGCCAGTACGCGCCAGTTCCTTACGCGTGCCTCGACACCAGGGGTAGCGAACGAAAGGTCCACTATCGACCCCCCCTGGCGCCGAACGCACGTATTGGTGGTGCCCCTGTTCAGCAAACAGAGGCCCACCGCAGCTGCCCATTCTTCCACCGCCGTTCCGCGAGCGTCCGTCCTGGGAGATCCCCACGCCAAGGATTTGGCGTTAAAATCCCCCAGCACCACGACGTGGCGAGGTGCTAGCCGCCGTATCGAGGCTTCCAGGCTAGCCAGGAAAACCTCAAAATCAGCCAAACTCCGGTTTGGGGAGAAGTACACGCCGTAAAGCGTGAGTCCCCCCCAGTCAGCAGCAACATATCCCGTACCCTTATCTCTGAGCGACAAGGGCGGGGAATGGAGCGCAGCGGAGCTGACGATCGCCACGGAGCCGTCCCGGTCACCCATCCAATACGGACGAGGAGGAACGTAATAGGGCTCCGCGGCTACGGCAACAGCAATCGACCACTCTGCCATGGTTTGCAGGAAAAGATCCTGCGCGCCGGCAGAATGGTTGAGATTCGCCTGGAGGAGGGAAAAGCACTCACTGTCCATTACTGGACTCCGGTACTACATCCTCCTCCATTCGCGCTGGCGGCGGTGTACGAGGGGCAGCCTTGGCCGATTGGCTACCCCCCGGGCGTGGCTTTGGAGCCTGCGGGGGTTTGCACCTCTCCCGTCCCATGACGTGGTTGGCAGGCAAATTACCCGCCGCACACACTGGACAGTGGGGGGCAGCGGAACAGTCCGCCGCCTTGTGCCCCGGGCGACCGCAGCGGAAACAAAGTCCGCCGCAGTCGAAGCAACTAGTGCACTTCGGACGCATGTGTCCCGTCGCCATGCACTTGAAGCAGCGCGCGGGTCTCGCCGGCAGGATCGTAACCCTGGCGGCGCTGAAGCCCACGAGCAGCCTCCCTGCATCAGCCAATAATTTGGCCGCGGCAACGGGGCACTGTGCCCAAACCGCAAAAGCACCTCCGGGGCCGGGGCGAATGGCGCCGACCCTGATGGAGTCAAGAGCGCATTGGGTACGGGTCCCAATAGCCTCCCGAACTTCCTGGGCCGTGACCGAGTCATCCAGTCCCGAAATACGCATTTCTGCGCACTTCGTGGGCCTGGCGACTCTTACGCCTTCCTCCCCAGCAAGTATTCCCCGCAGTTTCTCCGCGAAGAAATCCGCGTTTTTTCCTCCGTCTGGACCAGGGAACTCGAGGATTCGAGCTCCCGTCTGCGAGGGCCGGGTGGTAGCACCCAGACCTGCGAGATCGGAGGCGGTGAGATTTCTCTTCACCGACGCAAAGATCTCCGCGTAGGACACTCCTCGCTCCTGTGCCTCCGGCGACACCGTGACAACCACGGCGGCCGTTTTCGGCACTTGGAGCTTCGGCTTCCTAGCCACGGCTCCTTGGGCAGCTGTTTTTGAAGCAGCCTTCTTCTTTTGCCTGCGTCGTGACCTTTTGCTCACCGTCTGCCACTCATCAGCGGGGACGAGGGGTGCGGGAGCAGGTGCAGGCGCAGGGGCACGAGCCTCGACCTTCTGGGCGCGTGGAGCGACTGAAGGGACGGAAGACGGCGCCGCCCTCGAAACCTGAGAAGGCTGGGGGCCTCCCTGGGACTGGGCTTCGCGCTTCTTCCCGGCCGTGGAAGGGGCCGGACCTCGTGCCGTCGTTCTCTTAGGCGCAGACGCCGCGCTTGCCGCGTAAGTCACGACGCGTCCCCCGGAACAGGGTAGGGGCGTCGGAGCGGTAGCCGTGTACGGCTTAGCGACAGGCGGTGTACGGGAGGTCGGCGCCGGAGGCAATCTTGCCTCCAGACTCCCGATGCGGGCAGCGATTTTGGACTCGAATGAGCCCATCAGCTGCCGCAACTGCGCCTCGATACCTCCAGAGGAGGGAGAAGGCTGCGTCTTCTTTGCCGGACTGGCCGAAACAGCCCGGGGTGAACCAAACTGAGGGCAGGCTAAGTCTTCCCGCAATTTGGCGAGCTCAGCGCGAAGCTCCGCCACATCAGACTTTAAAGTTGCGTTCTCTGCCCGCAACTGCTGCAGCTCCCTGTTGGTGGCATCCGTGCGACCAGCCAGGTCGTCCACCACCACTAGCAGCTTATCTCCTGCCTCTTTAAGGCCGCGCACAAAGGGGCCTTTCAGGTTTGTGGATTTTGTGGCCACCTCGTAAATTGCGGCCACAGAATCCCCGGCTCTCGCCTTTAACTCCGCCGTAGTAGGAGGGGAGTCCCCCCCCGACCGGCGAACCTCGGCGAGGAGCTGCGCCACCCTGTCCTCAGCGGTGCGCTCATTCTCTGTGCGCGTGCGCAGGTATTTTTCCCTGCTCGAGAAAACGGAGCCACTGGCTTCTCCCCTACGCGCAGTAGGAATTTTGCTAGGGGTCTGGGAGACCCCCGGCACCTCCTGTGGCGGCGAGCAGCTGCGGCCACGCTTCTGGGAAGCCCAGAGCCTGCCTGACTGCTCAACTACACCTTCCTCCCTAGTCTCAGTGTCCTCCATTACTTCAAGGTCTGTAATGGAGGACTCCGATATGGTCAGAGACCCTTTGCGCGGGACTTTAGGCGGTAACGGAGACGGACCTCCACTCGCCTTGCCCCGACTCGGGGTCTTACGACCCTTCTTCGAAACCGATTTGCGGTTTGATGTTCGCAGCGCGACCTTCGCGCTGTTTTCGGTGCCGGATTTACCGCTCGGCACAGGGCGGGTGCGTCGTTGGGTGTCCCCCCCAGAGTACGCGGGACTGCCGAAGCCGACTGGCTTCGGGAGGGATTCCCCGAGCGAACTGCGCCCGGGACCCTCCTGGGTAGATAAATTATCATTAACCACCGACATATTGTGAGTTTTACGACCTCCGTCTGGGTAGCCCTCGGGACTGAGATCCCCTCAGCCATTCATCCCATTGCCGGGCACCACAAGCGTGGGATTAGGGTATTTTTTAAAGGGGTTTACTTCCCCGCGGCCCACGAAGCGTGGACCCCCGTTCCTGTCAATTCAGGGTTACGGGTCGGGCCGGTCGGTGGTCTGCATCAGACCGTGTCCACCATCTATAAATAGACAGCGAACCCGCCGCCCCTCGCCCTTCCTCCGAAAGGCCCAGGGATGGACCAAAACCTCCCCTGTTTGCCCGGCGGCTATGCAAAAGCAAGAGCCAGCCGAGTCCGCCACTGTTTCCCGGTGTTCCCCTCCAGGAAAACAAAACAAAACAAAACCAAAACAAAAGAAATATAAAAATAAAAGTGTAAAATGTAAATAAGTGTAAAAATAAAACATAAACCGACTATTGAAACAAAAGTAAATAAAACAAAATAAAACAAAAGTAAAAATAAAATAAACAAAATAAAATAAAACAGAACAGGGGCACAGGGAGAACGCCCAGAGTTGCCCGAATACGAGCCCCTCTCTTTGCCAGAACATTAGCCGTCCGGCGATCAAAAAGTGATCACCGTCCGTTGCCCAGGGTGCACCACGAGGAGGTTTTCCGGCACTTAGCACCCCAACCTAACCTAACCTAACCTTTTTTTTTTTTTTTTTTTATGGCCGTAAAAAATGCCTGAACGCACACCTCCAGCACCCGGGGCAGACGCTGGAGGTAGTGTGGGACCTGCCCCCACTAAAAAATCGGCCGTGTACCAGCTCGCCGCCTTCACACGGATAGGCCGCCGGAATTTGCTATTCTTCGGCGACCCACCCAGCGGCATAGCCCCATCGGGCATTCCTGCTCCTGCGGCGTCCTGGGTACACACAGAACGCCGCCATCGCGAAAGGCCGCAAGCGTGGGAAACTTCCCCGTCCATCACGCCCACAGCCCCACCAAGCGACGTCACGCGCGACTGCGCCTCGACGTCGCCCGGTTCGCCGGCGACGGGGCAGACTATCCCCGCCGCCTCCCCCCACGAGATGAAGTTCCCGCAGGAGGATGCGACCGCGTCCTGGACCCCCTATCGCGCAACGCATCCTGTACCCCTATCACTGACGACAGGGGCGAGGAGCGAGCACGTCTAAGGGAGTCCGTTAGGTGGAGGGTGTAGAGGCATGGGAAGGCGCCTCGTCCCCACCCTCCTCCATCCGCACCGGAGCCTGGGTGCAGGGGTCGGCCTCAGATCGGCCCGTCCCCGCGGGTGGCTTTACAGACTTGGGGGGCTTGCAGCCCGCCCTCCCCATCATGTGGTTGGCAGGCTGCTTGCCCGCCGCACACACAGGGCAGTGGGGAGCGGCAGAACACGCCGCTGCCGCATGCCCCGGTTGACCGCAGCGGAAACAAAGTCCGCTGCAGTCAAAACTACTGGTGCATTGTGGGCGCAAGTGCCCCGCGCCCATGCACCGGTAGCACCTCGCGGGCCTCGCCTCGAGAATGGTGATCCTCGTGGCAGAGAAACCCACGAGGAGCCGGCCTGCTTCTGCCAAAATTTTGGCCGCAGCGACAGGGCAACGCGCCCACGCCGCACCAACTCCACCGGGGCCGGGGCGGATCGCGCCGACCTTCACGGTTCCGGGAGAGCACTGAGCCTTCTGCTCTATCGCCTCCCGGACCTCCTCAGAAGTCACGGAGTCGTCAAGGCCGGAGACGCGCAACTCCGTGCACTTCATCGGTCTAGCGACCCGAACGCCTTCTTCGTCACCCGCGAGACGCCTCAGTGTTTCCGCTATGAGGTCGGCCTTCTTCGCGCCCTCCGCCCCTGGAATCTCAAGGAGTCGGGCCCCGGTCTGTGAGCGGCGACAGCTTACTTCTACGCCCCCTGCAGCTAATAGAGCGCCTTTTACCCCGCTGAAGAGGCTGGCGTATGTAACACCTCTATTCTCCGCCTCCGGTGACACCGTCACAAGGACGGCGGCCGTTTTCGGCGGAGAAAGCTTCGGCCTCTTCCTGCCGCTACGTCTCGTCGGAGCGATCTCCTGCTTTGAAGCGACGATAGCAGCCCTCTTCTTCTTTCGGCGCGATCCCTTGCTCTCCGCCACCTGCCATTCCTCACCAGAGGGGCCAGTGGCGGGTGCAGACGCCGACACCGGGAGACGGATTTGAGCCGTTGGTGCGTTTGAGGCGCCCGTCACGGCAGCACGTGGTGCCCTTTTTGGTGCACGCTGCAGCGGGGGATGGGGATCTCCACCCTTTGGCCGCACACTGTCACGTGGTCCTCTTCGGCCTGTCGGCCCCGAGGCAACAACCGCAGCAAGGGTCCCGGCGCATTCTCCTGTACGGGGTAGAGGCACCGAAGGTGCCTGCGATGTCCCTAGGGGGACCTTCGGCCTAGACGCTGCGAGCGGCGGCCTACAGCTCGGCTCAGGGTGCAGACGCGCCTTGATGCTCTCAAGGCGCGCATCCATAAGGCCCCCGACGACCACCGTCAGTTGCCTAAGCTGCGCGTCCGAAAACACGCAGGGCTCTTCCCCTATGGTGGACCTTGCTGCCAATCCGACCGGGACAGAACCGGCCGGAGAAATAACTTGGACCGGGACAGAACCGGTCCTGGTCGCCACGAGGTCGGCTCGCAACTGGGCGACTTCAGAGCGTAGCTCTCCCAATTCTCCTTCCATGCGAGCGCTACTAGCCCGCAGCTTTTCAGATTCCGCTTCAGCGACAGCGGCGCGCTCGAAAAGCGCGTTTACAACCTCCCTCAAAATCTGGGCGGACTCTCGCAGGCCCTTTGCGAAGGTGCCCTTAAGATTTTTGCTCTTAGTGGCAACCTTCACAATCACGGACACAGAGTCGGCCGCCGCTCGGATGAGTTCTGAGCCGGTTCTCGGGGCGTTATCCCCTCCCGAAGATTGTAGTTTATCCAGGAGTTCATCAATTTGGTCCTCTGCGACCAACTCTCCCTCTGTACGGGTGCGAGCGTATGCGTCCCGTCTGCTAAAAACTGATGACGACGTTCCTGCTTGGGTGTTGATCGCAGACGTCGTGCCAGCAGGTGTTTGTGGGCGGGACGATGGTGTGGTAGCACGCGTTCCCGCTGCTGATCCCCCCCTCTGGGAGGAGCGGACCTTCCTGGGGACTCGAAAGACCAACTCAGGAGGGTCATTTTCTTCGTCAGGTGATGCGCCGCGCTTCTGTTGTCGAGCGCGGGTGTCGCCTACCGGTGTTCCAGGGCCGGACCTATCTACGTCACTATCGAGAGAGGACTCGGATCCGAATCTTCCCGACTGCAACAAGCTTTCGAGTGACGCCGACGTAACTGACGTCCTCGACCCACTAATTTGGCCAAACCCGACCGCTTCACGAGGCAGCACGGTCCTCTCTCCACTCCTTTGTGCATCCTCTCCCTCTCCTTTATTCTTCTTCTCTACGGGCGTTGTGCTCCCTTTCTTATTAAACATATTTTTGAGTTTTTCTTTGTCCATAGTATTCCCACGAGTATGGGGGAAATAAAGGTCCACCCGGGCAGTGCCCCCTGTACCCGGGTAAGCGTAAATTTGTATCCCAACTGGGGGGTCCGCAGGTGCCCCAGCTGGGGGTAGCGCTTGGAACCGAACATCCCATCGGCCATGCATCCTCTGGTCACGCTCCGCAACACAGGATTCGGGGATTTTTTATAGAGGTTGTCATCCTCGCAGCCCAGGCGACCAAGCCAAGACCCTCGCCCCCGCTCGAAGCCGTGAGACGTGGCCACGACACTCCTAATCGGGATTACGATATACGACGGTGGCAGAAAGAAGATCTCCCCGCCCGCTCGACGGCAGTGTGAGTGCACGTCAAGCCCGTCCTCCGGGCAGCCCAGAGATGGGCCACCCCCTACTCTGCCAGAACATTAGCCGTGTGACGGTGGTTTCGCGAAACGCCGCGAATCCACCGGCACACGTTGCCCAGGGTGCACCACGAGGAGGTTTTCCGGCACTTAGCACCCCAACCTAACCTAACCTAACCTAACCTAACCTAACCTGTTATTTTAGTTTTTATGTTTAATTTATATACACCGTTATACACCTTTACTTAATTTAATTTATACATTTTTTAAAGTTTTACAACTAATCTTAAGTACACCAGACGCAAGCCCAAAAAGCGCAACGATGTTCGGCATAAGAACGCCACAAAAGACACGAGCGGAGGATACACAAACATCCCCCTCGGTAAAAACCGACGAGAGGGCAGGCCCCTCGAAAACTCTGGTTCGAAAAAGCGTTGGGGAGTGGGAGGCAGGAAAACCCGGCACCCAGAAACCACCAGAACACAAGACCTTGACGCCAGAAAGAGTAGAAGTAAAGAAGAAGACCATAGCGGCGCAAAAAGTACCCCAAAAAGGGAACGCGATAGCCGACCAATCGAGACAGACCAGCCCTCAAAAGAAATGGTATAAAAATAAGATTACGGAGGCTTAAGCATGCGTGACAAAAGCAAAAGGGCTCCTAAACGCATCGAGAAATATAAAAACAGAAATAAAAAACGAACTTGGGCTAATAGTAGAAAGACTCTACCACCTAGTACGGGAGGTAGAAGAGGAAAAAAGGAAAGGTGATGACACAAAACAAAGACTGGACCCTAAGGAACAGGAACAAGAACCAAACATCGAAAACTGTCCGCTCACCCGTCAAGAACAATCCAGCTTTTTGGAGAAGTTAGAAGAGCAAGGAAAACTGATCAAGGAAAATAACGAAAGGATGAAGGAATTAAGCAAGGAAATGGAAAGGCATAAAGAGGCAATGCAACAGGGGACAACATATGCGAGTGTGGTGGCGGGGAGCGACAAAGCGTATCGTCCGACTCAGTCCACGCTACACTCAATAATTGTTACCTCAACGGATGAAAAAGAGACAGGAGAAGAGGTGCTAGAAAGGATCAGGAATACGGTAAAAGCAAAAGCAGGAGGAATAGAGGTAGATAGAATAAGGAAGGCAAAAGACAGAAAAGTTATTATGGGTTGTCGTACGACCGACGAAAGAGAAAAAGTCATTAAAAGACTAAGAGAAGACGGTGAACATCTCAGGGTAGAAGAAGTTAAGAACAAAAACCCGCTGATAGTACTCAAAGATGTGCTATCATATAACACAGATGAGGACATCGCGGAGGCCCTAAAAAATCAAAATAAAGGTATAATGAGTGGACTGACAGTAGAAGAAAAGGAAATAGAGGTCAGGTTCCGTAAGAAAACCAGGAATGTTCATGCCTGCCATGTAGTGGCCAGAGTATCGCCAGCACTTTGGCAAAGAATGACAACCGCCAAAATTGTCAGCATAAATCTGCAGAGGATCAGAGTCGACGATCACTCGCCGCTGGTTCAATGCACGACATGCCTAGCATATGGCCATGGCAGAAGACAGTGCACCGATGCCCTGCCAAAATGCAGCCATTGTGGGGGCCTGCATCTAAAAGAAAAATGCGCCGACTGGCTCGCCGGAGTACCACCAGCATGTCCGAACTGCACAAAGGCCAAACTCGAAAACACAGCGCATAATGCGTTTAGCAAGGAATGTGCAGTAAGGAGGAAGTGGGATGCGCTGGCGAGATCATCGATTGCGTACTGCTGAGGTTGTCCCTACAGTAAACATGAGCTTAGCCCCGAGTAAGGAGTACTCCGTCATTCAGGCGAATCTTCAAAGGAAGCAGCTAGCAACTAACGAGCTAATTATTGAGGCGACAAAAAGAAAAACCGACCTCGCGTTGATCCAGGAGCCATATGTTGGAGGCGTCGGCAGAATGAGGAGCTACCCGGGCGTCAGAATATATCAGCACGACAGGGCAAGTGAAGGACCTAACAAGGCAGCAATAGCGGTCTTCAATAACAACCTGGCAATCTTCCAATGCCCGGACCTAACTACACCGAACATCGTCGTAGTAAAGATACAGACTGGCGCCCGGACACTGACAGCGGTTGCATTCTATTTTGAGCCAACCTCAACTATAGATCCGTACCTAGAACACCTTAGCAAAATAGGACAAAACATAGGCTCTAATATGCTGCTCATAGGTGGCGACGCAAATGCAAAAAGCTCATGGTGGGGCAGCAAAAAGACAGACAGCAGGGGCGAAGAGATGTGTGGCATGCTTCACCAAATGGGGTTGCAGGTCCTAAACGAAGGAGACACACCTACTTTTGACACTATCAGGGGCCAAAAAATATACTCAAGCTGCGTGGATGTGACAGCTTGCTCGGAGAACATGCTGGGCCTTGTGGATGACTGGACAGTGGATGACAGCATTACAGACTCGGACCACAGAGCCATAACTTACAAAATAAATATAAATAAAGCAGAAGGTATAAAATTTAAACAAACAACTAGAATATATAACACTAAAAAAGCAAACTGGACCCAGTTTCGTGAGAAACTGGGAAAGTTAGCACAAGAAAATAAATTAAGCAAAAAAGAAGTAGACAAGGTAAATGAAAAGACTGAAATAGATAATACTACAAATAAATACATAAGAATAATACAAGAAGCAAGTGAAAAGAGTATACCTAGGATAAAAGAAAGTAATAAAACAAACTTACCTTGGTGGTCCGAGGAACTAGCGGCATTAAAAAAGGAGACAGCCACGAAGAGGCGTAGAATCCGCTGGGCAGCACCGGCTCGAAGATCTTGGGTCATCGAGGAATACCTGAAAATAAAAACAAAGTATGAAGAAGAAGCAAAAAAGGCACAAGTAAGCAGCTGGAAAGAATTCTGTGGTAAGCAAGATCGGGAAGGTATGTGGGAGGGCATCTACAGAGTTATCGGCCGAACCACAAAAAGGCACGAAGATCAGCCGCTGATCTGGAAAGGGGAACGCCAGAGCGAAATGGCATCAGCCAAACTACTGGCTGAAATCTTCTATCCAGAGGACGGGAAGGAGGAGGACAGCCCAGAACATAGCCAAATGAGAGAGAGGGCGGACCAAGTAAACGAGTGGGTGCAAGGTGAACACTTGGACCCGCCGTTCACAATGGAAGAACTCAGGCACGCTGCATCCACCTTCAACCCGAAGAAAGCACCAGGGGCCGATGGACTCACGGCAGACATCTGTCAGTGCGCCATTACGGCGGATCCGGGAACTTTCCTATCACTGGCGAACAAATGCCTAGAACAAGGCTACTTCCCGAAAACCTGGAAATCAGCAGTGGTAGTCATACTGAGGAAACCGGGAAAGGAAGACTACGGACACCCTAAGTCTTACAGGCCCATAGGACTCTTGCCAGTGATGGGAAAGATCTTGGAAAAAATGCTGGTGGCCCGAATAAAATGGCATGTGCTTCCCAAAATGAGCCCGGTGCAATACGGATTCATGCCCCAGAGGGGCACCGAAGACGCCCTTTACGATTTAGTAAACAGCATTCGGGACCGACTCAAAATGAAGAAGCTCATCACGGTGGTGTCATTGGATATCGAAGGGGCTTTCGACAGTGCGTGGTGGCCCGCAATCAGGGTCCGTCTGGCCGAGGAGGGCTGTCCCGTTAACATCAGAAGAATGCTGGATAGCTATCTCCGAGACAGAGAAGTTAGGGTACGATACGCTGGACATGAGTATGGAAAGGCTACTTACAAAGGGTGCGTCCAAGGGTCTATAGGAGGACCTATACTTTGGAACCTACTGCTGGATCCCCTGCTAAGGGAACTTGGACAGCGAGGAGACTACTGCCAGGCATTTGCGGATGACGTGGTCCTCATTTTCCAAGGAGATTCGGCGGTGGAGATCGAGGAGAAGGGAAATGCCGCTCTTGCACATGTTCAGGCGTGGGGTCGGAGAAACAAACTCAAGTTTGCACCACACAAAACAAAAGCAATGGTCATAACTAACAAACTGAAGTACGACACACCACGCCTGAGCATGGGCGGGATCGACATTGAAATGTCTCGAGACATAAAAATTTTGGGATTAACAATAGATGATAAGCTGACCTTTAACAAGCACGTGAGGGAGAGAATAACCAAGGCCCAGGGCATATACAAAAATCTAACTAGGGCGGCAAAAATCAGCTGGGGTCTTCACCGGGAAGTAATAAAGTCTATATATATTGCAGTGGTGGAACCGACTATTCTGTATGCGGCAAATACATGGGCACCCGCCGCGGGAAAAAAGGGGATCCAGAAACAGCTGAACCAGGTACAGAGGGGATTCGCCCAGAAACTCTGTCGGGCGTACAGAACAGTCTCACTGAACGCATCACTGGCACTGGCAGGGATACTCCCGCTCGACCTTAGGGTCAGCGAGATGTCAGCGCTGTACAGGTTAAGAAAAGGGAAGGAACGGCTGGAGCTTGGAGACCGAGAGACGGAGACGATGGCGTCTTACACTGAAAACCCGCATCCCACCGAACATATGAGTGTGGAGATCATAAGCCTGGTAAGCGCCGAAGAAGTTGCGGAGCACGCAAAACAAACAGTGCAAATCTTCACGGACGGCAGCAAGCTGGATGGCAAATGCGGTGCGGCCATAACTATTTGGGTAAACGCCGTAGAAGTTCGGCCAATCAAGCTTAAGCTGCCAGAGCACTGCACAGTCTACCAGGCGGAACTCCTCGCCATATGGAAGGCCATAGCGGAGATAGTTAAACGCTCAGAAGACAGCTATGGCGTTTTTAGTGACTCGCGAGCTGCCCTACAAGCAGTGGCAAACTGGCAAATTCCCCATCCTCTCGCAGTCAAGGCTCGCGAGTGCCTGCGTGAGGCGAAAATCCAGGGCAAAGCTGTGTCTTTATTCTGGATAAAAGCCCACGCAGGACATGCAGGCAACGAGAGAGCTGACTACTTGGCGAAGGAAGCGGCCACTAAACTAAAAACTGCTGCACAATACGATGCATGTCCCATTTCATTCCTGAAGCGACAAATTCGAACAGAAACGCTCGAAAAATGGAACCGCAGGTACAGGGAGGGTGAAACCGCTGCAGTGACAAAGAGTTTCTTCCCAGACGCAATAGAAGCCAACAAAGTGCTTAGAAAAATTAGCCTGTCGCCAATACTAACGCAGGTCTTCACGGGGCACGGCGGGTTCTCCGAATACTTAAAGCGATTTAAGTGTAAGGAGGACCCATCGTGCAGCTGTGAGCCCGGGATCGGGGAGTCCATCCTTCACGTGCTATGTGAATGCCCAATATACGCGATCCACCGCTTCGAAACGGAGCAAAGGATTAACTGTAACATAAATAGGGAAAACTTAAATTCACTCGTAACAAATCCAGACACTAGGGAGGAGTTTTTAAAATTTTGTGAAAAAGTCGGTAAAAAGGTAATAAATAAAAATAAGTCACAATAAATTAATGTTTATACATATTTTGTTAAATATGAAATGAAACATTAGTATTAAGTTTATAAAATATGTTAAAATAAGAAACTTCTTTGTTAACTAGTTATTATAGGATAGGATAGAATAAGTTAAAAATGTAAACAATGAAAAACAATAAATAAAGATGACGAATGAAAGGCCCTGTCCCTTGATAGGGGTAAAAAGCGACAACACCCTGTGATGACGGGTGCTTCTATAAAAAAAAAAAAAAAAACCTAACCTAACCTAACCTAACCTTTTTTTTTTTTTTTTTTTTTTTTTATGGCCGTTAAAAATGCCTAACGCACACCTCCAGCACTCGGGGCAGACGCTGGAGGTAGTGTGGGACCTGCCCCCACTAAAAAATCGGCCGTGTACCAACTCGCCGCCTTCACACGGATAGGCCGCCGGAATTAGCTATTTCTTCGGCGGACCCACCCAGCGGCATAGCCCCATCGGGCATTCCTGCTCCTGCGGCGTCCTGGGTACTGTGGCAGGTGCGTCGGAAACTCGACCGGCCACTCGCATAAAGCCTCATTAATTGTGAACTGTTTGTCTTGACGTTCCAAAACTTTGAAATAATGACGAAGAAGAAAACGAAAGAAACAATTGGGAGAATTGGACCAAGCGTCAAGACGAATGGTCAAGGGAAAGAATTAATATGTAAAGTAATCATATTACAAGTTATTCAATATATAATATCGTTCTGGGCTTAAGAAGTTGTTTGATTCCTCATCCTCGAGAGCAATAATCCCGGCTGCGCACCCCAAAGCCAGCAAGAGGTTCACGTCACATGGTGGAGGCGCCCAACTCTTCAGAGGAAGTCATTTAAAGAGCTAAGTCGTATTTCTATGTAAAGTTAATTAAAAATGAGTGCATTCACGGGATTGTATGAGTCCGTAGATGATTTTGTCAACCAATTCCAGATCATCTGTGTGATTAATAAAATCACTTCGGATGAGGAAAAAAAATTATTTGTGGCGGCGTATCTGGCTGGACCAGCGCTACACCTATACAAAGCAATCATAGAAGATTGTGATAGCTTCGAGAGCTTCATCACTGCATTAAAAGCAGAATTCCCAAACCGTACTAATTATACGGAAAAATTCTATGAAAGGATACAGGCGCCAGAGGAGAATATTGTGTCATTTTACTACGAGCTTTCAAATATAGCCAAAAAGGGAAAAATTGACGACAATACGTTCGTAAGGAGCTTTCCAAAGAAATGTAATAGTTTCTACAAATCAAAGCTCGCTGCAGTTGTGTGTGCTGATAAAAATATATTAAAGGCCACAGTTTTACAATTACAATCAGTATATGATAAAGAAAGTGAAAGGGAAATCAATCTTAAGGTTAAGGTTGAGAATGCGGTAGCAGTGAGGTCTGGGCAGCAAGGAGACTCCAACAGACCGACCAATAGTCCATTTCGGAGCAATCAATCGACTCCGTATAGTAAATACCGGTCCCCGTTGTCTCGGGTTCCACCCAATGATTCACCAAGTGGTTCGTTAACACCAAGGCGGGAGTCAAATCCCCGCCAGTACTTTTTAAGGAGCAGAGAACCTATGCCGATGCCGGTTCAATCAGCTGGTGATGCAGCGTCGTCGACAACGAGAGTAGGCGAGCATCACGTCGCAGCAATGAGTACGCAGCGGCGCTCAAACATAGAAGACGTCAAGAAGAATAATTATGGTCAGTCCGAACCAGTCATTTTAGTAGAATTAAGTTCAGGTGCTATTCCTGCTTTATTAGATAGTGGGGCTTCAGTGTCCTTGCTATCGAAGAAAGTAGCGTTAATGAACAAAGTAACCTTAGATATATGTGATAATATTAATTTAAAAACGGCCAATGGTAAGATTATACCAGTCGCAGGCAAAACATATATCAATGTTATAATTAATAATGTGGTGTATAACACACTTTTTTATGTGGTAATAGATGTCAGTTGGCCAGTGATTTTGGGTCAAGATTTCTTAATCAAAAATGGGGCATCCCTAGATTTTGTGAATAATAAAATAACATTGAGAAACTACAATGAAATATGTTTTGTTGCTAGACCAGGCAAAGTTTCTGTTATCGATACACAGGAAATAATGTCTGTTAATATTTTTAAACATAATCATTTATTTGTTAGTAATATTTGTGAGTCAAATAAGAATGACACTTGTATTCTTCCTGATTTAAATGTGTCAAAAGATAAAATGAATATTAATAAAAATCTGAGTACAGGTGATAATAATAAATTACATGACTTAGTGGAAGAATACAAGCCACAATTCTCATTTGGTAAGGTTAGGCCAGGTGGGTGCCGAAATAACCCAATTAAAATAAAAACTTCGAACGAGGTTCCTGTGAAAAAACCTTCATATCGGGTCTCACTTAAACAGAGTGAGATCAGTCGTCAACAAGTGAGTGAGTTAGTGAATATTGGTAGCATTCGTCCTTCCTGTAATGATAGTTCCTCTTCAGTAGTTGTAGAACAGGATTCGGATTCGGATGCGGAGTTCGTGAGTCGAAATCCGTTAATAAGTCAAGATGATCACGTAGTCACTGACGGGTTACAAATATTTAGGATGAGATGTACAGAGAATAATGAGCAAATCTGCAAATTAGAAATAGACCCAGTAATAAGGGCTCAAATGAACGATAATTTTTGTTCATCTTTAAGAAATAAAATCATAGATGAAAACTTACAAAGACATAAAGGATTCTTTATACGCAACGGCATGTTATATAAATTAAATACAAAAAATAATGTTATTAAAAGATTGCTGGTAGTTCCGGATGAACTGTTTCCAGTAATTATGCGTGAGATTCATGATGATCCATTATATGGAGGTCATTTAGGTTTGATGAAGACAGTAGAAAAATTTAATTCAAGATTCTGCTGTCCAAAGTCATATAAGAAAATAGAGAATTATATCAAAGCATGTAAAGTATGTCAAGAAGTGCGCACGTCAAATAGGGTGGCGCCGTTGCAACCGATTGTTACAAACAGGTTATTTGAAAAGGTAGAAGTGGATACGATAGGCCCGTTAAATAATGCGACGGATGGAAGTAGATATATTATATTGGCAATAGATTGTTTTTCAAAATATGCGATTAGTAAGGCAGTAAAACAGGCCACAGCGATTGAAATAAAGAACTTCCTTATTAATAATATTTTTTCAATACATGGGGCCGTAAAAGAAATCATAACGGATAAAGGGTCAATTTTTACGTCGGCGTTAGTTCAAGAAACGATTACAAACTTCGGGGCGGTGCATAAAGTTGCAACTTCGATGCATCATCAGACATTAGGGTTGGTAGAACGATTAAATGCAACTATGTCGCGCATGATGGCCAAGTACGGTCGAGATGATAGGTCAGATTGGTCGGTATATTTACCTCAAATTACGTTTGCATATAATATTAGTAAACAAGAATCGACACGGGTGTCACCGTACTTTCTGGTCTTTGCAAGACAACCAGAATTGCCAGCGGATACGGGAATTAATTTAAATATTAAAGTGAATGAGAATACCGCGAGTAGAATAGAGAATAGAGAAAACATTTTTACAAGGGTTAGAGTAAATTTGGACAAGTCGCGAGCGAAACAAAAACTATTATTTGACAAAAAAGCAACTGAAGTATCGTATGACATAGGTCAGAAAGTTTTACTTTTTAATCCAAAGAGAAGGTCGGGGATATCGAAGAAGTTATGTAGAAAGTTTTTAGGGCCATTTCGAATTGAAAATAGGTTGAATAACAATAACTTCATTATAAAGAAAGTGGGTTCAAGACAGAGGCAGATTGTTCATGCGAATAGATTGAAACCGTTTATTATGAGGATGGACGAATAGATATCGATATCTTAGTATTTAATTTTATGTAGTTGAGAATTTTTATTATATGAACATATGTTATAATTAAGTCATGATAAACATGAGTAGTTGATGAGAATTATTTTTTTAGGAGTAGGTGATGCCAGAAAAGAAGTGGCGACGTTGTTAATAGTCTGACGTGTAAACAGTTGTATATTTAGGGATGGTTAATGGTTTTAGATCTGATTCTAAAATGTTGTTTGTCTTTGCATGTACAACCACACGGCGAAGAAATGTCCTACAATGTTGATGCCATAGAGCACTAGGCAAACAAAAACGGGTGTATTATTGTTTTGAATTATAAATATAACTCTGTGATTAAGCAGACAGTTTTGCATTTGGTTCAATCGAACTTGGGAAGTTCGTTTGTGATTATTTTATCTAAATAATCAATAGATGTGATCAGATGGTCACCGATAGCTTGATTGACCAATTATTTAACTGATATAAGATTAATACTTAAAGATGAATTTTCTTCCAGTTACAACAAAGCAGGACTTTCACCCAATTTGTTGCCTGGGGTCAATTGGTGTTTAATGATTGATTTAATTTAGTTATACATAAGTTTAGCTAGGTAACGAATCTGATACTGGTGCTTATTTTAATGGCGTTTTTTGCCCAGCATCATCGTATAACTGTTATGTAAAGTGTTTGTTGACATAAATTTTGTTGGATTAGGTATAACAGTTACACGTTGTCTTTTGCATAGAGACAGATCAAGGGGGGTATTAAAAAAAAAAAAAAAATCTATATCGCCATGATAGGTAAATGCACAGCTAGGTTTATATTTGTTGTTTTATATTATATAAAAAAAAAAAAAAAATTGACTTAGTAGTCAAATGTAAAAATTTTTTTTTTTTTTC
The DNA here is from genome assembly GCA_945859575.2 of Herminia tarsipennalis. Taxonomy (NCBI): domain Eukaryota; kingdom Metazoa; phylum Arthropoda; class Insecta; order Lepidoptera; family Erebidae; genus Herminia; species Herminia tarsipennalis. The sequence continues at coordinate 126,285 of OX243857.2, forward strand.
ATAAGGCGGCGGCGTGTGGCAGGTGCGTCGGAAACTCGACCGGCCACTCGCATAAAGCCTCATTAATTGTGAACTGTTTGTCTTGACGTTCCAAAACTTTGAAATAATGACGAAGAAGAAAACGAAAGAAACAATTGGGAGAATTGGACCAAGCGTCAAGACGAATGGTCAAGGGAAAGAATTAATATGTAAAGTAATCATATTACAAGTTATTCAATATATAATATCGTTCTGGGCTTAAGAAGTTGTTTGATTCCTCATCCTCGAGAGCAATAATCCCGGCTGCGCACCCCAAAGCCAGCAAGAGGTTCACGTCACAGTACACACAGAACGCCGCCATCGCGAAAGGCCGCGAGCGTGGGAAACTTCCCCGTCCATCACGCCCACAGCCCCACCAAGCGACGTCACGCGCGACTGCGCCTCGACGTCGCCCGGTTCGCCGGCGACGGGGCAGACTATCCCCGCCGCCTCCCCCCACGAGATGAAGTTCCCGCAGGAGGGTGCGACCGCGTCCTGGACCCCCTATCGCGCAACGCATCCGGTACCCCTATCACTGACGACAGGGGCGAGGAGCGAGCACGTCTAAGGGAGTCCGTTAGGTGGAGGGTGGAGAGGCTTGAGAGGGCGCCTCGTCTTCACTCTCCTCCCGGGCCGCAGCTCGGCCCGTCCCCGATGGCGGCTTGACAGCCTTGGGGGGCTTTGCAGCCTTGGGGGGCTTGCAGCCTGCCCTTCCCATCATGTGATCGGCGGGCTGGTTACCCGCCGCGCACACGGGGCAGTGGGGAGCGGCAGAACACGCCGCTGCCGTATGCCCCGGTTGACCGCAGCGGAAACAGAGTCCGCTGCAGTCTAGGCTGCTGGTGCATTGAGGGCGCAGGTGCCCTGCGCCCATGCACCTGTAGCACCTCGTGGGCCTCGCCTCGAGGATTGTGATCCTCGCGGCAGAGACACCCACGAGGAGCCGCCCCACCTCTGCCAAAACTTTGGCCGCGGCGACGGGGCAACGCGCCCACGCCGCACCAACTCCGCCGGGGCCAGGGCGGATCGCGCCGACCTTCACGGTTCCGGGAGAGCACTGAGCCTTCTGCTCTATTGCCTCCCGGACCTCCTCAGACGTCACGGAGTCGTCCAGGCCGGAGACGCGCAACTCCGCGCACTTCATCGGCCTGGCGACCCTTACGCCCTCCTCGCCTCCCGCAAGACGCCTGAGCGTTTCCGCCACCAGGTCGGCCTTCTTTGCGCCCTCCACCCCTGGAAGTTCCAGAAGCCGGGCTCCAGTTTGTGAGCGGCGGCACCTCACCTCTACAACCCCAGCAGCTAAAAGAGCCGCCTTCGCCCCGCTGAAGAGACTTGCGTAGGTGACCCCTCTGCGCTCCGCCTCCGGCGACACCGTCACAAGGACGGCTGCCGTTTTCGGCGGAGTAAGTTTTGGCTTTCGCCTAACTTTTGCCCTTACCGGGGTAACCTCCTGCACGGGAGCGGCGGAATTGGCCTTCTTCTTTTGGCGCCGCGATTTCTTGCTTTCCGCCGTTCGCCATTCCTCTCCAGAGGGGGCAGAAGCGGGAGCAGACGCTGGCGCCGGAGGACCGGCTTGGGCCGTTGGGGCGCCTGAGGCGCCCACTTCGGCGACACGGGGTGCTTTCCTCGGCGCACGCTGCGCCCCTCACCCGCCCGGCCCTGAGGCAACCACTGTCGCAAAAGACCCAGCGCGTCCCCCTGTTCGGGGTGGTGGCACCGGGCGTGCGATCAGTTGCCCCTGCGTGGTCTTGGGCGCCGCGAGCGGCGGCCGACAGCTCGGTTCCGGGGGCAGACGCGCCTTGATGCCCTCAAGGCGAACGTCGACGAGGCCCCCGATAAGAAGTGAGAGCTGCCTCATCTGCGCCTCCGTAAAGGAGTCGCCAGATGGCCGCTCTCCACTGTGGGCCGGGACAGAACCGGCCGGCACAGCACTGACTACGGCCGGGGCAGAACCGGCTCTAGTCGATCCAAGATCGGCACGGAGCAGAGCCATCTCGGAGCGAAGTGCCTTCAGCTCCTTCTCCAGACGGGCGTTGTCAGCGCGCAACCTCTGCGTCTCAGCCTCGTTGGCGGTGAAGCGCTCAAACAGCGCCTCCACCACCTCTTTCAATACTGAGGCGGACGCCTTCAGGCCCTTAGCGAAGGTGCCTTTAAGATTCTTGCTCTTCTGAGCCACGTTTGCTATCACCTTCACGGAGGTGGCCGCCGAGTCCATTAGCTCCTCCACGGTCTTCGGGAAACTAACTCCCTCCGACGGGCGAAGCTCACCCAACAGTTGCTGGACCTGCTCCTCAGCAACTATTTCTCCCTCCGTGCGGCCTCTGTTGTAGGCCTCCCGCCTGGAGAATACGTCGGACGTTTTGACGTTCGTTGCCGTCACTACAGGGGGAGGTGTCTTGGGGCGAGCGAACCTCGCCACAGAACCCCCCCTTTGGGAAGAATGAACCTTCCTGGGGACCTCGAGGTCAACCTCAGGAAGGTTCACGTCACATCCGGGAGATGCGCCGCGCTTTTGTTGTTGAGCGCGGCGGTGCTCAGCTGATAACCTCTCTGGACCTCCCAATAGGTCCATATCGCTAACTGAGCTTAGCGATGATTCGGAGCCGAACCGGCCCGAGCGCAACAGGCTATCCAGTGACCCAGACGTCACCGAAGTTCTGGAACCGCTCAAAGGGCCGGCCTCCGCCACTTCTCGGGGCAAACTGCCCGCACTCCTTCCTGCGTCCTCTCCTTCTCTTTCAACCACATTTTTTTTCACGAGCCTTGGGCTCCTCCTCCTGTTAAAAATATTTTTCAATTTTGAGTCATCCATATTAGATCCCACGAGTATGGGGGAAATAAAGGTCCACCCGGGCAGTGCCCCCTGTACCCGGGTAAGCGTAAATTTGTATCCCAACTGGGGGGTCCGCAGGTGCCCCAGCTGGGGGTAGCGCTTGGAACCGAACATCCCATCGGCCATGCATCCTCTGGTCACGCTCCGCAACACAGGATTCGGGGATTTTTTATAGAGGTTGTCATCCTCGCGGCCCAGGCGACCAAGCCAAGACCATCGCCCCCGCTCGGAGCCGTGAGACGTGGCCACGACACTCCTAATCGTGATTACGATATCCGACGGTGGCAGAAAGAAGATCTCCCCGCCCGCTCGACGGCAGTGTGAGTGCACGTCAAGCCCGTCCTCCGGGCAGCCCAGGAATGGGCCACCCCCTACTCTGCCAGAACATTAGCCGTGTGACGGTGGTTTCGCGAAACGCCGCGAATCCACCGGCACACGTTGCCCAGGGTGCACCACGAGGAGGTTTTCCGGCACTTAGCACCCCAACCTAACCTTTGGGACGCCTGAGGCGCCCACTACGGCGGGACGGATTGCTTTTGTCGGCGCACGCTGCGCGGGCTGGGAGTCTTCACTCCGCAGCCGCGCACCTCGGTCGCCCGGCCCTGAGGCAACCACTGCCGCAAAAGACCCAGCGCGTCCCCCTGTTCGGGTTGGTGGCACCGGGCGTTGCCCCTGCGGGGGTTTGGGCGCCGCGAGCGGCGGCCGACAGCTCGGTTCCGGGGGCAGCCGCGCCTTGATGCCCTCAAGGCGAGCGTCTAAATCGGCGCGCTCAAACAGCGCCTCCACCACCTCCTTCATAGTCGAGGCGGACGCTTTCAGGCCCTTGGCGAACGTGCCTTTAAGGTTTTTGCTCTTCTGAGCTACGTTCGCTATCACTTTCAAGGAGGTGGCCGCCGACTCCATGAGCTCCGCCACGGTCTTCGTGGAGCTCACTCCCCCCGACGGGCGGAGTTCATCCAATAGCTGCTGGACCTGCTCCTCAGCAACTACTTCACCCTCCGTGCGGCCTCTGTTGTAGGCCTCCCGCCTGGAAAACACACCGGACGTAGGAACGTTCGGTGCCGTCACCGCAGGAGGGGGTGTCTTCGGGCGAGCGAACCTCGCCACAGACCCCCCTCTTTGGGAAGAATGAACCTTCCTGGGTGCCTCAACCTCAGGAAGGTTTCCGTCACCTCCGGGAGATGCGCCGCGCTTTTGTTGTTGAGCGCGTCCATATCGCTGACTGAGCTCAGCGATGAATCGGAGCCGAACCGGCCCGAGCGCAACAGGCTATCCAGTGACCCAGACGTCACCGAAGTTCTGGAACCGCTCAAAGGGCCGGCCTCCGCCACTTCTCGGGGCAAACTGCCCCCACTCCTAGCTGCGTCCTCTCCCTCTCTTTCAGCAACTACGTCTTTTAACACGAGCCTTGGGCTCCTCCTCCTATTAAATATGTTTTTAAGTTTTGAATCGTCTATATTTGATCCCACGAGTATGGGGGAAATAAAGGTCCACCCGGGCAGTGCCCCCTGTACCCGGGTAAGCGTAAATTTGTATCCCAACTGGGGGGTCCGCAGGTGCCCCAGCTGGGGGTAGCGCTTGGAACCGAACATCCCATCGGCCATGCATCCTCTGGTCACGCTCCGCAACACAGGATTCGGGGATTTTTTATAGAGGTTGTCATCCTCGCGGCCCAGGCGACCAAGCCAAGACCCTCGCCCCCGCTCGGAGCCGTGAGACGTGGCCACGACACTCCTAATCGGGATTGCGATATCCGACGGTGGCAGAAAGAAGATCTCCCCGCCCGCTCAACGGCAGTGTGAGTGCACGTCAAGCCCGTCCTCCGGGCAGCCCAGGAATGGGCCACCCCCTACTCTGCCAGAACATTAGCCGTGTGACGGTGGTTTCGCGAAACGCCGCGAATCCACCGGCACACGTTGCCCAGGGTGCACCACGAGGAGGTTTTCCGGCACTTAGCACCCCACCCCAACCTAACCTAACCTAACCTTTTTTTTTTTTTTTTTTTTTTTTTTTTTTTTTTTTTTTTTTTTTTTTTTTTTTTTTTTTGGCGGGAAAAATTCCTGACGAACACCTCCACCATCCGGGGAAGACGGTGGAGGTAGTGTGGGGTTTGCACCCACTAAAAAACCCGCCGTATATCTCCCGCCACCTTCGCGAACGGGCCGCCGGAATTTGTTATGCCGTCGGCGGCCCGCCCAGTGGCAATGCCCGGACGCGATGGTGTTGCGTTCCGGGCATTTCACACCTACGCGGCCCCTGGATACACACAGGGTGCCGCACCTCCACGGAAGGCCGCGGGCGAGGCAGATTACCCCGTACGCCCGCCCGCAGCCCCACCTAAGGCGGCATCAGGCGCAGGTATGCGCGCCGACGCCGCCCGGTTCGCCGGCGACGGAGCGGGTCCGCCAGGGAACTCTCTTCCCTGACGCGCTCCGCCGCCTCCTTCTGCGAGATGACGTCCTCGCAGAAGGATGCGACCGCATTCCACGACCCCTCGCCCCGGACCATGGACAGAACCACGGCCGGCAACGAGAGGTCACTTCCGACCACTGCGGTGAGAACTCGACGTTGCCCCTCCCAAGCTGGACAATGCTGGAGGGTGTGCTGCGCCGAGTCCTCACCGCAGTCGCAGTGGTGGCAGCTAGGACTCGGTTCCCTCCTAGCGACCGTGTGCAGGTACTTCCCGAAGCACCCGTGCCCGGAAAGGACCTGCACCAGCCGGAAGGAAAGGGTCCCGTGCTGCCGCCCCGCCCACTCCTCCAGGACCGGCCGGAGCGCCTCCACGGTTCGAACACCTGCCCGTGGAGCCTCCAGCCGGCCCTGCCACCGGGCCATGATTGCCCGGTGGGCCTCACCGCGCCAAGCGCGTAGCTCCTCGGGCAGGGGCACCGAACCCCCTGCCCGAACAGCCACCGCCCGCCGATGCACTTCGGCGAGCACTTCCGCATCTAAATCCCACGGGGGTGTGCCGGCCAATGCGCACGCCGCCTCTGCAGACACCGTGCGGTATCCGCGTATGGCCCTGACCGCCATGGTCCGCTGGGGTCTCCCTAAGCGGACCCTATTCTGGGCGGTCAGGGACGCCGCCCACACGGGTGCGCCGTACAAAGCCATTGACCGCACCACCCCCGTGTACAACCGTCTACTCGAGGCACTGGGTCCGCCCAGGTTCGGCAACAGCCTCCCCAGTGCGGACGCCGCAGCCTCGAGTTTTGGCGCCAAAATGCGAAAGTGCTCGTCGAAGAGCCACCGCCCGTCTACTACCAGGCCCAGATACTTCATCTGGGCCCGGACCTGTACGAGGATCGAGCCGACGGCTATCGAGGCGCCAGCAGGTGGACCGCGACGGGGCCCATGGAATAAAAGGGCCTCCGTCTTGGAAAGGGCCACCCTAAGCCCCAGCGCCTCGATGCGCCCGACCATTCGGGAAATCCCTAGGTTGGCCAGGCGCGCCGCCTCCTCAAAATTCCCACCCCGGGCCGTGATGAGGGTGTCATCCGCATAGCAGATGACCCCTATCCCGGGGGGGAAGCCACACCGCAGGGCCCAGTCGTAGCCAATGTTCCACAAGAGGGGCCCCAAGACAGAGCCCTGTGGAACACCGCACGAGACGTCCCTGCGGATTACCTCACCCTCTCGGTCCTCGTACAGGATCCTCCTGCCTTCGAGGTAGTCTGCCACAAGCTGCCTCAGGTACGCGGGCACTCCATGATACCGGAGCGCCTCTCTGATGCAGCTGAATGGCAGAGACCCGAAGGCGTTGGCGATATCGAGCGATATCGCCAACATTACTCCTCCACCGGCGACGGCCTCCTCCGATGCAGCCCTCAGGCGCAGAATGGCCCCAATGGTCGAGCGCCCAGCACGAAAGCCGTACTGAGCATCCGACAGATTAGGGCCGACCTCGTTCAAATGCCGGACGATGCGGGTAGCGAGAATCCTCTCCAGCAACTTCCCCGCCTCGTCCAGCAACACGATAGGCCTGTAGGCCGCAATTGAGTCGGGAGGCCGTCCCGGCTTTGGAAGGAGCACCAGCTTCCCTGCCTTCCAGCAGTCAGGGAACCGTCCGGACGCCAGGCACACGTCGAACAGTCCCCTGAGGCGGTCCCCGATATGGTCGAGGGTCAGGGCCAAAACCCGGGCGGGAATCCCATCCGGCCCGGGGGCGGTGTTCTTCGAACGCATTCGAAGAACAGCCGCGCCCACCTCCGCTTCGGTGACAGGCGGCACAGTTGTGTCGGCCTCCCGGTCGTCGGTCTCATCCTCGGAGACCATCGCCGGGGGCGCGTGCTCTGCCTGCAGCGGGAATAGGCCCTCGACCACTTCCGCAAGGAAGCTGGGCTGGAGAGTCTCGGTAAGGGGGGGGCCCGCCGAGCGGAGCTTGTTCAGCGCCGCTCGATATGGGCGACCCCAGGGGTCACGGTCGAGACCCTCCAGCATCTCCTCTCTCGCCCTCTCCTTGGCGCGACAGATAGCCAGCTTAAAGGCGTCCCTCGCTTGGCGATACGCCTCATAAAGCTGGCTCTCCTCTTGGACATCGCGGTGACGAGTCCGGCTGCGGGTATAGGACCTCCGCGCACTGATGCAAGCGGCGCGGAGGGAGGCAAGCTCCTGGGACCACCAATACACCCCCTTCCTCGGGGTGCGACGTCGTGAGCGGGGCATGGCCGCATCGCAGATCTGCGTAAACGCATCGCGAATGCGGTCAGCCATGACGTCCACCTCCTCGGTCGGAGGCGGAGACGACCACGATGCAACGATGGCCGCCTCTTCCAGCAGGTCCCTGTCCAACGCACCCACAGCCCACCGCGGAAACCGAGGCGTTCTGCGCGCCGTGTGACCCCTACCTGGGTTCTGGATCCTGGAAGACCGGGAGAGCTCCAATCGGATGTAACGGTGATCCGAGAGCGTCTCAACCTCATCCAGAACGACCCAGTTCCTTACTCGCGCTTCGACGACAGGGGTAGCGAACGAAAGGTCCACTATCGACCCCCCCTGCCGCCGAACGCACGTGTTGGTGGCGCCTCTGTTTAGGAGACAGAGACCCACCGACGCCGCCCACTCCTCAACCGCCGAACCGCGGACGTCCGTGCTGGGTGACCCCCACGCCGTAGATTTGGCGTTGAAGTCCCCCAGCACTAGCACGTGGCGAGGTGCCAAGCGCCGTATCGAGGTCTCCAGGTTGGTAAGGAAGACCTCGAAATCGGCAAAACTCCGGTTTGGGGAGAAGTACACTCCGTAGAGTGTGACTCCCCCCCAGTCGGCAGCAACATATCCCGAGCCCTTGTCTCTGATCGACAAGGGCAGGGAATGAAGCGCAGCGGAGCTGACGATTGCCACGGAGCCGTCCCGGTCACCCGCCCAATTCGGGCGGGGAGGAACAAAGTAGGGCTCCGCGGCTACGGCGATGCCTATCGACCACTCCGCCATGGCCTGCAGGAGAAGGTCCTGGGCAGCGGCAGAGTGGTTGAGGTTCGCCTGGAGGATGATGGAGGAGTTACCGCTGTCCATTTAGGAGTGCGGCACAACATCCATCACCTCCACCTCAGTCGGCGGCTGAGCTCCGGGGGCAGCCTGGGTCGATTGGCTGCTGCCCGGGAGTGGCTTGGAAGCCTTGGGGGGCTTACATCCCTGCCGCCCCATCATATGATTGGCGGGCAAATTGCCCGCTGCACACATGGGGCAGTGGGGGGCTGCAGAGCATTCCGCCGCCCTATGTCCCTGTTGACCGCAGCGGTAACAAACTGTGCTGCAGTCGAAGGTGCTGGTGCACCTGGGCCTTAAGTGCCCCGTGGCCATACATTTGTAGCACCTGGCAGGCCTCTCCTCCAGGACGGTGATCCTCGCGGAGGAGAAGCCCACAAGGAGCCGGCCTGCTTCGGCCAGGGATTTGGCCGATGCCACGGGGCAGCGCACCCAAGCTGCACCCACTCCACCGGGACCGGGGCGGATGGCGCCGACTTTCACGGATCCGGAGGCACATTGAGTTTTGGTTTCAATGGCCTCTCGGATGTCTTCGGCCGTGATTGAATCATCCAGGCCCGAGACGCGCAACTCAGCGCACTTCGTGGGCCTGGCAATCTTCACGCCCTCCTTCCCCGCAGTAAGCCGCCGCAGCGTCTCCGCGACAAGTCCGCCACTTTCGTACCGTCCTGACCGGGACACTCTAGAATCCTAGCCCCGGTCTGAGCTTGACGGAAGGAGACCCCCGCGCCCAAATTGTTGGCGTTAAGGGTCACCCTGGCTTGCCGGAAAATCTCCGCGTACGACACGCTTCCACTCCTCTCCGCCTCCGGCGACAGCGTCACGACGACGGCTGCCGACTTGGGCGGAGTGAGTTTCGGCTTCCTCTTGCCACTCTTGGATTGGGCTGGCAGAATAGCCTCAGGTTGAGCCGTAGTCTTCTTTTTCTTGCCACGTCGCTTTTTGCGCCCGGCCGTCCGCCACTCCTCACCAGAGGGGGTTGTGACGGCGGGGGCAGAAGCGGGCAAAAGACCACTGGGTACGGCTACTGGCTTGTTGTGTACGCCGACGACCGCACGAGGAGCACCTTTTTGTGCTCGTTGAGGAAGGGGTTGGGATTGATAAACCCCCCGTTCTTGCAATGCGGGAGCGGTACTCGCCTGCACCACTTTCTTAATCGGCTGAGAAGCCGGTGCACGCGGCGCCTTACTAGACGACGCCCTCGGCGCAGCCACCCCGGCAAAAGACTTCACCCGTCCCTCGGAACAGGGTAGAGGCGTGGGAGGTTTGGCCTTATACCCCAATGGGGGCTTCGGCCTACTCGCCGCAAGAGGCGGCCGGCAGCTTTGTTCCGGGGGGAGACGCTCCTTGATGGTAGCCAACCTCCCATCAATCATGGTCCCAAACATTACCATTAGCTGCCGGCATTGGGCCTCTGTGAAAGCGTTTGATGGTTGCTCCTCAACAGCCGAATAGGCTTGTGCTTCGGTGGCTGAAGACGCTGAAGAAACCTGTGCCACACGGGCGGGTACCGAAACAGCTTGAGTCAAAACCGCCGCCGCAGAACACGCCGAGAGTGAACTGGCCGATGCAGTGGTAGCCGGGGAAGATCCAGCACCTGCCGACATGTCACCCCGTAGTTGCGCGAGCTCCACGCGTAGCTCACCTAACTGAGCTTCTAAACGGGCGTTGTCCACACGCAGTCGCAGGGTTACCGCCTCTGTTGCCGCTGCACGCTGAGCTAGCGTATCCACTACTTCCTTCAGGGCCGAAGCAGAGGCCTTTAGGCCCTTTGCAAACGTGCCTTTCAGGTTTTTTGATTTAGTGGCCACGTTTACTATTGCGTCCACGGAGTCAGTCGCGGTTTTGATAAGGTCCGCTGAGGATTTCGGGGTATCGTCCCCTTCCGTCGAGCGGAGATCCTCCAGTAGTTGTTCTATTTGATTTTCCGCGACCAATTCCCGCTCTGTTCGTCTACGCATATATGTCTCCCGTTTGGAGAACACAGAATTTGACGCAACTGTTATTCCTTCAGTGTCCATTACCGACGCGGGTGTTTGGGGACGTGAGAAAGGTGTTAACGAGCGTGTTCTCGCCCCGGAACCTCCCCTACTTGAGGACCTAACCTTTCGGGGGACACGAAGGTCTACCTCAGGTATCTCCTCATCATTATCAGGCGAGCGGCTGCGCTTTTGTTGCTGCCTCCGTCTTCGCACGCCAGAAATCTGACAAGCTTGGTCAGTCACATTCCTGTCCCCCAACAGCTCCAAGTCACTGATGAGGGACGCGGAGCCGCGCCGACTCCTGCACGTCACGCTCCCCGTAGAAACAACGGTGAGAACTGGAGACCCCGACCTCGATGTTTGGGACTCCTCCGCCGTTGGTAGCACGACCTCCGCGCTGTTTTTGGTGCCGGATTTACCGCTCGGCAACGGGCGGGTGTGTCGCTGGTTGCCCCCCCCAGAGTACGCGGGGCTGCCGAAGCCGACTGGCTTCGGGAGGGATTCCCCGAGCGAAGCGCGCTCGGGACCCTCCTGGGTAGATACTATATTATCATGGACCTTCGACATTTTTGCTAAGTTTTAAGACCTTCGTCTGGGTAGCCCTTGGGACTGAGATCCCCTCAGCCATTCATCCCATTGCCAGGCACCACAAGCGTAGGATTAGGGAATTTTTTAAAGGGGTTTACTTCCCCGCAGCCCACAAAAGTGTGGGCTCCCGTTCCTGTCCATTCAGGGTTACGGGTCGGGCCGGTCGGTGGTCTGCATCAGACCGCGTCCACCATCTATAAATAGACGGCGAACCCGCCGCCCCTCGCCCTCCCTCCGGGCAGCCCAGGGAAAGGCCACCTCCTACTCTGCCGGAACATTAGCCGTGTGACGGTGGTTTCGCGAAAAGCCGCGAATCCACCAGCACACGTTGCCCGGGGTGCACCACGGGGAGGTTTTCCGGCAAACAGCACCCCAACCTAACCTAACCTAACCTAACCTAACTTAACCTTTTTTTTTTTTTTTTTTTTTATGGCCGTAAAAAATGCCTGACGCACACCTCCAGCACCCGGGGCAAACGCTGGAGGTAGTGTGGGACCTGCCCCCACTAAAAAATCGGCCGTGTACCAACTCGCCGCCTTCACACGGATAGGCCGCCGGAATTTGCTATTCTTCGGCGGACCCACCCAGCGGCATAGCCCCATCGGGCATTCCTGCTCCTGCGGCGTCCTGGGTACACACAGAACGCCGCCATCGCGAAAGGCCGCGAGCGTGGGAAACTTCCCCGTCCATCACGCCCACAGCCCCACCAAACGACGTCACGCGCGGCTGCGCCTCGACGTCGCCCGGTTCGCCGGCGACGGGGCAGATTATCCCCGCCGCCTCCCCCCACGAGATGAAATTCCCGCAGGAGGGTGCGACCGCGTCCTGGACCCCCTATCGCGCAACGCATCCGGTACCCCTATCACTGACGACAGGGGCGAGGAGCGAGCACGTCTAAGGGAGTCCGTTAGGTGGAGGGTGGAGAGGCTTGAGAGGGCGCCTCGTCTTCACCCTCCTCCATCCGCACCGGAGCCTGAGTGCTGGGGCCAGCGTTGGATTGTCTGGGCCCGGCGGGCGATTGGCATGAGGCCTTAGGGGGCCTACACCCGTCTCGTCCCATCATATGATCGGCGGGCTGCTTGCCCGCCGCACACGCGGGGCAGTGGGGAGTGGCAGAGCATCCCGCCGCCAAATGCCCCGGTTGACAGTCAAAATTGCTGGTGTACTTCGAGCGCAGGTGGCCCGTGCCCATGCACTTGTAACATCTCGTGGGTCTCGCGTCGAGAACGGTGACTTTAGCCGCGGAGAAGCCCACGAGAAGACGGCCTGCCTCTGCCAATATTTTGGCTGAAGCGACAGGGCAACGTACCCATGCCGCACCAACTCCGCCGGGGCCGGGGCGGATAGCTCCTACCGTCACGGTTCCGGGAGGGCATTGAGTTTTCTTCTCTATCACCTCCCGGACCTCCTCAGAAGTCACGGAGTCGTCAAGGCCGGAGACGCGCAACTCCGCGCACTTCATCGGTCTAGCAACCCGAACGCCTTCTTCGCCACCAGCGAGACGCCTTAGTGTTTCCGCTATGAGGTCGGCCTTCTTCGCGCCCTCCGCCCCTGGAACCTCAAGGAGTCGGGCCCCCGTCTGTGAGCGGCGACAGCTCACTTCTACGCCCCCAGCAGTTAAGAGAGCGCTCTTCACCCCGCTGAAGAGGCTGGCGTATGTAACACCTCTATTCTCCGCCTCCGGCGACACCGTCACAAGGACGGCGGCCGTTTTCGGCGGAGACAGCTTCGGCCTCTTCCTGCCGCTGCGTCTCGTCAGAGCGATCTCCTGCGTAGAAACGGCGATGGCGGCCCTCTTCTTCTTCCGGCGCGATCCCTTACTCTCCGCCACCTGCCATTCCTCACCAGAGGGGCCAGTGGCGTTTGAAGCGCCCGCCACGGCAGCACGTGGTGCCCTTTTTGGCGCACGCTGCGGCGGGGGATGGGGATCTCCACCCTTCGGGCGCACACCGTCCCTTGGCGAGTATGGGGGAAATAAAGGTCCACCCGGGCAGTGCCCCCTGTACCCGGGTAAGCGTAAATTTGTATCCCAACTGGGGGGTCCGCAGGTGCCCCAGCTGGGGGTAGCGCTTGGAACCGAACATCCCATCGGCCATGCATCCTCTGGTCACGCTCCGCAACACAGGATTCGGGGATTTTTTATAGAGGTTGTCATCCTCGCAGCCCAGGCGACCAAGCCAAGACCCTCGCCCCCGCTCGGAGCCGTGAGACGTGGCCACGACACTCCTAATCGGGATTACGATATCCGACGGTGGCAGAAAGAAGATCTCCCCGCCCGCTCGACGGCAGTGTGAGTGCACGTCAAGTCCGTCCTCCGGGCAGCCCAGGAATGGGCCACCCCCTACTCTGCCAGAACATTAGCCGTGTGACGGTGGTTTCGCGAAACGCCGCGAATCCACTGGCACACGTTGCCCAGGGTGCACCACGAGGAGGTTTTCCGGCACTTAGCACCCCAACCTAACCTAACCTAACCTTTTTTTTTTTTTTTTTTTTTTATGGCCGTAAAAAATGCCTAACGCACACCTCCAGCACCCGGGGCAGACGCTGGAGGTGTGCGTTAGGCATTTTTTACGGCCATAGAGCGGCCGCAGAGCGGCCTTCGCATTGCTAAAGAGGCTGGCGTAGGTAACGCCTCTACTCTCCGCCTCTGGCGACACCGTCACAAGGACGGCGGCCGTTTTCGGCGGAGACAGCTTCGGCCTCTTCCTGCCTCTTTTAGCCGGAGCGGCCTCCTGCGAAGAGGGGGCGGCAGCGACTTCCTGCACAGAGGGCTCAGCGGCTCTCTGTTTCTTCCGGCGCTGCGATTTCTTGCTCCCCGCCGTTTGCCATTCCTCACAAGAGGTGGCAGTGGCGGGAGCAGGCGCAGGCGCCGGGTGATGGACCTGAGCCGCTGGGGCGCATGAAGCATCCACAACGGCTCCTCTCGGCGCACGCTGCGGCGGGGGTTTGGGTTCTCCCCTCCGCGGCCGCACACCTTGCTCAACCGGTCTTGAGGCAGCCGCTGCTGCAAAAGACTCGGCCCGTCCCCCTGTACGGGGTGGTGGCGGCCCCAATGGTGGCCCCTGAGAAGGCTTCGGCTTGGGCACTGTGAGCGGCGGCCGACAGCTCGGCTCCGGGGGCAGACGCGCCTTGATGCCCTCAAGGTGCGCGTCAATAAGGCTCCCGAAAAGAATTGTGAGCTGTCTCATTTGCGCCTCCGTGAAGGAGTCGCCAGGCGACAGCTCTCTAGTTTGGGCTGGCACATTCAGGACGGAACCTGTTGGCACAGCCTCTACACTGGCCGGGACAGAACCGGCCTTGACCGATTTAACTTCGGCCCGCAACTGAGTGATCTCGGCGCGGAGCGCCCTGACTTCAGCCTCTAAGCGGGAGCCATTGGCCCGCAACTCCATGCAACGGTCGGAGAAGGTGTCCACCACCTCTTTAAGGACGGAGGCTGACTCCTTCAAGCCTTTTGCGAAGGTGCCCTTAAGATTCTTACTTTTGGCTGCCACCTTCGCAATGACCGCTATTGAAGCAGTCGCCGACTCCACGAGCTCCGTCACGGTTTTCGGGGCAATTATCCCTCCCGACGAGTGGAGCCCGTCCATCAGTTGCTGGACTTGGTCCTCAGCGACTAACTCTCCTTCTGTGCGGCCTCGGTTGTAGGCCTCCCGCCTAGAAAAAACGCCACTCGTTGTTGCGACCGGCGTCTTTGCAGGGGGTGTCTGCGGCCGAGCAAATCTAGTCACAGATCCCCCTCTCTGGGAAGAGTGAACCTTCCTGGGGACTCCAACGTCAACCTCAGGAAGGTTCTCACCGCTTCCAGGCGAAGCACCGCGCTTCTGCTGCCTAGCGCGGCACTCATCAGCCGTAGGCGCGTCTGGACCGATGACTGGTCCACCCATCGATTGGTCCAAATCGCTCATCGCTGAGCTGAGCGACGATTCCGAGCCGAACCGGCCCGAGCGCAACAAACTCTCCAGTGACGCAGAGGTCACCGAAGTCCTGGAACCGCTTAGCCGGCCGGTATTGGCCGCTTCATGAGGCAAACTGCCCGCGCTCCTTCGCGTTACGTCCTCCACCTCTTTCTCCTTCTCCTTCTCTTTCTCCTTTTCCTTCTCTGGTAGCGTTACGCTCCTCTTGTTAAAAATGTTTTTCAATTTATTAGCATCCATATTGAATCCCACGAGTATGGGGGAAATAAAGGTCCACCCGGGCAGTGCCCCCTGTACCCGGGTAAGCGTAAATTTGTATCCCAACTGGGGGGTCCGCAGGTGCCCCAGCTGGGGGTAGCGCTTGGAACCGAACATCCCATCGGCCATGCATCCTCTGGTCACGCTCCGCAACACAGGATTCGGGGATTTTTTATAGAGGTTGTCATCCTCGCAGCCCAGGCGACCAAGCCAAGACCCTCGCCCCCGCTCGGAGCCGTGAGACGTGTCCACGACACTCCTAATCGGGATTACGATATCCGACGGTGGCAGAAAGAAGATCTCCCCGCCCGCTCGACGGCAGTGTGAGTGCACGTCAAGCCCGTCCTCCGGGCAGCCCAGGAATGGGCCACCCCCTACTCTGCCAGAACATTAGCCGTGTGACGGTGGTTTCGCGAAACGCCGCGAATCCACCGGCACACGTTGCCCAGGGTGCACCACGAGGAGGTTTTCCGGCACTTAGCACCCCACCCCAACCTAACCTAACCTAACCTTTTTTTTTTTTTTTTTTTTAAGGCCGTAAAAAATGCCTAACGCACACCTCCAGCACCCGGGGCAGACGCTGGAGGTAGTGTGGGACCTGCCCCCACTAAAAAATCGGCCGTGTACCGTCGCGCCACCTGCGCGAACGGGCCGCCGGAATCTGCTATACCATCGGCGGCCAATTCAGTGGCAGTGCCCGGCGCGGCGAGATGCCGGGCACTCCTACTCCGGCGGCGTCCTGGGGTACACTGCAGGACGCCGACGTCGCGGAAGGCTACGAGTGGGGGGAAAAGCGAGAGGTCACGACCCACCACTGCGGTGAGGACTCGACGTTGCTGCTCCCAGGCAGGGCACTGCTCGAGAGTGTGCTGCGCCGAGTCCTCACCGCAATCGCAGTGATGACAGTCGGGACGCGATTCCCTCCGCGCAACCGAATGCAGGTACTTTCCGAAGCACCCATGCCCGGAAAGAACCTGCACCAGCCGGAAGGAAAGGGTCCCGTGCTGCCTCACCGCCCACTCCTCAAGGACCGGCTGGAGCGCCTCCACGGTTCGGAAACCGGCACGTGGAGCCTCCAGCCGGGACCTCCACCGGGCCATGATGTCCCGGTGGGCCTGACTGCGCCAGGCGCGCAGTTGTTCGGGCATGGGGCAAGAGCCCCCAGCCCGGACCTCCGCCGCCTGCCAGTAAACGTCGGCGAGTACTTCCGCATCCAGATCCCACGGGGGAGTTCCGGCCAACGCGCACGCCGCATCGGTGGACACCGTGCGGTAACCGCGTATGGCCCGGACCGCCATGGTTCGTTGGGGTCTCCACAAACGAACCCTATTCTGGGCGGACAGGGTCTCCGCCCACACGGGCGCGCCGTAAAGCGCCATCGACCGTACCACCCCCATGTAAAGCCGTCGGCTTGAGGCACTGGGACCGCCAAGGTTCGGCAAAAGCCGGCCCAGGGCGGCAGCAGTAGCCTCAAGTTTGGGCACAAGGATGCGAAAATGCTCGTCGAAGAGCCATCGCCCATCCAACACCAACCCCAGATATTTCATCTGGGGGCGTATCGGTACGAGGACCGAGTTGACGACCAAGGAGGCGCCGGCGGGTGGACCGCGACGGGGCCCATGAAACAACAGGGCCTCCGTCTTTTCAAGCGCCACTCTCAACCCCAGCGCCTCGATGCGCCCGACCATTCGGGATACCCCTAGGGTGGCCAGGCGCGCCGCCTCCTCGTAATTCCGTGCCCGGGCTGTGACGAGCGTGTCGTCGGCGTAACAAAGTACGCTGAGCCCGGGTGGGAAGTTTCCTCGCAGGGCCCAATCGTATCCCATGTTCCACAAGAGCGGTCCTAAGACCGACCCCTGAGGAACACCGCACGACATTGCCCTGCGCCTCACTTCTCCTTCACGATCCTCGTACAGGACACACCGGCCTTGCAAATAGTCGGCCACCAGCTGCCTCAGGTAATCGGGCACTCCATGAAACCGGAGCGCCTCACCGATGCAGCCGAATGGCAGAGTATTGAAGGCGTTGGCGATGTCAAGCGATACCGCCAATAAAACCCCGCCGCCGAGGACTGCCTCCTCAGCCGCGGCCCTCAGACGCAGAATGGCATCGACCGTCGAACGCCCGGCACGAAAGCCGTACTGGGCATCGGACAGATCGGGGCCGACCTCGCGCAAGTGGCGGACGATACGGGTAGCGAGAATTCTCTCAAGCACACCCACCGCGGGAATCGGGATTGTCTGCCCGCGCCGTGACCCCTACTGGCGCCCTGGGACCGGGAGAGCTCAAACCGGATATACAGGTGATCCGAGAGCGTCTCAACCTCAGCCAGTACGCGCCAGTTCCTTACACGTGCCTCGATACCAGGGGTAGCGAACGAAAGGTCCACTATCGACCCCCCCTGGCGCCGAACGCACGTATTGGTGGCGCCCCTGTTCAGCAAACAAAGGCCCACCGCAGCTGCCCATTCTTCCACCGCCGTTCCGCGAGCGTCCGTCCTGGGAGATCCCCACGCCAAGGATTTGGCGTTAAAATCCCCCAGCACCACGACGTGGCGAGGTGCTAACCGCCGTATCGAGGCTTCCAGGCTAGCCAGGAAAACCTCAAAATCAGCCAGACTCCGGTTTGGGGAGAAGTACACGCCGTAAAGCGTGAGTCCCCCCCAGTCGGCAGCAACATATCCCGTACCCTTATCTCTGAGCGACAAGGGCGAGGAATGGAGCGCAGCGGAGCTGACGATCGCCACGGAGCCGTCCCGGTCACCCATCCAATTCGGACGAGGAGGAACGTAATAGGGCTCCGCGGCTACGGCAACAGCAATCGACCACTCTGCCATGGTTTGCAGGAAAAGATCCTGCGCGCCGGCAGAATGGTTGAGATTCGCCTGGAGGAGGGAAAAGCACTCACTGTCCATTACTGGACTCCGGTACTACATCCTCCTCCATTCGCGCTGGCGGCGGTGTACGAGGGGCAGCCTTGGCCGATTGGCTACCCCCCGGGCGTGGCTTTGGAGCCTGCGGGGGTTTGCACCCCTCCCGTCCCATGGCGTGGTTGGCAGGCAAATTACCCGCCGCACACGCTGGACAGTGGGGGGCAGCGGAACAGTCCGCCGCCTTGTGCCCCGGGCGACCGCAGCGGAAACAAAGTCCGCCGCAGTCGAAGCAACTAGTGCACTTCGGACGCATGTGTCCCGTCGCCATGCACTTGAAGCAGCGCGCGGGTCTCGCCGGCAGGATCGTAACCCTGGCGGCGCTGAAGCCCACGAGCAGCCTCCCTGCATCAGCCAATAATTTGGCCGCGGCAACGGGGCACTGCGCCCAAACCGCAAAAGCACCTCCGGGGCCGGGGCGAATGGCGCCGACCCTGATGGAGTCAAGAGCGCATTGGGTACGGGTCCCAATAGCCTCCCGAACTTCCTGGGCCGTGACCGAGTCATCCAGTCCCGAAATACGCATTTCTGCGCACTTCGTGGGCCTAGCGACTCTTACGCCTTCTTCCCCAGCAATCATCCCCCGCAGCTTCTCTGCGAAGAAATCTGCGTTCTTGCCTCCGTCTGGGCCTGGGAACTCGAGGATCCGAGCTCCCGTCTGCGAGGGCCGGGTGGTTGCACCCAGACCCCCGAGATCAGAGGCGGTGATGGTCCTCTTCACCCTCGCAAATATCTCCGCATAGGAGACTCCGCGCTCCTGTGCCTCCGACGACACCGTGACAACCACGGCGGCCGTTTTCGGCACTTGGAGCTTCGGCTTCCTAGCCACGACTCCTTTGGCAGCATTTGGGGCAGCCTTCTTCCCCTTTCTTCTGCGGCGCGACCTTTTGCTCACCGTCTGCCAGCCCTCGTTGGCGGAGACGAGGGGGGCGGGAGCAGGTGCGGGTGCAGGGGCACGAGCCTTAACCTCCTGGGCGCGTGGAGCGACCGAAGGGGCGGACGATGGTGCCGCCGTCGAACCCTTGGCAGGCTGGAGGCCTACCAGGGGTGTGGCTGGAGGGGCCGTGGCTCGTGCCGTCTTCCTCTTGGGCGCAGACGCCGCGCTTGTCGCGTAGGTCTCGACGCGTCCCCCAGAACAGGGTAGGGGCGTCGGAGCAGTAGCCGTGTACGGCTTTGCGACCGGCGGTGTACGGGAGGTCGGTGCCGGAGGCAGCCTTGCCTCCAGACTCCCGATGCGGGCAGCGATCTTGGACTCAAAAGAGCCCATGAGCTGCCGCAACTGCGCCTCGATTCCTCCAGAAGATGGAGAAGGCTGCGTCTTGCCCGGGCTGGCCAGAACAGCCCGGGGTGGACCGGCTTGGGAGGAGGCCAAGTCGGCCCGCAATCTAGCGAGCTCGGCGCGGAGCTCCGCCATGTCGGATCTCAGAGTCGCGTTCTCCTTACGCAACTGCTGCAACTCTCTGTTGGTGGCATCCGATCGACCAGCCAGGTCGTCCACCACCACCAGCAGCTTGGCACCTGCCTCTTTAAGGCCGCGCACAAAGGGGCCCTTGAGGTTAGTAGATTTTGTGGCTACCTCATAAACAGCAGCCACAGCATCTCCGGCACTCGCCTTGAGTTCCATCGTAGTAGGAGGGGATTGAAGGTCCCCCCCCGACCGTTGGTCCTCGGCGAGGAGCTGCGCCACCCGATCTTCGGCGTTGCGCTCTCCCTCCGTACGCGTGCGCAGGTACTTCTCCCTGCTGGAGAACACTGATCCGCACATTCCTCCTCTGCGGGCGGTCGGAATCTTGCTAGGGGTCTGGGAGACCCCCGCCATATCCCGTTGCGGTGAGCAGCTTCGGTTACGCTTCTGGGAAGCCCAGAGCCTACCTGGCCGCTTGCCACACACTACACCCTCGTCGTGGACTTCGGTATCCTCCATTACGTCCACGTCCGTAATGGAGGACTCAGAAACGGTCAGAGACCCCTTCCGTGGAACCTTAGGCGGCAACGGGGACGGGCCCCCACTCGCCTTAGCTCCCCTCGCGGTCTTACGACCCTTCTTGGAGACCGCAGAGATGCGGTTCGATGTACGAAGCGCGACCTTCGCGCTTTTCTCGGTGCCGGATTTACCGCTCGGCACAGGGCGGATGAGTCGCTGGGTGTCCCCCCCAGAGTACGCGGGACTGACGGAGCCGACTGGCTCCGCAAGGGATTCCCCGAGCGCGAAGTGCGCTCGGGACCCTCCTGGGTAGTTTTACTCGCATTAACCACCGACATTATTTTAAGTTTATAGACCTCCGTCTGGGTAGCCCTCGGGACTGAGATCCCCTCAGCCATTCATCCCATTGCCGGGCACCACAAGCGTGGGATTAGGGTATTTTTTATAGGGGTTTACTTCCCCGCAGCCCACAGAGCGTGAGCCCCCGTTCCTGTCAATTCAGGGTTACGGGTCGGGCCGGTCGGTGGTCTGTATCAGACCGTGTCCACCATCTATAAATAGACAGCGAACCCGCCGCCCCTCGCCCTTCTTCAGAAAGGCCCAGGGATGGACCAAAACCTCCCCTGTTTGCCCGGCGGCAAAGCAAAAGCAATAGCACGCCGAGCCCGCCACATTACTCCACTGTTTCCCCCCCAGTAGGAAACAAAAACAAAACAAAAGTAAAATGTAAAAATAAAAGAAGAAATAAATCAAAATCAAAATGAAAGGTGTAAAAATAAAAGTGTAAAAATATTGCAAGAAAGAAATAAACCAAAATAAAACAAAAATAAAATAATATAAAACAAAATAAACAAACAAAATAAAACAAGAGGGGCAGGGAGAACGCCCCGAGTGGCCCGAATACGGGCCCCACTCTTTGCCAGAACATTAGCCGTCCGGCGATCAAAAAGTGATCACCGTCCGTTGCCCAGGGTGCACCACGAGGAGGTTTTCCGGCACTTAGCACCCCAACCTAACCTAACCTTTTTTTTTTTTTTTTTTTTATGGCCGTAAAAAATGCCTAACGCACACCTCCAGCACCCGGGGCAGACGCTGGAGGTAGTGTGGGACCTGCCCCCACTAAAAAATCGGCCGTGTACCAACTCGCCGCCTTCACACGGATAGGCCGCCGAAATTTACTATTTCTTCGGCGGACCCACCCAGCGGCATAGCCCCATCGGGCATTCCTGCTCCTGCGGCGTTCTGGGTACACACAGAACGCCGCCATCGCGAAAGGCCGCGAGCGTGGGAATCTTCCCCGTCCATCACGCCCACAGCCCCACCAAACGACGTCACGCGCGACTGCGCCTCGACGTCGCCCGGTTCGCCGGCGACGGGGCAGACTAGCCCCGCCGCCTCCCCCCACGAGATGAAGTTCCCGCAGGAGGATGCGACCGCGTCCTGGACCCCCTATCGCGAAACGCATCCTGTACCCCTGTCACTGACGACAGGGGCGAGGAGCGAGCACGTCTAAGGGAGTCCGTTAGGTGGAGGGTGGAGAGGCTTGAGAGGGCGCCTCGTCTTCACCCTCCTCCATCCGCACCGGAGCCTGGGTGCTGGGGTCGGCCACAGCTCGGCCCGTCCCCGAGGGCGGCTTGACACCCTTGGGGGGCTTTGCAGCCTTGGGGGGCTTGCAGCCTGCCCTTCCCATCATGTGGTCGGCGGGCTGGTTGCCCGCCGCGCACACGGGGCAGTGGGGAGCGGCATTACACGCCGCTGCCGTATGCCCCGATTGACCGCAGCGGAAACAGAGTCCGCTGCAGTCTAGGCTGCTGGTGCATTGAGGGCGCAGGTGCCCTGCGCCCATGCACCTGTAGCACCTCGCGGGCCTCGCCTCGAGGATGGTGATCCTCGCGGCAGAGACACCTACGAGGAGCCGCCCCACCTCTGCCAAAACTTTGGCCGCGGCAACGGGGCAACGTGCCCACGCCGCACCAACTCCGCCGGGGCCGGGGCGGATCGCGCCGACCTTCACGGTTCCGGGAGAGCACTGAGCCTTCTGCTCTATTGCCTCCCGGACCTCCTCGGACGTTACGGAGTCGTCCAGACCGGAGACGCGCAACTCCGCGCACTTCATCGGCCTGGCGACCCTTACGCCCTCCTCGCCTCCCGCAATACGCCTGAGCGTTTCCGCCACCAGGTCGGCCTTCTTTGCGCCCTCCGCCCCCGGAACCTCGAGAAGTCTAGCCCCTGTCTGCGAGCGTCGGAACCTGACTTCTACGCCCCCCGCAGCTACGAGAGCGGCCTTCGCGTTAGTGAAGAGGCTGGCGTAAGTAACGCCTCTGCTCTCCGCCTCCGGCGACACCGTCACGAGGACGGCGGCCGTTTTCGGCGGAGAGAGCTTCGGCCTCTTCCTGCCCCTTTTTACCGGAGCGGCCTCCTGCGAAGAGGGGGCGGCAGCGACTACCTGCACAGAGGACGCCGCAGCGGCTCTCTCTTTCTTCTGGCGCCGCGATTTCTTGCTCCCCGCCATTTGCCATTCCTCACAAGAGGTGGCAGTGGCGGGAGCAGACGCAGGCGCCGGGCGATGGACCTGAGCCGCTGGGGCGCACGAGGCATCCACTACGGCTCCTCTCGGTCCACGCTGCGGCGGGGGTTTAGAATCTCCCCTCCGCGGCCGCACACCTTGGTCACCCGGTCTTGAGGCAACCGCTGCTGCAAAGGACCCGGCCCGTCCCCCTGTACGGGGTGGGGGCGGTCCCATTGGTGACCCCTGAGAAGGCTTCGGCTTGGGCCCTGCAAGCGGCGGCCGACAGCTAGGCTCCGGGGGGAGACGCGCTTTTATGCCTTCTAGGCGCGCGTCGAAGAGGCCCCCGAAAAGAAGAGCGAGCTGCCTCATCTGCGACTCTGTAAAAGAGTCGTCAGATGGCTTCTCTCCGCGATGGGCCGGGACAGAACCGGCCGGCACAGCACTGTCCAAGGCCGGGGCAAAACCGGCTCTAGCCGATCCAAAATCGGCACGCAATAGAGTTATTTCGGCGCGAAGCGCCTTTAACTCTTCCTCCAGGCGAGAGTTGTCGGCCCGCAACCTCTGAGTCTCCACTTCGTTGGCAGTGAAGCGCTCAAACAGCGCCTCCACCACCTCCTTCAATGTAGAGGCCGACGCCTTCAGGCCCTTGGCGAAGGTGCCCTTAAGGTTCTTGCTTTTTTGAGCAACGTTCTCGATGACTTTCACAGAGGTGGCGGCCGATTCCATGAGCTCGTTCATGGTCTTCGGGGAGCTAACTCCCTCCGACGGGTGGAGCTCACCCAAGAGCTGCTGTACTTGCTCCTCAGCGACTATTTCACCCTCTGTTCGGCCTCTATTATAGGCCTCCCGCCTGGAAAACACGCCTGGCGTCACATTGGCAGCCGTCTTTGCGGGGGGTGTCTGCGGCCGAGCAAACCTAGCCACAGATCCCCCTCTTTGGGACGAGTGAACCTTCCTAGGGACATCAAGGTCAACCTCAGGAAGGTTCTCACAGTCTCCGGGAGAGGCTCCACGCTTTTGCTGTCGAGCGCGGCACTCATCCACCAACTGGTCTATTTCGCTAACCGTTGAGCTTAGCGACGATTCCGACCCAAACCGGCCCGAGCGCAACAAACTCTCCAGCGACGCAGAGGTCACCGAAGTCCTGGAACCGCTCAGCCGGCCGGACTCAGCCACTTCTCGGGGCAAACTGCCCCCACTCTTTGCTGCGTTCTCTCCTTCTCTATCAGCAACAACATCTTTATTCACGAGCCTCGGGCTCCTCCTCCGATTAAAAATATTTTTAAGTTTTGAATCATCCATAATGAATCCCACGAGTATGGGGGAAATAAAGGTCCACCCGGGCAGTGCCCCCTGTACCCGGGTAAGCGTAGATTTGTATCCCAACTGGGGGGTCCGCAGGTGCCCCAGCTGGGGGTAGCGCTTGGAACCGAACATCCCATCGGCCATGCATCCTCTGGTCACGCTCCGCAACACAGGATTCGGGGATTTTTTATAGAGGTTGTCATCCTCGCAGCCCAGGCGACCAAGCCAAGACCCTCGCCCCCGCTCGGAGCCGTGAGACGTGGCCACGACACTCCTAATCGGGATTGCGATATCCGACGGTGGCAGAAAGAAGATCTCCCCGCCCGCTCGACGGCAGTGTGAGTGCACGTCAAGCCCGTCCTCCGGGCAGCCCAGGAATGGGCCACCCCCTACTCTGCCAGAACATTAGCCGTGTGACGGTGGTTTCGCGAAACGCCGCGAATCCACCGGCACACGTTGCCCAGGGTGCACCACGAGGAGGTTTTCCGGCACTTAGCACCCCAACCTAACCTAACCTAACCTAACCTAACGTAACCTTTTTTTTTTTTTTTTTTTTTTTTTTTTTTTTTTTTTTTTTTATTTTTTTTTTAAGGCCGTAAAAAATGCCTAACGCACACCTCCAGCACCCGGGGCAGACGCTGGAGGTAGTGTGGGACCTGCCCCCACTAAAAAATCGGCCGTGTACCAACTCGCCGCCTTCACACGGATAGGCCGCCGGAATTTGCTATTCTTCGGCGGACCCACCCAGCGGCATAGCCCCATCGGGCATTCCTGCTCCTGCGGCGTCCTGGGTACACACAGAACGCCGCCATCGCGAAAGGCCGCGAGCGTGGGAAACTTCCCCGTCCATCACGCCCACAGCCCCACCAAACGACGACACGCGCGACTGCGCCTCGACGTCGCTCGGTTCGCTGGCGACGGGGCAGACTATCCCCGCCGCCTCCCCCCACGAGATGTATTACCCGCAGGAGGGTGCGACCGCGTCCTGGACCCCCTATCGTGCAACGCATCCTGTACCCCTATCACTGACGACAGGGGCGAGGAGCGAGCCCGTCTAAGGGAGTCCGTTAGGTGGAGGGTGGAGAGGCTTGAGAGGGCGCCTCGTCTTCACCCTCCTCCATCCGCACCGGAGCCTGGGTGCTGGGGTCGGCCGCAGCTCGGCCCGTCCCCGAGGGCGGCTTGACAGCCTTGGTGGGCTTTGCAGCCTTGGGGGGCTTGCAGCCTGCCCTTCCCATCATGTGGTCGGCGGGCTAGTTGCCCGCCGCGCACACGGGGCAGTAGGGAGCGGCAGAACACGCCGCTGCCGTATGCCCCGTTTGACCGCAGCGGAAACAGAGTCCGCTGCAGTCTAGGCTGCTGGTGCATTGAGGGCGCAGGTGCCCTGCGCCCATGCACCTATAGCACCTCGCGGGCCTCGCCTCGAGGATAGTGATCCTCGCGGCAGAGACACCCACGAGGAGCCGCCCCACCTCTGCCAAAACTTTGGCCGCGGCGACTGGGCAACGCGCCCACGCCGCACCAACTCCGCCGGGGCCGGGGCGGATCGCGCCGACCTTCACGGTTCCGGGAGAGCACTGAGCCTTCTGCTCTATAGCCTCCCGGACCTCCTCGGACGTTACGGAGTCGTCCAGGCCATCCTCCTGCGAAGAGGGGGCGGCAGCGACTTCCTGCACAGAGGGCGCAGCGGCTCTCTGTTTCTTCCGGCGCTGCGATTTCTTGCTCCCCGCCGTTTGCCACTCCTCAGAAGAGGTGGCGGTGGCGGGAGCAGGCGCAGGCGCCGGTCGATGGACCTGAGCCGCTGTGGCGCATGAAGCGTCCATAACGGCTTCTCTCGGCGCACGCTGCGGCGGGGGTTTGGAAACTCCCCTCCGCGGCCGCACACCTTGGTCAACCGGTCTTGAGGCAGCCGCTGCTGCAAAAGACCCGGCCCGTCCCCCTGTACGGGGTGGTGGCGGCCCCATTGGTGGCCCCTGAGGAGGCTTCGGCTTGGGCACTGTGAGCGGCGGCCGACAGCTCGGCTCCGGGGGCAGACGCGCCTTGATGCCCTCAAGGTGCGCGTTCATGAGGCTCCCGAATAGGATAGTGAGCTGTCGCATTTGCGCCTCCGTGAAGGAATCGCTAGGCGACAGCTCTCTGGCTTGGGCTGGCACATTCAGGACGGAACCTGTTGGCACAGCGTCCACCCTGGCCTGGACAGAACCGACGGCCTTGACCGATTGAAATTCGGCCCGCAACTGCGTAATCTCGGCGCGGAGCGCCCTAACTTCGGCCTCTAAGCGGGAGCTGTTGGCCCGCAACTCCACGCAACTATCGGAGAGCGTGTCCACCACCTCCTTAAGGACGGAGGCTGACTCCTTCAAGCCTTTTGCGAAGGTGCCCTTCAGATTCTTAGATTTGGCTGCCACCTTCGCAATGACCGCTATTGAAGCAGTCGCCGATTCCACGAGCTCTGTCACGGTTTTCGGGGCAATTACCCCTCCCGACGAGTGGAGCCCGTCCATTAGTTGCTGGACTTGGTCCTCAGCGACTAACTCTCCTTCTGTGCGGCCTCGGTTGTAAGCCTCCCTTCTAGAAAACACGCCAGACGTTGTTGCGACTGGCGCGATTTTAGCAGCCGTCTTTGCTGGCGGTGTCTGCGGCCGAGCAAATCTAGCCACAGATCCCCCTCTTTGCAAAGAGTGGACCTTCCTGTTCCGGTTCTCACCGTCTCCAGGAGAAGCACCGCGCTTCTGCTGTCGAGCGCGGCACTCATCAACCGACAGCGCGTCTGGACCGATGCTTGAACCACCCACCAACTGGTCCATATCGCTCACTGCTGAGCTGAGCGAGGATTCTGAGCCGAACCGGCCCGAGCACAACAAACTCTCCAGCGACGCAGAGGTCACTGAAGTCCTTCGCTGTTCGTCCTCCACCTCTTTCTCCTTCTCCTTCTCCTTCTCCTTCTCAGGGAGCGCTACGCTCCTCTTATTAAATATATTTTTCAATTTATTTGTATCCATAATGAATCCCACGAGTATGGGGGAAATAAAGGTCCACCCGGGCAGTGCCCCCTGTACCCGGGTAAGCGTAAATTTGTATCCCAGGGGGGGGGTCCGCAGGTGCCCCAGCTGGGGGTAGCGCTTGGAACCGAACATCCCATCGGCCATGCATCCTCTGGTCACGCTCCGCAACACAGGATTCGGGGATTTTTTATAGAGGTTGTCATCCTCGCGGCCCAGGCGACCAAGCCAAGACCCTCGTTCCCGTTCAAAGCCGTAAGACATGTCTACGACACTCCTACTAGGGATTACGATATCCGACGGTGGCAGAAAGAAGATCTCCCCGCCCGCTCGACGGCAGTGTGAGTGCACGTCAAGCCCGTCCTCCGAGCAGCCCAGAATGGGCCACCCCCTACTCTGCCAGAACATTAGCCGTGTGACGGTGGTTTCGCGAAACGCCGCGAATCCACCGGCACACGTTGCCCAGGGTGCACCACGAGGAGGTTTTCCGGCACTTAGCACCCCAACCTTTTTTTTTTTTTTTTTTTTTTTTTAAGGCCGTAAAAAATGCCTAACGCACACCTCCAGCACCCGGGGCAGACGCTGGAGGTAGTGTGGGACCTGCCCCCACTAAAAAATCGGCCGTGTACCGTCGCGCCACCTGCGCGAACGGGCCGCCGGAATCTGCTATACCATCGGCGGCCAATTCAGTGGCAGTGCCCGGCGCGGCGAGATGCCGGGCACTCCTACTCCGGCGGCGTCCTGGGGTACACTGCAGGACGCCGACGTCGCGGAAGGCTACGAGTGGGGGGAAAAGGCCCCGTCAACCCCCACCCGCGGCCCCACCATTAGGGCGGCATCAGGCGCAGATGGTCGCGCCGACGCCGCCCGGTTCGCCGGCGACGAAGCGGATCAGCAAGGGAGTCCTCCTCCCTGCGTCGCTCCGCCGCCTCCTTCTGCGAGATGACGTCCTCGCAAAAGGATGCGACCGCGTTCCAAGACGTCTCGCTGCGGACCATAGATGACACCACGGTCGGCAGCGAGAGGTCACGACCCACCACTGCGGTGAGGACTCGACGCTGCTGCTTCCAGGCAGGGCACTGCTCGAGAGTGTGCTGCGCCGAGTCCTCACCGCAATCGCAGTGATGACAGTCGGGACGCGATTCCCTCCGCGCAACCGAATGCAGATACTTTCCGAAGCACCCATGCCCGGAAAGAACCTGCACCAGCCGGAAGAAAAGGGTCCCGTGCTGCCTCACCGCCCACTCCTCAAGGACCGGCTGGAGCGCCTCCACGGTTCGGAAACCGGCACGTGGAGCCCCCAGCCGGGACCTCCACCGGGCCATGATGTCCCGGTGGGCCTGACTGCGCCAGGCGCGCAGTTGTTCGGGCATGGGGCAAGAGCCCCCAGCCCGGACCCCCGCCGCCTGCCAGTAGACGTCGGCGAGTACTTCCGCATCCAAATCCCACGGGGGAGTTCCGGCCAACGCGCACGCCGCATCGGTGGACATACATACATACATACATACATATCAACCCATATGATGGCCCACTGCTGGGCACGGGTCTCCCCAGTAGAACCTACTGGTATGTAGATCCTGGGGGTAATTGCCATAATCGCCACGCTTGGCGAGCGGGTTGGCGATCGCAGTTAGGCTTTAAGTACGCAGGGGACGCTGCTGCCCGTCCTCCGGAGTGAAATCCCTTAGTCGCCTTGACGACACCCACGGGTAGAGATGGGGTGGTACTATTCTTAAGCCGGCACCACACGGCTTCGGTGGACACCGTGCGGTAACCGCGTATGGCCCGGACCGCCATGGTTCGTTGGGGTCTCCACAAGCGAACCCTATTCTGGGCGGACAGGGTCTCCGCCCACACGGGCGCGCCGTAAAGCGCCATCGACCGTACCACCCCCATGTAAAGCCGTCGGCTTGAGGCACTGGGACCGCCAAGATTCGGCAAAAGCCGACCCAGGGCGGCAGCAGTAGCCTCAAGTTTGGGCACAAGGATGCGAAAATGCTCGTCGAAGAGCCATCGCCCATCCAACACCAACCCCAGATATTTCATCTGGGGGCGTATCGGTACGAGGACCGAGTTGACGACCAAGGAGGCGCCAGCGGGTGGACCGCGACGGGGCCCATGAAACAACAGGGCCTCCGTCTTTTCAAGCGCCACTCTCAACCCCAGCGCGGCCCAATCGCATCCCATGTTCCACAAGAGCGGTCCTAAGACCGACCCCTGAGGAACACCGCACGACATTGCCCTGCGCCTCACTTCTCCTTCACTATCCTCGTACAGGACACACCGGCCTTGCAAATAGTCGGCCACCAGCTGCCTCAGGTAATCGGGCACTCCATGGAACCGGAGCGCCTCACCGATGCAGCCGAATGGCAGAGTATTGAAGGCGTTGGCGATGTCAAGCGATACCGCCAATAAAACCCCGCCGCCGAGGACTGCCTCCTCAGCCGCGGCCCTCAGACGCAGAATGGCATCGACCGTCGAACGCCCGGCACGAAAGCCGTACTGGGCATCGGACAGATCGGGGCCGACCTCGCGCAAGTGGCGGACGATACGGGTAGCGAGAACTCTCTCAAGCAACTTCCCCGCCTCGTCCAGCAGCACGATAGGCCTGAAGGCCGCGACCGAATCGGGAGATCTACCCGGCTTCGGTAGGAGAACCAGCTTCCCCGTTTTCCAACAGTCAGGGAACCGTCCGGACGCCAGGCAAACGTCGAACAGCCCCCTGAGGCGGTCTCCCATGTGGTTGAGGACCAGGGCCAACACTCGGGCAGGAATCCCGTCAGGCCCGGGGGCGGTACTCTTCGAACGAATCCGAAGTACAGCCGCCCCCACCTCCGCCTCCGTGACGGGCGGAACACTGGGCTCGGCCTCCCGGTCGTCGGTCTCAGAGACCATTGCCGGTGGCGTGTGCTCCGCACGTTGCGGGAAAAGGGCCTCAACCACTTCCACGAGGAAGCTGGGCTGGAGAGTCTCTGTAAGGGGGGGGCCCGACGAGCGGAGCTTATTCAGCGCCGCTCTGTAGGGGCGACCCCAGGGGTCACGATCTAGACCCTCCAGCATCTCCTGTCTCGCCGTCTCCTTCGCGCGGCAGATGGCCAGCTTGAATGCGTCCCTCGCATTGCGATACGCTTCATACAGCTGGTCCTCCCTCTCTACGTCGCGGTGACGCCGTCGACTGCGGGTGTAGATCCTCCGGGCACGAATACAGGCCGCACGGAGTTCCGCCAACTCTGGGGACCACCAGTAGACCTCCTTCCTCGGAGGACGACGTCGGAAACGTGGCATGGCCGCATCGCAAACCTGCGTAAACGCATCGCGAATACGGACAGCCGTGACGTCGATGTCCTCGGTCGGAGGTGGTGAGGACGACCACGATTGAACGATAGCCGCCTCCTCCAGCAGTTCCCTGTCGAGTCGACCCACAGCCCACCGCGGGAATCGGGATTGTCTGCCCGCCGCGTGACCCCTACTGGCGCCCTGGGACCGGGAGAGCTCAAACCGGATGTACAAGTGATCCGAGAGCGTCTCAACCTCAGCCAGTACGCGCCAGTTCCTTACGCGTGCCTCGACACCAGGGGTAGCGAACGAAAGGTCCACTATCGACCCCCCCTGGCGCCGAACGCACGTATTGGTGGTGCCCCTGTTCAGCAAACAGAGGCCCACCGCAGCTGCCCATTCCTCTACCGCCGCTCCGCGAGCGTCCGTCCTGGGAGATCCCCACGCCAAGGATTTGGCGTTAAAATCCCCCAGCACCACGACGTGGCGAGGTGCTAGCCGCCGTATCGAGGCTTCCAGGCTAGCCAGGAAAACCTCAAAATCAGCCAAACTCCGGTTTGGGGAGAAGTACACGCCGTAAAGCGTGAGTCCCCCCCAGTCAGCAGCAACATATCCCGTACCCTTATCTCTGAGCGACAAGGGCGGGGAATGGAGCGCAGCGGAGCTGACGATCGCCACGGAGCCGTCCCGGTCACCCATCCAATTCGGACGAGGAGGAACGTAATAGGGCTCCGCGGCTACGGCAACAGCAATCGACCACTCTGCCATGGTTTGCAGGAAAAGATCCTGCGCGCCGGCAGAATGGTTGAGATTCGCCTGGAGGAGGGAAAAGCACTCACTGTCCATTACTGGACTCCGGTACTACATCCTCCTCCATTCGCGCTGGCGGCGGTGTGCGAGGGGCAGCCTTGGCCGATTGGCTACCCCCCGGGCGTGGCTTTGGAGCCTGCGGGGGTTTGCACCCCTCCCGTCCCATGACGTGGTTAGCAGGCAAATTACCCGCCGCACACGCTGGACAGTGGGGGGCAGCGGAACAGTCCGCCGCCTTGTGCCCCGGGCGACCGCAGCGGAAACAAAGTCCGCCGCAGTCGAAGCAACTAGTGCACTTCGGACGCATGTGTCCCGTCGCCATGCACTTGAAGCAGCGCGCGGGTCTCGCCGGCAGGATCGTAACCCTGGCGGCGCTGAAGCCCACGAGCAGCCTCCCCGCATCAGCCAATAATTTGGCCGCGGCAACGGGGCACTGCGCCCAAACCGCAAAAGCACCTCCGGGGCCGGGGCGAATGGCGCCGACCCTGATGGAGTCAAGAGCGCATTGGGTACGGGTCCCAATAGCCTCCCGAACTTCCTGGGCCGTGACCGAGTCATCCAGTCCCGAAATACGCATTTCTGCGCACTTCGTGGGCCTGGCGACTCTTACGCCTTCCTCCCCAGCAAGTATTCCCCGCAGTTTCTCCGCGAAGAAATCCGCGTTTTTTCCTCCGTCTGGACCAGGGAACTCGAGGATTCGAGCTCCCGTCTGCGAGGGCCGGGTGGTAGCACCCAGACCTGCGAGATCGGAGGCGGTGAGATTTCTCTTCACCGACGCAAAGATCTCCGCGTAGGACACTCCTCGCTCCTGTGCCTCCGGCGACACCGTGACAACCACGGCGGCCGTTTTCGGCACTTGGAGCTTCGGCTTCCTAGCCACGGCTCCTTGGGCAGCTGTTTTTGAAGCAGCCTTCTTCTTTTGCCTGCGTCGTGACCTTTTGCTCACCGTCTGCCACTCATCAGCGGGGACGAGGGGTGCGGGAGCAGGTGCAGGCGCAGGGGCACGAGCCTCGACCTTCTGGGCGCGTGGAGCGACTGAAGGGACGGAAGACGGCGCCGCCCTCGAAACCTGAGAAGGCTGGGGGCCTCCCTGGGACTGGGCTTCGCGCGTCTTCCCGGCCGTGGAAGGGGCCGGACCTCGTGCCGTCGTTTTCTTAGGCGCAGACGCCGCGCTTGCCGCGTAAGTCACGACGCGTCCCCCAGAACAGGGTAGGGGCGTCGGAGCGGTAGCCGTGTACGGCTTAGCGACAGGCGGTGTACGGGAGGTCGGCGCCGGAGGCAATCTTGCCTCCAGACTCCCGATGCGGGCAGCGATTTTGGACTCGAATGAGCCCATCAGCTGCCGCAACTGCGCCTCGATACCTCCAGAGGAGGGAGAAGGCTGCGTCTTCTTTGCCGGACTGGCCGAAACAGCCCGGGGTGAGCCGAATTGGGAGGAGGCTAGGTCGGCCCGCAGTCTGGCGAGCTCGGCGCGGAGCTCCGCCATGTCCGACCGCAGAGTGGCGTTCTCCGAGCGCAACTGCTGTATCTCCCTGGTGGTGGCGTCCGTGCGACCGGCCAGGTCGTCCACCACTACGAGCAGTTTAGCGCCCGCCTCCTTAAGGCCGCGCACAAAGGGGCCCTTCAAATTGGTGGATTTGGTAGCCACCTCGTAAATCGCGGCTACCGCATCCCCGGCCCTCGCCTTGAGTTCCGACGTAGTAGGAGGGGATTCAAGGTCCCCCCCCGACCGTCGGTCCTCGGCGAGGAGCTGCACCACCCGGTCTTCGGCGGTGCGCTCGCCCTCTGTGCGCGTGCGCAGGTATTTCTCCCTGCTGGAGAATACAGAGCCACTGGCTCCTCCCCTACGCGCTGTAGGTATTTTGCTGAGGGTCTGGGAGACCCCCGGCACCTCCTGTGGCGGCGAGCGGCTGCGGCCACGCTTCTGGGAAACCCAGAGCCTGCCTGGCCGCTCGTCACGCACCGCTTTGTCGTCGTGGACTTCAGTAGCCTCCATTATGTCCACGTCCGTAATGGAGGACTCCGAGGCGGTCAAAGAGCCCGTACGCGGAACTTTTGGCGGCAACGGGGACGGAACCCCACTCGCCTTAGCCCCTCTAACGGTCTTTCGACCCTTCTCGCGGACCGCGGAAATGCGGTTCGAAGTTCGGAGCGCGACCTTCGCGCTCTTCTTTGTGCCGGATTTACCGCTCGGCAACGGGCGGGTGTGTCGTTGGTTGTCCCCCCCAGAGTACGCGGGACTGACGGAGCCGACTGGCTCCGCAAGGGATTCCCCGAGCGAAGTGCGCTCGGGACCCTCCTGGGTAGAAATAACGAATTCCTTGACCTTCGACATAGTTTTGAGTTTCGAGACCTCCGTCTGGGTAGCCCTCGGGACTGAGATCCCCTCAGCCATTCATCCCATTGCCGGGCACCACAAGCGTGGGATTAGGGTATTTTTTAAAGGGGTTTACTTCCCCGCAGCCCACAAAGTGTGAGCCCCCGTTCCTGTCAATTCAGGGTTACGGGTCGGGCCGGCCGGTGGTCTGTATCAGACCGTGTCCGCCATCTATAAATAGACAGCGAACCCGCCGCCCCTCGCCCTTCTTCGGAAAGGCCCAGGGATGGACCAAAACCTCCCCTGTTTGCCCGGCGGCAATGCAAAAACAAAAGCACGCCGAGCCCGCCACATCACTCCGCTGTTTCCCCCCCAGCAGGAAACAAAATAAAACATAAAAGAAAAAGAAAAGCAAATTGTAAAATGAAACGGTAAAAACCAAAACAAAAGGTGTAAAAATAAAAGTATAAAAAATAAATATTGGAATAAAATAAAAAGTGAAATAAATAAACCGAAATAAAACAAAAGTAAAACAAAATAAAATAAAACAAAATAAAACTACAGGGGCACAGGGAGAGACGCCCCGAGTGGCCCGAATACGGGCCCCTCTCTTTGCCAGAACATTAGCCGTCCGGCGATCAAAAAGTGATCACCGTCCGTTGCCCAGGGTGCACCACGAGGAGGTTTTCCGGCACTTAGCACCCCACTTAGCACCCCAACCTAACCTAACCTAACCTAACCTAACCTAACCTTTTTTTTTTTTTTTTCGTGTGGAAAATCGCCGAATACCACCCCATCGAGGGCACGACGGGATGGTTATGTCGGAGTCGAACCGACTAAAAAAAAAAAAAAAAAAAAAAAAACCACACGGTGTTCCTTCTGCGGGAGGTCTTTAAGGTCGCGGTCAGGGTGACTCTTGCGAAAAATTCCTCGACCCTCGACAGACCATGGCTGCCGTTTGGATGTATGGCTGCCTCGTCTTGATAAATAAGAGGGGTTCCTTGCCCCTCACCTCATTCTGAAGAGAGGCGCGCGTGGAACACGACGCGCCGCCGTCTCGGGCCTGTTCTGGTCGAGTGGCCTGGTGCCCTCCAAGCCACTCGCAGGCCAGCGCTCATGGGGGCTGGAGGTCGTTGCGTTGCCTCCGGCGCCCGGTGCGTCTGCTGCGGGATGGGAGTGTGGTGCTGTTCTCCCTGTCCCTCTCCGCCGCTTCCTTTGCGTTCATCACCGCCTCGCAGAAGGCTGCGGCAGACTCCCAGGCGCTTTCGCTCATAGTGATCGCTTGTGCGAGGGTTGGGAGCGTAATTATGCTGGCGCCGATATTCATCGCGAGATCTTGGCGCTGTCCCGCCCACGCTGAACATTCCGCTAGGGTATGCAGCGCCGTGTCCTCGCGGCTGTCTTCGCAGTGGTGGCACTCCGGTGTCGGCTCACGGCCGATGCGACACAGGTACTTGCCGAAGCATCCATGCCCCGATAATACCTGCGTCAGCCTGAAAGTTAGGGCCCCATGGCGCCTCTCCAGCCACTCTTCTAATATCGGTGCTAATGCAGACACCGTGGCCTGACCCGCTTTTGGTTGCGCCAATCGCGCTCTCCAGTCGTCCAATAACGTTTCTTTAAGCAGCGCCCGCTGCGCCGATATCTCTTGCGGAACTGGGCGCAGGTCGTTCACGTGAGCGTTTTTGCGCCAATTGTAGAGTCCTGCAAGGACTTTGGCCTCTAAGTCCCAAGGAGGGGATCCAGCCAGGAGACTTGCCGCTTCGAAGGAGATGGTACGGTACCCTCTTATGACCCTGACAGCCATCGCTCTTTGTGGCCTGTGAAGTTCTGCCGAATTGCGTTCCGTCAGGTCATTGGCCCACACGGGAGCACCGTACAGTGCCATCGAACGAACAATGCCCGTGTATAGTCTGCGAACTGATGTGTCGGGCCCTCCTAAGTTGGGCAATAAACCTGCGAGCGCCCCTGCCGCTTTTATCAATTTTGGGGCCAGCCCGCGAAGATGTGGCCCGAAGTCCCAGCGGCTGTCGAGAACGAGTCCCAAGTACTTCAGCGTTGATTTTACGCTGATGCGGATGCCTCCCACTGTGATATTCAACTCGGGGGGTGGCCGATTTCGAGGTCCGTGAAACACTATTGCCTCGGATTTGCTAAGGGCCACCTCCAAGCCCAGTCGCCGGATTCGAGTAACTATTTGAGCGACTCCTGCTGTGGCTAGTATTGTGGCCTGCCGATGCGTTTTCGCTCGTGCCGTCACCAGTGTGTCATCGGCGTAACAAATAACACTAACGCCGTGTAGTAGTGTACCTCGGAGTACCCAGTCGTATCCGATGTTCCAAAGGAGCGGTCCGAGAACTGACCCCTGTGGAACACCGCATACCATTTCTCGCCGGACGGCTTCTTCATGGCCAGAATAGATGATGGCCCTTTCCGATAAGTAATTGCCGACAAGTCGCAACAAGTAAGGCGGCACCTGGTGATAACTTAGTGCCTCTCTAATACAACTCCAAGGAAGCGTGTTGAAAGCATTGGCGATATCCAAGGACACCGCCAGGATGACTTCGCCGCAGGACATAGCTTCTTCAGCCAGGGCCCTCACGCGCAAGATGGCATCTACGGTAGAGCGTCCCCGGCGGAAACCGTATTGGTTGTCGGCAAGATTCGGCCCCAGCGTATTTAAATGCCCGACGAGACGGTCGGCGATGATACGTTCGAAGAGTTTCCCCATCTCGTCGAGCAGCACTATAGGCCGATATGCAGACGGAGACTCTGCTGGGCGTCCCTCTTTGCGCAAGAGGACCAGCTTCCCCACCTTCCACGTCGTAGGAAACTGGCCTCGCTCGCAGCACGCGGTGAGGAGCTCCCTTGCTTGTGGCTCCAAAACTTGTAGGGCCAGGCCTAATGCTCGGCCGGGAATGCCATCCGGGCCAGGCGCGGTGTTCTTGCCGAGCATCTTCTTAACCGCAGCACTGACCTCAGCTTCGGATATTTCCGGAACGTTCCCAACATCATCCTCTGGAGCTAGTGAGGGTAGCGCCATAATGGGTGGTGGGTGTGCCGCATTGGAGGGAAACAAAGTGTTGACCACCTCCTCTAAGAATTCCGGCTGGAGACTTTGGGTAAGTGGAGGCGCCCACGGGCGAATCTTGCCCCGTACCATACGGTATGGGCGACCCCACGGGTCTCGATCCAAAGTTGCCAGAAGTTCTTCTCGGGCCTGGATTTTCACCGTTTTAATTGCCGCTTGAAGGGCCTTTCTTGCGGCTCGGTATGCGTTGTATAGTTCGGCCTCTACGGCAGCTGAATCAGGAGAACGTCGTCGTCGTCTGCGGTGCCTCGTATACTGGCGTCGCGTTGTAACGCATTCCTGACGTAGATGCGCGATTTCTTGCGACCACCAGTACACTTGTCGCTTCGCGCGTCCGGGGCGAACTCGCGGCATTGCCGCGTCGCATATGCGGGACACGACTTGTTGAAAGTTGATAGCCTCCGTATTTACGTTCTCTGGACTGCCGGGTGCGGAAACCCAGGCTTCCACAATGGCGGCCTCCAATAGAGCGTCCCGATTTAGTTTTTTCAGTGCCCAGCGTCGTTCACATTCTTCGGAGACCATGCTGCGGGTTGCTGCATCGGAGGTCTGAGCGGAAATGTTGAACCGAATATACCGGTGGTCGGATAGTGTTTCCGCTTCCTCAACGACACGCCAACCTTGCACACGACGAGCTGCCGCCGGACTCGCAAACGAGACGTCCACGATGGATCCCCCATTGTGACGCACGCACGTGTCCACTGACCCGCGATTAAGGACTAGTAGGCCTGACGTTAGCGTCCACTCCTCTAGTGCTGCGCCCCTTGCGTCCGTGGCCGGGGATCCCCACAATGTAGCCTTCGCATTCAAGTCGCCGACTACAATAACGGAGCGACTGCGGCTGACCACGACATCCAGCTGACTTAGAAAGTCTTCAAATTCCGCGAGGGTGCGGTTGGGTGAAAAATAGCAAGCCACCACCATTGACGACTCTACGGACGCTGCCACCCATCCCGGGCCCTTTGAGATATTGTTGAGAGCGGGGGAACCAGCAGCAGTCCGTGAGATAATGGCTACGACATTGTCCAAGTCGCCCGCCCAATCGTCCCTGGAGGGTACAAAATAAGGCTCGGCGACCACCGCGATGTTAATAGACCACTCCGCCATACTCTGAAGCAGGAGATCCTGAGCTCTGGCAGAATGGTTTGCGTTTGTTTGAAGTAATCTGAGTATGGCCATTATTTATTGGTAGATTGCATTCCCTCCGTTGATTTAGCCGCGGGCGTTGATTGTGGGCAGTTTTTTGTTCCCATCAAGTGCTCCGCCGGCTTTTCGCTTGCGGCACACATTATGCAGTGCGGCGTTGCAGAGCATGTACTCGCATTATGACCGGCGATTCCGCAGCGATAGCATTTGTCGCTGCAGTCCACATCTGAAGTGCATTTCGCCCCTAAATGGCCAACCGCTAAGCACCGGTAGCATCTAGCGGGCTTCGGCTCCATGAGCTTCACTCGCGCCGTGGTCCATTCACCCACCAGTAATTTGCGTGCGGTGACCAGCTTCTTAGCTGCCGCCACGGGGCAGCTTACAATGGTGGTGCCTCCTGACCCCAACACGGACCTGGGCAGCGTTGCAATCCCCCGCCTTTGCCACCGCGTCTGCTACTTCTGCTGTAGTTGCGGTCTCGTCTAAGCCCAACACGCGTATGTCTACGCTCTTGCTGGGCCTGGTCACCCGAACTTCTTTATCTTTAAAGAGCCCCTTCAGTTTTTCGGCCAGAGCATCTGCTTTCGCGCCGCTTGTGGCTCCTTTAACATGCAGCAAGCGTGCTCCAGTTTGTGTCTCCGTCACGCGTACGTGTGGGATTCCCAGCTCAGCTAATTTTACCTCGGATTTTGCCTTAAGTAAGACGTCTTTGTAGGACAGACCGCTCTTACCGGCCTCCGGCAACAGAGTCAGTACCACGGCCGTTGTTCGTGGTACTTGAAGACCTCTCTC
The DNA here is from genome assembly GCA_945859575.2 of Herminia tarsipennalis. Lineage (NCBI taxonomy): Eukaryota > Metazoa > Arthropoda > Insecta > Lepidoptera > Erebidae > Herminia > Herminia tarsipennalis. The sequence continues at coordinate 164,463 of OX243857.2, forward strand.
TGCTTTCTTCTTGGACTTCCTCCTCTTTTGGCTTTTATTTTTTCCCACTTTCTGCCATCTTTCCTGTGTGGATTTTGCCGGTTGTTCGGGAACGTTTGGAGCCGTTGCTGGACCGGGCGATGGGAGGGATAAGGTCCTGCTTGGACTTCTGAGCCTTTTCCCCCTTCTTCGTCTTTTTTGACCGCGGTGGTTTTATGGCCGAGCTGGTTAGAGCGCCAGGTTGATCTTTATGGGCAGGTATGGGTGCGATTGGTTCCGCTAATAACCTGGCCTCCAAAGCCGCGAAGCGCGCCTCAAAACGCTCCATAAATCTCCCCATTGCCGCATCCGACGGCGGCACCGACGGCGGGGCCACGAGAGGCTGGCAGTTGAGGGCGCGTTGTTTGCGCACTTCTAGCCTAAGCTCACTGTGCTCTCTTTGGAGTTCGTCGATATCGGCCCTTAGCCGCGTATTAGACGCCTGCAGTATGTTAACCTCTTCTGAGGTCGATCTTTGGAGGAGCGTTTTTGTGCACTCCGATATGCACGCGACTGCCTCTTTAAGGGCCTTCTGGCAAGTGCCTTTCAACCCTTTGGAAATTTTGGACACCTCCGTGATGGCAGCGAGAGCTGCTTTGAGTTTGGTGTCCAACTCCTTAGTAGACGGGTCTTCGTCGTCTACTGCTCTGTGCGTGATGGAACTCGGCAATGGCCTCTCCGTTCGCACTCTATTAATGAGCTCGGATACACGGAGCTCAGCCGTTTTGTTTTTTTCTTCGTCGGTGCGAAGGGCGTCAGCTTTTTCGCGGCGGGCTTTCCCAATACCCACATACTGGCCCGTAGTGGGTGGCCGGCCTCTGCCGCGTTTTACAGCTGGCGTTAAAGGTGCCGCGGAGTCTTCCGAGGTCGAGCCCGACCCCACACAGCTACGCCATAATCTCTGCGGGGTATCGCTCTCGGCGTCACTCCCGCTCTCTCTTACAGATTTATCACCTACCGAAGATGAGCGACTTCGGCTTCGGCCACACTCAACACCCTCTTCTTGGACTTCGGTATCCTTCTTAGGAACCGCACTGCGGTTCGAAGATCGAAGCGCGACCTTCGCGCTTTGCTCGGTGCCGGATTTACCGCTCGGCACAGGGCGGATGCGTCGTTGGGTGTCCCCCCCAGAGTACGCGGGACAGACGGAGCCGACTGGCTCCGCAAGGGATTCCCTGAGCGAAGTGCGCTCAGGACCCTCCTGGGTAGTTATATTTGCATTTACCTTCGACATTATTTTTAAGTTTATAGACCTGCGTCTGGGTAGCCCTCGGGACTGAGATCCCCTCAGCCATTCATCCCATTGCCGGGCACCACAAGCGTGAGATTAGGGTATTTTTTAAAGGGGTTTACTTCCCCGCAGCCCACAAAGTGTGAGCCCCCGTTCCTGTCAGTTCAGGGTTACGGGTCGGGCCGGTCGGTGGTCTGTATCAGACCGTGTCCGCCATCTATAAATAGATGGTGAACCCGCCGCCCCTCGCCCTTCCTACGAAAGGCCCAGGGATGGACCAAATCCTCCCCCGTTTGCCCGGCGGCAACGCAATAGCGAAAGCACGCCGAATCCGCCACATAACTCCACTGTTTCACCCCCTCCAGTGGGAAAACAAACAAAACAAAAACAAAACCAAAATGTAAAAGAAAAGTGGAAAACCAAAAACAAAACCAAAGTGTAAAAGAAAAGTGGAAAACCAAAAACAAAAAGTAAAGGTGTAAAAATAAAAAATGTTAAAATGGATATTGTAAAAATAAATAAACCAAAACAAAAAATAAAAAGTGCAACAAAATAAAATAAAATAAAACAAAACACGAGGGGGCACAGGGAGAAACGCCCCGAGTGGCCCGAATACGGGCCCCTCTTTTTGCCAGAACATTAGCCGTCCGGCGATCAAAAAGTGATCACCGTCCGTTGCCCAGGGTGCACCACGAGGAGGTTTTCCGGCACTTAGCACCCCAACCTAACCTAACCTAACCTAACCTTTTTTTTTTTTTTTTTTGCGTGTGGAAAATCGCCGGATACCACCCCATCGAGGGCACGACGGGATGGTTATGTCAGAGTCGAACCGACTAAAAACCACACGGTGTTCCTTCTGCGGGAGGTCTTTAAGGTCGCGGTCAGGGTGACTCTTGCGAAAAATTCCTCGACCCTCGACAGACCATGGCTGCCGTTTGAATGTATGGCTGCCTCGTCTTGATAGCAAGAGGGGATTCCTTACCCCTCACCTCATTCTGTGGAGAGGCGCGCGTGGAACACGACGCGCCACCGTCTCGGGCCTGTTCTGATCGAGTGGCCTGGTGCCCTCCAAGCCACTCGCAGGCCAGCACTCATGGGGGCTGGAGGTCGTTGCGTTGCCTCCGGCGCCCGGTGCGTCTGCTGCGGGATGGGAGTGTGGTGCTGTTCTCCCTGTCCCTCTCCGCCGCTTCCTTTGCGTTCATCACCGCCTCGCAAAAGGCTGCGGCAGACTCCCAGGCGCTTTCGCTCATAGTGATCGCTTGTGCGAGGGTTGGGAGCGTAATTATGTCGGCGCCGATATTCATCGCGAGATCTTGGCGCTGTCCCGCCCACGCTGAACATTCCGCTAGGGTATGCAGCGCCGTGTCCTCGCGGCTGTCTTCGCAGTGGTGGCACTCCGGTGTCGGCTCACGGCCAATGCGACACAGGTACTTGCCGAAGCATCCATGCCCCGATAATACCTGCGTCAGTCTGAAAGTTAGGGCCCCATGCCGCCTCTCCAGCCACTCTTCTAATATGGGTGCTAATGCAGACACCGTGGCGTGACCCGCTTTTGGTTGCGCCAATCGCGCTCTCCAGTCGTCCAACAACGTTTCTGTAAGCAGCGCCCGCTGCGCCGATATCTCTTGCGGGACTGGGCGCAGGTCGTTCACCTGTGCGTTTTTGCGCCAATTGTAGAGTCCTGCAAGGACTTTGGCCTCTAGGTCCCAAGGAGGGGATCCCGCCAGGAGGCTTGCCGCTTCGAACGATATGGTACGGTACTGTGACGTGAGCCTCTTGCTGGCTTTGGGGTGCGCAGCCGGGATTATTGCTCTCGAGGATGAGGAATCAAACAACTTCTTAAGCCCAGAACGATATTATATATTGAATAACTTGTAATATGATTACTTTACATATTAATTCTTTCCCTTGACCATTCGTCTTGACGCTTGGTCCAATTCTCCCAATTGTTTCTTTCGTTTTCTTCTTCGTCATTATTTCAAAGTTTTGGAACCTCAAGACAAACAGTTCACAATTAATGAGGCTTTATGCGAGTGGCCGGTCGAGTTTCCGACGCACCTGCCACACGCCGCCGCCTTATGAAAAAAAAAAAAATTTTTACATTTGACTACTAAGTCAATTTTTTTTTTTTTTATATAATATAAAACAACAAATATAAACCTAGCTGTGCATTTACCTATCATGGCGATATAGATTTTTTTTTTTTTTAATACCCCCCTTGATCTGTCTCTATGCAAAAGACAACGTGTAACTGTTATACCTAATCCAACAAAATTTATGTCAACAAACACTTTACATAACAGTTATACGATGATGCTGGGCAAAAAACGCCATTAAAATAAGCACCAGTATCAGATTCGTTACCTAGCTAAACTTATGTATAACTAAATTAAATCAATCATTAAACACCAATTGACCCCAGGCAACAAATTGGGTGAAAGTCCTGCTTTGTTGTAACTGGAAGAAAATTCATCTTTAAGTATTAATCTTATATCAGTTAAATAATTGGTCAATCAAGCTATCGGTGACCATCTGATCACATCTATTGATTATTTAGATAAAATAATCACAAACGAACTTCCCAAGTTCGATTGAACCAAATGCAAAACTGTCTGCTTAATCACAGAGTTATATTTATAATTCAAAACAATAATACACCCGTTTTTGTTTGCCTAGTGCTCTATGGCATCAACATTGTAGGACATTTCTTCGCCGTGTGGTTGTACATGCAAAGACAAACAACATTTTAGAATCAGATCTAAAACCATTAACCATCCCTAAATATACAACTGTTTACACGTCAGACTATTAACAACGTCGCCACTTCTTTTCTGGCATCACCTACTCCTAAAAACAATAATTCTCATCAACTACTCATGTTTATCATGACTTAATTATAACATATGTTCATATAATCCTGCGTCCGTCACGAACGCTGTTTTGTATTTATCTTCTTCTCTCACTGGTAACTGCCAGAATCCGGAATTGAGGTCCAACTCCGCAAAATATTTCGCCCCTCTAAGATAATGTAGCACGTCGTCTACTCGTGGCATTGGATAGCAATCATTTATGACGTTTTTGTTTAATTTCCTATAATCTACACAAAATCTAAAGGATTTATCCGGTTTCTGTACTAAAACAACTGGAGAGGCATAATCACTACAGGACGGACGAATAATACCAAGATCTAACATCTCACTTACTTGTTGACGAATGATCTCACTCTGTTTGAGTGAGACCCTATATGGAGATCTATTCACAGGAACCTCGTTCGAAGTTTTTATTTTAATCGGCTTCACCCGGCAACAACCTAGCCTATCCTTACTAAATGAGAATTGTGGCCTGTATTCTTCCAAGATTTCAAGCAATCTATTCTTATTAGTTATACTTAAGTTTTCATTAATAACAAATTTTTCACCAAAAAAATTTAAGTCAGGAAGTTTACAGACCTTATTGTCATTAAGTTTACAAACATCCACAAAATATAAATAATCACATTTCGAAATATTAACAGACACTATTTCCTCTGTATCGATACTAGGAACTTTATCCGGTCTCTTCACAAAACATATTTCGTTCCATTTTCTTAATATTATTTTGTTATTCACAAAGTCTAATATTGCCTCATTATTAATTAGGAAATCTTGTCCCAAAATCAGTGGACAACTGATATCTACTACTACATAAAATAGTGTGTTATATACCACATTGTTAATTATCACGTTGAGGTATGTTTTTCCTAGGACCGGTATAACTTTGCCGTCCGCGGCTTTTAATATAATATTATTGTCTATATCTAAAATTGCTTTATTCATTAACGCTACTTTTTCCGATAGCAAGGACACTGAAGCCCCACTATCTAATAAAGCAGGAATAGCACCTGAACTTAATTCTACTAAAATGACTGGTTCGGACTGACCATAATTATTCTTCTTGACGTCTTCTATGTTTGAGCGCCGCTGCGTACTCATTGCTGCGACGTGATGCTCGCCTACTCTCGCTGTCGACGACGCTGCATCACCAGCTGATTGAACTGGCATCGGCAGAGGTTCTCTGCTCCTTAAAAAGTACTGGCGGGGATTTGACTCCCGCCTTGGTGTTAACGAACCGCTTGGTGAATCATTGGGCGGAACCCGAGACAACGGGGACCGGTATTTACTATACGGAGTTGATTGATTGCTCCGGAATGGACTATTGGTCGGTCTGTTGGAGTCTCCTTGCTGCCCAGACCTCACTGCTACCGCATTCTCAACCTTAACCTTAAGATTGACTTCCCTTTCAGCCTCTTTATCATATACTGAATGTAATTGTAAAACTGTGGCCTTTAAAATATTTTTATCAGCACATACAATTGCAGCGAGCTTTGATTTGTAGAAACTATTACATTTCTTTGGAAAGCTCCTTACGAACGTATTGTCGTCAATTTTTCCCTTTTTGGCTATATTTGAAAGCTCGTAGTAAAATGAAACAATATTCTCCTCTGGCGCCTGTATCCTTTCATAGAATTTTTCCGTATAATTAGTACGGTTTGGGAATTCTGCTTTTAATGCAGTGATGAAGCTCTCGAAGCTATCACAATCTTCTATGATTGCTTTGTATAGGTGTAGCGCTGGTCCAGCCAGATACGCCGCCACAAATAATTTTTTTCCCTCATCCGAAGTGATTTTATTAATCACACAGATGATCTGGAATTGGTTGACAAAATCATCTACAGACTCATACAATCCCGTGAATGCACTCATTTTTAATTAACTTTACATAGAAATACGACTTAGCTCTTTAAATGACTTCCTCTGAAGAGTTAGGCGCCTCCACCATGTGACGTGAGCCTCTTGCTGGCTTTGGGGTGCGCAGCCGGGATTATTGCTCTCGAGGATGAGGAATCAAACAACTTCTTAAGCCCAGAACGATATTATATATTGAATAACTTGTAATATGATTACTTTACATATTAATTCTTTCCCTTGACCATTCGTCTTGACGCTTGGTCCAATTCTCCCAATTGTTTCTTTCGTTTTCTTCTTCGTCATTATTTCAAAGTTTTGGAACCTCAAGACAAACAGTTCACAATTAATGAGGCTTTATGCGAGTGGCCGGTCGAGTTTCCGACGCACCTGCCACAGTACCCTCTTATGACCCTGACAGCCATCGCTCTTTGTGGCCTGTAAAGTTCTGCCGAATTGCGTTCCGTCAGGTAATTGGCCCACACGGGAGCACCGTACAGTGCCATTGAACGAACAATGCCCATGTATAGTCTGCGGACTGATGTGTCGGGCCCTCCTAAGTTGGGCAATAAACCAGCGAGCGCCCCTGCCGCTTTTATCAATTTTGGGGCCAGCCCGCGAAGATGTGGCCCAAAGTCCCAGCGGCTGTCGAGAACGAGTCCCAAGTACTTCAGCGTTGATTTGACACTGATGCGGATGCCTCCTACTGTAATATTCAACTCGGGGGGTGGCCGATTTCGAGGTCCGTGAAACACTATTGCCTCGGATTTGCTAAGGGCCACCTCCAAGCCCAGTCGCCGGATTCGAGTAACTATTTGTGCGACTCCTGCAGTGGCTAGTATTGTGGCCTGCCGATGCGTTTTCGCTCGTGCCGTTACCAGAGTGTCGTCGGCGTAACAAATAACACTAACGCCATGTAGTAGTGTACCTCGGAGTACCCAGTCGTATCCGACGCTCCACAGGAGCGGTCCGAGAACTGACCCCTGTGGAACACCGCATACCATTTCTCGCCGGACGGCTTCTTCATGGCCAGAATAGATGATGGCCCTTTCCGATAAGTAATTGCCGACAAGTCGCAACAAGTAAGGCGGCACCTGGTGATAACTTAGTGCCTCTCTAATACAACTCCAAGGAAGCGTGTTGAAAGCATTGGCGATATCCAAGGACACCGCCAGGATGACTTCGCCGCAGGACATAGCTTCTTCAGCCAGGGCCCTCACGCGCAAGATGGCATCTACGGTAGAGCGTCCCCGGCGGAAACCGTATTGGTTGTCGGCAAGATTCGGCCCCAGCGTATTTAAATGCCCGACGAGACGGTCGGCGATGATACGTTCGAAGAGTTTCCCCATCTCGTCGAGCAGCACTATAGGCCGATATGCAGACGGAGACTCTGCTGGGCGTCCCTCTTTGCGCAAGAGGACCAGCTTCCCCACCTTCCACGTCGTAGGAAACTGGCCTCGCTCGCAGCACGCGGTGAGGAGCTCCCTTACTTGTGGCTCCAAAACTTGTAGGGCCAGGCCTAATGCTCGGCCGGGAATGCCATCCGGGCCAGGCGCGGTGTTCTTGCCGAGCATCTTCTTAACCGCAGCACTGACCTCAGCTTCGGATATTTCCGGAACGTTCCCAACATCATCCTCTGGAGCTAGTGAGGGTAGCGCCATAATGGGTGGTGGGTGTGCCGCATTGGAGGGAAACAAAGTGTTGACCACCTCCTCTAAGAATTCCGGCTGGAGACTTTGGGTAAGTGGAGGCGCCCACGGGCGAATCTTGCCCCGTACCATACGGTATGGGCGACCCCACGGGTCTCGATCCAAAGTTGCCAGAAGTTCTTCTCGGGCCTGGATTTTCGCCGTTTTAATTGCCGCTTGAAGGGCCTTTCTTGCGGCTCGGTATGCGTTGTATAGTTCGGCCTCAACGGCAGCTGAATCAGGAGAACGTCGTCGTCGTCTGCGGTGCCTCGTATACTGGCGTCGCGTTGTAACGCATTCCTGACGTAGATGCGCGATTTCTTGCGACCACCAGTACACTTGTCGCTTCGCGCGTCCGGGGCGAACTCGCGGCATCGCCGCGTCGCATATGCGGGACACGACTTGTTGAAAGTTGATAGCCTCCGTATTTACGTTCTCTGGACTGCCGGGTGCGGAAACCCAGGCTTCCACAATGGCGGCCTCCAATAGAGCGTCCCGATTTAGTTTTTTCAGTGCCCAGCGTCGTTCACATTCTTCGGAGACCATGCTGCGGGTTGCTGCATCGGAGGTCTGAGCGGAAATGTCGAACCGAATATACCGGTGGTCGGATAGTGTTTCCGCTTCCTCAACGACACGCCAACCTTGCACACGACGAGCTGCCGCCGGACTCGCAAACGAGACGTCCACGATGGATCCCCCATTGTGACGCGAGCACGTGTCCACTGACCCGCGATTAAGGACTAGTAGGCCTGACGTTAGCGTCCACTCCTCTAGTGCTGCGCCCCTTGCGTCCGTGGCCGGGGATCCCCACAATGTAGCCTTCGCATTCAAGTCGCCGACTACAATAACGGAGCGACTGCGGCTGACCACGACATCCAGCTGACTTAGAAAGTCTTCAAATTCCGCGAGGGTGCGGTTGGGTGAAAAATAGCAAGCCACCACCATTGACGACTCTACGGACGCTGCCACCCATCCCGGGCCCTTTGAGATATTGTTGAGAGCGGGGGAACCAGCAGCAGTCCGTGAGATAATGGCTACGACATTGTCCAAGTCGCCCGCCCAATCGTCCCTGGAGGGTACAAAATAAGGCTCGGCGACCACCGCGATGTTAATAGACCACTCCGCCATACTCTGAAGCAGGAGATCCTGAGCTCTCAAACATTTCCCACTTTCTGCCATCTTTCCTGTGTGGATTTTGCCGGTTGTTCGGGAACGTTTGGAGCCGTTGCTGGACCGGGCGATGGGAGGGATAAGGTCCTGCTTGGACTTCTGAGCCTTTTCCCCCTTCTTCGTCTTTTTTGACCGCGGTGGTTTTATGGCCGAGCTGGTTAGAGCGCCAGGTTGATCTTTATGGGCAGGTATGGGTGCGATTGGTTCCGCTAATAACCTGGCCTCCAAAGCCGCGAAGCGCGCCTCAAAACGCTCCATAAATCTCCCCATTGCCTCATCCGACGGCGGCACCGATGGCGGGGCCACGAGAGGCTGGCAGTTGAGGACGCGTTGTTTGCGCACTTCTAGCCTAAGCTCACTGTGCTCTCTTTGGAGTTCGTCGATATCGGCCCTTAGCCGCGTATTAGACGCCTGCAGTATGTTAACCTCTTCTGAGGTCGATCTTTGGAGGAGCGTTTTTGTGCACTCCGATATGCACGCGACTGCCTCTTTAAGGGCCTTCTGGCAAGTGCCTTTCAACCCTTTGGAAATTTTGGACACCTCCGTGATGGCAGCGAGAGCTGCTTTGAGTTTGGTGTCCAACTCCTTAGTAGACGGGTCTTCGTCGTCTACTGCTCTGTGCGTGATGGAACTCGGCAATGGCCTCTCCGTTCGCACTCTATTAATGAGCTCGGATACACGGAGCTCAGCCGTTTTGTTTTTTTCTTCGTCGGCGCGAAGGGCGTCAGCTTTTTCGCGGCGGGCTTTCCCAATACCCACATACTGGCCGTAGTGGGTGGCCGGCCTCTGCCGCGTTTTACAGCTGGCGTTAAAGGTGCCGCGGAGTCTTCCGAGGTCGAGCCCGACCCCACACAGCTACGCCATAATCTCTGCGGGGTATCGCTCTCGGCGTCACTCCCACTCTCTCTTACAGATTTATCACCTACCGAAGATGAGCGACTTCGGCTTCGGCCACACTCAACACCCTCTTCTTGGACTTCGGTATCCTTCTTAGGAACCGCACTGCGGTTCGAAGATCGAAGCGCGACCTTCGCGCTTTTCTCGGTGCCGGATTTACCGCTCGGCACAGGGCGGATGCGTCGTTGGGTGTCCCCCCCAGAGTACGCGGGACAGACGGAGCCGACTGGCTCCGCAAGGGATTCCCTGAGCGAAGTGCGCTCAGGACCCTCCTGGGTAGTTATATTTGCATTTACCTTCGACATTATTTTTAAGTTTATAGACCTGCGTCTGGGTAGCCCTCGGCACTGAGATCCCCTCAGCCATTCATCCCATTGCCGGGCACCACAAGCGTGAGATTAGGGTATTTTTTAAAGGGGTTTACTTCCCCGCAGCCCACAAAGTGTGAGCCCCCGTTCCTGTCAATTCAGGGTTACGGGTCGGGCCGGTCGGTGGTCTGTATCAGACCGTGTCCGCCATCTATAAATAGATGGTGAACCCGCCGCCCCTCGCCCTTCCTACGAAAGGCCCAGGGATGGACCAAATCCTCCCCCGTTTGCCCGGCGGCAACGCAATAGCGAAAGCACGCCGAACCCGCCACATAACTCCACTGTTTCTCCCCCCCAGTGGGAAAACAAACAAAACAAAAACAAAACCAAAATGTAAAAAGAAAAGTGGAAAACCAAAAACAAAACCAAACCTGCCCTTCCCATCATGTGGTCGGCGGGCTGGTTGCCCGCCGCGCACACGGGGCAGTGGGGAGCGGCAGAACACGCCGCTGCCGTATGCCCCGTTTGACCGCAGCGGAAACAGAGCCCGCTGCAGTCTAGGCTGCTGGTGCATTGAGGGCGCAGGTGCCCTGCGCCCATGCACCTGTAGCACCTCGCGGGCCTTGCCTCGAGGATGGTGATCCTCGCGGCAGAGACACCCACGAGGAGCCGCCCCACCTCTGCCAAAACTTTGGCCGCGGCGACAGACAGACAGACAGACAGACAGACAGACAGACAGACAGACAGACAGACAGACAGACAGACAGACAGACAGACAGACAGACAGACAGACAGACAGACAGACAGACAGACAGACAGACAGACAGACAGACAGACAGACAGACAGACAGACAGACAGACAGACAGACAGACAGACAGACAGACAGACAGACAGACAGACAGACAGACAGACAGACAGACAGACAGACAGACAGACAGACAGACAGACAGACAGACAGACAGACAGACAGACAGACAGACAGACAGACAGACAGACAGACAGACAGACAGACAGACAGACAGACAGACAGACAGACAGACAGACAGACAGACAGACAGACAGACAGACAGACAGACAGACAGACAGACAGACAGACAGACAGACAGACAGACAGACAGACAGACAGACAGACAGACAGACAGACAGACAGACAGACAGACAGACAGACAGACAGACAGACAGACAGACAGACAGACAGACAGACAGACAGACAGACAGACAGACAGACAGACAGACAGACAGACAGACAGACAGACAGACAGACAGACAGACAGACAGACAGACAGACAGACAGACAGACAGACAGACAGACAGACAGACAGACAGACAGACAGACAGACAGACAGACAGACAGACAGACAGACAGACAGACAGACAGACAGACAGACAGACAGACAGACAGACAGACAGACAGACAGACAGACAGACAGACAGACAGACAGACAGACAGACAGACAGACAGACAGACAGACAGACAGACAGACAGACAGACAGACAGACAGACAGACAGACAGACAGACAGACAGACAGACAGACAGACAGACAGACAGACAGACAGACAGACAGACAGACAGACAGACAGACAGACAGACAGACAGACAGACAGACAGACGGACGGACGGACGGACGGACGGACGGACGGACGGACGGACGGACGGACGGACGGACGGACGGACGGACGGACGGACGGACGGACGGACGGACGGACGGACGGACGGACGGACGGACGGACGGACGGACGGACGGACGGACGGACGGACGGACGGACGGACGGACGGACGGACGGACGGACGGACGGACGGACGGACGGACGGACGGACGGACGGACGGACGGACGGACGGACGGACGGACGGACGGACGGACGGACGGACGGACGGACGGACGGACGGACGGACGGACGGACGGACGGACGGACGGACGGACGGACGGACGGACGGACGGACGGACGGACGGACGGACGGACGGACGGACGGACGGACGGACGGACGGACGGACGGACGGACGGACGGACGGACGGACGGACGGACGGACGGACGGACGGACGGACGGACGGACGGACGGACGGACGGACGGACGGACGGACGGACGGACGGACGGACGGACGGACGGACGGACGGACGGACGGACGGACGGACGGACGGACGGACGGACGGACGGACGGACGGACGGACGGACGGACGGACGGACGGACGGACGGACGGACGGACGGACGGACGGACGGACGGACGGACGGACGGACGGACGGACGGACGGACGGACGGACGGACGGACGGACGGACGGACGGACGGACGGACGGACGGACGGACGGACGGACGGACGGACGGACGGACGGACGGACGGACGGACGGACGGACGGACGGACGGACGGACGGACGGACGGACGGACGGACGGACGGACGGACGGACGGACGGACGGACGGACGGACGGACGGACGGACGGACGGACGGACGGACGGACGGACGGACGGACGGACGGACGGACGGACGGACGGACGGACGGACGGACGGACGGACGGACGGACGGACGGACGGACGGACGGACGGACGGACGGACGGACGGACGGACGGACGGACGGACGGACGGACGGACGGACGGACGGACGGACGGACGGACGGACGGACGGACGGACGGACGGACGGACGGACGGACGGACGGACGGACGGACGGACGGACGGACGGACGGACGGACGGACGGACGGACGGACGGACGGACGGACGGACGGACGGACGGACGGACGGACGGACGGACGGACGGACGGACGGACGGACGGACGGACGGACGGACGGACGGACGGACGGACGGACGGACGGACGGACGGACGGACGGACGGACGGACGGACGGACGGACGGACGGACGGACGGACGGACGGACGGACGGACGGACGGACGGACGGACGGACGGACGGACGGACGGACGGACGGACGGACGGACGGACGGACGGACGGACGGACGGACGGACGGACGGACGGACGGACGGACGGACGGACGGACGGACGGACGGACGGACGGACGGACGGACGGACGGACGGACGGACGGACGGACGGACGGACGGACGGACGGACGGACGGACGGACGGACGGACGGACGGACGGACGGACGGACGGACGGACGGACGGACGGACGGACGGACGGACGGACGGACGGACGGACGGACGGACGGACGGACGGACGGACGGACGGACGGACGGACGGACGGACGGACGGACGGACGGACGGACGGACGGACGGACGGACGGACGGACGGACGGACGGACGGACGGACGGACGGACGGACGGACGGACGGACGGACGGACGGACGGACGGACGGACGGACGGACGGACGGACGGACGGACGGACGGACGGACGGACGGACGGACGGACGGACGGACGGACGGACGGACGGACGGACGGACGGACGGACGGACGGACGGACGGACGGACGGACGGACGGACAGACAGACAGACAGACAGACAGACAGACAGACAGACAGACAGACAGACAGACAGACAGACAGACAGACAGACAGACAGACAGACAGACAGACAGACAGACAGACAGACAGACAGACAGACAGACAGACAGAAATGAGTAAACTTGCGTGTGTTAGATATGGGGCTATATGGCATGTAAATATATATATATTTTGTTTTTTGGCATATCTACAATCAGTCGCTGACTTTAAGCAGATTAGCTGTATGCAATTTGTGTCATGTATGAGATGCTCCTCAGCTGGAGGCAACTCATTCTTCACCATCTGTCACCAAGCCCTTGGATGTCATGACGTTTCAGTCGTTTAGGGTACCTGGTGTTTATTAAGTGAGTTGCCAGGTCATTTGGGTGTTTTTCCAGTCGTATTCTGTAGTTAGTGCCTGTTATTTTTATTTCCTTCTTAACAGTTCTAATGTTTAGCGCCTCAAGGATCTCAGTATTGGTAACAAACCATGGTACATTGGCTATAGCTCTTATAATGCAATTTTGCATTCTTTGCATGGTATTTAGGCTGGAGTCGCATGCACTGCCCCACAGTTGCAATCCATACATCCATATTGGCTTCAGAATCATTTTATAGATTAGAAGTTTATTGTCTATAGATAGCTTGGAGTTGCGTGCCATCAGGCAGGAGATATTCCTGTACCGCATATTTAGCTCATCTCGCTTTGACTTGATATGCTTTTTTGCAGGTCAATCTTTTGTCCAGATGCATACAGAGTCACTTTGTGGCAGGATGCTGTCGCACATTCTAACGGGTGCACAAGTTCCCCGTCTGAGTGTGAACGTTATGTGTACGGATTTAGTGGCGCTAGCCTTTATTCGCCATTTCTGCAGCCATTCAGTCACCTGGTCTAGGTTGTTCTGCAGAGTGGCGGATGCAGTATTCGGGTCCCCGCTGCTGGCAAGTAGTGCGGTGTCGTCAGCGAATGTGGCCGTGGTAACTCCTTGTGTTTCTGGAAGGTCGGCCGTGTAGATAGTGTATAGGACAGGCCCCAGCACTGATCCCTGTGGAACTCCTGCTATTATATTGTGGAATTCGGAGAGTTCTCCTTCTTCTCTCACCTGAAAGATTCGGTTTGCAAGGTAGGACTCCACAAGTAGATAATAGCTATGGGGTAGAGAAGTCTTTATCTTGCACAGGAGGCCGTTGTGCCACACTTTATCAAAAGCTGCTTGTATGTCTAGAAACACGGCAGAGCAGTATTCTTTATTTTCAAAAGAGGATCTTATCTTTTCGCATACCCTGTGCACTTATTCTATGGTGGAGTGCTGTTGTCTGAAGCCGAATTGGTGTTTAGGTATAACTTGGTTTTCATTGAGAATAGGCAATATTCTATTCAAGAGAACTCTTTCAAAAATTTTTAAAAGCACTGGTAAAAGGCTTATGGGTCTATATGATGTGGCTTCTTCTGGGGGCTTTCCATGCTTGTGTATCATTGCTACTATTGATACTTTCCATAGCCTGGGAAAATATTGTACCCGAAGCACGCCATTGAAGAGAGTCACTAGGAACACCAGTGCTTTTCTAGGGAGTTGCATGATAATTTCTTTGGTGATAAGATCAAATCCAGGGGCCTTTTTATTTTGAAGTTTACTAATAGTCCTCATCAATTCCCGAACTGTAACTGGGTTTGGCGGGAGGGACAATTGCAGGTCCTGGTACAGAATACGTTTGACTTCATTTTCGAAATCAGTACTGTTGCTTTTGTTAGGTGTAAAGATATTGGCTAGGTGCCTTGCAAACGCATTGGCTTTCTCAGAACCTGTTCTAGCCCATCCAGACGTATTTCGAATTGGACATTTGTCTTGTTGTGGTCTGATTAGTGTCTTCGTAAACTTCCAAAGTGAGTGACCTGTTGATTTTGTAGCAGTAAGGTTTTCCAGGTTGTTTTGCAGCGTAGCATTATTTACGTTATCTATTAAGTCCTTCAGCTCCTTAATAGCTTTGTTAAGTGCAGTCTTGTCACTTTTATGTCTAGATTGATGCCATATCCTGCGCAATCTCCGTTTTTCTAAAATTTTATGTTTTATTTCTAGAGGTATGTTTACACTTGCATGATAACTTTTTTCTTGTACCGGTGTATTAAGCCAGCAAGCCTTTAGTACGAGGTTAGTGAAATGTAGCGTTGCATCGTCAATTTCATCCGGCGTTTTCAGGGACACTTTAAGTTCAATACTTTCCTCTATGTAGTCTCTGAAGCCATTCCAATCAGTGAGGTTATTGCACAAGGTGGCCGGTTTCTCATGATGAATGACAGTAGTGCTAATGGTTAGGAAAACCGGTGTGTGGTCAGAATTACTGTCCAGGCAAGTCTCAGCCTTCAAGTAGTTTCTCGACAGCCCCTTGACCACGAAGAAATCCAATAGGTCTGGCTTTTTATTTGGATCCGTGGGCCAGTAGGATGGTTCCCCGGACGAAATAGAATTGAGGTTATTTTCGTCAAGGCTTAGTTTTAGTTGCCTACCTCTGGTTGTCGCTAACCTGGAACCCCAGTATGTATTTTTGGCGTTCCAGTCTCCCCCAGCTACAAACTTTGCTGCTCTAAGTGTATCGAAGAACTCAGTGTAGTCTGTTGCGGTGATTGTATGTCTTGGTGGGCAGTATATGGCTGATAAATTCAATTGCCCACAGCGGCTTTCCACTGCAATTGTAGTGGCTTGGATGTAGTTTGTCTTAAATTCTGGTAGCACATAATGTTTGATAGATTTTTTGATCGCAACAGCTGCTCCTGCGTGACGATGATTAGTAACATAAACATTGCATCCCTTGATGTTGATTTTGCTTTTAATTGTACAGTGAGCCTCAGAGATAAACACAATGTCAAGCTGGTTGTTATACATTAAAAGTTCCAATTCAACCTTGTTTGGGGCAAGTTCATTAATGTTCCAAGTGCCTACCCTCAGAGAAGTCATTTTGTAATTTTTTCAACTAGGGTAGCTATGAGGCTCATTAGAGTACTCATTTGATGAAGGATTAGCAGCTCTTCTATTTTGCCATTAGTGCTGGTTGAAGTTGTTGGTTCATTTTGATTCTTTTTCAGTATATCCGAATAGAGGTGTTGATCGTGCTTTTCTTTAGGGTGTTGTGATTTAAAATCAATACAGGCATTTGTATGGACTTTATTGCCTGTGTTTACAATTTCTTCTTTGATTGCGCTATGTGGAGTTGTAGTTCGCTGGATGATCACCTTGGCATAGGGCGCATTTCGCTGGTGTGTTCCGGTCTTTCTTTGGGCAGTCGGCAGTTTTACGTCCTTGGGCACATTTTACACAACGGTATGGCCTCATGCAATAGTTCTTGGAGTGGCCGTATTGCTGGCACCTTTGACATTGTGGCAACGTTGTTCTTTTCTTTGGATCTTCCACTATGACTGACTGGTGGTAGATGTGCTTGATCTCCTTGACAGCTGCGTTATTAACTCCTGGTTCTATATTAACAAAGAAAGTAGAGGTCGGTTTTTGGTCTGGTCCAAACTTGCAGTTTATAATTTCACCATGGACTTTATTGCCTGTGTTTTCAATTTCTTCTTTGATTGCGCTATGTGGAGTTGTGTGGTGTAGGTTTTTTATGACTACTTTGTAACAACGTTTGTCTTTTATGTTGAAGGTGTGCCCAATGAGGCCTTTGTTGCGAACAAGGGTGATGACGTTTTTGTACATTGGCGTATATCTATGCAGTTTATTCTTAGTTGATTTCTGTTGACAATCTTTATAGTGTAGCAATCTTTATCTACTATGGACTCTAGGAGTTCTACAAGTATGTTGACGTCTTCAATTCCATATAAGATTATTGGTGGTGGTTTACTGGGCCGTTTTTCAATAGGTATCTTTTTAGGTTCCTTAGAATCAACAGGTAGTTCAGCAAACCTATTACTTATTGCAATTCTTTCTGGGGAGGGTGACTGGAGTTTTTGTCGGTTTCGCTTCTGATTTCTGGATACGGGGATTCTTTGCCAGTCAGGTGGTTTTGGTGCAATAATAAAAAATCCAAGCAATGCGGGCTATCTGGGGACATTGGTGTGGCAGTTTCTATCTGGGATATGTTTCCCAGCGAGGAGCTTCTGGTTCTTTTAAACAGGCTAGGATGAAGGACCTGCTGAATAAATCGTTTTCCAGTAGTATTCACTGGTGCAGGGGCCTGGTTGCCCACTCCTACACAGTCTTCGGTAACAGATTTCACACCACAAGGCCCGGGTACCTCGTGGCGCCGGGGGTTAGCCGGATCGCATGACAGATCATTTTCGTAATTTTCCATTTTTCATAAAAAGAGGTTGGGTAGATAGTAGCAAATGTTCCCCAAGCATTTGCTCTCGGTCTTTTGGAGGATATTTAGTCGCTCATGGTCTCCGATGGCCAGTTTTATGGGTTAGTTAACCGCCGCCCATAGCTCGGCGTTGACGAATTTTATGGCTGGCCTACTTAGATGTTCTTGCGTAGGTTTCGTCGTTCACAGCCAACCCTCCTCTTTTCTCATTCGGGCTTGGGACCGACAATGGCAGAGTTTGTGTATGTAGGTATTTGATGAAACAATATTGTTATTACAGTTAATATTTTTGTATTAATTGGATAATGTAATCTAGTGTCTATCTATTTATATAAATTGTTGTATAACGATCTAAATGTAGAATTATGTTAGAAAACACTGCTAATATCAATAATGTACCTAAATAGTTATAACTGTGGGATTCTACCCACATGATAAAGAATATGAGAGGAGCCTTTATAAGCAGTGTAACATTCTGACCTAGCCCTCTTTTCTCTGGTGTCATCTGACGGCGAAGGTACGATCCTTATTCAAAGTTACTTTATATTGTTTCTATTGTATTGTATAAATAGGTAGTGTTTTTCTCTACTATGTATAATGTTTGTGTATACTAGCTGATTGACTGATAAAAAGATATTGCAATGTGTCTCTATTGTCCTGTAAGTTGTGAATCATCTGCCTTGTAGTAATATAGTAAGACATTGCAATGGTATATCTAAGTCTCAGTCAATTGGATACATTGCAGATTCCGTATGTAAATATCATATTAGCAAATGTATATGGCAAATGTTTTATTAGGAGACGGCCTAGTTTTCTTATCACTTCTTTTCCTAGGCAATAGGTCCTCTTGGAAGTGACACTAGCATACCTCCCTACTCCAATTCCTTGATATAACCAGAGTGAATTGTATTTGACAATATAATGCTGATTGCCATTTGTTACTTTGTATTATTCTATAATACCCTGAATAGATACCCCGACAATACTGAACTGAGTGATAGGAACCTTACACAATATACAGACACACACATTACATACTGACATACAATACATCCTGACATTTCTTGAACAGAACAAGGTCTTCTAATTATGATACTGTTCTGTAGAACCATTATCCCTCAGTAAGTACTGGTTACAACTCACAAGTAGTCAAAATTCCTGACATGAGATAGTATATTGTAGTTATATATCTATACAAGCTTTACATACATACAATTGCTACGATATACTCATAGCAATTCTATCAAACTTTTCTTATAATTATCAGCTTACACCTTCTACAACCTCTACGTTCCCTATAAAATCCTCTAACACGTGTATCCAAGAATTTTTAGGACATTATTATTAGAACAAAATATTAATGTTCTATGATACTTTAAAATACAAAAAAAAGAAACCTAAGTATCAAGTGAGTAATTCCATGCATCGCCGTTTTTGTTTCAATACAGACAGTGACAGTAATGAATACAGACAGTGCAACGAGTCGACGAACTATTTGTACCTAACCTACCTACTTATCATGCCGCGAAAACAAAACAATCTAAAGCCAATTTTTCCTTCATACTTTTACCAGCTTAGGACTTTCTTCCTCTTGCTTGGGCATGAGTGGGAACATGAAGACTACTTACCGAAGTCCAAACCAAAAGGTTTTGAGTGGCGCTTAGTATCCTCCCTAAGGACGGATGGTTTTGGTGTGGATAATTCCCGCCTTTTTCGCTGCGTTTCCCTTAAATTGTTAATTTGGCTATACCAAATCACCATATTTAAAATTTGTTGGTTGTCAAAAAGTTCACTGTTTCTTCTCGTCCCCCCCAGGCATCTTCGAAAACTTATCACTTAATAGTACACCACCGATTAAGTACTCTAATCAGCGCAAACAACTGTCACATAATTAAGCTTTCGTCCGACTGGTGAAATTGTTTATTTACATTAGCAACGATTGGCACGCGCACGCGCCGTCTAGGGATGATACAATGGGAGCAAATGAAATTTATCGATGTTTCCGTAGTTAATGATCATAACTTATTTTATTTACATACTGGTAATTATTTACTCGTACTTATACTTACTAGGACTGAAGTGACTCGCAGGCTGTGTTGAAAGAAAGAAAGAAAGAAAAAACATTTATTTGACCTTCCATACATACTTATAAAATAATACAGAATACACAAATATGAATAATAATAAAAACATTACATCTAATTAACAATAAGTATGTACGAGAGCAAATAGGTACTGTGACGTGAGCCTCTTGCTGGCTTTGGGGTGCGCAGCCGGGATAATTGCTCTCGAGGATGAGGAATCAAACAACTTCTTAAGCCCAGAACGATATTATATATTCAATAACTTGTTATATGATTTCTTTACATATTAATTCTTTTCCTCGACCATTCGTCTTGACGCTTGGTCCAATTCTCCCAATTGTTTCTTTCGTTTTCTTCTTCGTCATTATTTCAAAGTTTTGGAACGTCAAGACAAACAGTTCACAATTAATGAGGCTTTATGCGAGTGGCCGGTCAAGTTTCCGACGCACCTGCCACACGCCGCCGCCTTATGAAAAAAAAAAAATTTTTTTACATTTGAGTACTAAGTCAATTTTTTTTTTTTTTTTATATAATATAAAACAACAAATATAAACCTAGCTGTGCATTTACCTATCATGGCGATATAGATTTTTTTTTTTTTTAATACCCCCCTTGATCTGTCTCTATGCAAAAGACAACGTGTAACTGTTATACCTAATCCAACAAAATTTATGTCAACAAACACTTTACATAACAGTTATACGATGATGCTGGGCAAAAAACGCCATTAAAATAAGCACCAATATCAGATTCGTTACCTAGCTAAACTTATGTATAACTAAATTAAATCAATCATTAAACACCAATTGACCCCAGGCAACAAATTGGGTGAAAGTCCTGCTTTGTTGTAACTGGAAGAAAATTCATCTTTAAGTATTAATCTTATATCAGTTAAATAATTGGTCAATCAAGCTATCGGTGACCATCTGATCACATCTATTGATTATTTAGATAAAATAATCACAAACGAACTTCCCAAGTTCGATTGAACCAAATGCAAAACTGTCTGCTTAATCACAGAGTTATATTTATAATTCAAGACAATAATACACCCGTTTTTGTTTGCCTAGTGCTCTATGGCATCAACATTGTAGGACATTTCTTCGACGTGTGGTTGTACATGCAAAGACAAACAACATTTTAGAATCAGATCTAAAACCATTAACCATCCCTAAATATACAACTGTTTACACGTCAGACTATTAACAACGTCGCCACTTCTTTTCTGGCATCACCTACTCCTAAAAAAATAATTCTCATCAACTACTCATGTTTATCATGACTTAATTATAACATATGTTCATATAATAAAAATTCTCAACTACATAAAATTAAATACTAAGATATCGATATCTATTCGTCCATCCTCATATACATAACTTATACATAACTTTTTCGATATCCCCGACCTTCTCTTTGGATTAAAAAGTAAAACTTTCTGACCTATGTCATACGATACTTCAGTTCAGGCTTCCCAACTTAGGGCTTTTAGCCCTAAATTTAGGGCGGAAAAATGCTAATAGGGCTGTTTTTAGGGTTCAAAAAAATTTAGGGCTATTTTTAGAGGCATAGATAATAATCCATGCATCGCAAATTTGACTGACCAAAATGAGTAAAAGAGCTAAATGTCTGGGCTATAGCTCAAGCCACAGACATTGCCAATAAAAAACGTGCAAACATTTTTATCGGAACTCTCGCTCGCACTTATAGACCTAATGAAACTGTATAGAAGGTATGAGGGAGAAGGTTCGAACGACTACGAGTGTAATGGCTCAAGTTTTAGTACACAATATGTACACAATAAAACGAAGTGATTACTTACTCTGTGGTACACAAGATAAAAAATCTCTTTGACGTACACCATCATTGCCGGTAAATTAAAATATTTTAGGCAGAAAACAATATATCAGTTACAGTTATATAATGTTAACATGTATGACTTCCGGAAAGAAACAAAGCCCTAAGTTGGGAAGCCTGGCCTATTGTAACTTAAGTGAATTACAAAGTAACCCACTAAAAAGTGAGAAATAAAAAACTTTTTTACAAATAATATCACCGACTTCTAAAATAAATACAAGGCAACTAAAAAGTATTATATAATATACCTAGAATAACAAAAACAAATTAAACATTTTGAAGTTGGTGCCATGAAATAGTAGTCTTTGTGTTTTATTCGGCAACAACTTCAAATTGTTCAATTGAAACGCCAAGTCCGCCAAGTCGAGACCTAAACGACTTATTAACGATTATTGACATTGTAGATATGTAATTAATAAAAAGGTGAAAGTAAGTTATATTTTATTTACCTTAATAGAAGGGGAACATAAGCAATACCCTTGTATAGGTATACAATATAGGGATTTTTTTGGGGCTTTTGAATATTGATTTAGGGTTATTTAGGGGTATTTCATCTTGATCTTAGGGCAATTTGTTTTTAGGAGTTGGTAACACTGCTTCAGTTGCTTTTTGTCAAATAATAGTTTCTGTTTCGCTCGCGACTTGTCCAAATTTGCTCTGACCCTTGTAAAAATGTTTTCTCTATTCTCTATTCTACTCGCGGTATTCTCATTCACTTTAATATTTAAATTAATTCCCGTATCCACTTCTACCTTTTCAAATAACCTGTTTGTAACAATCGGTTGCAACGGCGCCACCTTATTTGACGTGCGCACTTCTTGACATACTTTACATGCTTTGATATAATTCTCTATTTTCTTATATGACTTTGGACAGCAGAATCTTGAATTAAATTTTTCTACTGTCTTCATCAAACCTAAATGACCTCCATATAATGGATCATCATGAATCTCATGCATAATTACTGGAAACAGTTCATCCGGAACTACCAGCAATCTTTTAATAACATTATTTTTTGTATTTAATTTATATAACATGCCGTTGTGTATAAAGAATCCTTTATGTCTTTGTAAGTTTTCATCTATGATTTTATTTCTTAAAGATGAACAAAAATTATCGTTCATTTGAGCCCTTATTACTGGGTCTATTTCTAATTTGCAGATTTGCTCATTATTCTCTGTACATCTCATCCTAAATATTTGTAACCCGTCAGTGACCACGTGATCATCTTGACTTATTAACGGATTTCGACTCAGGAACTCCGCATCCGAATCCGAATCCTGTTCTACAACTACTGAAGAGGAACTATCATTACAGGAAGGACGAATGCTACCAATATTCACTAACTCACTCACTTGTTGACGACTGATCTCACTCTGTTTAAGTGAGACCCGATATGAAGGTTTTTTCACAGGAACCTCGTTCGAAGTTTTTATTTTAATTGGGTTATTTCGGCACCCGCCTGGCCTAACCTTACCAAATGAGAATTGTGGCTTGTATTCTTCCACTAAGTCATGTAATTTATTATTATCACCTGTACTCAGATTTTTATTAATATTCATTTTATCTTTTGACACATTTAAATCAGGAAGAATACAAGTGTCCTTCTTATTTGACTCACAAATATTACTAACAAATAAATGATTATGTTTAAAAATATTAACAGACATTATTTCCTGTGTATCGATAACAGAAACTTTGCCTGGTCTAGCAACAAAACATATTTCATTGTAGTTTCTCAATGTTATTTTATTATTCACAAAATCTAGGGATGCCCCATTTTTGATTAAGAAATCTTGACCCAAAATCACTGGCCAACTGACATCTATTACCACATAAAAAAGTGTGTTATACACCACATTATTAATTATAACGTTGATATATGTTTTGCCTGCGACTGGTATAATCTTACCGTCGGCCGTTTTTAAATTAATATTATCACATATATCTAAGGTTACTTTGTTCATTAACGCTACTTTCTTCGATAGCAAGGACACTGAAGCCCCACTATCTAATAAAGCAGGAATAGCACCTGAACTTAATTCTACTAAAATGACTGGTTCGGACTGACCATAATTATTCTTCTTGACGTCTTCTATGTTTGAGCGCCGCTGCGTACTCATTGCTGCGACGTGATGCTCGCCTACTCTCGTTGTCGACGACGCTGCATCACCAGCTGATTGAACCGGCATCGGCATAGGTTCTCTGCTCCTTAAAAAGTACTGGCGGGGATTTGACTCCCGCCTTGGTGTTAACGAACCACTTGGTGAATCATTGGGTGGAACCCGAGACACCGGGGATCGGTATTTACTATACGGAGTCGATTGATTGCTCCGAAATGGACTATTGGTCGGTCTGTTGTAGTCTCCTTGCTGCCCAGACCTCACTGCTACCGCATTCTCAACCTTAACCTTAAGATTGACTTCCCTTTCACTTTCTTTATCATATACTGATTGTAATTGTAAAACTGTGGCCTTTAATATATTTTTATCAGCACATACGACTGCAGCGAGCTTTGATTTGTAGAAACTATTACATTTCTTTGGAAAGCTCCTTACGAACGTATTGTCGTCAATTTTTCCCTTTTTGGCTATATTTGAAAGCTCGTAGTAAAATGACACAATATTCTCCTCTGGCGCCTGTATCCTTTCATAGAATTTTTCCGTATAATTAGTACGGTTTGGGAATTCTGCTTTTAATGCAGTGATGAAGCTCTCGAAGCTATCACAATCTTCTATGATTGCTTTGTATAGGTGTAGCGCTGGTCCAGCCAGATACGCCGCCACAAATAATTTTTTTTCCTCATCCGAAGTGATTTTATTAATCACACAGATGATCTGGAATTGGTTGACAAAATCATCTACGGACTCATACAATCCCGTGAATGCACTCATTTTTAATTAACTTTACATAGAAATACGACTTAGCTCTTTAACCCTAGAAAGATAACCTTATTTTATAGTACATAAAAGATAACCATACGCTTCAGAGGCGCACGATATATTAATGATATTTTTTCATTAAATACTTACTAATTGTGTTTATTTATTTGATTAACTTTAATGTGTGGTTAATGAACTAATAATAAAAGACAGTTTTAGTTAAATTATTTATATATTAAAAAAAAAAACATAAATAATAAACCCTCCATAAAAAAAACTAAAAAATCAACAGTCTTTTGTTTAAAGGCACATGTTATCACATAATAGGAACTTTTTTATTAACAACTAATTATATTATGTTCTATAACTAATCAACTATGAAAAAATCAGTCTGAATTATAATTATTTGCCTCAGAATTTGGTTTACAGGCAATCAACGCAAATATCTTTTTTATGTTCGCCGCAAACAGTTTTGTTACATTTGGCGCAAGTCATCTTCGACATTCTCTTTTTTTTAGTCGAGCAAAAGGTACAATATCGCCTCTTCTTGTTTGGAGGTTCATCCTCATCCTCTGTAGGTATCTGCACAGCCGGTTTTGAAATGATACTCGTAATATTATCTCGGAGACGCTTCGTCAAAGTCGGCGCCTCAAGTCTAGACGTCATCCACGGTTCGGATAATTGGGTGCTTACTTTTTTCAAATATTCTCTTCTATTCAGAGGCTTTTCATTTTTTGAGAGCACATTATGACAATATATTACGTATGAGTTCACGAATGTCATGTTCAGTATGCCATAAAAAACTGTCATTGGCCACCTATTAGTTTTCCTTGAGCATGACATTGTGGAACACATTTGGTCAAATGTGTCCACCCCGCCTTTGGTCTGATTATAAAACATAATCATTTCAGGCTTACCGGTTGTTTGATTTATAACACCTTCTTCGTCACAAGATGATAATAGGTAAACCATCTTAGAAGGCTTCGGCTTGTATGAGACTAAAGTCAGACATCCATCGTAGCAATACATAGAAGTGCCTATCGGTCGGGATCGGGTGTTTTTTAGTTCTTCTGGGATCTCACGTTTATTAGACCGTATGGTGCCAACAAGGGTCAGTTTATACGGTTCCTGAAGAAGTGACTTCGTGAGAGGTACCGAAGTGAACCAATTATCGCAGGTGATGTTGCGATTTGTACCATGCAAAGGTCGAGATAACTCCTTTACATAGTACTCTCCTTGTGGCAACCCATTCGTGTTTGTGGCTCTCCCTATGTATGGCATTGCATTTACCATGTATTTTGTTCCACTGTCACACATCATAGGAATTTTTATACCATATTTATTTGGTTTATTGGGGATGTACATACGGAATGGGCACCGTCCTCGAAATCCCAATAACTGTTCATCGATGGTGACGTGCTCTCCAGGTATATAATTTAATTTACATTGAGTTATAAATAATTCCCATAACTTTCTTATGGGGATGAATGGGTCTTCATTACGTAACGGTGGCCGTACAGACTTATCGTCAAAACGTAAACATCTAATCAAAAAATCGAAGCGATCCCTACTCATCACCGACAAGTACCGAGTACCCGAATAACTACTGTCGAACATCTCATCGGTAGACAAGTGGTTATCCTTCATGGCTGCACTCAGGGTAAGTATACCAAACAAAGCTTGGACTTCTGTAACGGTAGTGTCTCTAAAAGTAGCTTTCGTCATGCTATCTCGACGTTTTAGAGAGATCTCGGCATTCGTCCAACGCACAATCTCATTGACCATTTCGTCGGTGACAAATAAATTGAAACATAATAGTGGGTCATATATGTTTCGGCACATACGCGTTGGACCTCTGTTTGTGCGAATAATATTTATAGCAGATGTCCTTCCTCGACTCTGTCCCTTTATGGTTGACCAACAATGTTGGTTCTTACCTCGAATCGTCCGGCGATCAGGAACAATTATGCGGCGGTCACGACGAGATGTTTCCAAATTTTCACTGAGCTCTGAAGATGTAGTAGGAGTCATATTCTCTAAGTTTTGTGTATCATCCAATTCTTTGGGCACCTCATCGTCTATAAACTCGTCTTCATAGTCGCTTTGTACATCATCTTCGCTTAGGTGATCCTCCATCTCGCTGTCACTGGTCTGATGCCCACCATGCTCGTCCTCTTCGTCTTCAGCCATTAATCTGCATATTGCATCATCGGACAACATTCTTTGGCTTGTCATGGTGAAGGTGTAAATATTTCATTCTAAAACAAACAAAAAAACACTTATAATAGACATGTTTTGCAAATATAAACAAATATTAATTTTACTAAAAATTACACAAAAGATAACCTTGCGCCTCCGGAGCGCATCACCTAGTCGTAACTGTAAAACTATGGTACTTACCGCGTAAAAACGGCCGTCCCGCGACGCTCTGCACCGGCGACTGAGCTGACAAAAAAGGACGGCTAAATATGCGCGCTCATTAGAAAGAGACAGCGCTTTCATTCCATCGCGGGCGCCTCTGAGGCGTAGGTTATCTTTCTAGGGTTAAATGACTTCCTCTGAAGAGTTAGGCGCCTCCACCATGTGACGTGAGCCTCTTGCTGGCTTTGGGGTGCGCAGCCGGGATAATTGCTCTCGAGGATGAGGAATCAAACAACTTCTTAAGCCCAGAACGATATTATATATTCAATAACTTGTTATATGATTTCTTTACATATTAATTCTTTTCCTCGACCATTCGTCTTGACGCTTGGTCCAATTCTCCCAATTGTTTCTTTCGTTTTCTTCTTCGTCATTATTTCAAAGTTTTGGAACGTCAAGACAAACAGTTCACAATTAATGAGGCTTTATGCGAGTGGCCGGTCAAGTTTCCGACGCACCTGCCACAGTACCTACGTCAGCTAATGTTGCGGTCTGTGACCGCAACGCTGGTATTCTCGTAGGTCCCGGCTACCAAACTATAGATACATAAAAATATTATACCATAAATGATTATAATAAATAAATAAATAAATAATTGTTTCTAAAATAAAACATACAGAAAAATTAAAGTAATTAAAATAAAACAGCCGAAAAAACACAAAATATAAATTTCCGAACCAGTTTCCGAACGTTCATTCAACCTCCCTCTGTAAGAGCGATCAACCAATCAGCAGCGTCGCTAGGTACGCTTTCAGTTGATTGGTTTGAGTTTTGACTGTTCGACTAGAGGAAAAGTCTTGGAAAGTTGGAAAAGTTTAAAATAAACAATATTAAACACTATTACGGGGAAACTTAATAAATATTATCATCATGTACTGTATATGTGACTAAGGATATAAATATAAATGTATATTATTACAATTAAAAACTACGATATGATGAGTACAACTAAAACGTTTCAAAGCTACCACCGGTAAGTACCTAACTCAGACATCTAATTTATAATTCCTAGTTTTTGTTTATTTAATAAAATTTGTTTCAGTTTTGTTTGAAAGGAATATCGTGTTTTCAGATTTTTCAGTGGAGGGTCAAGGTCGTTCCAGCATTTCGTAGCGGTATACCTAAAACTCCCCCTGAAAGCGGTCGTTCTATGCCTTGAGGTGATTAGCAGATGCAATGACGCCCTTGTCGTGTATTGGTTAAGATCCCTTGACCAAGTCAACCTACTATACAAATAATCAGGTTTACCGTTTAAAATAACGCCAAAGAGCAGGGAAGCTAAAAGTGTTGGTATTATTGTATTGTTCTTAGTAAGTATGCTTTGTGTTTTCAATTCCTCTTTTTATAAATAAATAAAGTTTGTTAAAAATGTACTCAACAACATTCTTTATTCCTCGGTTTATTAGGAGTAGCCAAAATGGCAAAAACGGAACGCTTATAGTCTGTTTGTCCGTCCGTATGTCACAGGCATTTTACTCAAAGACTAGACAATGAATATATTGATGAAATTTGGTGTAAAGGCGTCTTGTAGGAGCCGCTACTTAGTTTGATAGCTAAAAAATAAAAATAAATACTTTTAGGCATTCCATACATTTAACAAAAGCTGAAAAAAAATCTGCAAAAATCACCGTGTGCCATCATTCGACAGGCCTTTAAAAAACGTGTAAGGTTTCAAATAAACTTTTTTGTTTGAGTGAATATTATTGGAAATAATTGCCCCGAAAGTTACAATAATTGTGTCCCCTCCCCTTATCTTTTGAACTGTGTGACCAATAAAAAATAGAATTTTTATAGGCATTTTTAATTAAAAAAAGCAAAAATTGTATTAAAATCATAAAGGTAGCGCTTAATAAATACTTTAAACTAAAATAATTATTTTCGACATTATCGAATACGATGAATACAAGAAAAGGGCGTAAGTGCCATGTACATAACGCTCTTCTGCTGCTGCAAATATTCAAATCGATTTTTTTACGTCAACGGCTGCGGAACCCTACACTGAGCATGGTTCGACATGTTCTGGTCCTTTTTTTTTGGTAAATCGTGAATTTTGGAAATTATATTTAGACACGCATTATATACTTAAGAGATATGAATAATATTTTTCGATCTTACCGACATAATAATAAAAAAATATGAAATAATAAATCACAAATCTTTAATGTTTTTAAGACACTTGGCGAATGATGTGCAACACGTTAATGTTTGTTTAACAAAAGAATGTTTCAGCTTCTGTTGTATGTATGGATTGCACCCCCTAATAATATTTATTTTTATTGTTTAGCTATCAAACTAAGTAGCGGCTATTACAAGACTTACCAACACCTAAACGTTTTTTAAAGGCCTATCTAATGATACCCCACACGATGGGGTAGATGAGAAAAAAATCACACCCTCACTTTACTTTATGGGTGGTACCTAAAAAAAAGGTTTTTCAAGATTTGATTCTTTCACTTTGTCGGCGTAAGTAATGTGTATATCTATGCAAAATTACAGCCTCCTAGCACTAAAAGTCTCTGAACAAAGGTGCGGACTGACGGACGGACGGACATGGCGAAGCTATAAGGGTTCCGTTTTGCCATTTTGGCTACGGAACCCTAAAAAAACAGGCGCAAGCATGTCGGACCATGCTCAGTGTAGAGTTAGCCGTAGCCGTATGAAAAAATCTG
Source organism: Herminia tarsipennalis (assembly GCA_945859575.2). NCBI lineage: Eukaryota > Metazoa > Arthropoda > Insecta > Lepidoptera > Erebidae > Herminia > Herminia tarsipennalis. Next base: position 194,157 of record OX243857.2, read on the forward strand.
ATTTGCGTAATTGCACCAGCAAAAGAGCGTATGTTCATGGCACTTACGCCCTTTTGTTGAGAAACGCAGTTTTTCAGCAATAACTCAATGACGGTAAACGGTTCAATCGATAAGTGGCTGGAGGAGGACACAATTTTTGCAATTTTCTTTCAATGTGTAATAAAAGTTTATTGGAAACCCATGTTTTTAAAAAACCTCTCGAATGATGTGCCACACGCTGAAGTTTGCTAAAAAAAATGTTTCAGCTTCTTCATGCACAGCACATGTATGGAATGCCCCCCTAAAAATATTCATGTTTATTATTTAGCTATCAAATTAGTTTGATAGCTAAAAAATAAACATTAATATTAGCGGCTACTACAAGACAGCTTCACTAAATTTAATCGACAGACAGACATGACGAAACTATAAGGATTCCGTTTTTGCCATTTTGGCTACGGAACCCTATAAAGGGAAAAAAATTAATCATCTGGACTCAACCCGGGATCTTCTGATTTCGGGACCGCCCGATGTGCCATGAACATACGCTCTTCTGCTGGTGCAATTATTCAAATCGGATTTTTTCGTACGGCAACGGTTGCGGAACCCTACACTGGTCTTTTTTGGTAAATCGTGTTTTTTTGGAAATTATATTTAGATTATCAAATGACATACTAATGAAATTTAAATAATATTTTTCGATTTTACCGACATAATAATAAAAAACATGAAATAATAAAGCACAAATCAAAAAACAAAAAACAAAAATTATAAAAAAGGGAAAAAAATAATCATAAAATGAAATTAAAAAAGGAAATCATATATTTCATTCGGATTCGAATCGGGGTCATTTGCTTAGTGGATCGAACGTTTCCCACCTAAGCTAATAAAACAAAGGAAATCGCGGCGAAATTTACCTTCGTATTCTAATGATATTGTAGCAGTTTTTCAATACCTGAAAATACAGATAGAACGACGTTTTTTAAAAATGAAACCTAGCTAGATCGATTTTTCGCCCCCGAAACCCCCTGCATACTAAATTTTAAGAAAATCGCTGGTGCCGTTGCCGAGATTCAGATTGTATATAAATATACAGGGTGACTTTGAAATCAGTCGACAAATTAATAGGGGAGTATCAGCACCGTTAGTACTTACATTATGCATTGACAAATTGCGAATTTGATTGTAAAACAAAACATCCGATTTTATTGCTTAAAACGACGGTGACAGGTCTATTAAGGTTTAGTAAACTAAAAGAATCAGTACATTATCATTATTTCCATATGTCTAAAACTTAAACAAATAAATAAAATGAACAAAGTTTAAAAATCGTACGACGCGCTATAAAAATCATATGATCAAAATTTCGTAAAAACGTAGTTCATTCAAAGGGTCATTGATCATAAACACCAAATAAAGAAAGTACAGAAGGTAACATTCAAACAACGCGCTCAATAACAACGGACACTTAAACACCGTTCATGGACACAAAATCTCGCGTCGCCTTCCTCGATCTGTTCCATGTGAACGATGTGTATGTGCGCGTCGCTACGTATGAACGTTATCTTCTGTACTCTCGGTGTTTTGTGTAATGCACTCCCGACGACAAACCCGATCGGGGATTTCGCCGGCCAGCGCGTGTAACGCGGGCCGCTGGGGGGAATGAAACATACCGATATCGATACTTTTTCGAAATCACATACTTGTAAAGTAGCATTCTTGAATGTAAAGGATTGATATTTTTACAAGTGTTAATAGCTTTTTAGAAAACTTCTAGTACGTTCGCATACTCTATCCAGTATTCTAATAAAGTTTGTTAGGATTGTTGTCGAGTACATTTTAAACAAACTTCATTTATTTATATAAAGAGGAATTGAAAACACAAATCATACTTACTAGGAACAATTAAATACATTAATACCAACACAGTATGCGAGTCACTTCAGTCCTCGTAAGTACAAGTACGAGTGAATAATTACAAGTATGTAACTAAAATAAGTAATGATCATTATCTACGGAAATATCGATGAATTTCCTAAACGGCGCGGGCGCGAGCCAATCGTTGCAAACAATTTCACCAGTCGGACTAGGTAGTCTCTAGTACTCTAATTAGGTGACGGTCGTGTGCTGCATAAAAAAGTAATCGATTGTGTAGTTATCGAAGTTGTGTACTGTTAAGTGATAAGTTTTCGAAGATGCCTAGGGGTACGAGAAGAAACAGTGAACTTTTTGATAACCAACAAATTTTAAATGTGGTGATTTGGTATAGCCAAACTAACAATTTAAAGGAAACGCAGCGAAGATGGCGAGAAAATTATCCACGGCAAAACCAACCGTCCTTAGAGAGGATACTAAGTGCCACTCGAAACCTTTTGGACTTCGGTAAGTAGTCTTCATGTTCCCACCCATGCCATGTAAAAGTATGAAGGAAAAATTGGTTTTACATTGTTTTGTTTCGCGGCATGATAGGTAGGTTAGGTACAGATAGTTCGTCGATTCGTTACCGTACCTAAAATAAGGCAGTGGACTGTATAAATATTATAATGGATAACAAAGAATCGTACAACTGTTAGTCGCGGTACTTAAATATGAGGACAAATAAATTGATACAAAAATGAGGTGCGCGAGCGCGGTTATGCGTTGAATACATTCGCTGCGGTGCGGCGGCGGGCGCGTCGACCGGGGAGTCCCGCTCCCGCACCCCGCCGTCCCCTCCGCGCCGCCTAAACGCGGCGCTGTGTTGACTGAATGACTCAACACTCTGTCTGTATTCATTCATGCTCACGGAAACAAAAAACGGCGGCGCATGGAGTTACATTTTAGATACTAATGTATTTTTTTTGTATTTTAAAGTATCATAGAACATTAATATTTTCTTCTAATAATATGTCCTAAGAAATCTTGGATACACGCAGGTTTACTCATTGAAGTTTGTCGACTCAATTCAAATTCATCCTGTATAAATATACAAGAATTGCTCGTTTAAAGATATAAGAAAGATACTGGATGCTTTGTGTTTTCAATTTATCTTTTTATAAATAAATAAAATTTGTTAAAAATGTACTCAACAAGAACCTTTAATTCTTAGGTCATATCAATCCTCTACATTCGAGAAAGTTACTTTACAATTATGTGATTTTGGGTAAAAATATCGATATCGATATGTTTAGTTCCCGCCTGTGGCACAACCCGCGTTACACGTGCCGGCCCGACCGGGGGAATCCCCGATCGGGTTTGTCGTCGGGAGTGCATTACACAAAACACCGAGAGTACAGAAGGTAACCTTTATACGTAGCTACGCACACAGACACATCGTTCACATGGAACAGGGTATTAAAGATCACTTTAGACCACGTTGTTCGGAAGGCGACGCGATATTTCGTTTCCTTGAACGGTGTTTAAGTGTCCGTTCTTATTGCGCGCGTTGTTTGAAGTTTACCTTCTGTACTTTCTTTATTTGGTGTTCATGACCAATAACCTTTTGAATAAACTACGTTTTTACGAAATTATGATCATATGGGTAGAGCGTCGTACGATTTTGAAGCTTTGATCATTTTATTTATTTGTTCTAGTTATATGGAAATAATGATAAAGTACTGATTCTTTTAGTTGCGCGTATACGCTTTTATTAGCTTGTATGTTGGTTCGCGCAAGTCGAATCGCAGTTTGCTTTCTCCGAATAGTAAGCGACGAAACGAAGTTTTGTTATTTAGTTGCGCAGTTAGACCATCAACATGCTATCGAGGTGAAAGATATTATTACCAATCCTCCTGCTACGAATAAGTATAATAAGCTTAAAACTGAGCTCATAAAACGCTTGTCAGCTTCTCAAGAAAAGCGAATAAAGCAACTGCTTATGCACGAGGAGTTGGGCGATAGGAAGCCATCACAGTTTTTACGACATCTGTCGAGTTTGGCTGGCCCATATGTACCGCAAGATTTTTTAATTACCTTATGGTCTAGCAGGTTGCCGCAAAACATCCAGACTGTAATCGCTTTCCAGATGGACCTTGACAAGGATAAGTTAGCAGAGCTGGCGGACAAGGTATATGAAATTGCGCCGTCTTCACCCCAACCGCCTTATTCCAAAGAAAAGATCAAATCAAGGTTTAAACAAAGACTTTCAAGTCCAGGATATAGTACAGTACTATTGGTCTTATTACAAAGCTTAGATAGTCCGTGGACCAGCTCAACCAGCTGATACCAAAGGATCTAGGAATCAGCCACAGATTATAATCAATTTAGTTCATTCATTGTCCCCTTCCCCTCGGACCTCCAATCGGAGTTGAAGTGCCTTAGAAGCTTATTAATTTATTTAGCATAAAATAATTATTAAAAATTCGTATATAAAATCAAAGTCACAAATAGGAGTGCATAAACTTGAAGGAGTTAGTGCATCAGTCTACGGCGCGGTGCAGCGTGCATTGGAGTAAAAAAGACCAAAATATCGGTGAGACTGCTCTTACCTCTATAACACCTATATTGCTCGTACAATACGCTGTCTCACTCAGACGCGCCTTGCAAGCTGTGTATAAACAAGATAGCGCTACTAGAACTGTCAGGGGTCTAAGTAGACTGGACGGAAAGAACTTTTCTACGAATTCGTCGATCGCCACCACTTTAGCAAGACCTCCAACCCGACTCGTTATCGATCATCTGTGCGTGTGCGCGGATAATCTACTATAGTGCGTGCGCACGCACTACAAGGACAGTTACACACCACAAGGACTGCAGTTAATCTCCTACGCTTGCTAATCGCCTGGTACCGGTACGATCGAGCGTTGAAGAACAAATTATCGTATTCATATTTTAATGAAATATCGAACAGTTATACTATAAACATATATTACCTTACCTGCTACTGCTGCTTACCTGGTCCCCCGGAATCATACAGACGAAAAATACAGAAAAAATAATACATATTATACTTGCACAGATACCTACCGTTATCGTTAATCGTTACACCTACCTGTCATTGCTGCGTCCCTGGTAACATGGATCTAAACAAGTCATTGTCAGAAGCTGATTTGAGAGATAAAGCACTAGAAAAAACGCCCCCTAATTATGCTTTTAACCCCCCTAAAAGGAGAAGGGAAAGCGAGGATGCTGTTGACATAAAAAGCTTTATATCGTCTTTGATGAAAGAGCAACAAAGAGAAATAAAACACATTTCATCAACATTATCAGAGATTAAACAAACTAATACGAATATTGAGAGTTCAATTGCCTTTCTTGCGGCACAAAATGAGGACCTAAAAAATAAAATCGAGCTATTAGAACGCCAAACAGAAAAAGACAGAGGATACATATTGCTTTTGGAAAATAAAATTGAGGATATTCAGATGTCTAGTCGTAAAACTAACTTTCAGCTTAAAAATGTGCCCAAAATGCAAGGAGAGACAAAACAAGATTTGATCGACATGGTTATCTGCCTCTCGAACAATGTGGACTGCAAGATTGTCAAACAAGACATCAAGGACATTTACAGGGTTGGCACAAAGAAAGATCAAGATTACAATTCACCTATTGTAGTAGAAACCATTTCAACCATAATAAAGACAGAATTCCTAAAGATGTGTAAAAATTACAACGTGAAACATAAAAATAATAAACTTACAGCCAAACATGTTGGGTGCCGTTCAAAACCAGATCAACCTATATTTATCTCGGAACAACTTACCGCCAAAGGTTCCCGTCTCCATTTCTTAGCACGAGACCTAGCTAAGACAAATAGCTACAAGTATTGTTGGACGGCCTATGGTAAAGTTTATGTAAAGAAAAATGATAGTTCACCAATAATAAATATTAAATCAGAATCGCAAATACATCAGTTACAGCAAGCAGCCTGACTAGACGGAAAATACTTTATCTCCAAGAATACCTACCTTAGATATTATGGATGTATAATGTATAACATAGTCATAAGTTCTATTGATTTATATAATAGTTATAACTTAATATCTATTGCTATAGTACACTTGCTCTCCCACATTACACACATGATTATACCAAAATACATATTTAAACTAACTTTTTATAATGTCATACACACACTACTAAACTACTATACTATAACCCAGACAGACTCAGTACCATACACCTCCGTTTCAATATACTTACAACTACATCATACTTATATAAACTTAAAAACCACAACTACACGACTCAACTATTTGATATACCTTTATAGATTTCCGTGCATATTGCTTTTAGCTAAGGTTTATAAAAAAGAAAATAAATACCACCATGGCATAACATTTGTAACTTACAAATGGATAACTCTCTCGATACTTTGAACGAAATAGACAACTCGTATACTTGTACATCTGTATGCTGTGATATAGAAGAATTAACTAACCATATTCATGTACAAAAAAACGACCTTAAGATTCTTTGCCAAAATATAAGAAGCATCTATAGCAACTTTGATAATTTAAATGTGTCTCTAGCTTGCCTAAAATTTAACCCTGATATTTTAATTTTAACTGAGTGTCAACTAAATTCTATTAAACCTATACCTTATATACCTAATTACTCAGCATTCCAAACAACATACCATATTAACAAAAACGACGGAGTAGTAGTTTACGTCACAAATAATATTTGTGCAAATTTTAGAGAAATCAAACTGAATCATGCATCGGCCATAGAAATTAAATTTGGAAATAACATTATCTTGGGTGTTTATAGGTCCCCATCTAACTCCAATGCGGATCCTTTTATCGACTCTCTTGAAACATACTTAGTATCCATAAAAGCTCATCAAACTATCATCTTGGCGGGGGACATAAACATCAACCTTAACCCAACACAATTAGAACAATCTCATGAACGCAACAACAGACTCAATTATTTATCTATGTTGACTATGCATGGGTTAATGCCTGGACACACCTTTCCAACAAGAGTAAATAGATGCCTGGATCATTTTATGATTAAGCATAACAGAGAACAGTCCAGTGCTTTCACAGCCGTACTTAACACTACCATTACAGATCACGCACTGATTTATCTAAATCTATCTAAAGTAAAGCTACCGAATAAAAGTCACAAAACAACAACAAAAATAGATTTTGATTTGGCACTCAGCACATTATTAAATAAAAATCTAGACGAATTATTATTGTCAGATGATCCTAATTATGTAGCAAACCGCTTAATAAACAAAATATCGTCATCCTTAAAGGAGAATACAATTACCACACAGATTCCAAAAAACAAGCGGATCATAAAGCCTTGGATTACTAATGGTATTCTAAAATGTATTCCAAATAGAAATGACATGCAAATGAAATTAAAAAAAGAACCTCACGACGAAGTCTTGCAAATTACTTACAAGAGGTATAGAAATTATTGCAACAATTTAATCAAAAAACTTAAACGCAAACACGAACGGGAACAACTGGTAAATTCACTAAAAAACACAAAAAAGCTTTGGCAAAATATTAAAAATATTACCCACACTAAACATACTAAAACGGACAGTTCTAAATTATTGGAAATAAAGCCTTCGGGTGATGAATCTATCAATTTTGTAAACAATTATTTTGTAAATATAGGAAAAAAACTTGCTGAGGACATTCAAACAACATTTGACTTTGACATAACTACAGCTCGTGAATCAGATAACAAAGATGTGCCTCTAACTTCGTTTGTGCTTCTGAATACTGACATAGATGAAGTTGATTCGATAATAACAAATTTGAAATCAAATAGCGCTCCTGGATGGGACAATATTCCTACGAGTTTCATTAAGAACGTTAAACAGACAATCGTCCCATTTATTGTACACCTCGCAAATCTATGTTTTGAAAAAGGGGTCTTCCCCTCAGTATTAAAGAAGTCAATTGTAACCCCTGTCTATAAAGGTGGGGCCAAAGACGATGTCGGAAATTATAGGCCTATATCCGTGTTATCGTGCATAGCTAAAATTTTGGAAAAACTTATTAATAAAAGACTGATAAATTACTTAAACAATAAACAACTTCTATCAACCTCCCAATACGGCTTTAGACAAGGAAAATCAACCGAGGATGCTATTACCGCTATAACCACTTTAATTACTGAACAATTAGATAAGAACAGGAAATGCCTTACTGTTTTTCTTGATTTGAAAAAAGCTTTCGACACTGTCTCGGTCCCCATACTTATACGTAAGTTGGAATCAGTAGGTATTAGAGGGAAACCATTGCAACTACTCACAAATTACATAACAAATCGTACTCAAACTGTTAAAATTGGTCCTTTAACTAGTGAAGACTGCACTGTCACTTTTGGTGTACCGCAGGGAAGCGTGCTTGGGCCTACACTGTTCCTGATATACATCAATGATTTGTGTAAACTGGACACAGGCGGTGCCCGGGTATTCTCCTATGCGGATGACACAGCCGTAGTTTTTACAGGTGATGACTGGGATACTGTGCGTAAAAGAACGGAACTAGGAATGAGTAGGGTTGACCACTGGCTAAAAACTAATCTCCTTACGCTTAATACCCAAAAAACCAACTATATGTGTTTCTCACTAACCCAAAAAACTCAACCAGATAGTGACTTTAACATAAAAATACACCAGTGTGGTAATTCATTTAACCTTAACTGCACATGCCCCAAGATAGATAGAGTAGACAAGATCAAATACTTAGGCATTATGCTAGACTATCGACTTACGTGGCACAGCCACCTGGAACTGGTTAATGACCGAACTAGAAAATTGATCTGGATTTTTAAGATACTGCGGCATGTTGCAACGGATAAAATCTTAAAGCTAGTCTATATTGCACTCGCCCAAAGTATCCTTACTTATTGCATACCTATTTGGGGAGGTGCCTCCAAGATTAAGTTTTTGGGAGTGGAAAGGGCTCAACGTGCAATTTTAAAAGTCATGCACTTTAAGCCATACCGGTTCCCCACAGAAGAGCTCTACAAACTAAGCGGTGTCCTGTCAGTAAGAAAGCTATATATTCTTAACTCAGTTCTAAGAAAACATAAAAATACCGTATTTGATCCTAAGATAATGTCAACACGGAGAAAGCAAGCATTTACCAACAAGCACAGAGTACGTACAACATTTGCTAGACGTCAATTTACAGCACTATCCACATTCCTATATAACGCCATAAATAAAAAAATGAAATTTTATGATAAAACACAATATAATTGTAAGATTATCCTCTCTGATTGGCTACTAACGCTAACATATACTGAAACGGAAACTCTTCTCCATCCAACAATATAATCATACAATCTTATAATCATATAATCACAGTACTTTGCAAAGGCATAACATTACACACTAATACTCATACACTCACACGCGCTCACAAACATGCACACACACCCACAAACTCATACACTACACACACGCACACACCACACCAGGTAGTCTCTCATTTTGCACTTTTCAGTTTTCACTTTCATAGTCTTAAGGTTTATAGATCATGTATAATTTTGGTTAAGGAAGACTGAGATCTTCTGCCACAGGTATTGTATACTTAAAAGAAGATCTCAATCACACTAATTATGTAACCTTCTGATCATGAAATAAAGATTATTATTATTAGATTATTATTATTATTATTGTTCTTATCATTCAAATATAACGTTCCGTTTTATACCAATGTAATTTGAAAGTATAGTTTTCATTGAGAATAAAATATTTAGACGTTCTATGTAGCTAAATTATTCGCCAGCACTACGTAATTTTCAAAATATTACCCTGACATAAAAGCCCTCGGCCTGCAATTTACGAAAAATCAAATAGATTCTGTCAGGATCGGAACGTTACATAAGTAGTTGTCATCAGTACTAAAAATGTAAACAAATGATGATAACCTAAATTTGATTAACTCAGACATTATTATGGATGTTATAAGTTTAATCTGAGTAATTATAGCGCCCAAACACTTAGAGGAACTTGGATGCGAGTTTTTATTACAAAGCTAGTTTCATTGGAACAGGTCTTAGCATGAAAGGATACTTACTCGATAAGATATTCCATTTTTGATATACTTACTGTTTTCTTTGTTGCACTCGTTGTTCTGAATGTATTGGGGGAAAGTATGCCTAGATTCAACATAGGTACTGAAGCTTCGGCTGAAGCACAACAAACAATTGAAACAAATTTTATGAATATATTTATTATATAATATCAGTGAGCTTGCTATGAAATGAAATTCTTAAATCATAGAAATCTCAATCTCAAAACATAGAATCATTATTTATTAGATACCATTTATTCTCCCTAAGAACAGAGTTCATTTTCATGAGAATCATAAATATAATTATCTAAACTGTTAGGTAGCACTTAATAGTTATTCCATTTGACAACACAATGGATGTTAACAATTTCAATAACCTGTAACCATTCTGTCCTCCCTGTTCAAACTATGTTTCAAAAGGAATATTGAGTTGATATCCCTTATTTCTATTTAGATAACTAGCTATCCCGCACAACTTAGTCTGCATAAATCTTCCCTGTTTTTGCAACATTTCTCAATGCTGCTCCATTCATATTGGTTGTAGTGTGATATTATTTAGCCTATAGCCTTCCTCAACTAATGGGCTAGCTAACAGTAAAAAGTTCAAAAGAATTAGTAGTTCATGAGATTACCCCGTTCAAACAAACTTTTCAGCTTTATAATATTAGTATAGATATTTATTTTACAATAAATTTTAAATTGTATGCATTTTTTGTATAATATATAAACAGTGATAAATAATATATTTATATAATAAAATTGATAATTCTATTTTTAGATCCACCTTATAGTTCACTAGTGTATTTTTAATTAGGCATTTTATGTATAAATATATAAACAGTAATCAATCAATAATTGATCAATGTTTATTTAGATCCACTATATAGTTCACTAGTAAGTTTTAGGTACATTATACATAGAATCATTATTTATTAGATACCATTTATTCTCCCTAAGAACATAGTTCATTTTCATGAGAATCTTAAATATAATTATCTAAACTGTTAAGTAGTGCATAATGTTATTACATCACAATTTCAATAACCTGTAACCAATCTGTACACTCTGTTTAGTGTTTAAACTATGTTTAAAGGAACATTGTAGCAATGTATTAACTAGCTGAGCTCTATTAAACATAATATTCAGTTCTTGATACCTACCTATAACCTAAGTTTACATCTGTTTCTAGTGATAGGTATACCCATGGTTACACTTTACCAACTAAATTTTAAATTGATCAATGTTTATTTACACACATCAAAAGTGTCTAGGGATCAAGCATTTTTATGCGGATTTCTTGAGATTGAGATGTGGCTTTGTAATAAATTTATGATTTTATAAATTTATATGGATCCTTTTTGGTGCATTTCATAATTTGAATCAGGAACTGTGAATCAAATTCGAGTAAAAGATGAAAATCAGCTGTCAATATTTTCCCTATAAAAACATACAACGCATTGAAGACATTATTAGTGCTACTGTTTCCCTACTACTGATTAAAACCAACGTTATTATGGAGCGGCGACGTCATTTAAGCAGGGAAGAAATGCTCAGAGCCGTGGGAATGATAGAAGCTGGTTCCCGGCAACGTACTGTGGCTTTAGCTCTGAATACAAGTCAGAGTGTTATCAGTCGACTTTGGACACGTTACCGAAGCACTGGTACCGTGGCTGAGCGCCATGGAGGACGGTATCGCTGCACCACACGGAGACAAGACCGATACATTCAAATCTTAACTCGAAGAGGTCCAACAATAACCGCCATGATGTTAGCCGTGAGGCTTCATCACTCTTCAGGGAACTTAATTAGCGACCAAACAGTCAGAAACCGCTTGCATGAAGTGAACCTTCATTCCCGAAGACCGCTACGGGTACCACCTATAGCAATGCACAATCGTAGGATTCGATATCAATGGGCTCTTGAACACAGAAATTGGGCAGAAGAACAATGGCGTTTCGTGTGCTTTTCTGATGAGTCTCGTTTTGGTATGAGACCGGATACAAGACGTATACGACACTGGAGAACCCCTGGACGCCAACAGCGATTAAAATCCTGCCAGGAAGTCCATCCTTATAGTGGTGGAACCATCATGGTATGGGCGGGTATTTGGATCGGCGGAAGAACTGAGTTGATTTGGATCAGAGGCAACCTCAACGCTCAAATTTATGCTGAGACGATTGTATCAGACGTCATCGTTCCTCTACAAGTGCAAATCGGTCCCTTATTTCAGTTAATGCATGATAATGCACGACCGCACACCGCAAGAGTTGTAAGACAGACTCTCGCCGCAGCTAACATCAATGTCCTGCCCTGGCCTGCTCAGTCGCCAGACTTGAACCCTATTGAGCATGCATGGGATATGCTACAGAGAAGAGCTCTGCCGAATATGGAGGGTATCCAGTCGCAAGAAGACCTTTTTTTGTTGTTGCAACGAACATGGGCGGCCATTCCACAGCGTGATTTGGATGAACTCATTTTGAGTATGCCAAACCGATGTTCTTGTGTTGTTAGTGTTCGCGGTAGAAACACGGATTATTAATTGTTTAAGTTACCCAATAAAATTTTAAAGAAAACTGTTATTTCAGTCTTTTTTTCGAACTTTAATGTTAGTGGTTCAAATGTCAAAAATCCCTTTATTAGGAAAATGGCAAATTTCTTTATTAATGCAAAGGTGACTTGGTTTATCGTTACTGTGACAAACGAAAACACTTTATTTGATGAATCCTTAAAGAAATAAAAAAAAAAAAAATCAATCAGGAGAAAAGTTATTGCAAAAATATATGTTGATCCCTAGACACTTTTGATGTGTGTAGTTCCACTATATGTAGGTATAGTTCAGTAGTAAGTTTTAGGTAAGAAATTTTGTCTTAATGATGTTTCTATTACTTTGTTTTGTGCATTTTGAGTATATACAACATTGGTTTTTGCTGCACTACTCCAGACCACCTATCAGACATTCCAAATGTGATTTTCCAACTTCAATATAAATAATGTGACATATTATAAGTGGAATGCATCAGATTGTTTTACATAGAGCACTAGTTAATGATACTATTGTCGAACAAAAATAATCTGTGTTGATCTTCAACTTTCCACACTGCGTAGGTAAACTTCACGTCGAGTCTGGTTGACTCAAACATTGCACAGACCACTTTAATTTTAGGACATCTCTGAGTTCTGTATATTAAATCTTCTCTCTCAATTCCAAGCTGTGATAAATGTTTTGAAAAACAATAATAGGCATGTATTATTAAATCTTTTGTCACACATCGCATTTCACTCGATTTTTGCGTTTATTTTGTTGCCACACCATATTTAGTTAGTTAATCATTTAAAGTCACTAAACACGCATTATTCGTCATTAATAATTGAAACTAAAATACGCAAAATTGTAAATGGTCTAACTTTCAAATTGACAAGTTTTTGACATTTTAAGGTTATTACCATAGTTAAACTAGGGTGATCGAAAGACTAATCTATAGACCAAAGAAGATCATCGATTAAGCGATGAACCTCGTTTTGTAATAAAGATTTTCGTAGATCCATGGTTTAAACTAGGATTTTCGTCAAACCAGGTTCGTTAGTCCAGCTTTTGGAATAAGGCGGGTGTCTAGCACCACTACAGCTCCATCGTATTCTCACAGCGATATGGCGCAGCAGATCTCCGAATTAACCAGGCAAGTAGCCATGCTAGCTAGTAGACTCGAACGCTCAGAACGATTACGCTCTAGATCTCGTCCGACAAGGTACAGTCGCTCACGCCAAATTTAAAAATACAGTTCCTTGGGGACACTGGGTCAGACTTGTGTGTTTTTCCACGATCTGCGGTCAAGACGCCCTGCATTCGGTCTAAGTATGATCTTATAGCAGCTAATAACACCACTATTGCTACCTATGAACCTGCTCTGTTACATCTGAATTTGGGTCTCAGGAAAGATTTTACTTGGAAGTTTAAATCATTGGTATAGATTTTTTGAGCTTTTACAATCTCCTCGTCGACTGCAGAAATCAGCGCCTGGTCGACAGTACTACTTCACTTTCGGTAACAGCTCAACCCTCTGGAACTTCAGATGACATCGCGTCCGTCAAAACCGTGACTGGTAAGACCGAGTTTCATTTTTTACTCCGCGAGTTCCCAGAGATTACTAGACCCTCAGGCGTTCATTTTCCACCCAAGCACAAACACACTGCATTTTTTAAAAACCTCGCCTGGTCCACCAGTGTCCTGTAAGCCACGACGTCTTGATCCAGTTCGCTCATTGGCAGCGAAGAAAGAGTTCGAGGAAATGCTCACTTGTGGTACTGCTCAACGTTCCAAGAGTCCTTGGTCTTCTGCCCTACATCTCGTGAAAAAGAAAGACGACGGATGGAGACCATGCGGCGACTACCGCGCACTCAACGCTAGTACTATTCCGGACCGTTACCCCATCCGTCACATTCATGACTTTTCCTTCCAGCTCTCAGGGTGTACCATCTTCTCCTCGACAGACCTGGTTAAGGCATGTAATCAGACAGCTGTTAATCCTGCTGATATACCGAAAACCGCCATCACGATACCTTTCGGGTTGTATGAATTCCCATACATGACTTTTGGTCTGCGGAACGCTGCGCAGACTTTCCAGCGGTTCATCGACGAAGTCCTCCTAGGCCTTGACTTCTGTTACGGCTACTTAGATGACATTTTGGTCTACTCGCCAACACCGGAAGTCCACCCGGATCACCTTAAACAACTGTTCCAACGTCTAAAGGAATACGGCATCCTAATAAACACTTCGAAGTGCAAATTCGGTGAATCAATAATAACATTTTTAGGTTACCAAGTATCAGCAGCCGGTACTACAAGTATAAGCCCTAGGAGACAAAAGTTGAGGCTATCCAAAACTTCACAGCACCGATGACTATCAAAGAACTTCAGCGATTTCTTACATAACATACATAACAACCCATATGATGTCCCACTGCTGGGCACGGGTCTCCCCAGTAGAACCTACTTATTATAATTGCCATAATCGCCACGCTTGGCGAGCGGGTTGGCGATCGCAGTAAGGCTTGAAATACGCAGAGGACGCTGCTGCCCGTCCTCCCGTGTGACATCCCTTAGTCGCCTTGACGACACCCACGGGAAGAGATGGGGTGGCACTATTCTTATGCGATTTCTTGGTATGCTTAATTCCTACCGACGATTCATTCCGACCGCTGCTCAGATTCAAGCACCTCTCACAGATGTTTTAGCTGGTTCTCAACCTATTTCGCTCACTCCAGAGATGATGAATGCCTTCGAGGAATGTAAGTCTTCACTATCACAGGCCACTCTGTTGTCACATCCAGACCATAACGCTAAACTTGCTGAAGTCACGGACGCTTCTGACGTAGCTATTGGAGCCGTGTTACAGCAACGCAAGGATGGATCAAATTGGCAACCATTAGCTTTTTTCTCCCGTAAGCTAAGGACATCGCAGATGAAGTATAGCCCGTACGATCGAGAGTTACTAGCAGTGTACGAGGCAATAAAATGCTTCCGTCATATGGTCGAAGCAAGAACCTTCGCAGTGTTTACAGACCACAAGCCACTCACATTTGCATTCTCGCTCAACAGAGACAAGTGTTCACCCAGGCAATACAGGTACCTTGACTTTATCGCTCAGTTCACGACGGATATAAGGTTCATACCCGGAAGAGAGAACGACGTAGCCGATGCTTTGTCTCGGATCGAAGAGGTAACTACTCCAATAGACTATAAGTCTCTTGCACAGTCTCAGGAGCGCGATCCGGAGCTGCAAGAGCTTCTACAACACGGTACAGCATTGAGACTGCAGAAAATTCGTACCCACTTAAGCGACATACCTGCGATACTTCAGTACCTGCACTTCGCCCCTATATTACGCCAGAATTTCGCAAGCAAGTCTTCGAGACGCTGCACAACCTCCATCATCCAGGAAGTACAGCTACTGTGCGACTGGTGACACAAAGATTTGTTTGGCCAGTGATTCGCAGGGATCGTAGAGAGTGGACTAGAGAATGCATTAAATGCCAAATATCTAAAAATTTTCGCCATACTAAATCTCCATTATCCCCCTTCCTTCCACCATCCTCGAGATTCTCACATATTCACCTCGACATAGTAGGGTCATTACCTTTATCTTCTGATTACAGATACTGCCTCAGTCATCGATAGGTTTACGCGGTGGCCTGAAGCGTATCCACTTCGTGACATCACCGCTGAGTCCTGTGTTGCCACCCTTATGTCAGATTGGATTGCCAGATTCGGTTGCCCAGAGCGGGTGACCACAGACAGGGGACGCCAGTTCGAGTGCCACCTTTTCGAGGCCCTCACTGCTTTAGTCGGTGCGCGCCACTTGCGTACGACCGCCTACCACCCAGCAGCAAACGGCATCATAGAACACGTACACCGCCAACTCAAGGCGGCCATACCTAACGTGTCACGCGCCTACTTCACAGTGGACCGAAGCGCTTCCTCTGGTGCTGTTAGGTATGCGCAGCGCCTGGAAGGAAGACCTCCAATCATCTTCAGCAGAACTGGTGTACGGCGAACCACTTCGCCTGCCCGGTCAGTTCTTCTGCCCTAGCGACGAGTACAAGACAGCTGACGTCACACAGTACGCGACACGTCTTCGCGCGTACATGGCGAAACTTTCTCCTCGTCCAACTGCCTGGCACACCTCTACTTCATCGTTCTACATACCACGCGATCTACACTCATCTTCGCATGTCTTCGTGCGCCAAGATCGACTGAGAGGGGCGCTGGAACCTCCATACACTGGTCCATACAAGGTTGTCAACCGTCAACCTAAATACTTCTCAATAGAGGTCAACGCTAAGATTGTGAACGTTTCCATAGACAGGCTTAAGCGGGCCTACATGACCAAAGAAGCCCAAGTGCCAACCCAGCCTGCCAATGATGACGTCAAACGGACTTCCAGTAGCAGAAGAGTCCGGCTACCAGATTTTTATCGACCGTAGCCACGCAGCGTGGGGTGCTTGTGCCGATATTGATTTATCTATATGAGAAAGAAAGAAAGAAAGAAAAATCGTTTATTTGCCACAGATACAATACGCTTCATAGAAACAAATAAAATTACAAATGAGTTTGTGCTTGCACGTCGTATCTGCGACAAACGAGGTTTCCACTCAGCTTAAATGCCATATTGTGGCATGAGCCACAACACAGCGCTGGTTTTCAGTGTGAACCCCAAGTGACGTCCGAAACCATTAAAGTATATCCATAATCAAAGAAATAATATGTAGGTATAATACGAGTACATTGCAATAAATATGTTAGTAAATTATAATAAACATTTTTTGTTATAATTGTAAATAGATGATAAACATATAAAGGCACAGAACATAAAATGATATTACATTTAAATATATAAATACATGACTACAGTCTTTGTACTCATCTCCTACGGAACGAAAACTAGGCATCCGCAATGGCTTTCGACTATCAATGATACAATGCCGTGCGTGACCTACTTATGTGCGAAATAGCGCTCTGTCTCACTCCCACACGGGGTTCGCAATGCGCTTGCACAGGTTGCGTCGCAATAATAATAAATTAGTGTCGAGATCGATAAATGGGGGACTGTGCTGTGCCAGTCGCGTTACAAAAACAATGAAGAAACGGGCTAAAAGTCATTGCTGAGTGTCTTGGTTCAGTGTTCTGCCTCAGTGTCAGTCAGTGATGTGTTATTAAGTGAGTGACTTGGTTTTGAGAATAGGAGTGCATATAGTGCAGGAATGCGGAAGCGTTGACGCGTCTCCTGTAAACGGAGTCTACATAAACATATATATACATAATATACATATACGCCGCCTCGCTTCGGTTATGGGCCAGTTCACCTACATAACCTACAGGATCTCAAACTACGTAAGTAAATAATATGAATAATGTTACTATGAAAAATTTTAGACATAAAAAGAAAATAATGAAAAAATATAAAAAATAAATAAAAATGCTACTGATAGTATAGTGTCTGTTCATTTTTTTGATTAGTTAATAAGTATCTTTTAAAGTGGAATTTGAAATTTTCCTTTGTTTTCAGGTATCTCATGGGAGGTGGGACATTGTTCCAGCAACGCGTGGCGGCATATTTGAAGCAACCCCTGAAGGCTGTAGTTTTGTATTTTGGCATCGACAGCGGATTGGATGTGGAGCGAGCGGAATAGCTGTAGTGCTCCTGCTTCAACACAACACAACACTTCGCCGTATATATATGTATCACCCCACGCTTTTTTTTACGATAAACTGTTTTTTTTCTTTGTAACTCTTTTTTTTTTTAAACTTACCGAAGATTATTTTTTACTTTTTATTACAGCTATTTACAAAAGCGTGTTTTTTTTGTTTTTTATAGATTATTTATTTACAACTTATATTTGCAATTTTTTAATGCATAATGGTGCTGATACTCCCCTATCAATTTGTCGACTGATATCAAAGTCATTCTGTATATCTATACATATGTCTTACAAGTTGTAAGTCTACAACTTACAACTTGGAGTGGCACAACCTTTTTGACTTCGTCGTGCTAGCGCTGATGTACCAGTTCCTCGGGCTTTAGTCAATTGCCGAATCAGTCACCTTTCAGGATGTTTTCAGAGATTATACACGGTGTTTTGTTCAAGGGTGAGGGTGGACGCAACAACAAATAAAAATGTCCGTCATCGTCATAATTTACTCAGTACAATATCTTATCCTATGACTTAAGACAAAATCACAATGCGTCGCGTCGCGCCGGGGTGAGGGTGCGAGTGCGAGTGTCACAGCGCCATCTTGCGTCCCTCGATGGAGATCTCGACGGCTCGCCGCGAGCCGCTCTTCATGCGCTTCTGGTCCATGAACCGTTTCATTTGCTTTTCGTAGCGCGTCATCTTTTTCTTGCTCGTCTGTAACAACGTACTTATTATATGGCTTGTGTTAAAACGTCTACCAGAAATGCATCTACTTTACTACCAATACATTCGAAATGCCTGCCAGAATGGATAAATAATAAGAGTGGGAAGAGTTTGCTAAAGTTTGTAGAAATAAAGCTATTTTATTGTTATTGTATGCTATAAAAAAAACATTTAACGTCTTTAAAGTTAATTTCAGACCAAAAACAAAAAAAATAATTTAGGGTGTAAAGTTGAAATACACCCCCTTAAAAATCCTAAACGAATTCCTCAAAGTATTGCTCAAAAGAGCCAAGATGTGTGAAATAACTGCACTAAGCCAACCGAAGAAAAACCTACGTGTGTACTCTGCGGTCTACCCCATCCAGGCAATTACAGAGGGTGTGTATTTTGCTCTAAGTAAGTGCAACAGACATTATTCTTAGTTATAAAGCTAGTGTAAACGTCTAAAATTAAGTTAGAGTAAAATTGCTTATTATTAGCCTTAAGGGCTAGATCGTAATGAATTGTAAAGAATTCTGTTCTTTATACCCAAGTACATACCGCCTATAACAACATCGGATACAGCGACATATCGCTTACAGCGACGAAACTTTATCGATATTCATCGACTATAACGACCAACCGCTTCTTGTCCCAGCAAAACAAAACAATACGGACGATTTTAAATCTTATTGATAAGCTTTAAAGGGATATTTAGGCGCGTATTATTACCTATGCAATTGTTTAGTGCGCTAAATGACTGCGTGAGCGACAGCTTGATTTATAAGTGTTGGTATTCTAATTATTTCTTAATAAATATTTTTATTTCTTTTCTAACATTTCATTTGACAACAAGTTCACATACATAACCTATACCTATACTAGATAAATATGTACCTATAATAATATAACTACACAACTAATGTAACTGTATGTATTGCTTATAACAACTATCGGATATAACGTCGGCAACTATACGGTCCCTTCAATGTCGCTATATCAGGTTTGACTGTATATAAAATAAAGTGCCATAAATCATAAGTATAAATAATTTGTCCTTATGATTTATGGCACTTTAAGGAACACAATAGATATAGTTGAATCAACTGAGCTTTGTAGGGTTCTGTAGCCAAAATTGCAAAAACGGCAGTTTCGTCATGTCCCTCCGTCTGTCTGTCTGTCGGTCCGTCCGTATGTCACAAAGTCAAAGTCAAAGTCAAATATCTTTATTTCGTAAAATCAGGTTAATGATTATTTGAAAACGTCAAATTAAAACATACTAAAAATGTTATAAAATTGTTTGAATTAAATTATAATAAAAATTTAATGTTTGAAAAAAAAAAACAAAATGAGGTTAGGTGGCAGTTCCAAGTGTAAAGCTCATGAGAAGAAGCTGCCAAGAAACTCAGCTGCCATACACAGGTATTTTACTCAAAAACTACACAATATTTATGAAATTTGGAGACAGATCTTTTAAAAACATTCTAAGATTTAAACTAAAAAACACGTTTGGATATAATCGCACCGAAAGTTGCAAAAATTGGGTCCCCCCTCTTTATCTTATGAACTAAAAAATATTGCAAGGGTAACGCTTAATAAATACTTTCAACTAAAATTATTTTCAACATGATCGGATATACCGGCTATCGTCCCGAAAAACTGCGCTTCTCAACAAAAGGACGCAAGTGCCATGTAGATACGCTCTTTTGCTGTTTGGATCGTTCTTTTTCATATGTACTGCATTTATTTATAGCAACAGCTGCGGAACCTGCACTAAGCATGGTCCGACATCCTCTTGCCCGGTATTAGTTTGATTTAGCTAGCTTGATCCTGGCTTCAGGAGGTGGTTACACGAGTTCCACGTACTTCCGCCTAATTATTAACTCTGCAAAGCTTAAGGAATATACTACTACTTTCAACAACGCAGGACAATTTACGTGTACCGGTCAGCCAATCACATATTTCCTATTCACTGAAAAACTGTTGCATAAAATCAAAGAGTCGATCCGGAGGCGCGCAATCTATTTAGAACTGTAATTTTTGGTATTAATATTATTCTTTGAGTAAAACGATATTTGGTGAGTATTTATCCATTTTGATAAACAAAAAGAATATAAGTACAAAACGTAAAAAAAAATCTTATTAGGCTAAGAGTATTGCTATTGACGAATGAAGTGGTGTGGGTGACGTAGCTGGGTTAAGGTTTCGGTTGAATGCTGTAGAAAATTGTTTCGCGAATAGATTGGCTGTTTCCGGTCCAATGTTAGCTTTAATGTTATCCATATACATTTTTAAAGGCATGGACGAATCGTCTTTTTTTTTTAAATTTGATGAAGGTTATCATGTAACAAATATTATTAACGTTTGCCAAATCTCTAAATTCTTTCTGTGCGGCGATTATATGTTGCCGTAATCGCATTTTGAAAGTAACCAGTGTATTTATGCCTACTATTGGTGGTGGGATGTTATTCTATCAATTGGGAACCGCATATTGAAAACTGCATCTGAAAGCAGTTGTTTTGTGATGTGGAATTGACACCGACAGAAAAGTTATGTCGAATTATAAGAGTAGACTTAGAGTAGAGTTGAGTAATCTAATCTCATTCTAATAGTCCAAGAGGGCAACATAGTATACATTAGTGCAGTAAAGAAAATGCCTTTCGTCAGTCGGCTGGACTTCTGAGCGTTTGGTTCTCCACTAATGTGACGTAATATAAAAAATGTAGAATTTATGAAATCGATGTATTTTTTAGCTCTCTCCTCACGGTCTATAAGTGTACAGTCGTGCATCGTTTTGTCATTGGCAGACAGAAACTTCGTTGGAGTACAGTAGTTTCGAACTTAAGATATTGCGTAGATGCATCTGAAGAACAAGAAGAAACTTTTCTTCTTCTTCTTCAGATGCAATGTACGTGTGTGTGTGTGTGCGTGTACGTACCCGTGACATGTCGACGTCGCTGGTAGACTTGGGGCGGTACACGTAGTCCTTGTTGGAGGGCAGCGGCACGCGCGCGCGCGCCACCCAGCCCTTCTCGCCGGGCCGCGCCACTCTGCAACGTGCGACGCGACACGTTCACGTTATGTCATTCACGCACGGACCGCACGTGGCCGTCACTACTTTCAGTCTCAAACTATTTTAAACTTTATTTGCATCATTTCCAACTTTATTTTCATGTCTTTGCGCGCGGCGCCTCTCGCAGGGTCCCGCGATGTGGTTAACCATATCATGAAATGGTGGTATTTCATGATATAGTACAATAAGCGCCGGTCACATCGAGATGTGGTCTGACCGGATCGATGAATACTCAACAATATCCATGAATGAACATCCAAACGTAACAATTTTGTAAAATTCGCGTTGTGCGTGGCCCAAATTGCACTCGCCCGGTTTTAATAATATATGCAAGATGGTTTTAGTGCATTAAAACTATTATGCATGTTAAATATAAAAAATGTTGGCAGAAATCGAATCCGCGATCGCGAGCACCTCTAATAACCGTTTCACGAACACGTAACTGTTCGATTTTGGTGAATAATTTGATTTTATAGATGGTAAAAAATTGACAGATTACGTCCGTAAAAAACATGTTAATGTTTTTTATATATCAGATACGTCCGTAAAAAACATGTTAATGTTTTTTACGGACGTAATCTGTTAATTTTTTAGCAACAAATAAAAAATTGAATACTGTTTATTTTAATTTCTTTCGCGGTTCGGTGCCGGATAGGTCAACAGGTATAGTATATTTACTTGTCGGGGTCCGGCGCGTCGGCGCGCGCGCGCTTGCTGGGCCCCGCGGGCGGCTCGTCGCGGCGCCGGCCGCCCGCCATGGCCTCGTCGCGCGCCTGCCGCTCCTCGCGCGTCATGGCTGCAACACACTTGTTACCTCACTACCCGCCGTCGCGTCATCGTACTCAATCTTTTGAACCGTATTATGCCTACATGATCCTCGATAAGTAGTTTCATGTAAAAATATACCTAGCGGCCGAGAAATCGATGATTAGTAATCGTCGATTTCTTGGCCGCTAGTAACGGTTACGTCCGTAAGTAATCGTCGATTACTTGTGGACGTAACCGTTGACCGTCTATCTATTTGGGGCGACTTCTTTTCAGAAGTCCTTTTGCAAAACCGTCATCCATGTCTAATACTATCGGTCGCCCACGCCTACAACCGGTGGCGAACCCGCCAGGTTCGCCAATGCCTACAACATAAATAAAATAACGATTCACATAAAACTTCAGTTATTGTGGTCTGGTGGTGACTGACACAGTACGGCGAGAGCGAGCCGCTAAGCGACGAGTAATAGCGTGACGTCACGCGGGCTAAGTGCGCCCGTACGAAATATTATATAAAAACTAGTTGTCCCGGCGAACTTCGTGTCGTGTATAAAACTGATAGCTAGCTTAAATTTAAGTCTTTCTTATCTTATATTTTACTAGCTGCCTGCCCCGGCTTCGCACGGGTGTCATATTGTAGTCTTTTTATTCCTTGAGTTACTTAATTGTAATTTTCGTAGGGATCTCTAATTTTTTTGACAATAAAGTATAGCCCGTATTGTAGCTTTCTGATTGTGAAAAATTTTTGAAATCGGGCCAGTAGTGTTTAAGTTTATTCGTTACATACAAAAATACAATTCTTTCCTCTTTATAATATTAGTATCCTGCCAAAAACATTTTCATGTAAATTGACGCCGAGACAAGTAGTTTAATTTGCTACCACTCTAAAAAAATTATCAGATCTTATGGAAAGCCAAACTCCTAACTCTACACGCCTTAATGTAATACTCTTTAATTCTCATCATGACGTATAGCGTTCTTCGTGAATCCTAGTTTTAAGTTCTCTACAAACCCTAACACCGTAGTCAAAATCTGTGGCTTGACTGTTCCGTTTCTCAAGGCCCTATTGGCACGAATTTGTTTAAAGTACCATTTGCCTTATAGGTTGACAATTTAATTTTGATCAACACTTTATTCAGTATGTGAGAAACTATTCAAAAACTTTTAAAAAAGCTTGTGCATGTGCCAAAGCTTTACATATTAGTAGAAATATTAAAAAATCTGGTAATAAAATAAGAGCCACTTGGAATATTATTAATTCGGAAGGCGGACGGGCTAAGCCTCGTTATAAAAGCATTGAATTATTAATTAACAATAAACTGTTACTGATAATTTAGACCTAGCACAAACCTTTCCCAGATAAAGCCGAACCACTCTTGAGAGATAATGTAGATGAATGCAATGTACCATTTGCTTTTAAATATATACACCCCAGTGGGATAATTAAAATATTCAAGTCACTTAATTTTAAAAAATCTGCTGATTTATGGGGTATTTCAGTAAAATTGATTTACAGTATAATTACTGGCATAGCGCCACAGTTATCTATAATTTTTAATCAATGTGTTGATACCGGCATGTTTCCTGATCTGATGAAACATAGTAAAGTAATACCATTATTTAAATCCGGATCAAAGAATGACCCTAGTAATTTTAGACCAATATCCATCCTGCCAGCTATTAGTAAAATTTTCGAAAAGGCCATACTTATGCAGTTAGAATCACACTTTAATTTTAATAATCTACTGCATCACGATCGATATGGTTTCACAAAGGGTCGCTCTACAATTGATGCAGGTACTAAGCTTCTGAAACATATGTTTAGTGCCTGGGAAAATTCACAGGATGCCATTGGAGGGTTCTGTGATCTTTCTAAAGCTTTTGATTGTGTGGCGCATAGGACACTTCTGCTGAAACTTAGGCATTACGGTATTAAAGGTACAGCGCAAGATCTACTTGCCTCTTACCTCTTAGGCGAAGTAAGGTCGTCTGGATCGCCAATTAGTATAGGCGTGCCTCAGGGATCAATATTCGGTCCCTTATTATTTTTGGTACATATTAATGATTTACCATTTTATAATAATAACTTTTGTGACATCATGCTATTTGCTGATGACACTTCTCAATTTTTTTAAATAATTCGTAAACTAGAAAATTTTGAGAAATTAAATAGAACACTCGCACTAGTTTAAGATTGGTTTACAACGAACAACCTACTTCTAAATCCCAAAAAACTAAATGTATTAAGTTTAGTTTAGTTAGTACTAATACGAGTATAATTTTAAATAATGAGGTGATTAGCTTTATCGACTCAACAGTTTTTTTGGGAATTACATTAGACAGTAGGTTACAATGGGGCACCCAAATATCATGTCTCGCAGGAAAACTCAGTTCTGCAGCGTATGCTGTCAGCGAAGTTAGACAGCTTACGAATGTAGAAACAGCTCGACTAGTATATTTTGGTTATTTTCACAGCGTCATGTCCTACGGCATATTGCTTTGGGGCAAGGCGGCTGATATACAAACTATGTGCAGTGCGTGCGATATATCAACTAGGAGCACGAGTTACAAGAAAACAAAACCACTACTTTACACAAATGTTTTTAGGCATCACGATTATTCACGGTTGAATAATCGTGATGCCTAAAAACATTAGTGTAAAGTAGTGTTTTTTATTTAATAATCACGCTACAACGAAGTCGCGGTGACGTAGGAACGGTCGCACGTACCTTTGAAGTCCGTGGAGAGGTTGAATATGGGGCGCGCCCACTCGGAGATGAGCCGGCCCGCGCGCTCGCGGTTGGACTTGGTCTCCTTGGGGTGCTTGTACAGGTACATGACCGCCTTGCCGATGCCCGACTGCTTCAGCAGCGACTTGTCGATGGACGGGAAGTCCATCAGCAGCTTGAGGATGCTCTCGCGGATGAGCAGGCACGGCAGCGCGCGGTTGGGCATCGGCGCCAGCCAGTCGCACAGCACGTTGAGCGCGTTGTGCTCCAGGAAGGCCAGCTGCAGGTCCTTCTTGATGAGCTGCGACATGGCCGCCTTCAGCATGGACACCTTGCGCACGGCCGGCTGGTTGCGCTTGTTGAGCTCGCGGTCCTCCTCGGCGGCCGCGCGCATCTGCTGCAGCAGGTGCGCGATGAGGTCGTCGTTGTCGTTGATGATGTCGATGTCGCGCCGCCGCCGCTTGCCGCGCCGCTCGTCGCGCTTGCGCGCCAGCATCAGCTCGAAGTCCGACATGCCGCCCGCCATCTCCGCGCTCTTGGAGTCGGGCGCCAGCCCGTCGTCCGACGAGTCGGCGTCGGCCAGCGCCGCCACCGCCTGCTCGGCGCCGCCCGCGCCCGCGCCCGCGCCCGCCGCGCCCTCGTCGTCGGACTCCAGCCGCACCGTGCGCTTCTTCTTCGCTGCGAGCACAACGTTACACGTGTAGCCGGGCGCGTGTCGGCGTGGTTACTTACCTACCGTACAATAGGTCGGTCACTTACCTGGACGCGAGGGCGAGCCGGAGCCGGAGCTGGACCGCGACCGCGACCTGCGCACCGATACACGACCGTTTAACGAACACTTCACTTTGTACTCGACTCTATTTTCAGTCACTCCGGGGTATGTTTGGCCAAGTGTCAGAATGTCCAGTGTGTCAAAATGACAACAAAATAATGCCCCATTGTTAAAATGCCCAGTTATAATAATGCCCAGGTGTCAAAACCACAAATTATTAAAAAGTTTAATTGTCAAACTTAACAGTTTTGATACAATCAAGGGCTATATAATACGTTCCCTAGACTTCGAATATATATGTACATCGCTTTTATTGACAGCAATATAAGACCCGTGTGTTTTTGTAATACTTCAGCAAAAGAGCGTTCTTCGTCACTTACGTTTTTCAGTAAAATTCTTGTGACATATCCACGGACGTGATAAAACTATAAGGGTTCAGTTTTTGCCATTTTGGTTAAGAAGTCCTAATACCTCGAGTACCTAAAAAGGACACTTGTAATGGTCTTTATAACTTCTGCCCGGCTAACACGATCACGGTTATTCGCCGACACCAAGTATTCGTCTCGTACTGGCTAATATCTGAGTGCGTGTATGAGAGGGACGTATGCTTTATGTCAGATACCTGGTCTTGAAATTATGACATTTAGAGACTTGTACATATTGACTAAAGGTCTTTATAACACCTGGACATTATGTCTTCTTAGACATTTAGAGACTTGTACATATTGACTAAAGGTCTTTATAACACCTGGACATTATGTCTTCTTAGACATTTAGAGACTTGTACATATTAACTAAAGGTCTTTATAACACCTGGACATTATGTCTTCTTAGACATTTAGAGACTTGTAAATATTGACTAACGGTCTTTATAACACCAGGACATTATGACTTTTTGGACATTCAGAGACTATATTGACTAACGGTCTTTATAACATCTGGACACTATGACTTCTTGGACATTCCGACATTTGGCCCAACACAGCCCGGAGCTCTTATTTGATTTGTAAAAGAGTTTGTAGAGTTGATTTACCTGGATCGAGACTTTGGCGAGCCAGATTTGGACCGCGAGCCAGATCGAGATCTGGATCGCGACTTGGACCGTGAGCGGGATTTGGAGCGAGATCTCGACCGCGAGCGTGACCTCGACTTGGATTTGGAGCGCGATCGTGATCTGGACTTGGAGCGGGAGCCGGAACGCGACCGCGACCGAGATTTGTGTGAACCGGAACCGGATCTAGTGCGACTTCGTTTTCTAGCTAAAATTATATTAATGAATTAGAAAATCACATATTTCAAATACTTGTAAAATCATGATAAAACCAAAGTAGATACCTTTATCGACGGATTTGGATCTAGATCTGGAGCGAGACTTTGATCTGGAGCGGGATTTAGAACGAGACCGCGAACGAGACTTTGATTTTGAGTGACGTGATCCTGCCGAGCGGGACCGTGACCGGGAGCCGCGCTTCTCTGCGGAAGTGAACAAAACAAAATAATACTTTGTTCTAAATACTTAGCATTTATATGTACAATCGGCCCACTTGATGCTCGACCACCTGAAAATATTTTACTATGAACGGTTCACAAAGGTTCGGTCACACACACAAACGCAAAAACCACTCCCACATTTTACTTCCAACCAATTAGGACGGGGCTAAGGTGTGGGAACGGGAACATAAAACATTTTTGTTAACTTAGTTGCAATTTGCATTTCCTTGTATGATGACGCGCGTTTTGTTGACCCCAAAACTACTGATTGAACTCTCGTTGACTTGTGGTGTGGACCGTTTCTTCTTCATCTGTTTACCTATGGTGGCTGTGTTTTATTGGACTGTTGGGTGCTTTCTTGCTGACATTTGCGAGTTTTCACAATTAACCGAAATTTAAACCGGGAATCAAATTTTGGATATTCATGGCCAAGGATACAGGACAAACCTTTACCAAATATCGCGGGAGTTAAATGTTACGGTAAGTCAAATTCAAGTTATATTTTATTACAATAATTAATAACTATGTTTAACAATAGAATTGGCTATTGGTTAAAAAGTAATTGGGGGAGACCAAATAATAATATAATCAATATTTCTGAAGACTATTGTTAATTTTATAGCTAAGGTTTGTTTCGTTGTTATAATATAATAATATTCTCAATGATGGTGGCAGACATTAGGATTAGTTGTTTCATCATTCGCAGTTATTTATTCCTAATATTTTATATAAACTTATTATTTTAATTTTACTATGTAGTGTAGTGAAATGTATTTATTTCGTATATAATTAAAAAAAAACAATAACTACTAAATGGTTTTTGTTAATAGACGGTGCAATGGGTGAGAAAGATTTAAGTGCTTAGTTTATTAAAATTTTATGAAATATATTCAAATATGACGATGATTGTCGAAAAATCATTCTACTAATTTACTACCGAAATTATAAGAAAATACGTAATTTTATAAATAAATAATTAATATATATACGAGCATATTATCATACATAGGTATAGGACTACTTATGATTTTCAACAAATAAATAATATTATAAATGATTTATTATAAATTCATATGCCGTTAATGTCTTTTTTCATAAATCAATGTAAAGTGAAAGTTCATTTACATTTTTTGAAGTCCAATAATATTTACATTTAGTTTACTTTAAACATGGTGTTCTGAGTCACTTGAACTAGACTTTCACTCGTTCAATTAATCTGAAATTATTATCGAAACGTAGTACTAATCGGAACAAAAACTATTTTGTATAACGAGTGGCAAAGGCAACATATAAAAGGCTGTCTCTACTGAAATGTGAAGAGTAGGAATTTCGTGCTTTTATACACTTATATTTTTTTTCTATGATTCATTCTTAAATCCACCCTTATTAAATCATGGTGTTTCATTTTTATTTTTCTCACATCAAAGATGTTAAGCATAACTCTTTTTAAAATATTTATGTTTAAACTTAAATAAAATAATTAAAATTTTTTGAAGTATTGAAAATCCTAATTCATTTAAACAACTTTTGACAAAATAAATTGTTTTCTTTCACAAGCTTTAGTAAATTTTAGAAATCATAAAGCGTATATTGTGTTGATAAAACAATAGTTAAATGATCCCCATAGTAAAAGTTGTAAAACTGAGAATCCTTTAATCAATTAACGTCTTTAAATCGTTACACAAGAACTGAAAATAGTTTGCATACAATAAGTTTTTGCTTTCCCACGGTTCGGTAATTCCAGGTGCCATAAATATGTTTGCCGAAAAAATAGGTTCATGATACCTACGCAAAATAAATGTCCTAAAACTGGAAACGATTAAGGCAATTATCATCTTTAAAATCAATGAAATAGAATTGAAAATAGTTTGCATGCGAATTTGTTTTCGCAGTCGGTAGCTTCTCATATTAACGCTTATTCTATTTTCAATCATATTTCAACTATTTAAGAACTATTATCTAATTTTATCAGTGACAACTCGTTCATTGTCTGTTGATTTGTAAAGAAATAATATTAGGTATTATAAAACAACACCTTTTTTAAAAATGTGCTTGTCTTACTGTTCTATTCATTCAAACTTTTAATGGGGTATCGAAGATCTTTTATACATTTATTTTAACTTCGTATTTTTTTTTCAGAGAGCTACAGCGTGCCGTTGTCTATAGTGGGATGCTGAGGAGGACTGTCTTAACATCGGATCACGTAACGCAAATGGTCAACACCTACGAAGTGCAGCCATTTACCAAGACGTCGACGTTCGCTAGACTATATGACTGCGGCATGCAGGCTATAATAAATAGGACAAGAACTACAAGAAGCAAGAGTGCGTTTCGCTCGCGAGTACAGAGGTTTTGATTTATCACACGCTAACTTTTCAGACATTTTTTTTAAAATCAAGTGCACACATTCGTCAGAACTTATGGCTTGTAAATAATACTAGACACAAGCCCAGAAATGTGAAGCCGGAAGTCTGAATGTGAGGAAGAATTATTGTTAACAGCACAGTTAATATATATTGACGGTAGAGCCAATGGATTGTATTGAAATTAAATGTTTGTAATTATTTTAAATTATAATCTAAATTAAACTTATTGGTTATTTTACTGTAATAAATTTATGCTAGCATCTGAGATAATTAATAATTTATACATTGTTACTTAATTTAACGAAACTGACTATTTTCATTAACTAAGACGTTATTAATATAATATTTGTAAATAATAATTAAGCACTTTGATGACTATATAGCATGATAAAATAATAATTGAATAATATTAAAAATATATCGTTATTGTTAACTAATATGATTTTGGCCTATTGTTTTAGTTTGCATACCTCATCCACAATTTTAAAGTATAATTAAGTATTAAATGATTTATATATGCACAAATGTGTTATGAAATTGTTTGACTGATCCATAAAATTAATAAAACAATTGACTCTTTTCTTTATTTCTTGCCCTCATTCCAGGTAATACATTTATTTCTATTAAAATAATATGTGGTTAAAAATTAAATATAACTTGCTGAATTAAAACCATACTTATACTATTATTATTAAAGAGTTAAAGTTGTATGTAGAGGTTTACCCTGAAGCTACTAGCACAATTTAAATTTTAAATTTCAAATATCTTTATTTCGTTAAATCAATCCAATGGTTATTTGAAATTAAATTTAGATAAAACACCTAAAACAAAGAACTTACAAAATGATATAGAAAGATATGAAGGACGTAGGATTCTTATCACTCGAATCAAGATATACGCAAGCGGATTCACTGGGAACAACTACGGGTCTTCGTTTGCTTCAATTATCCTCGTTTTTGCAACATTTTTCATTGCTGCTCTGCTCCTATTGGTTGTAGCGTGATGTTATAGCCTTCCTCCATAAATAGGCTATCCAACAGTAATAGATTTTTTTAATTTGATCCAGTACTTCCTGAGATTATCGCGTTCAAACAAACAAACTATATACTATATTTAATACTATATTTAAGTGTAGATTAATCATTGAACTCATAGTTGCTGATGAGTTGAACTACCTCTTAAATACCTACGGAGGGCAAGCCAAAATAAAGACTTAAATAACTTAAATATTTGAAAAATATTTATGATCGTTTTGTAACATATATGTTACAAAACGATCATTTCGCATTTTTGAAACATATATTACTAGCTTTAGCCCGCGGCTCCGCCCGCGTGGATATAGGTTATCGCGATAAACCTATCCTATGTCCTTTCCCCGGTCTCAAACTATCTCCATACCAAATTTCATCTAAATCGGTTTAGCTGTTTGAGCGTGAAAGCGTAACAGACAGACAGACAGAGTTACTTTCACGCGTATTATATTAGGATATGTTCCAAAAATGCAAAATAATTTTACAAAAATTAAATTAAATATTTTCGATGAACCTACTTAACAGAATCATACTAAAACATACGCACAATATAAAACAACAAAAATAGGTCATAAATTATAGGCACTAGTTTTAAACTCCTCTACTAACTCATATTTATAGAAAAGATAGATTACAGATCAAAAAGTAATTTAAAAAAATACAATCAAATCAAATCCACAATTTCACATGTATAATGGTATTGAGGCAAAATATACTATATTCCTCTCCAAGCTTTAAACTACTTCATTACTATTTCAACAACACAAACGAATAAATATACAATATAAACTATTAATAACATTAATATAGATTTGTATGTATTACAATAAAATAATTCATTGCTATTTCGCGCAACTGCAAAAAGCGCGCTTACAACAAAAGTCACAATCCTATAATAGTATTTACAATCTTCTAATCGGTTCGAAATATGCCCAACAACAACGTAACGCACTAAAAAAAACAAGGACCCCGCCCCCTTGCATCCGATAAGGCGCAGATGTTCCTGTGTGAGTGCGCTTACGTAGAGAGCGGACGTTTCTCGCAAGCCATTATAGCCTTAGGGGTGTACGACCGCCGAGTAGGCCGATTGTACATATATATAATAATGTAATAATTACTTATACATTAAAAATAAATTCTTAAACGCGCCGTTGCTAGCATTATTACCTTCATCTATTTCCATCTTGTCGGGCGACTTGCTGCGAGACCGCGACTTGGACTTGGACCGCGACTTGGACTTAGACCGCGACTGCCGCAGAGACGCGCTCTTGGATTTGGAGCGCGACCGACTGCCGGACCGCGACCGCGCCCCCGATTTACTTCTAGATCTCGATCTGGATTTAGATTTAGCAGGAGACCCGCTGCGAGAACGAGAACCGCTTTTGGAGCGTGATCTAAAAAAATGTAACATAGAAGAGACGAGTATCCAACGTGTTACTCGTCCGATTTTAACATACATACATACATATCAACCCATATGATGGCCCACTGCTGGGCACGGGTCTCCCCAGTAGAACCTACTGGTATGTAGATCCTGGGGGTAATTGCCATAATCGCCACGCTTGGCGAGCGGGTTGGCGATCGCAGTAAGGCTTTAAGTACGCAGAGGACGCTGCTGCCCGTCCTCCGGAGTGAAATCCCTTAGTCGCCTTGACGACACCCACGGGAAGAGATGGGGTGGTACTATTCTTAAGCCGGCACCACACGGCAATTTTAACAACACTTTTTCATTATCTAGTTCATTTAATGCCGCCAAAATATGCGGCATAAATATCATATATGTTCGTAAACTTTCGCGATTCGTACACATTATAGAATTTTATAAGCTACGGGTCTTAATCGCGTAAATATTTTATTTAAGGCGTATTGCAACGGCCGTGGTCACGGGTAGACTGTCTACAAAGGTATTTAGCCTTAAAATAAAATATTTACGCGATTAAGACCCGTAGCTTATAAAATTCTATAATAAATATCATATGTAAATGTTATTTTATGCTACAAAATATGGTCCAAAAAGATGCCTTGCCAATTTTGCTTAGGTACTTACCGACTCCGTGATCTAGATTTGGCGGGTGAACCGCTGCGTGACCGTGACTTGGCCGGTGAGTTCGAGCGAGACTTTGCGGGCGAGCCGGAGCGCGAACGGCTGCCCGACCGCGAGCGGGACTGTGCCGGCGAACCGCTACGAGAGCGCGACCGAGACTTGCTACGCGACCGCGATTTGCTACGAGAATTGGACTTGCTACGGGAACGGGAACGAGATTTGCTACGAGAACGGGACCGCGACTTGCTGCGTGACCGCGACCGCGAACTCGACTTGGAGCGCGAGCGCGAACGCGACGCCGAACCAGAGTTGCGGCGCGAGCGCGGCGACCCGCCTTGAGACATCTTTGAGCCTGCCTGGAATCATAACAGTTTATTTATTAGGAACAACTAACAGTTACATATTAGTAATATTAAAACAGTTTTATAGTAATTGTACAAAACATTGAAATATTATTTTAGCTAAAATAATATTTCAAACATTAATGTTTCAGCTATTCATGAATTGAATACTGAGAAATTTGTTAGCAGGTTTTGAAAAATAAGACTAAATTTATATTTAAATATTTTGACTTTGACGTAAATGGAGACGTTGCAAGGAGAAGCAATAGTTCGACAAGAAGTGACAGCAAAGGCTGGAAGTCCATGCACCTCTCACCTGATAACAGGTTAGTTGATGCTATTATATTATACATCCAAAAGGAACAATGCTACAAAAAAAAAATCTGAACTGGAGCATCATTAGATGTTAGGTATAAAGTAATTCCCCCTAAATAAGTGAGATGCCTATGAAAACAGTTGTACACTGATTCCAATAAAGCTACATATTTGTTATAATATGGGTTCCACAATACTACTGCATACTTCAACTGTGATCTTATCAATTACCTCAAGTCATTCACAATCAAGTATCCAGTACATAATACATCATCAATTAACCATCGTGTCAATAATTAGTTTTGATTGGTTTGGTTTCTTTGTTAATATAATTTACGATTAGGAAGTCAATTTAAGGAAGACTAGTGAAACAGATGCATAATTGTTGAGTTAATTTTGAAACATGTGATAATATTGTGCCCCTGTGCACGACTGAGCTGAGATACAAATAATGTAATACTTACAGAACCGGAGCGGGAGCGCGAGCGCCTGCCTCCTGCCAGAACAATTAAACACTTAACAATTATTTGTTCAACTTTCTTTATTATTTATATTATACACACTAAATCTTTACAGGTTGTACCCTAATACAAAAAAGTGGCTCATTATAACACTTATTTACTCAGTGTTGGATACAAGGATGAATATTTCACAATTCATCCGTCACTCCAAGCCCCCCACAAATGACAATCCAGGATCCACCACTGTTAATCTACTTCTACCTTTGAACAAGCAATTCTTGTATAAATATACCTATATCTAATACATAAAATTCTCGTGTCACGGTGTTTGTAATTTAACTCCTCCGAAATGGCTCGACCAATTGTCATGAAATTTTGTGTGCATATTGGGTAGGTCTGAGAATCGGACATCTATTTTTCATCCCCCTAAATGTTAAGGGTAGACCACAACTCATTTTTTTTTTAAATGTAGGTAAATTTTTATTTTTTTTATGATACGGGATTCAAAAATACATACAACCCTGAATTTTCCCCCTTTTACGGTCAACCCCTATTTTTTTTTATTTACCCCTATTTTGCAAAAAACGGTTTAATTTGATGCAGACAAAGTTGCGAGGGGTCAGCTAGTATTGTATATATATATATTTGTGTATATATATATATATATATATATATATATATATATATATATATATATATATATAATCTGAATCTTGGCAATGGCTCCAATGATTTTCATGAAATTTAGTATGCAGCGGGTTTTGGAGGTGTTTATTACAGAATTAGGGACCTAACTCTTATCACACTTCTCTTTTTAAGGGCTTAGGGTCCCCGAGTCTCTGATTCAGTATAGTGTAATAAGTGCATTATTAATCAACTAAGATATTTTTTAAATAATTAAATATATCTTTAAAATGTTAGTAAATATACATGGATTGGTACAGTATGGCAATGAATAAGAAAGTGTGTTCAAAAGAGACTAATCATCAAAAGAGATAAACGTTATCAAAGAATTTAGTTCAGATGACCTCATTCAAGATACCAAATTTACTTTTAACCATTTTGGACTTGAAAATATGACAATTAATACACAATATATACAAAAAATAAGTTTACTAATAAAAGTAGTTAAACGGCTATGGTACAGGGGAGTGCCCTGAATCAGGGCCCTAAACCAGGGTGGTCTTGAAAATTTGTTAAATAATTAGGGCCCTAACTCTTATTACACCTCTCTTTTTAAGGGTTTAGGGTCCCTGATTTAGTGTAACATAATAAGTGCATTGTTGTATAATGTAAAACTTGTCTGAGAGAACAACAATAAAATTATTTGTATTTGTTGATAGTCCCCATATTGAGTGGTATATTTTTTACCAATTCTCATAGTAGGATTAAGCAGTACTTGGCCAAATTATATAGATCGAGAGTGAGTAAACTCACTTCCTCAGCATGTGCAATGTCTAGTGTTGTATGTGTGTAAGTAGCAGGCTATAGTTGCTATAAACACTACACCAATATATGAACTTCTTTCTACTTTTATAATAATACAATTTTTATAGTAATATTTCACAAATAGCACAATTCTGCAAGCCAATTATACCTACATTACATTATCTTGTTTAATTAGTACCAGTGAAAGAATTTAAGTTCAATGTTTTAGCAGCAGGTATACATGACCATAATAATAATATATTTCCTAAAGATTGCCCACACGATATTTAAAATAACCAAACGAATTACAAAGTCATTTTGATTTTATGAGCTAATGTTGACATAACTTTATACTATGCACCACTTTAAAGTATACATAAATACATTATTTTTATAATACAGCGTTTAAACCTAATTCAATAGCATTAATTCCCAGATATGAATCGCTGTGGTAATTATTCAATTCAATAAAATATAAAAGGAAAACATTTTTTTTTATGTTGAGGTTAGTAACACAAAATGCATTCCGTTACCTGTATCGATATCCATTGTAGTTGTTGGTAGAGCAGGTCGAACACAATAATGTGCTCTGATTATCTAAATAAAACACATAAATAGCACGTCGTTATGTATATACATGTAATATACACCATAAAAGCACCACAAATAACGCAACGAAAACTTTTGACTTAAATGACAGATGGGTTGTTAGTAGCTCAGTGGCTCTTTGGTTGTGGTTATTAGTGATGTGGGTTTTCTGAGTTTTCTGACAGATTTCAAGTAAGATGACTAAGAAATTTTCCAAGAACCGGTCATGTTTTTTAAAATAATTATTTTTATTGTTTTCTAAAGATGTGTATTTAGTTTAAGAAGTCAAAGATGGAGTAGTATAATTGAGAAGTTTTATTCCACACCCTATAACAGGTTAAGGGCCTAGTCCAACCCTAAAACGGTCATGGGTATTTTTGTAAAGCGTGTGGAAAAGTTTGTGAAACAGATGTGAAGTCAGAGATTATTTAAAACTGACACTTATGGCAGTGATGGATTGTTTTACGTCAGACTGATGGTTATGCAAAGGCCAGATTGTTTAAATAAAGTAAATTTTATCGGAAGAGATGTTACATTTTGGCTTCATGCATTAAGGCATACTTCAATTTCCAAAACGAAATATTTAGTAAAAGTATTTTTTTTACTATTAAGGTATGCCAGTACCTTATTTATATTACAATCTAGCCAAGTGACTACAAAAAGATAATAAATAATTGTATTCCAACATAATTTGCTTTCAAAACATATGTTTAAGAATGCGTCCATTATCATTTTTTCTTAGTTATTGTTAATACGAAGACACTTTGTTCACGTGTTCTTTGTAGGCAGCACTTGTCACTACACTTATATCACTACACTAACTCAAATGGTTTTGTCCGTTTAAGTCTTTTTATTAGATCGGTGTTGTCGAGAAGCTGGATTGCCTCAACATTCACATGATAGTGAAGTCTATGCTCATGGGCTTCAGCAAACTCTGAATGGTTGTATCCACGCTGTCCACGTTGAGATCCCGATGGAGATCACAATTTTTAATGTACCAAGGGGCATTTAAGGCGCCCTTGAGTACTTTATTTTGGAACCTTTGGATTATCCGCCGACTGTTCTAAGTAGTACAGCCCCACAGCTGAATACCATAAGTCCTTACTGGCATTAAAACCTGTTTATATATTAGGACTTTGTTTTGTACTGACATAGGGGACTGTCAGTACAAAACAAAGTCCTGAGTAAAAGGAATTGATATTAAAGTTAAAAGATGTGGCTAGTTATTTGCAAGAAAGTCAGACGTGTACGAAAGAAAGTGATTTGTTTAATTTATTTGGAGAAGATGAAATCATTGAATAAATGAAAATAATGGATAAATTTGGAGACTACATTAGAAGATGGTAATAAATTTGAATGGGATTTAATAGTTTGGATAGTAATAATTTGGAATTTTGAGATCTAGAACTGGAGAAGAATTGTTGAACGGAGACGTTAATAATAAAGATTATGAGAATTTTGAAGATAGTCGTATAGACGAATAATAATTGTAAACCATAGGAATAATAATAATGATAGTGGTATTTTAGAAGATCAAAACGAGAGCAGTAGTAATAGAGAAGCATTGGTGGATGAAGGTGACTCATCTGAGCAACAATATTTAACGAGAATAAAGTGCTACTCAATACCATATTAAAGTAAGTGAATCGCAAAAAAAAGTAAATGAAATATTGAATAGATCTGCTCGTTGTTTGTGGTCTTCATCATCAGTTCCACTTCACCAATTGGTGTTTTTTTAAGAGTAAATGCACGAATCACTGAAATATATCTAAATCACTATCGGTGTGCCTTTGTTATTTTAAGAGTTCCCTCGATTTCTCCAGAATCCCATCATCAGATCGTCATCGAACGATAATTGGACCAACTTGGAAGTATACACTTTCAAACACAAAAAGAAAATCTTCAAATCAGTTCAGCCATCTTTGCGTAATTGGTGAAAAAACATACAAAAAAAAAAGACATACAGACGAATTGAGAACTTCCTCCTTTTTGAAGTCGGTTGAAAAATATTTATGAGAAAAGGCAAATAAAGATGAAATAGATTCATTGGAGAAGAATAAGACGTGGGAAATTGTCTGATCTATATCAGAAGCAAAGAATAGGAGGACCAATTTGCCAAACTTCTTGGCAGTATATGATTAGGTATAAATGAGACAAAAGATGTAGTATAGTCTATTACTGTACAGTATTTGTATTCGTCTCCTTGCTTCTGTGGTGCTAATATGGCTTCTAGTTGCGTGAACCATAATCTTGGTTGGTCTTTCCAAAATTCCGGAATGCGGGATAAAACCGAGGTGCCAGCAGCTACTTCAAGTGTTCCTTGCTGATTTATGTTCGCCTTGCACGGTGATTGTGCCATGTTTCTTGCTGCGTATTCGTTCGTCGGGGTCACCAATTTGCCATTTTTCTTTTTTACCATATGTAATGGGCTTGCCCATGGGCTATCTGACGGTCGGCAAATTCCGAGTTCTATCATATTTTGAAATTCCTTTTTGGCTATGTCGTATTTTTCTGGAGGTAATGGTCTTGCCCGAGCTGCGACGGGTGGTCCTGTAGTGATAATGTGATGTTCAATCTTATGTTTGGGCGCATTGCGGAGAGAGGACCCTTTCGTGATGTCTTCGTATTTGTTTAAAAGTTGCGTAATACGTGGATTCGTTCCCACTGCGATAGTACGAATTGTTTGTTGTGTCGCTTTTTCCGACGTTACATGCGTTGTCAGCTCTGTAACTTTGTAGATAAGTTTGCGACCTGCTATGTCGACTAATAGTTTATAGTGCTCTAGAAAATCTGCTCCAATTATTGGTTGTGTAACATCGGCGATTACAAAATTCCATTTATAACATCGTTGTAGTCCTAAATTCAAGGTAAGCGTCTTCTCGCCGTAAGTCCTAATTTTAGTCCCATTTGCAGCGTATAGTGTGTATTGTTCATTTTGTAAAATTGAATGTCTCTGTTGCTTGCTAATGACTGAAATATTTGCGCCCGTGTCAATCAAAAACTTCATACCACTTTTTCGGTCGGTAATGGTGAGGCGATTGGATGGGTGGATTGCACAGAGTTTCGCCGTTGTCTGTGCTCTTATTCGTTTCCCTGGTTCCGTA
Organism: Herminia tarsipennalis; assembly: GCA_945859575.2. NCBI lineage: Eukaryota > Metazoa > Arthropoda > Insecta > Lepidoptera > Erebidae > Herminia > Herminia tarsipennalis. The sequence goes on from OX243857.2 coordinate 233,513, forward strand.
CGTAAGTCATTGGTTTCCAACCGCATGGTTTAATGCAGTTCTTTGCATATTTTCCGAATCTTTCGTGGTAGTAACAAAATCGATTTGCTCCTCTATAGTTTGTTGTCGGCCTCATAATCGGGAATTGTTGACGTTTCTTGAAATGTTTTCGGTTTGGGAAATTCCATGATTGCTTTGTAATTTTCTTCGGTAGGGTGTATTCCTTGGCTCGTTATATGATAACCTAAGAAATCTATTTCCCTTCTGAGAAATTCGCATTTTTCGAGATTAATGGTTATTCCATTCTCGTGTAAACGTTTGAAAACCGTTTCTAAATGCTGATAATGCAAATCTTCGTTGTCCGATGCGATGAGACAGTCGTCTACAAATATAAATACGATGTTTAAATCTCTAAATAAGGAATCCTTGAATCGTTGGAATGAATTTTTAATATTAAACCGGAAGGAAGATTTAGGACCGAAAGGGCGATAAGTTGCAAGAGTTTTTTTACAAAAATACAGTATTGATTATAAAGAAACTTATAGTCCTGTAGTAGGACGAGTGTAAGGTTATTACTTTCTATTGCTGGACAAAAAGGATTTAAAATAAAACAATTTGATGTTAAAACCGCGTTTTTATATGGTGATTAAAAAGAAGACATTTATGTGAAAGTTCCATGATAATAAAAAGCTGAAGAGTTTGTTTGCTTGTTTGTTTGAACGAGGTTATCTCAGGAACTACTGATCCGAATTGAAAAATAGGCTATATAACATCCCGCTATGATTAAATTCGGCCTGTGACATCATAATTTGTTAAAATGCTCTCTGTAACGAAGCAATAACAAAAGCCGTGATAGTTATTTAACTACTGGCTAGATGGCGCATGCGAGGGCCCAATTCGCGAGCATAAGAGTGTAGAAAAATTTGAGGTATAGTAACATAGTCCAGATAGGTGGTTCGATTCAGGCCCCGGTTTGGCATACGGAAGTCTCGGGTTCGATTCTTGGGTCTGGACTTCAAATTTTTCTATCTTTCAAAAATGCAATTATTGTATTTATCAAAGATAATAGTTCTAACTAAATGCCACATGTTCCTATAAAGGGGCGTCTAAACGGGCCATTTTTCTCTCCAATATTGATTTGATGGGTGCCGAACGATCGCTGAGTGATTTATTTTCCGCAACGTTGCTCGGCCAATTTTGTTGTTGTTTCAGTCGCCCTCTATTTTATTGTTGCTGGATTATGTAGCCTGTTTTGGAGACTGGATCATGCGCCATACAATTGTAGACATATTGCCATTATTGGCCCAGTAATTAGTTGCCCATAGTGCCGCCACAAATTACCGTAAAAATGTCCCGTTTAGACGCCTCTTAACAGTATGAAAACAGAGATTTAGTGATGTGCCTACAAAAAGAGCAAAATGTACACTTTAAAATACAGACACATTCGTTTCTTACTTATTGACACTTGTGTTTAAACAATCCTAATTCTTTATATCACAAAATTACATTGACATCAGACATAGTCCAAAAGTACTACCTACGTATTTCGTATAATAGTACTTATAGCTTAGAGCCAACATTGTTGTACTTACTTCTTACGAAAGCAGCAGCTTTAGTTTTTTTTTTTTTTTTGTACTTAGTACTTGACATTTATCGCTTTTGTAATCAGTGCACTGAAAAGTTTTGTTTAATTCACCTTTCGTGGTCCTTGTATGAGTGTATGTGGCTCGCTTGCTGACTAATTGACGATCTCTCTCTTTTTTTTGTGTAAACAAATAGATACGTGTTTGTTTTAGTTACTTATTGTAATTTTGTAAGTTGGACACAGTGTTAATATAAAAAACAAACTCATTGTAAATCTGTAAATATTTTTTTTTGACTATCACCAACTTAGAATAAGTGTATAGTTTTAGTGTCATTAATTTATTACTGTAGGTACTTATTGAACAATGTCGAGAGACGGGAACTTTTTCATTTGGGACAAAAGACTTTTTTTAAAGACATTTATCAATCTACTTCCTTCGCATCCAATAAAATGTTGGGGAAACTTATGGATTATAGAAATCCAATAAGATTCTGATAAATACAAACCTCGTACATGTTGATATCTATGTGATATTGGTTCTAGACGTATCTCTATTATTAAAAAGCGTTTTAAAATAAAAACATATTCTTACAAAAATAAATACCACAATGTACGTTAAAAAAAATAAAGCGTTTATTGCTGACCGATTCTAGTTATATGTGTGTTCTGAGGTATTTAAAAAGTAATTTATTAAAAATTTAACCCCCGTGAATTGTCCGTACAAAAGCTGCAATTAATCAAAGCACAGATCACAGAAATTATATAAGTTTTAACTTGCAAGACACACTAAAAATTGCTAGTGGCAAAAAAAAAAATACCTACTTACTATAAATCTTTATCCTATTCCTTCTTTAATCTGTACAGAAAAAAAAAAATGATGAAAACAATATGGCTGACAAAGTGACAAATAGACCAAGACCATGTTGGTTACTGGTATTGTAATAAATTCAATATTATTGTGAAACATATGTTTATTGTTACAAAAACGTAGTTAATAAAATATATTTAAGTAATCAAATGTGTAGTGTAATTAAGTTTCCGTGTTTAAATTTGTTATTGCGTGTGTACGCGTCACCGGTGGTGGAGGTGCTGCCGTTGTCGACAAGGCTGGCGTTGTTCGTCCAGGAGAAAAGCTGGTGGCTGTAAGTGCGGCTGTAGAGCGGTAAGATGTCGTTTCCGCCTCGGCCGCCGCTAGTACCGTACGGGATTGCGCCGGGTGTGGTCACAATGCCGATGCCTACACACGTAAGTCCTGATCTTAACCTCGTCAGTTAACTTGCTGCTCGGCGGTTGACGGAGTCTTCTACGACGCCTGTATATGTTTATTAATATTCCTATTTCTAAAACGGATATACCACGTACGTCACTTGTGTTAATTTGATCTCCATGACATTACTCAACAGAATTTATGCAGATGTTGAAAAGCTTCAACATCTGCATAAATTCTGTTGAGCAATGTCATAAATTGTGTTGAGTAGTACAGAATCACAAATACAGCCAAGAAACTTTCTTAAATATAATGTTCATAACTGAAAGCAGTATTTTTGCATTATTTAATTACAAGCTGACCCATGCCCACTTTATCGAGGAAGGCTATATAACATCATGCAGACCATGCAGCAATAATTGACACTTCAAAGCACTTCAGGAGGTTCAAAACACTTTTGCGCATGACATAGAGATGCGACCCTAAAATTACTTATGAAAACAATTAATTATGTTTATTTGATTAAAAGAACTAACATAATTTTTATTCAGCAATATAAAAATACTATAAATATGAGTTCAAAAAACTTTAAATTTAGAACAGTTACAGTAAATAATAAAGAAAGTTTGAAAAACAATTTCTTTATGAAAAAAATCATAAAAAAGATGAGTTAGTAATACTAGTTATGACAATGTGATGTGTAATCGCATCTCTAATTCTCTTGGTTTTGTTACCGCTCCCACCCTCCACTTCCTTTCACCATTTACTTCCAAAAAATGCATCTGTGCAACCACTTTTCGCCAAGTTATGTTGATCCTACTGTATATCATATAAAAGTAGGCCAGACTTGTTGCAATTCATTTCATTATGGATAAGCTTGGTTGGATTTTATGTTTTCATGCTTTAAAATAATAAAGCATTGATTATGTTTGAACTTACTTCACACCTGATTTACTATCTGGTGTGTTGTGTTTGAGGATACAGTACTGTCTTTGATATTTATATTGAAACTAGCTGTTGCCTGCTGCTTATACATATGAAAATTTTGAAAAACAAATCTTGTCCTCCAGCAACCATTTTGGGATAAATAGTAGCTTATGTGTTTTTCCAGACAAGAATCTATCTCTGTACAGTAAAGCATTGATTATCTGAACTAGTTGGGGGACATGTGTGTTCAGAAATCAGATTATTTTGAATAATCAAACTATTGACTCATACATCCATATTTATGTTGTCTTGACTTGAAATTGTTTTAATCAATCTTTTTTCTCATTTATTTTACTGACTAGCCACTACTTGAGAGTGACATATAGCTAAAAAAAATCAAGACCCAAGAATGAGGATTGTTGGGGGGGAGGATATGAACATGCAAGTTGGGTGGGTGTATTAGTTGTTTATTAGATATATTTCGGGACAAGATTGTGGTCATGGGTTGACTGATGGCAGCTTAACGATGTCTCCATGAGGCACGGGGTTTTTTAACTACCCCTGCCTAGTCTTGATAATTTTGTTTTTTTTTGATGATTGATTTGTACTGTCAGTACTTCTACACACTACACTTACAACGTCTTTACACTGAGGCGCGGTGTCATTACAGCTACAATTGCATTTGCTGATAACAGTTGTGCTTAAGATTTTGGTTGGTTGGTTTGCTATTATTGGTTGCTTAAGATACAAATAATGCACTCTCTACCATACTAAATTTCATCCAGATCCATTCAGCCACTCTGATACTACTAAATGAAGAAACAAGCTGGTTTTGCTCCTCATAGTTAGTGTTAATTTAGCCTATAACAGTATTGGTTTTTTGGTTTTTTTATTGGTGCCACCATTTGGGTGGCACCAATACTGTTATAGGCCTTATTTGACAAAGCTCAGAATGGCATTGTACCTCTGTCCTCATTTGAGATATTGGTTGTACACTTGCTATAGTGCCAACATCACTATCATATCACTATATCACCAACTATGCCTTAAATCAGCCATACTCAACCTTATTTTTATATAATTAAACTACACTAAAATCAAATATGTGTTAGTTGAATAGCACCTCCTCCAAGCTACATAGTTAACCGGTGTTCAGCTAAGTTAAATGCTCTCAAATTGGGAATTAAAGTCTTTTGGTATTAACAAAAACTCTAATCAAAACTGGGCAAGTGCATGTCAGGGCAACAGGCCAACAATATACCTACTTAATAATAATTTTCAATGTATGAAATTTTGTTACTTCTCATTTCATCAGCTGTTACTCTAAAACCTTCTTAGCTATGATAGTTTTCCTTTTTATTTCACTATATAAACTATGTACTACCATGAATTTTTTCACATACTCAACATCAACCATTTAGCTGGCACTTGACTCAAACAAAAATTTGCACTTTTGTGTATTTTTCAGATGTTTAATTATACTTCTCTCTATTGCCTGCTGCAGTGTTCTTATTTTTTTATTTACTTTTTGTGTGTAAGTCCAAGTCTGGCAACCAAAGATGAGACAAGGCAGAATGCATGTTTCAATTACAGTTCTCTTAATTTGCCTTAGAGGAGTTTAAGACAAAGAAATTATATAATTATATTTGTTACAGTAGGTGTGATTAAATTGAAATTATTAAAAAATTTGACCAGTATTAATAACTTCCGCCCGCAGCTTTGTTTGCATTAAGTTTGAACTGACATTTAACCCCTTTAAAGATTTGCTTTAGGCTTTGTAGCTGATGCCTACCCCATAACAACTATCTGTGTATCTAAGTTATATGTTAGGGGTTTTGGTTTCCGCACTTTCGTCTTTAGTGGACCATTGTACGTGAGCCATTGCGGCCGTTATCCCAGCCAGCCCACCTCCCTCCAGAAGCAGATTAGTCTTCCCGGTCTTCTTAGGATATCCGCAAGGGATCCTGGTATTCCAAGTGTATCCTTGCGGATCTGGGTGACGCCGGTGCACTCGAGGAATACATGCGCTATCGTTTCTTTCGCCTCTGTCTGTGATACCTAATGTGTGAAAGTGTTTATTCAGTGAGCAGTGTCCGGTGATGGTCCACGCCACCAGTCGCAGGATGTCTCTGTCCAGGCGCAAAAGACGCTTGGTCAGTTTCTTATCCAGTGATGGCATAGCCTCCTTGGATTGCACCCTGGTGTCGAGGTCCACCATTTCTCGCGCAACTTCGTATGCGGAATTTTTCCCCGTTTTTGAAACATTTCTCGTCGCTTCTCCGCTCCTATTAGTCGTAGCGCGATGTTATATAGCCTTCCTCAATAAATGGGCTATCCAACTAAAAAAGAATTTTTCAAATCGTACCAGTAGTTCCTGAGATTAGCGCGTTTAAACAAACAAACAAACAAACTCTTCCGCTTTATAATATTAGTATAGATGGGTATCCGTGACTTCTCGGACCTCTATGATGTGTGCGGCTTGGGTAATCCCTACACATTCCGCCTGATAGACGACCGTGTTGAGCATTCCTAGGGGCCTGGATATTTTGATATTTAGATCATCTGAGAAAACTCCGACTCCAGTTCCGAGGTCACTTTAGATCCATCAGTGTAGATCATTAGCTCTTCTGGACCTGAGTAGTCACTCAACTCTGCTGTGAGCTCTATTTTGTAGTGTTTTTGGAAACAGTGTGTTTTCAGGATTCTGTCGCTGGGTGATGGGCCATCATGGGCTGTTATTTGATGGCATCATCTTTTAAGTGTGTGTGTTTAATTCTGGAATCTTTTTTTTTTTTTTTTTAAAGGCGACTCCCGCACTAGGGTACAGGCCCTGTGGCGCGGGGAACTTTACAAACATACAAGTCACGGACACATAGTACACCCAGACTCGGAACAACAATTTGTGGATCACACAAAGTGGTATCCCGTGTGGGAATCGAACCCACAACCTCTTTTGTAGCAGTCGGACACACTCCCACCACGCCACAGAGGCAGTCGAAACTTTAATTGTATTGTGTTTCTTTATATGAGTCCCAGTCTTCTGGGAGCCTGGAATTCTTTGCTCTGTTGAATTGTTTGCGCACCGCTTGCCTGAGCTTACTAAGTTCTGCATTCCACCAAGAGTTTCCCTGGTCCTTGGTGTTTGGATCTTTCAGCTAGGCGCCTGGTGTGGTAGGCCTCGATTATATATTCTGAGAGTTTTGGTACCGTGTTTAGCCAGGTATGTCAGTTCTGCGTGGGTTGCGCCTTGGTTAGGGTTTTTTTGTGTTAGCTATTAGTGAAAATCGAATCCTTCTATGATCCAAGCAAGGAGGCTCGTTGGATTCGTGCCAGTTAGAAATAAGGTTTATCGCGCTTTCCGCGTTAAGTCAATTATAGTTTGACCGCGAGCCGTGACCCAAGTGGGTCCGAGCCACGATTACTATACATTTTTTTATATATTATATAAAAAAATCACACTAATATTATAAAGGTGAAAGTTTGTGAGTATGTGAGTGTGTATGTTTGTTACTTCTTCACGTCTAAACGGCTGGAGCGATTTTAACAAAATTTGGTATGAAGTTAGCTGACACCCTGGATTAACACATAGGCTATTAAAACGCGGGTAACACCGCGGGGCACAGCTAGTATATAATAATCGTGGCTCGGAACCTATATTAGATATTATATAGGTATATTAATTATTATATTCCCTATCTGTCATGCGATCAACTCACACTTGGCCAGCTAAGATATTCAATCAAAATCAAATGAAGAGAGAAGAATCACAAATATTTAATTTTTGTTTGGAAAAGGGTTAATAGCATGTTTATTAAAACACTTTCGCAAATAATGTATTATTTTAGAATAAATTTGATTACTATAAAAAGGTAACAAGTGGTTCAACCATAAAAGATAGGCATTTGCTGTCGCGGACTTTTTTTTAGAACTTTTGAACAGGAAGAAATCCGTCATACATGAATGTTGTGTAACTTTACTTTATTTCACTTTATTCCTGTTGGGGACGGTTACGGATTACAGACTCGAGGTTCGAAGGGACGAAGGGGCAGCTCTCGCCACTTACATAATTAAAGTGATCCGCGGTATCATACACAATCCAAGGCAGTGGAACTATGTGTTTCGAACCAGTATGTGAGGCGTCGGTGATGACCCCCGTTTTATCGATTCCCGCGCACGAGCCAACCTGCTGCGTGCGCTGCGGGCGATGAACGCGCTGTCCGACCGAATTTACAAAGACTGTGTATTGTGTAATTTGTTGTAGTAAGATTCAGGTTAAATTTTGATTACGTTTAAAGATTATATATATAAATAAACGATAATGATGATATTAGTTATATTTCGGGACTTAATCGCGTGAATTATTTAAAGGTACGAACCTTTTATTTACCCGACGTTTCGATCGAATTGCACCGATCGTGGTCACGGGTCGACTGATGGCAGCTTAGCGATGTCTCCGTGAGGCGCGGGGTTTTTCAACTACCCTCACCTGGTCTTGATAATTTTGATAATTTGTACTGTCGGTACTTCTACACACTACACTTACAACGTCTTTACACTGAGGCGCGGTGTCTTTACGGCTACGATTACATTTGTTGATAACAGGGTTCCAAGATGGTGAGAGCCGGTATCCATCTTCTCGGTTGAAGTTCTTATACTTCTTGATCTCAACCGCCTCGCGTACTATCCTGGAATAATAGTGGCGATCGGTGGAAAGTACCTGTGGCTTATGCAATTCTATCCAGTGATTTGGTCCTGATTCCAACAAATGCTCAGCGATAGCAGACTTGTAAACTTGACGGTTTTTTACAGCAGCGATATGTTCCTTTACCCTGTCTGCGATTGTCCTTTTGGTCTGTCCTATCAACCCTTAACGGGGTAAAATGTTGCACGCGAACGAAGCCGCGGGCGACATCTAGTTACTGGATAAAGAAGTATTTAGTGTAAGTGTGTGTGTTGGTGTTGCAGGTGATGGTGGGCGCGTACGGCGCGGGCGCGGGCGGCGCCGTGGGGGGGGCGCGCGGCGCGCTGCTGCCGGCGCCGCCGCCCGCCAGCAAGGCCGTCATCGCGCGCCCGCCCACCAGGAACTCCAACGGCGCCAAGGACAGCGAGGGACCTCCCATCACTGTCTTTATAGGTTCTATAATCACTTCTCATAAACTTCTCTACATTTGCCAATGTCCCATTATTTGATTTGTACCTTTGAATTTTGACTTTCTTAAATGTTTATTTTTTTTTTAAGGACGACTCCCGCATTAGCGTACAAGCCCTGTGTCGCGGGGGACTTTACAAACATACAAGTCACGGACACAAAGTACACCCAGACTCGGAACAACAATTTGTGGATCACAGAAAGTGGTGTCCCGTGTGGGAATCGAACGCGACCTCTTGCGCAGCAGTCGGACACACTCCGACCGAGCCACAGAGGCAGTCATGTATTATTAATTACGAAAACTATATTTCACATTGCTCTTTATTCCAAGTCTCATTAAATGTCTATATAAATCTATATAAAAAATATGCTAGGTGGCTACTTTAATAAAATAGCAATAGTATGTATATATTGCAAGCCTATGATTTATGACAAATGTGTTTTCAATATGCGCAGGAAACATATCATCCCGCGCGCCGGACGCAATGATCCGCTCGCTGCTGAGCGCGTGCGGGCCCGTGCTGACGTGGAAGCGCGTGTCCACGTTCGGCTTCAGCGAGTTCGCCAACCCCGAGGCGGCGCTGCGCTGCGTGCGCCTGCTCAACAGCCGGCCCGTCGCCGACAAGCAGCTGCTGGCGCGCACGGACGGCAAGATGCAGGCGCTCGTCGACACCTACAAGAGTGAGTAGACACACTTCAAACTTCGTACTTATGCTATTTTATTATTATTTCATTGGTTCTCCGAATAATTTAAGATCGATTTAGATGATTTATCAAATCTAAACTAATCAATATTTTTTTGCAGTGGAAAATCTTTGAAAGTACTGAACCGATTTTGATACATTTAAATGTGAATAGAATAGCTAGTTATTACTATTATTCTATTATAAAATAATTATTAAATTACATTAATTTCTATTAAAAAAAGTGTGCGGTTGGGGGCCCCCACCAAGAACGAAGTTCCTTCTGTTTTTTTTTAAATATTTTCGATCGGATCGGTTTTAACATCCTTGAAAACCTTGAAAACGATACCCATGACAAAAAACATTTTTTTTGCAGCCGCTATCTTGAATTTACATTTTGACCTCTCTTGAGACGTTAGCGCCCTCGAAAACCATAAAAACGACGACATCCATAATAAAAAAAAAAATCACAACCGCCATCTTTGATTTACATTTTGACCTCAATATAGGCTTTACCACCCTCAAAAACTATAAAAATTCATTATTATTATAGGTCGATAGTGAAGTAAAAATGTAAGTCCAAGATGGCGACTTACATTTTTACTTCACTATCGACCTTAGCATAAGCATAAAAATCTGTGAAAATTATACCAATAATACAAAAAAATACAAGACAAAGTATATAAAAATACTAGAAGCCGCCATCTTGGCTTTATAAATATTTTCACGTATATTTTCGATCGATCACACGGATGGACGGACTACGATATCAATTAAATAAGAATAAATCATTCTTACATATACACTCGTCTGGACGCGGCAGTCGCCACTGAGAGCGCGTCTGTGTCGTATAGTTAATGTAAGCGGCGTGGTCTGTGCGCAGCGGAGCAGCGCTCGCGGCTGGGCGCGGACGAGCGCGCGCCCGGCACGGAGGGCGAGGGCTCGTACCTGGACGCGGCAGTCGCCACTGAGAGCGCGTCTGTGTCGTATAGTTAATGTAAGCGGCGTGGTCTGTGCGCAGCGGAGCAGCGCTCGCGGCTGGGCGCGGACGAGCGCGCGCCCGGCACGGAGGGCGAGGGCTCGTACCTGGACGCGGCAGTCGCCACTGAGAGCGCGTCTGTGTCGTATAGTTAATGTAAGCGGCGTGGTCTGTGCGCAGCGGAGCAGCGCTCGCGGCTGGGCGCGGACGAGCGCGCGCCCGGCACGGAGGGCGAGGGCTCGTACCTGGACGCGGCAGTCGCCACTGAGAGCGCGTCTGTGTCGTATAGTTAATGTAAGCGGCGTGGTCTGTGCGCAGCGGAGCAGCGCTCGCGGCTGGGCGCGGACGAGCGCGCGCCCGGCACGGAGGGCGAGGGCTCGTACCTGGACGCGGCAGTCGCCACTGAGAGCGCGTCTGTGTCGTATAGTTAATGTAAGCGGCGTGGTCTGTGCGCAGCGGAGCAGCGCTCGCGGCTGGGCGCGGACGAGCGCGCGCCCGGCACGGAGGGCGAGGGCTCGTACCTGGACGCGGCAGTCGCCACTGAGAGCGCGTCTGTGTCGTATAGTTAATGTAAGCGGCGTGGTCTGTGCGCAGCGGAGCAGCGCTCGCGGCTGGGCGCGGACGAGCGCGCGCCCGGCACGGAGGGCGAGGGCTCGTACCTGGACGCGCGCCAGCGGGCGCTGGACGACAACGCCGAGCGCCGCCTGGCGCAGATCGTGCGCGACTACCAGGACGACATCAACAACTACGAGATACTGCAGAAAGGTACCTCACACACTTCTAATGTACCTACTAAATGTTACTTTACCGACGACACGGTTTGGTATTTAGCTTTAACTTTCTCACCTAAAACACCGATTCCAAGTCAGTTACTTGGAATCGGTGTTTTAGGTGAGAAAGTATAAAAAAGTGTGGAACTAACAGGATAACTAGACTCAACTAAATACTGTAACTGCTATAAAGATAACGACAAATAAATTGGCTTAAATTATGATTGTTACAGAGTTGGTTTATTCATTTGTATAGATAGTTTAATTATTTCTGTAAATCGCGGCCGCGCGCCTTACGACGTGCGGCTGACGCGCGCGGCCCACGCGACAATCAGAGTGCGCGCGCATCCTACGTCAGTCTGTCGCAGACCTCGGAAGAGTCGGAAGCGGCGCTATACATTTTCACACTGTGACTATTGTCTATATTGACTGGCGCGCCACTTGCACACAAACAAGATCACGCACACCTTGTTGTTCGTATCTTGTAACTACTTACTTTTTATTACAAGCTCTTAGTTAACTTGCCCTGTGTGTATGTTAGTTAGTTATAGTCCAAGAGGGCAACACTAAAATCAGCCTTTATAAAGTGATAAAAAAAATAATCACTTTATAAAGGCTGATTTTTGGGTTCCGTACCTCAAGGGGAAAAATAAGAACCCTTACAGAGTCACTCATGTTTCTGTCTTTCCGTTTGTTTCAGCCATCTATATCGTGTTATCAGTAGATTTGTTCCGAATCTACTGGACTGATTGAGTTGAAATGCAAAGGCATAATGTACTCGTAAATAGAAGAATTTAGAATTTATATCACACGAAACATAGTAAACATAGCCATTTTTGGGGAGCTAATTAGTAAATTTTAAAAAAAAGTTTCGCTAACTGTATCGAGATCAAATGAAAGGGCTTGTAAGGATGTCAAATATATATATATATATATATATATATATATATATATATATATATATATATATATATATATATATATATATAATTATTATATATATATATATATATATAATATAATAATTATATCTTGGGACAACTCACACAACGCTATCTGTATCCCAAACTAAGCAGAGCTTGTACTATGGCAACCAGACAACTGATAAACATACTTATATATCTCTAAATACATACATATTATAGATAAATAACTCCCAGACAGAGAATAAACCATCATGCTCATCACACAAAGTTTTATCCTGAGTGGGGATCGAACCCACGACCTCTTGCGTAGCAGTCGGATAACTGCCACCGCGCCACAGAGGCAGTCATATATATTTTATAAATTTAATATTTATTTTTATAGATATTTAGGAAAATCAATTAAAATAGACCATCCCCTCCCCCTTGTCTCCGAAACTACTGAGTTATATGAAAAAAAATAAACTAAAAATAGTTCTTAACTTCCTAGACTGTTTTAGACTTTTGAACATAAGAACTATTTCAGGGGCATTGAAAAAAACTGAAATGAAATGGTATGGTGTAACATAAAAATATATGAAAGGGCTTTGTGTAAAGCTCTTATGTATACATTTTTTAAAAGTCGATGAAAATCGCCCTCATTCTTTGAAATGACTGCTGCCTACGATGTGAAGATAGCGTGGTAAATCGGGATTTGGTTTCGGTTCGAATCCTATCCAGGATAAATATTTGTGTGATGGTTATGATTGTTTATTTGTGGTCTGAGTGTTATTCATCTTTAAGATTATTGTATTTAGAATTGCGTAAGTATCTATTGCGAGTATAAATAAGTTGTCTGGTTGCCATAGTAAAGGCTGTCCCCAGGTTGAGATCAGATGGCTTGTGCGAGTTGTCTGATATTAGACAAATCTTTACATATTGTTTCGTTACAGAGATCACATTAAAATATGCCGCAATCTATATAATTATATAAAATTCAAAGTCTGACTGATTGATGGATCACACAGCCACAGCCTAAACCGCCGATCGTAGTGACTTAAAATTTCGAGGACGTATTCCTTTATAATGTAGGCATCCAATAAGGGATTTTTGGAAATTCATCCCCTAAGGGGGTAAAGTACTTGTTGTAAGTTTGTATGAAACTCCGTCCGTTTTAAAGTTAGATCTTTGAAATTTCGTATTTGGCTTTTGGTTTAAAATTTAAAACAAGCACATGTTTCAGCTTTTTTAAAAAATCAACCTCAAGTCTATAGTTTGTATCAAACTACTTCAAGTTTGTATCAAGTTCTTTGAAGTTAAATCTTTTAGGTTTAAAATAAAGAAGTTGCGTGCAAGGGACGCGGTACGGTAACGATTTTACGAACTACATGTACCTAACCTACCTATCATGCCGCGAAAACAAAACAATGTAAAGCCAATTTTTTCTTCATACTTTTACCGGCTTAGGACTTTTTTCCTCTAGCTTGGGCATGGGTGGGAACATGAAAACTATCGAAATCCAAAAGGTTTTGAATGACACTTTACTTACTATCCTCTCTAAGGACGGTTGGTTTTAGTGTGGATAATTTTCCCGCCATCTTCGCTGCGTTTTCCTTATTGCTATACCAAATTACCATATTTAAAATGTGTTGACTATCAAATAGTTAACTGTTTCTTCTTCTCCCCCCAGGCATCTTCTAAAACTTATCACTTGACAGTACACAACTTCGACAGGTACACAACCGATTACTCTAATCAACGCACGCGACCGTCACCTCATTAAACTTTCGTCCGACTGGTGAAATTGTTTATTTACATTAGCAACGATTGGCACGCGCCCGCGCCCGCGCTGACGGCAAGGGCAAATTAAATTTATCAATATTTCCGAAGATAATGATCATTACTTATTTTATTTACATACTGGTACTTATTTACTCGTACTTGTATTTACGAGGACTGAAGTGACTCGCATACTGTGTTGGTATTAACGTATTGTTCTCAGTACGATTTGTGTTTTCCTTGTTTCGAGTCTGGGTGTATGTTGTGTCCGTGACTTGTATGTTTGTAAAGTCCCCCGCGACACAGGGCTTGTACCCTAATGCGAGAGTCGTCTTTAAAAAAAGGAAAAAAAAATCATAAATATGAATAGCAGTTACTAATGTTCAATTTAACCAAGTATGAAAATGTGTAAATTTTTGTATTACTTCTTGTGATGAGAATAAATTATTATTAAGTATAGGAAAAAGTCTGAAACTATTAATTTGTAGTTTGTATATATTTATAAAGTAGTGCCACTGAACGTTTCCGTTTTTGACAATTATTCATCATTAATGTTGCTAAGGATGTGACTAAATCATTCAATAACCAAGAGAATCAAATTTGCCAAAATATCGATTCTAAATTGTGATAATTTTTAATTATTTAGAACATTACATTCTATAAAAGGGAATGTATGTATATACCTAAATAAGAAAATTACGCATAACTCGTCGCTGTAACATGTCCCATGCGTGTTCAGTGGAGTTTAAGTCGGGTGACTTTACAGGCCACTCTGAGAACCTTATGTCGTGTTCCCGAAGGTCGGCCGAAACCCTTGTGGGTGCTGCAGACGGCTTTCTCTGCCTTGAAGGCTGCAAAAATGTGTTCTTCTCGAATACGGGTGGAATCCAAAGCCAGATTCGACAGTGAATAGCAACATCGACCATTGTTCGATGATCAAATCATGATAGCTAAATTTGTACCACTTTCTGGCGTTCGATTTGGCTCAAATTTGATACCTTACTGCATCTTTGTGACAGTGCAATATTATGGTACCATAGATTTGATGATGGAGTCGGAAGTTTGGGTTCATTTGATTCGTTTTGAAAGTACTCCGATCCTATAGTCGGAAGGTGCAACGGTGGTAGTCAAAAGTCATGTAATGCATATGCAACAAACCCCCCCCCCCCCTCACGTGCACTTCTTAGATTCACACATGTACATTGTAGTGTTCAGGGTCTTGATGGGCGAAATGTGCCCATTGATACTCAGCAGTCATGTCAATCAGTTTCGTTCAATGTGGTTAAATAAAATATTAAATCCAAAAAAACAGACTCAGAAACATGTCACACAACAAAAATAAATAAAAAGTAAAAATAAATAAATAGTTTAAAAAATCATTTAAAATAAAAAATCTTTTATTTATGCTCAAATAGAAGCAAAATAAATTTTAAAACAAAACACCCATCAATTTGTTACATTATACCATTTATATGACATACAAGCTTGTCGCGAGATTTTCCTAATGCTGTGCACATTACACAAATGCAGTGTAGTACTGTCGATCACTGGCCTTAAGTAATAATAATAATAATAATGTGTGGATGACGGGCATTTACCGAATGCGACAAGCTTGTTTTGGCGCAACATTTGGTCGGTGCCTGTCATACACACAGAGGGGGAATGGATGCGTGACGTTGAACGAGCGTGCGAACTTATTCCAGAAATGGAAGATACCATCATTAATAGCACAGACGTAGCCAGTGCAGTCCGTCCTTTGTCTAATTGGAAATCTCCAGGCCCAGACGGACTGCACAACTTTTGGCTAAAATGGCTACGCAGTTCGCACGCTTGTTTGGCATCACAATTCCAGTCCGCCCTAGAATCTGCGTCGCTCCCAGCCTTTATGACTAAAGGAGTGACCCACCTGCTCCATAAGACCGGTAGTACCTCGGACCCTAGTAATTATAGACCGATAACTTGTTTACCATCGATCTATAAACTTCTTACATCCATTCTGAGAGCTAAAATAAACAAACATATACACACAAACTACATCATGTGTACCTCTCAGAATGGATGTAGAAGTGGGGCCCGGGGTACTAAGGAGCTCCTCCTCATTGATACGACTATAAGCCAGCAGGTTCGTCGCAACCGAAAGGATCTATCGGCATGTTGGATAGATTATAAGAAGGCGTATGACTCCGTGCCACATACATGGCTTCTGAGGGTGCTGGAGTTGTATAAAGTTAATACAACTCTACGTACCTTCTTGAAGTCGTGTATGGGGCAATGGAATACGCTTCTTACCTATCCAGGGTGCCGAGGGACCCAAGAAAGTGGCGGCGTACCTATAAGGATTGAGCGGGGTATATTCCAGGGTGATACTCTGAGTCCCCTTTGGTTCTGCCTAGCACTGAACCCACTTAGTACCTTACTAGTAGGTTCAGGGCTAGGTTGCAGGTTGCGACGTGGTGGTCAGGTTATATCTCATTTGCTTTATATGGATGACTAGAAGCTCTTTGCTCCCACCAGCTCACAGCTAATAGCGCTACTGAAGGAGACTGAAACCTTTAGTAATTCTATTAGAATGGAGTTTGGTGTGGACAAATGTGCAGTCGTTCATATAAAGCGAGGGCGGATAGTGGAATCCGAAGGGACTCAACTCTCGGATTCCATTCACCTAAGATCACTACTACTGAGACCTATAAGTACTTGGGTATGTCGCAGGCGCTGTGCATAAATGAGGTTGACATGAAACAGCTGCTGCGGGAACGTTTCCTGGGCCGCCTGAAAAAAGTGCTTAATAGCCTTTTGTCAGGTGGCAACAAGATCCGGGCCTGCAACAGCTGGGTTATGTCACTTCTTATGTACTCCTTCGGCATACTCAAGTGGACTCAGACTGAATTAGACACCTTGGATCGAAAAGTCCGTACACTGATGACGTCATACCGAATGCATCACCCGCGTTCATCTGTAATGAGATTGTATATCCCGCGGAAGTGTGGGGGCCGGGGTTTGCTAAACCTTAAGTCCCTTCATAACCGCGAGGTATACAATCTAAGAGAATATTTTCTCCATGTGGACGCGGGTGTGCATCGGGATGTCGTCGCGGTGGATACCGGGCTAACCCCGCTCTCCTTGGCTAAAGAGAACTGGCGCAGGCCTGTAGTGCTTGGTGTCAGCGAGCGCAGGGAGGTATGGCAGAGCAAGGAGCTTCACGGTAGGTTCTTTCGGGCTCTTCATGGGCCCGATGTGGACCTACTAGCGTCCGTGGCCTGGCTACGGTTCGGTGACCTTTTCGGTGAAACCGAGGGTTTTGTCTGTGCAATTGCTGACGAAGTTATCATGACGAATAACTACCGGAAAAATATCCTGAGGGATGGCACTGTTGACATCTGTCGTGCCTGTCACCGACCCGGTGAGTCCCTCAGACATATTGTTTCCGGCTGTTCACGTCTTGCTAACGGCGAGTACTTGCACAGACACAATCAAGTAGCCAGGATAATCCACCAGCAGCTTGCTCTGAAATACCACCTTGTGGACGTTGAGGTACCATACTACAGGTACGTTGCTGAGCCAGTTCTCGAGAATAGTCGTATCACGTTGTACTGGGATCGCTCTATCATCACAGACAGGACTGTTGTCGCAAACAAGCCTGATATTGTGCTGATAGACCGATCAGAGCGTCGTGCAATGATCGTCGACATCACCATTCCACATGACGAAAATCTCGTGAAAGCCGAAAAGGATAAACAAATAAAATATCTGGATCTGGCGCACGAGATTGTCGACATGTTGGATGTTGATTCGGCGATCATTGTACCGATAGTCGTCTCCGTTAATGGTTTGACTGCCAAGAGCCTCGACCAACACCTTGAGAGGCTCGCGTTAGACGGTTGGATCAAGCGCTTGATACAGAAGGCAGTACTTCTGGACACCGCTCGCATAGTGAGGAGGTTCCTGTCTTTGGAACCGTAACCACCGGTAGCTTGGTCCCTGTACCCGATGCCGGTGGGGCACTATTTTTTATATTTTTAAATATATTTAATTTTTGTTAGCTATATTTAAAAATGTAATTTATATGTATTTAATTTTAATAAAGAGAATAATAATAATAATTATATATATATTTTTTATACTTTATATATGTATATATATTTACTATTCGGTTTTTCCTATTTTACAAAAAGGGGCTATAGAAGTTTAAAAAAATATTTGACATGGTAATCTTTAAGTGGATTCTTTCGTCTCTAAAGTGAGCAGCTTATGCTGTTCTAAAATGAGATTAGTATCAATAGTTGGCTATACGGTATAGTATATATAGTACATAGTGTAAGTAACGCGACGTGACCGATCCGTATGTGCACAGAGGAGGCGATCTCCAAGACGGCGCGCGTGCTGGAGGAGGCGGACATCTCGGAGGAGAAGCGCGACGTGATCCACCGCGAGATCGGCAAGTTCCGCGAGAGCATGAAGGTGAGCTCCACCTCCCCTCTCCCACCACCGCCGCCACCTCCACCTCCACCTCCGACCTGTTACTTTACCATTTAATCTCGTCAGCGAGTCGAGAGCACATCCGAGATATTTTGTTTTAGGTTTTAATGTCGATCGGTTTGTTTATAGCATCGCTTTATTACAGTGTTAGAAACATTCTACCGATGTGTATTATTGTGGGGGATTATATACTAATGTTTTATCATGGGGTTCAATTGTTACACAAAGATAAAGTTTATACTTAAAAGTATATTTATTTGCATTATGTAACCATCTTATTAAATATAAGGGATTTTGATGTTGAATATCTGTTCTGTATGTAATTTAAAATTAAGATAAAATAATATTGGGCACTCGCGTTGTTAGTAGGTACGGTATTCCATTTTGATGACGTCGAAACTAATTTAATAGTGTGCATTTCGTTATTACAAAAATCAAACAAAATAGGGGAGTTTTACAACTGTGGCACCAATTTCTAGAACGAAACTAATTTATCTTTTATAAAAGGGAGATATAATAATATAAAAAAACTTTTTTTACAAAAAACATCTAACCGGCTTAAATCTCAGTTGATTCGCTGGCATTTATTTAAAGAGCTTTGGTGTCTGTCTCCGAAACTCATCATCAGATCTTCAAGAAATTTATATGGGACCATTTCGGAATAAACCAGTTCGAACAAAAAAAATAATATATATATACATATTTATAGACGGATTTACAAAATATTATATAAATATTTTGAAAATCCGTCTGTATATGACTTAGTTATGCCCGAACATAAATAAAAAAAAAAACATCCGAATTAACTTTTAAAGACGGTTAAAAATACAATAATGCAGTATGTAGTATGTATTACACTATCTAATAGCCTATATATGCCTCTAGTTAGGTTCAAACTTTAGGGTTTATTACGTGTGGAAAACTAAGGGAAAGTGTAAAGTATTAATATACACTACTTATATAGAGAAATCGTTAAACATATTATTTTAAATACTACTGTATGAAAAAAGCATTTTAATAATTTTAACACTGAACGAGGCGAGTGCTCAGTATAGGTTAGATAGAGGAGCAGTAGCGTAGAGTAGCGGGTTTGGTGTCTGTCTGTTGTAATAAAGCGTTGCTCATACATAATGTTGTATTCTGCATTGATGGCGATGGTAGGTGCCGCCGAATGAGTCGAGTGGGCGTCGTTGCGTCAGGGGTACGTAGTCGCGGTGAGTCTCTACCATCTTATACGTCGATACCACGTCACACACACACACACACACACACACACACACACACACACACACACACACACACACACACACACACACACACACACACACACACACACACACACACACACACACACACACACACACACACACACACACACGGCGATCGTTGTAGATGTCGCCACTAGTGTAGCAACAGCAACTACCCTTAAGTATGATTTTACTAAACGATATTTACGATTAAAAATGGAGAAATGACCTCGTCTTAGCTCGTATTGTGTTGCAATTACTTTACTATGTGTAACAGAGGCGTGCGGGTGAGGGTTAAAATTCAAGTTGTATGTTTTATGTGTGCCAGTTATTGTAACATAGACAAGTAATGTTGAGAGGTCGAGCACAGAGCTCACTGCCGTGAGATCAGTGGGTGGCTAGTGGCGCGGGACACACGTACATGCGTACACACGTACATGTGCACACACGTACACGCGCACACACGCACACACGTACACACCCGCTACACAGCGGTGCACGTCGTCATTCATTGTCGATCTAATCCTCGGGTTGTTCTTTGGTACGAGCTGCGTGCAGTGCGGGCGACATACGATACTGTTACTTTTTATTGTCGTTTACTTTGAGATCTTGTCACGGGAATGTAAAGTAATATAACAGTCATGATTGTTAACAGTTCGGTTACTTATTAAGTGGATTTTTAAAAATTAAAATAAGACAAAATCTTTTAGGTATTCTTGTTTAAAACTGAATAACGAAAAATCTGCCGATAAAAACACTTGTGTGTGTGACAGATTAGACGAAGAGAGTACAATAGATATTGTGCGTTCATCATTATGTGTCCCTTGACTTGTCAATGTTGGCGGCATTGTTTAATACAAAGTTATTATCAAACTTCAAATATCTGTTTGATGCTAATAAAAGCAAACATCGTAGAAAATGCGACTACTTTTGCACAGATGCATTTAAGTGAAAACTTCATATGCTTCTACTCCCACACGTTTAGAGATTGTTAATTTTTTTATCTAATGAGCTTTGTTAGGGTGAATGTCAAGTGAACGATTGGCAACATCATATCCAGCCATACCACAAACTTATAGGCCAGGGGCCATTTGATTGTGAACGGACAATAGCACGTGGTTGTCGTCCGCACTGTACGTACGTATGTACGTACTGTCGACACTTGCATGCATGTCGGACCACGTTAGGACTCGTTTGGACCGCGAACCTTCTATCCGTCGCGAGGCCCCGAGGCACGCTGGGCAACAAATTGTACGCGGAACTTGTTTGACAGTCGTTAACTAGTGGCCGATGCAGGCGCTCGGGCGCGTGCCTCGGGGCCCGCCGAGACTCTGCCGTGGAGAGCACGCGGTCTCGCTAGGTATCGGCCGGTCGAAATGTGCTGTAGTGTAAGTTAGCGTAAGCGCGGTCCCGCCCGACCGGGGCGCCGTGTCGTGCGACGTGCGGGCGCGGCTCCGGGACGGCGGCCGCCGGTCGCGCGCCCACATTGTGAGTTGTGGCCGCGCGACCCGCGCCGGACGACACGCACACGCACCGACGACACTCGCCACTTACACCGATCACGTGACGTTGCTCAACTTCACTTTGTTACCGATATAAACGAGTCGCGGTCGACGTTCAGTACGCAGTCGCGTGTGTGTGGTGTCCGGTCGCGATGTAATTAATGAGTCGTCGCTTCGCGGGAACGCCGCTGCGCACCGCTCCGCCGCGCGCCGCGCCGCTCCGCTCCGCTCCGCCGCGTGCTCGCAGTAAGTAGCCGGCCCAGGACGAGGCGAGAGACTGAGTGTGCGACAGGATGCGCGCGTTAGCGCGCGCGTGTGCGTGCGTGTACGTGCGACTGGCGGACGCTGCAACGATACATTATATCGTATGGACGACATTCATTTTACTATTGTCGGAAAATATTTTTTTTTTTGCTATATTAAGTTACTTCGTGGTGGTTAATTTTGTTCGTAAAATGTTCATTAATATAGGGTACATGTACCTACTTATATGGTTTGCAATAGTGCCAGTATTCGGGCTGTGTTCTCGCTGCAGCGTCCCCCGGGCGAGTGCGAGGCGTGAAGCGAAGTGTGTTGCGTGTTGTCAGTGCGCGTGGTGAGTAGGTGGCGATTTTCAGATGCAGAAGTGACCGGCGGCTGCGCGTCGGAGCCGCACTACCGCTCTCGCTAGTGGCTCGTACTCGTGATACGTACTCGCTACAAGCGACCACCACCCTCGAGCGTATGAACCATCTACTTGATTGACTTACCTCCGACGGCACCTCCACGATCTGCCGCTGTCCTCCTCTCTCACCTGTCTCTATGTTGCATGTCGCGTCACCGTCGGCGAGACGGAGCTGCGACAGATCGTGGACGCGTCGTCAATCTGTTTATATATTACAGTACGTTTGTGTGCGAGCTCGTCGGAGACCCGTCGACAACACGTAGTGAACTTGAGCGCGTCCGCGCGACGCGAGCACCAGATATTATTATATTAGTGTTGCTAGATCGGTCTGTTTATTCAAATTAACGTAACATCTAAAATATTTTTGCAACTATGGCAGGAGTCCCATGCCCTATACTAATTTAATCATCATTCTTATTTTATAGTGGATTATTCTTATTGAACATTATATATTCCTAACCAAAAGACAGATTCGCCTCGGGCTGATATACCTACCTATGTAATGGAATAAAAAATGTATTTATTTTTTGTGCACTGAGAATGTAAACGACGCTATATCTTATCAAATGCTCGTAGTTCCTTAAACAACTTTGTCATTGATTATTTTTTCACATGTGACTTACATTTCGTTGTTTCGGCTAAATATAAAAACTAAAACATTGTGGAAAATGTAAAACACGTAAGAATTGATATTGAAATATCGCGCTAAACGAAATATTGTGTTTTCCCAGCGATAGCTTTAATAAGTGTTAAAACTGGTTCTTGACCATTATTTCTTGCAACACTATTCGAATAGTCTTCATTTTAAGATTGGTGCCGATTCTATTGTCACACTCGACTAATATTAATACAATGATTCATTACGTCTCTTTTGCTCATAGATTATAGGAAATGAATTAAATATTTTAGAACTGTGTAATTTGTGTTCTTGTGACCCCTGAGCAATACAATTATAGCGGCGAGTGCAAGAAAAATAATGCTGCCATTTGTAACTGTTGTAATTTTTTGCATGCGGAGGCTCTCCAGCAGCGCCCCAGGCTCTAAATACCGTCCTCGGGGTGTCAAATACATCATAAAAGAAATCGCTCTAATCGATTCTTATTCGCCGTTTAATTTGATATTGTCGTGTACCGATTACAAGGTTCTAAGATGTGACATTCTTTTCCTATTGTATTCATTAGAAAGTGAGGTAATCGAATGAAAGGCGGCGTGTTCGCGTCATAACGTGTTGTCGCATCGGCGACCTCCGACCTGCTCACGCGCACCGAGCGCTCGCACCGAGCTCACGCGCGCGTTTGACGCAGGAGGAGGCCGACGTGGTCGTGCGCCGCAAGCGCGACAAGGACGACGCGCCGCGCCCCGACGCCGCGCGCGACAGGGACAGGGACAGTGCCGCCTCGCGCGACAGGGACAGGGACAAGGAGCGCGACCGCGAGCGAGAGCGCGAGCGAGAGCGCGAGCGCGAGCGCGACAGGGACAGAGACAAGGACAAGGACAAGGACAGGGAGCGGGACAAGGAGCGGGACAAGGAGCGAGACAAGGAGCGACGGCGCAGGAGTGTCTCCAGGTCATTATTTTTCATAATTGTGACAATGGCAATGTGTGACGATCCGTACGAACATGTTTGACGATGTGCCGTTACGTTTGTGCAGAGGCAAGGACCGGCGCGAGGAGCGCGACAAGGAACGCGAGCGAGAGCGCGAGGAGAGGGAACGAGACAGAGAACGAGAACGCGAGCGGGAGAGGGAACGAGAAAGGCAATAAATAATAATACATACATAGTTTTTAGGGATTCAATGATCTTTACTTTTACAGTTGTTAATTGCATCATTTATTGACTGCAGGGAACAACGCGAGCGTGAGCGAGAAAGAGAGATACGTGAGCGGGAAAGAGAGCGAGAAAGAGAACGGTAAGTAACGTCTGTAAACAGAGCTGTCGCCCTTTAGGTCAAATTAATATTAATAATAATATCTAGTAGATTTGGCTAGTGTGTGCCTATATCACAAGTGGAACTTATGTAGTGTAACTATCTTCAGTAGTTTAGCTTCACCAGTTTTGATTTTTCTTTCAACTCATTTCATTCCCTCAGGAATTGATTTTCAATAATATAAATATGAGGTTTATAGCATCAGCAGTTGCATTAAATAAATATTTATCGAGGATAACTATTTAACATCACGGTACGACCAATGTTTCAAAAACAAGGAAAATGAAAGCAGACGGAGTAGCACGGACCAGCTAGTAAATAATAAAGTCAAAAGCAATTAGTTTCTCTTCCGCAGTCGGCGGCGGCGAGCTACGGACCTACAGCCGACAACATTATATATATAGCATCGTTGACTTGTTATCGCGCGTGCGATAACAAACCAATATTACTGTTATAGTTTCTTGTTGATAAATAAACGTTTAGTTCGTAGCGGCGTGTACCTCGCGGGCGTGTAGCTCTGTCTGTAGCAGGTGCGAGTGTAATGGTCTCGTGACAGTTCGCAACAGTAAACGAGTCGCAGATAATAAATAAGTAGGTTGATGGCGATGCTGACGCTGCACCCGTACATACGCACGCGGTATGAGATACAGCAACAGCTGCGCAAGCATTCACGGTATTACTATCACCTTCATTTATTTGTCAGAACATAGATTAACCAGGCACCATATTCTGTCATTGTTGGCGTACAAATATTGTTGACCATATTACACTAAATCTAATTCCTATTACATGTACAATTATCTATTGTTCGGTCATATTGTATAATTTAATTTATGATCTGTGAATGTTCAACACATTTTTTTGTTATTCAAATATTTGTTGCATAATGTGGGCCCTTAATGTAATGAATTAATGAATATGCTAAGGAACGATCGGGGCCGCAGCCCGAACCAGCCAGCTGAACCTTGCTAATTGCTACTGAATACCAAATGAATTCTTTTCTTATGACTTTAAATTATCGATTAACGCTATATAGTAGTAGTATTTCGTTACAATGTTTACAACACTGTTCACTTGTAAAGGCTATGGCTATACACATAAACGGGTGGGCATTTGTCGGTTTGCCACCGTTACATTTGTTAAACAATAAAGCAGGTCCGAAGCTACTACCGAAATGGATGTAAAATGTTTAATAACAAAGTTGCTTAGCAACCGCTCATAAATAATACGTTGGTCAATGGTAGCTAAGTAATCTTATTATTTAACAATTCACATCCATTTCGGCTTTAGTATAGTGCCGACCTGGTAGTACTTTCGGATCGGCACATCATTCGATTCGGCAGTAATTGTTGAACGACAAAGCCGACCCGAAGCGATCACTGCTGTCGACCGGCCTATTGTACGTGTGCGACAAAGCCGAGCGGCTTTTATTCCCGAACTATCCGAATCTACATAAATATATTCGATATTACCGGCCGCCTGTGCCGATCGATGCTGCCGCGCTTATATGTACCTATATAGCAACCGTAACTTTACCGTTTATGTTGTAATTTTAAAATGTAGGTCGGCAGTAAAACAATACTGTCATCAGCATATTTAATATTATATATGTGTTCTGCAGCGAGCGCGAACGTGAACGCGAGCGAGACAGAGAGCGGTCGCGCGAGCGCGAGCGAGAGAGAGAGCGCGAACGGTCGCGCGGTCGCAGTCGCAGCGAGGTGGACGCGCGCCGCGAGAAGGAGCTGGAGGAGGAGGCGAGGGAGAAGAAGCGCCTCGAGAAGAAGGTACCGGCCTTGACTCTTATATGGGAGAGAGATCGTAGTTATGGGCTGAATATACATTTGAGAATATTTTAAATAATTGCCATTGCGGCAACTTTATTGAACGCATTTCGACGGACATTTTTCGTAAGTAGAGATCGTCCTCATAGTGTTAAATTGTTCGTGATACTAACTCTTGGTGGACATTCGACAGGCTCGCGAGAAGGAGGCCGCCTATCAGGAACGGCTGCGCAACTGGGAGAGTCGCGAGAGACGCAAGGCGAAAGAGTACGAGAAGGAGAAAGAGAGGGAGCGATGTCGGGAGGAGGAGAGGGAGCGAGAGGCAAAGAGACTCAAAGAGTTCCTGGAAGACTATGACGACGAGAGGGACGATCACAAGTATTACAAGTGAGTAGGGATAGTTCCCTCCTCTGTTTGTCGGATATTTAACAATTATATTGTTTTTAAAGTATGTCTTCAACAGTTAAGTAGCACTTTGATATAGGAATGCTTTGACAAATTTGAAATAATAATTGATTTTAATTTTGGCATTTTAAAAATGAGCCACTGTCGTCCACCACTCTTTTGTTAGTGATGCACTCCATTTTGCTAATGCTTTACTAATTTTGCAAATATTTAAAATGTTTTGTTTAAGTAACATAGTTTCTCAAATTTGAATTTTGACTTTATTTTCAACCGACTTCAAAAAGGAGGAGGTTCTCAATTCGACTGTATTTTTATTTTTAATGTTTGCTATCCGATTACTCGCAGACGGCTGGACCGATTTGAAAAAATATTTTTGTGTTTAAAAGGGGATCACACATGATTAACGGAACTGTTCAATAATAAATATTGTGGGTTGCGATCCGAGCACCGCGTTCGATACCCGATCGTTCGCCTCCCTCAAATCGTGTAACGGAACCGACGGGCCAGTATCGGGCGAACTTTTCAAATATCGACGGCCTCGTATCGCAAAACGCAACATTTTGTAAAGAGAAATAAGCAGTTCGGATTACGCTATCGCAACAAAAATAAAACTACAAAGCGATACACTAAAAAGTGGGAAATAATAATATAGGTACAACAACAAAAATAAACATTTCGAAGTACATTTCCCGTACATAACAACGCGTCTCTCACGTGCACGTGCGCTCGCGCAGGGGCAAGGAGCTGCAGCGGCGCCTGGCGCTGCGCGTGCGCGAGGCGGAGGGCGACGGGCGCGAGCGCGCGCGCGAGGCGGACGAGCTGGCGGCGCTGCGCCTCAGCTTCTTCCGCGACGCCGACCCCGCCGACCCCGCCGCCGCCGCCGCCTTCGAGAAGGTCGCGCCTTGCTTCATTACTTCTATATTTAAGGGGGAAGCTACATTAAATATTTGTTTTTTTCAAATTTCGCCAAAATCACCTCACGTCATTTATGCGATAAAACTACCTGTGTCCTTTTCACGCTATGTCTCTCCGGAGGGAGGGAGGAAGTCCAAAAATCTCCTAAATCTCTTTACGTAATTTATGGAAGGCTCCTTATCGCGATAAAAAATATCCTATGTCTATCCCCGAGTTTTAAACTATATGCATACCGAACTTCATCTAAATCGATTCAGTGGTTTAAGCGTCGAAAGGTAACGGCTAGAGTTAATTTTACATTTTTAATGTTAATATAGATTCACGAATATTTTTAAATTGATCACACGGACTATGTTATGATGTCGATTATAAGAATAAATTATTCTTATTTTTCAAGATTAGTTAGGAGTTTTAAAAATGAAAACTTTGATCTTGAAGCGGCCGAGTTTCAACACACGTATACTAATTATCTGTGGCACGGTTGGAGTGTGTCCGACTGCTACACAGGAAAGGTCGTGGGTTCGATTCCCAAACTTGCCACCACTTTGTGTGATTCAAAAATTGTTGTTCCGGGTTTGGGTGTAATTGTGTCCGTGATTTGTATGTTTGTAAAGTTCCCCGCGACACAGGGCTTGTACCCTACTGCGGAAGTCGTCTTCTATAAAAAATATGGCAGGTGTGCGCGGCTGTGTGAGTGTGATGTTTCGAACGTTCGGACGTAGTTTCCACACTGTATACTTTATTTATCCCGTGTCACGGTCACCGCCGCGATGTATCGCGCTTCAGATTTAATAAATCGACCTCTCTTCACACTTTAGGCGCGGAGAGAACAGGAGGAACTGTATAAACCGCGGCTACTCATCGACGTAAGCCTACAACTGGAACAGCAGAGGGAGAGAGAGCTACAGCGCGCCAGACAGAGAGAGGAGGCGAGAAGAGAGGTGAGCATGGAGGGGGAGGCGCGCTCGCGTGTGGGTAGGGACACCTACCACACGCGAGCGATTACGATATATTTCGATACTACTCATGAGTACAGTATCGATGATACTGTACTCATGAGTAGTCGAAACAATCGAAAAAATAAGTATCGTACTTGATAAAGTATCGAACTAAAACTATCGATACCTCAAGGTATCGAGTACTTTTCTTAAGACCTAATTGCGTGCAGACTATATGCATTAATTAGTTATATTTCGGGACTTAATCGCGTGAATTATTTAAAGGTTAAACCTTTGACTTTGACACGAAATATAACTAATATGTATAAAAATCGCGAAAGTTTAAAAACAATATATGCATTAAGAAAAATACTCGTGTGTGTGTGTACGTGTAGTGTAGTATACTGTATACAATGTCGTGACGTGTAGTACTGTACGCATTAGGTAAAAGTATCGACATTTCAAATAATCGAGTGCTTTTCTAAGGACCTAATGCCACAGAATAAGTAATAGTACTACGTACAGAAGGTTCACTCCCCAAGCTAAATTGAAACTTATAACCGTGCACGAACCGTGAATTTTCTTTGCGTGTCTCAGCTTTATGACCGAGCTGCGAAGTACGCACGGGGTTGTCACTTGAGAAGTTTTTGTATTTGTGTTCGGTTTCCACGGGTGTAGATATTCCTTTGTAAACATTATCCTATCCTGTTCTTAATATTATTTCTGGGCAAATAATTAAGGATTTTTATTAACTAAGTATTACTAAGTACTTAAGGACCTAAGGAATTAAAAAAGAACGACCGGCTGCCGCCGCTGCTTTTACACGTAGGTACTTCGATGACGCAGTGGAATTGTAAAAAAATTTAGTTCTGGTTCACTATTCGTTTTAAAACACAGCAATATCTTTTATACGGATTAAATTGACGTTTAGGCTTATAAGTACATTGCGGGTGTCAAAAAATAAAAAAATATATTTTCAAGTATGCGCGAGCGCGACGTGACCTCGACTGTCGTGCGAGCCGAGAGACAGCCCACTGCCATTAGCCCCTTCAAGTGGCGCGCTGCCCGAATGTACCTAAACTGCGGAGTGACAACCCCCTGCTAATGCGTACAGAACTACAACGTCATGACGTTAATGTCAGTCAATGACTTTGCGTAATCGGTGAACAAACATACAAAAAAAAAAAAAAAACACAGACGAATTGAGAACCTCCTCCTTTTTGAAGTCGGTTGAAAACTAAACTTTACCTTAATTGAGTTATACCCTGTAAAGCTAAGGTTTAAGTATCGATAGCACAAAGTATCGCTAGCCTCGCCCCCAGGCGCGGGAGCGCGCGGCGCGCGAGCGCGAGCGCTACCTGCTGGCGGCCGCGTCGCGCCAGCTGCCGGACGAGGCCGAGCCCATCGAGTCGGACAGCTCGGGCCTGAGCCCGCCGCCCGGCACGCCGCCGCGCACGCCGCCGCGCGCCGCCGCCATCTGCATCAGCCTGCGCGCCGCGCACAAGCTGGCGCCCAGCCCCGCCGGCGCCGACCACCACCACCACCACGGTACGTACCGCCGCCATCTGCATCAGCCTGCGCGCCGCGCACAAGCTGGCGCCCAGCCCCGCCGGCGCCGACCACCACCACCACCACGGTACGTACCGCCGCCATCTGCATCAGCCTGCGCGCCGCGCACAAGCTGGCGCCCAGCCCCGCCGGCGCCGACCACCACCACCACCACGGTACGTACCGCCGCCATCTGCATCAGCCTGCGCGCCGCGCACAAGCTGGCGCCCAGCCCCGCCGGCGCCGACCACCACCACCACCACGGTACGTACCGCCGCCATCTGCATCAGCCTGCGCGCCGCGCACAAGCTGGCGCCCAGCCCCGCCGGCGCCGACCACCACCACCACCACGGTACGTACCGCCGCCATCTGCATCAGCCTGCGCGCCGCGCACAAGCTGGCGCCCAGCCCCGCCGGCGCCGACCACCACCACCACCACGGTACGTACCGCCGCCGTCTGCATCAGCCTGCGCGCCGCGCACAAGCTGGCGCCCAGCCCCGCCGGCGCCGACCACCACCACCACCACGGTACGTACCGCGCCATCTGCATCAGCCTGCGCGCCGCGCACAAGCTGGCGCCCAGCCCCGCCGGCGCCGACCACCACCACCACCACGGTACGTACCGCCGCCATCTGCATCAGCCTGCGCGCCGCGCACAAGCTGGCGCCCAGCCCCGCCGGCGCCGACCACCACCACCACCACGGTACGTACCGCCGCCGTCTGCATCAGCCTGCGCGCCGCGCACAAGCTGGCGCCCAGCCCCGCCGGCGCCGACCACCACCACCACCACGGTACGTACCGCCGCCGTCTGCATCAGCCTGCGCGCCGCGCACAAGCTGGCGCCCAGCCCCGCCGGCGCCGACCACCACCACCACCACGGTACGTACCGCCGCCATCTGCATCAGCCTGCGCGCCGCGCACAAGCTGGCGCCCAGCCCCGCCGGCGCCGACCACCACCACCACCACGGTACGTACCGCCGCCATCTGCATCAGCCTGCGCGCCGCGCACAAGCTGGCGCCCAGCCCCGCCGGCGCCGACCACCACCACCACCACGGTACGTACCGCCGCCGTCTGCATCAGCCTGCGCGCCGCGCACAAGCTGGCGCCCAGCCCCGCCGGCGCCGACCACCACCACCACCACGGTACGTACCGCGCCATCTGCATCAGCCTGCGCGCCGCGCACAAGCTGGCGCCCAGCCCCGCCGGCGCCGACCACCACCACCACCACGGTACGTACCGCCGCCATCTGCATCAGCCTGCGCGCCGCGCACAAGCTGGCGCCCAGCCCCGCCGGCGCCGACCACCACCACCACCACGGTACGTACCGCCGCCATCTGCATCAGCCTGCGCGCCGCGCACAAGCTGGCGCCCAGCCCCGCCGGCGCCGACCACCACCACCACCACGGTACGTACCGCCGCCATCTGCATCAGCCTGCGCGCCGCGCACAAGCTGGCGCTGCGTGCTTTACGGCTTTAAACTAGCAATTAATCGTATTTCATTTTGCCCATGTTTCACTTTTTTTCCGACCTAGCAATCGTTACCCAGAAATTACAGCGTTAGATAAGAGCAGACTTTATAACAAAAAAGTAATTCAAATATTTTTAATAACAAAGTCACATCCCTAATCTTGTTTGTGAAAACGTCACTGAGAAATTAATGAGTTGCGGAACGATCGCAAGCTGCAAAATGTGCAGCGTGGCAGGTTTCGTTCACGTAGTAATTCTCGCTCACGGTCAAGGTCAATGAACAGAATGACGCATACCGTTATGCGTCATTCTGTTCATTGACCTTGACCGATTCGATTGTGATAGAAACACAGTCCGTACTGTGTTTCTATCACAATCGAATCCGAATTAAAGCACATAAATGCGTACGACCGTGTTCATGGAGTGACCATAGAAAAACGTCGGAAAACTAAAAATAGCACAAAATACGACGGGTCTTTGTGCTATGCAGCCATCAAACCGTCTAACTATAGCTGACTTAAACAGTAGCTATAGATTTTTAGTCGACACCGGCGCAAATATTTCAGTTTTAAATCGCACAAAGCAAGATAGCAAAGATATTAAATACCAATTATACGCTGCTAACGGAACCCCAATAAACACATATGGAGAACGCACATTAGCGTTAAACCTCGGACTACGTCGGGAATTCAAATGGTGTTTTACCACTGCCGACGTTAACATGCCGATTCTGGGGACTGATTTCCTCGAACACTATCAACTACTAGTGGATATGCACGGGCGCAAGTTGATAGACAAGAAGACGGGACTCGAAACGCCTGCTAAATTAGTGTCGGCAAACATTTCATCCGTCCGATCAATAAACTCGACTCTACCTAACTCGATCAGGCGCTTGTTAGAAAAATATGAAGATATTACAAGGCCCAGGTCGATGAAGAATCCGCCCAAAAACAAAGTGCAGCATCAAATTATCACAAACGGTTTACCCGTTGCTACTCGAGCTCGACCCCTTCCTCCAGACAAATACAAGATAGCAAAACAAGAGTTCAGAGACATGATGGATATGGGGATTTGCAGACCGTCAAGCAGTAAATGGGCATCGCCACGCCACCTTGTAAAGAAAAAAAATGGAGAATGGAGCACTAAATAAAATAACAGTACCAGATAGGTACCCGTTACCCCGACTGCTCGATTTTACATATATCGCAAGTGGAAAAACAATATTTAGTAAAATTGGCATAAGGAAGGCGTTCCACTCTATAGCCGTTGCCGAACCAGACAAAACGGCGATAATAACCCCATTTGGACTTTTCGAATTCACGAGATTACCATTTGGTTTGAGGAACGCAGGACAATCCTTTCAAAAATTGATGGACTCCATATTTAGAGATTTAGATTACGTTTTTATATTCGTTGATGATATTTTAATTGCGGATTCCCAATTAGACGACCATTACAAGAAATATTCAAACGCCTGCAAGAAAACGGCATAACGATAAACACAAGCAAGTGTGAATTTGCCAAAACTGCGATCGATTTTCTTGGTTATCATATAACGAGCCAAGGAATTACCCCTACAGCAGAAAAAATACAAGCAATTAACGATTACCCTAAACCAAACACGGTAAAAGATTTACGTCGTTTTTTGGGTATGCTAAACTTCTACCGAAGCAGCTAAACATCAGGCGCCGCTCAACAAATATTTGATTAACTCTAAGAAAAATGACAGAACAGTCATTCAATGGAGTAAAGAAACAGACCACGCTTTCGAATGCTGTAAACAAGACATTCGACAGATTACGTCAAAAGCGTGTCCTGACAGCAACGCCCAACTAGCCTTGATGACAGACGCAAGTTTGAAATGCGTAGGCGCCGTGCTACAGCAACGACGAAAAGGGAAATGGGAACCGATAGCGTTCTTTTCAAAAGCAATAAGCGAGGCCCAAACAAAGTATTCTACCTACGACAGGGAGTTACTAGGCATATACATGGCGATAAAACATTTTAGAAGACTCATCGAAGGCCAAGAATTTACCGTCTATACGGACAACAAACCATTGATTAATGCATTCGATAAGAAGCCATCAATGGATGAAGCACCAAGACGGATTAGATATTTGGACTACATATCGCAATTCAGCACAAAAATCGAGCACATTAGCGGCCACGCAAACTCTGTGGCAGACGCCTTATCTCGAGTTATCGAGACAACATCACTACCATCCGTAATAGATTGGAGTGAGGTACAAAAGTGCCAACAGAATGATGACGAACTGGAACTTTTAAAAACAAATAAATCATTAAGACTCGAACAGATATATTTCCCGGAAAAAAATCTCAAAATTGTCTGCGATGTGTCAACCAATCGACAACGCCCATATTTACCTCTCAAATTCAGAAAAAACATATTCGAGAGTTTTCACAATATATGCCACCCCGGAAAAAACACAACAAGGAAATTGATTGCAGCTAATTATATCTAGGAGAACATGAAAACGGACATCAACAAGATGACTGAATCATGTTTGCAGTGTCAACGAGCAAAAATACATCGTCACACCAAATCACCCCTAGGAAAATTCATGCCAGCAGGGAGATTTGCACATCTACACGTAGACATCGTCGGACTCCTCGCAACCTCGCAAAATAAACGATATATCCTAACGATGATCGACCGAGGCACATCTTGGCCTCAAGCATTCGCAATAGCAGATATCACTTCAGAAGTAATTGCCCTAGTGATATATGAGGGATGGATAACCCGGTTCGGATGTCCCAAATACATTACTACAGACCAGGGACGCCAATTCGAATCAAATTTATTGAAAAATTTGGCAAAGCTCATGGGTATAAAGAAAATACAGACAACTCCATACCACCCACAGGCAAACGCGAAACTCACGGCCAACTGTGAGGTTTCAACTGTAATATATATAGACGAAGCAAAATAAAAAACTTAACATTCACACAAGTACCAGCAAGAAAGACTTAAGCATGATGGGTTCTAACGCAAGCCATGATAAAGAACAGGTGAACATGGTCCAGAATAACGGTCAAATGCCCGAAGAATTAATCAAATTGCACAGCCAGTTATCAGAGGACCTGCAAGGCATTCGAAGCTGGATAACCATCGCCATAACAGCAGCAGTCATTCTATTAGTAGCACTATTCATATATATAATATTCCGAGTTGTCGGAAACAAATTGGAAAAAAAGGTTTCCCGAATTATGCGGGAGACCAACACAGTGTACAGTGAAATTAGTCTCGAGAAATTTTTGCATATGTAGTGGTGTGTATGTTACTTAGATATTAGAGCGCGTTTCCACTATATCGTTCTGGCCCTTACAAAAATGTTTCAATATCCTAACATTACTATTTAATTTAATACTTATCCCTAGCAACACTCTGATTTTTGTTTTCAATAAAAACAAGTTTTTATTTTAAAGAAAAAGGTTTTGACTTTATTAAAAAAAATATGTCATTCAATTTCACGTCCTTGAGCAAACGACAAGGCGACTACCGTGAAACAATAAAATATCGTGTCGTTCTTTAGATGATAGTAGTTTAGCTATAGGTAAAAAGTTTTGACCATAATAATTACGAAACAAAACAAATAAATAAATCGTCACTTGATAGTGGAAAGTGGAAACACGCACAAAACCAGAATAAACCAGTTTACTCTGTCCGCAGGTGCCACGTGCAGTCTGACGTCAGTCGCTTGATACCGTTAGAACATAAAGCACGCATTTCATTAAAAAATTATAATTATTAGATACGTAGTAGTTTCATTGTGAAATTTTGTATTTGTTGATTGTTGTTATTGTTTGTTATTATTGTTAAAATATTTGTTGAAGTGTTTAATTTCAAGTGTGTAAGTGTTGTAACTTTATATTGATAATTCAAAATGGCTCCAGTGTTAAAACATGGTCGAGGCAAGCCTTTGACTTCTCAAACTAAGGAAGTTTTGTACTGTTTGTACAAATATTTCGAAAATGAGTGTAATAACAACCCGAGCAGTATTATGACCCCCACTCAATTAGTTGCTAAATCAACAGGAATTTCAATAGCATCCGTCAGAAAGGTAGTATCAGAAAGCAAATGTCGTCCTTCAGATCAGGAAGTAACATTTAAATCTCCTAAAAAGAAACCGAATCGTAAACCTACAATAGTAATCGATAACTTTGATCAGCAAGTTATCAGAAGAACAATTCATGACTTCCACATCACAAATAAAGAAGTTCCCACTTTAAAAACTTTGCACTCAAAATTGAAAGAAGATATCGATTATAAAGGTTGTGTCAGCACGTTACGAAAACACGTCATGTCATTAGGTTTTAATTGGAAGCAAACAGAAGATAACCGGAAACTTCTTATGGAAAAACACGAAATTAGATACTTGCGAATTAATTATTTGATGAAAATTGCTGAATATCGTGAACAACGCCGACCAATTGTTTACACCGACGAAACATATATACATACATCACATACCCTCTCGAAATCTTGGTCAGATGGAAGCACTTCAGGTTTGAAGCAACATATATCGAAAGGCAACCGCTTAATCATTGTTCATGCCGGTGGTATCGATGGCTTTATACCAAATGCATTGCTTATGTTTAAAGCCGACCAAAAAAGTGGAGATTACCACAACAATATGAACTATGACAACTATTCAAGGTGGATTCAAACTCAATTAATACCCAACTTACAACCAAATAGTGTTGTTGTTGTTGACAACGCACCATATCATAACTCAATACAAAATCCTGCACCGAATAGTCATTCTAGAAAACAGCAAATGATAGACTGGCTGACATTTCGAAACATTGAGCATTCATCCACGTTGCTTAAGCCTCAATTATATGAACTGATTCTGCAAAACAAGGCGAGATTTATAGAGTACAAGATAGACGAAATATTACGACAGCACGGTCATACTGTGCTGCGTTTACCACCATACCATCCGGAGTTTAATCCTATAGAAAATATATGGGGGATAGTGAAAACATATGTCGCAAAAAAGAATGTCGCAATGAATATGAAGGTTATAATGTCATTAGCTGAAGAAAAAATGAACGCCATAACTGTAGAGGAATGGAGAAAAGTTTGTTTGCATGCTATTGAGGAGGAAAGCAAATATCAGGGTAGAGACGCAGCTTTAGACACAATATCAGAACGAATCATAATTAATTTAAATAATTCATCTGATGAAAGCGAGGATGGGGATGATTGTGATATGCCTGGGGTTGATGAATTATTAGAATAAAACATTTATGGCCGGAGAACACCTAATTCATACACGTCTTCACTGAAGTGAAAACCGGCATTCAATGCTTGTAATGTTTGGAACTGGCTTGTCTGCCTCATACAGTTCCATAGATTACAATGCGGTGGATACACATTTTCACGACCGTATTAGTACGTAGTGCGTATGCGTAGACGTGCACGCATTTGGTGTGCTCCAGCCACAAACGTATATTACCTTTAAAACAATAAAAACTAAAAATAAAATGTTGTTTTTTTTATTTGCTGACCATACACTACTACAAACGCAAAAATTTCTTCAAGCTAATTTACCTGTAAGCTTTCTTTGTTTTAAAAAATCACCGGTATAATTTTTTGTATGTAGAATTTAGATTTTTTTTTGTTTAAAAGGGGGAATATCTATGGCAAAGCCATAGGATAAGTTTATAGAAAGTAAGAAACATATAAACGTGTTAAATTGCACGTTCTAACAAATTATTATATTTACTTTTAATTGTTAATATTAAGAAAGTAGCAAGTAACACGTACAAGGTTTTCTACTAGGTAAGCAATATTGAAACCCCACTCTCAATTATTGTAAATCTCTTTGTTTTTGTATAAATAATATAGGATTAACCAAAATAAACTAGTCATTAAGTAACAATAGAACCCGTCTATTATTTGACTCACAACATTATATAGCAACATTCGCTATATTATAATTCATTCATATGTTCTTATTTTTAAACGAGCCGACAAATCGATTATTCGAGATTGAACATCTCGAATAATCGATTTGTATAGGATAGTTATGGCAACACTGAAATGTAATGTCACTTGTTTGTCTGTGCATAACGCTTGTTTGGTGCCGGCGCATATGAAAACAGT
This sequence comes from Herminia tarsipennalis, assembly GCA_945859575.2. NCBI lineage: Eukaryota > Metazoa > Arthropoda > Insecta > Lepidoptera > Erebidae > Herminia > Herminia tarsipennalis. The sequence goes on from OX243857.2 coordinate 270,478, forward strand.
TTAAAGCATAATAACAAATAGCTTTTGTTATTTCTCGTGTTGTGTATGATATTGTGGTTACATTACGTGGGTTTGAGGTAGAGACTCCATATACATAGTAACAATCAGAAGTATTTTGTGAGACACTCGTACCAATTGTGCCAATTGTGAAGTGATTATCGAAGTTCATCCTCCCATTTCAATTAAACCCGGCAAATTAGGTAAATCATTGTTGTTTTTTCTGAAAGTATAGATTAATGTCCACATAAATCAGTAGTTTTCATCTTGGCACAACAAAATTTGTAGTGATACTAAGTTCCATAGTCACTTGAACATTACCCTTTAAATGTATGGAGGAAAAAATCGTCACAGGCGGGACTTAAACCCGTTTAGGGGTACCCTAAGCCGTTTACCAACTCCAGCGCAGAGACATGTCCGCCTAAGTTGATTTTTTATGGCAATCGTGACGCCATCCACCGCGTTTCTAAGGGAAGCTCTGGGAGTTCACGATTTTAGTACCCAATTTCGTGGAAACTTGTAAATTTTCAAGATATTTTACCACATTTTTTTAAGGCCTCTTCACAACCAAAACAATCTTTTCCGCTTTCGCACGTATTCCCATATGACTTCCGTGAAGAAGCAAAAAAACTAGGTTACATTTTTTTTATTTAATTTTATTTATAGTTAATTAAAACGCTACGACACACTTTGTTTGATCCACAAATTGTTGTTCCGAGTCTGGGTGTACTTTGTGTCCGTGACTTGTATGTTTGTAAAGTCCCCTGCGATACAGGACTTGTACCCTACTGCGGGAGCCGTCTTTTTCTAAAAAAAACAAAAAAAAATTACAAAATATTCAAATACATTAATAAATTTATTATTACATAAATATATACAAATTAATATGAAATAGTTGACTCTCATAAACATATTTTCTCGCAGAACATTATAACCACTTGCATAATCTTTGGCCACTCATCGGCAAACACATCACACTCAGGGTTGGCAGACAGTAGGGCGTTGAGCATCTCTAGAGTACGGCATGCGGGGGACTCTGCTCTGGTGACAGTTCTACATGCCGGCCTCGCCATTATATTACAAAAAAATGACGGAATTCGAATGATACCTAAGAACACGTTTACGGATCGGAAAGATATTAAATATACATCCTGTATAAGCCCTATCGGTATCTAAAATAAAGCAGAGTAAAAATCATGTCGAGTCTCATTTCACTCCACAAACACATGGCAAAAGTAACATTGGGTGATCGTTTAAAAAATACTCTCTCCGCTCGTGTCGGATTTCCGGCCTATCGGACTATGAGGGTTAAGTGTGTTTTGTCTGTGCATACTCTAGCGCACAATACCTCCTGGGTAGATAGCTAGTCTCGGATGAGATTGGCTGTCGTGACCAAAATCGGTTAGCAGATTATTGTTATTAACTTGACACTATCGACGTTGCAGGTAAAGAAAAGAAGGACAAAAGCAAGAAGAGCTCGACCGCGGGTCCCGCGGGCGGCGTGGGTCCTCCCGCGGACAAAGACAAGGACAAAGCGGACAAAGACAAGGACAAGAGTGACAAAGGGGACAAGGCAGACAAGGCAGACAAGGCCGACAAGGCCGACAAGGAAGCGCGCAGCGCGGAGGAGAAGCGCAAGCACATCAAGAGCCTGATCGACAAGATCCCCACGCAGAAGGAGCAGCTGTTCCAGTACAAGCTGGACACTGCGCAGATCGACGCCGTGCTCATGGAGAAGAAGATCCGGCCCTGGATCAACAAGAAGATCATCGAGTACATCGGCGAGCCCGAGCCCACGCTCGTCGACTTCATCTGCAGCAAAGTGGTCTGCGGGTCTGCGCCGCAGGGGATACTGGACGACGTGCAGATGGTACTGTACCTACTTGCGTTGTACTAGCTCTGTCTGTATGTCACTTCATCTGCACAAGGTGGTCTGCGGGTCTGCGCCGCAGGGGATACTGGACGACGTGCAGATGGTACTGTACCTACTTGCGTTGTACTAGCTCTGTCTGTATGTCACTTCATCTGCACAAGGTGGTCTGCGGGTCTGCGCCGCAGGGGATACTGGACGACGTGCAGATGGTACTGTACCTACTTGCGTTGTACTAGCTCTGTCTGTATGTCACTTCATCTGCACAAGGTGGTCTGCGGGTCTGCGCCGCAGGGGATACTGGACGACGTGCAGATGGTACTGTACCTACTTGCGTTGTACTAGCTCTGTCTGTATGTCACTTCATCTGCACAAGGTGGTCTGCGGGTCTGCGCCGCAGGGGATACTGGACGACGTGCAGATGGTACTGTACCTACTTGCGTTGTACTAGCTCTGTCTGTATGTCACTTCATCTGCACAAGGTGGTCTGCGGGTCTGCGCCGCAGGGGATACTGGACGACGTGCAGATGGTACTGTACCTACTTGCGTTGTACTAGCTCTGTCTGTATGTCACTTCATCTGCACAAGGTGGTCTGCGGGTCTGCGCCGCAGGGGATACTGGACGACGTGCAGATGGTACTGTACCTACTTGCGTTGTACTAGCTCTGTCTGTATGTCACTTCATCTGCACAAGGTGGTCTGCGGGTCTGCGCCGCAGGGGATACTGGACGACGTGCAGATGGTACTGTACCTACTTGCGTTGTACTAGCTCTGTCTGTATGTCACTTCATCTGCACAAGGTGGTCTGCGGGTCTGCGCCGCAGGGGATACTGGACGACGTGCAGATGGTACTGTACCTACTTGCGTTGTACTAGCTCTGTCTGTATGTCACTTCATCTGCACAAGGTGGTCTGCGGGTCTGCGCCGCAGGGGATACTGGACGACGTGCAGATGGTACTGTACCTACTTGCGTTGTACTAGCTCTGTCTGTATGTCACTTCATCTGCACAAGGTGGTCTGCGGGTCTGCGCCGCAGGGGATACTGGACGACGTGCAGATGGTACTGTACCTACTTGCGTTGTACTAGCTCTGTCTGTATGTCACTTCATCTGCACAAGGTGGTCTGCGGGTCTGCGCCGCAGCGGATACTGGACGACGTGCAGATGGTACTGTACCTACTTGCGTTGTACTAGCTCTGTCTGTATGTCACTTCATCTGCACAAGGTGGTCTGCGGGTCTGCGCCGCAGGGGATACTGGACGACGTGCAGATGGTACTGTACCTACTTGCGTTGTACTAGCTCTGTCTGTATGTCACTTCATCTGCACAAGGTGGTCTGCGGGTCTGCGCCGCAGCGGATACTGGACGACGTGCAGATGGTACTGTACCTACTTGCGTTGTACTAGCTCTGTCTGTATGTCACTTCATCTGCACAAGGTGGTCTGCGGGTCTGCGCTGCAGCGGATACTGGACGACGTGCAGATGGTACTGTACCTACTTGCGTTGTACTAGCTCTGTCTGTATGTCACTTCATCTGCACAAGGTGGTCTGCGGGTCTGCGCCGCAGCGGATACTGGACGACGTACAGAAAACCGGTCCTATTTTAGGAACCGGTTTTTTTCGGTTCCAAACTAAAGCCAGAACCGGGTTACCCGGTTTTCACGGTTCTTTCGATTATTAAGATAAATTCGTTAAAAATAATTGTACGACCATTACTAACCGGGCCGCGCCGGAGCTTAAAAGAAAATTCAGGCTTCGTTACAATAGTGAATGTAAAGAATGGAATGTACACTGCTTGGAACTCGGTCAGATCCGTTCGTACGCCGCGTCAGGCGGTCGCCTTCTCGCGTACGTGCTTCCGCTCGCCCAACGCTGCGTCCGGCCGGCTCCGCTCGGCTGTAGTCGGTGTATTTGTAGTAAACTCACAAATGCACACGTGTGACTTCACTTGAGCTCAAATTGAAAATGAGGTTAGAACAGGTGACATAAAGAAAAATTGAGCTTTTTTAACTTTTTCCGGGCAATTCTGGTATTTGGACCTTTTTAACCAAATTGGGTATTTCCAAATATCCTAACCAAATTGGGTTTTTCATCTAAAAACCCAATTTGGTCCAGCCGTTCTCGAGTAAGTTAGTCATGTCCGTGAATTTCTTTATTCTTATATTTCTCCCAGATCCAAGGCGTCTTTTGTTCTAAACTGTCGCATTATAGTATTGATGTAATCCTTTCTACGTGAGTAGTGATTTTGTAAGTCCTTACCGCTGTTTTATACTCAATGTATTGTTCGAAACAAAAATCTAAATTATACTACTAAATAACAAGAACCTAATGTTATTTTTTGTGTGCCATTTCCTATCGGAGGTTAACGATTATTATGGAGATCTCAATTTTATTCACCGCCGTTTTAAACGCCGGGTCTATACTTGGACTCAACGACGTAGTGCGGACTCTTAAATCTTTTCAATACTGTATTTTCCATTCCGCATTGTTCCATTCCGCGTGTGCGTGTACACGGCACAGCAACTTAAGGGCGTTTTATTTATTTTTTCCTGTAGACTCTTTCCGTAATAGTCCACGCTTCAACGCTGTACAGAAGAATGGAAAAAACAAACACAATGTTCATCAGCTGAATGTCAGATAATTGAAATAGTCTTAATGTGACCTTTATTTTTTTTACTTTAATTGCGTCTAATGTAATTGGCTTGCATTATACATAATGATTCTTACAAATCCCTAATCAACTAAATTTGATCAGTCGTATAGACGTCAATGATGGTATAAAGAAACTAACAGACATACAAACATACTTGGAGCCTAACAATAAAAAAAGCCAAACTTACTCGAGAATGGCTTGACCAATTAGGTTTTTTTTTTTCAAATATCCGTTGAATTCCAAGGAAGATTTTAACAAATACAAGAATTGACTAAAATACTGCTTAGGTATGTATTACTTGAATGACCCACACGACCACAGACGCAGGCATAAGTTAGTTTACTACAAATACTCCAAAAATGATAGAATAAACGGATAAATGCAAGGAAAATCTATGGTCATGTACTTTTTTATCTAAAGAACCGAGTGTTTTTAATTTTAGAACCGGTTCTTTTTCAGACTTGGAACTTAGAAAAACCGGTTCCGATGCCCTAACTAGGCGAAGTGCAGATGGTAACTGCACCTACTTATATTAAAGTTACATATTAAATGCGTCGCGCTGTTACTATTTATATTTCTTACGGTGGGGCTACATTAGTTCAGGTAAACGATAGCTAGTATGGTATATAATATACAGTTCCCCGTAGGTGCTGGACGAGGAGGCGGAGGTGTTCGTGGTGAAGATGTGGCGCTTGCTCATCTACGAGCTCGAGGCCAAGCGCGCCGGGCTGCAGAAGTAGACACACACGAGATACAGTCCCGACACACAATAAACTGACTACTGTATATACTAAGAGTTTTATTTTGTTCCTAGCTCAAAGTGAGTAGCGCGAAACTATCGACTACATTCTCGCTCAAGAAACGTACAATAATTGTAGATCCCGCGTCAGCCAAAAGTCTTCGTGCCAGAGAATAGGTTAAATATTCTTTGTCAGAGAATTAGTTAAGCTATTTAACCTATTCTGATATATTACTATATTGACAAGGGAGGATGAATAAAAAGTGGGTGGAGAGCGAATATTACGAACTATACTTACTTTCTAATAGTAATCAAATATTTAAAGCAAAATTACATAGAAACTATTTAACTATTCGTGTTTTAGAATGAAATATGACAGTTAACGTTGTTATCTCAGAACAAAAGCAAATAGTTAGAAATATAATCATACGTATTTTGTACCAGAACCAGTGTCGCCTCTCGATTTACACAATGCAAAATGCAAAATCACAGCAGAAAAGATACTAACCGAAAAATCTGGCATTCAAATATAGACTTTATCGCAATTCGGTAAAGATTCATTTCCTTATTTATTCTACAGAGTACGTGCACTATTTGCCATAAGTCATATTACATGGTTACCAGGAACGGATAATGTGAAAATTTTATTGCTCTGCAAAATTTTATCAAAGTGTTTAAAAGTTACGAATTCTAGCTAACATTACAAATGCGCAAGTAATTTGATTTGCATTAACATACAACAACTTCTGTGCGTCCACACTTCAAATGAAAATAATTTCTACAACAATAAAAGGTGTCAAATCATCACATTATTTATTATTTTAGAACATTATTATTTAATCATTGCAATTTTGTTGTGCTGGTATCATTTGTGATAGAGATGGGTCCATTGTCGATAACTTCGATAAAATAAACCTTGACTTTTGAAAACGGAACTTACAGAAATACTTCCAGAAACAAACGATCTATCCACGTCATTCTGACAGGTTTAGCACACATTATGCGAGACAGGCTTATGAGTTATGTCAAATATCACATCACACTAATATTATAAAGGTGAAAGTTTGTGAGTATGTGAGTGTGTATGTTTGTTACTTCTTCACGGGTAAACGGCTGGAGCGATTTTAATAATATTTGGTATGGAGTTAGCTGACACGCTGGATTAACACATAGGCTAATAAAATGCGGGTAACACCGCGGGGCCCAGCTAGTTCAACATAAGGCCGAGCCGGTCGATCCATCGTGCAAACAAGGCGTGTGACCGTTACCAATATCTTTGCACCTTCTGCCCTAGTGGGCAGTAGGTATCAATGTTCTGTGCTTGTTATAGTGAGTTTACTATAGTTGTATAGAGAAAAGTCACTTCGGTGCACGAGGCCCCCTTTTCTAAAACTTTTACCTCCCCAAAATGTTTGAGTATTTTTGTCTAGGTTAAAATATGTCTAGTTAGGTTTGTGTTTACACTACTGTGTGGGTAAATTGATCCAATGCAGATGGAGCAACTTTAGTTGTGACTTTGATAACTATCAACTTTAAAAAAAAAATCCTTTAAGATTTGCCAGTTGTTAGAACTAAATAGCCCGGTTTAAGGTTTTAATTATAATTCAACTAGTTTCCGGCCGCGGCTACGCCCTGTATACGTTCTCCTGAAAATACATTTCTCCGGCGGCCGAATAGAATAATCACCAATTTGACCAGTCCGTCATCATCCTAGCAACCCCAGAACAGAGGAAAGGGCAGTTGTAAGAGTGGTTGTTACTGCGGAAACGTTCCAATGGGCGCTGTCAAGTTTCAAACCCTACAAATCCGCAGGGCCGGATGGTAGCTTTCGGCCTTACTACACTGGCAACTGCATAAGGTAATGGAATACCTACTGCCAATACTCAGAGCGTGCATTGCTTTTAAATACATACCTTCCAATATCATGGAGGGAGGCCAAAGTAGTCTTCTTACCCAAACCAAGAAAAGAAAATTGATGCCAAATCATATAGACCCATTACCCTTACCTCCTTTCTTCTAAAAACTCTAGAAATACTAGTAGACAAACACCTAAGGGAATGAGCACTAACAAAGCAACCACTCCACCCTCAACAACACGCATACAGGAAAGGGATATCTACAGACTCTGCCCTACCCAAAATAGAAACAGCTTTAAAGAACAAAACCTCAACCCGGCAGCGTTCATAGATATCGAAGGAGCGTTCGGCAAGACCACGCATAACAGCATAAGCCACGCTCTACAACCAAAACTTCAAGGTGGAGCTAGTCAGCAAGAGGGCCGTCTAGGTCACTGTGAACACCATTACAAGGGCCAGAGTGGTGAGGAGATGTCGTCGAGGAGGGGTCCTATAGCCACATCTGTGGAACGTTGTTGTGGACAGCCTCCTAAGGAAACTAAATAAAAGAGGGTACCCCAGTACCACAATTGGCTATGCAGACGCCCTAACAATACTAATAAATGGTACCTACTGCAGAGAACGTACTATGTAAAGTACTGCGCTCAACATTCGAACTCGTAGAAGAATGGTGCGACGAACATAAGATGTCAGTAGGTAAATCCCAAAAGGACAGAACTTGTTTACGAATAAAAGTAAATTACCAGAATTACAAGTACCAAGGATATTTAAAACCCCATTAACCCTAACAATCCAAGTTAAGCATCACCCTTGACAGCAAATTGACTTGAGCCGGGCATATCGAAAAGAAACTAAAAAAAACGTGCTTATTAATCTGGCAGTGCAAAAGACTAATAGGTAAAAATTGGGGCTGAGCCCACAGATAACGCTGTGGCTCTACACCGCAATAATAAGGCCAATTATCACTTATAGGTCGGTGGTGTGGTGGGCTAGAACACAATTAATTACCACGAAGACCAAACTCCAGAGTCTTCAACGCCTAGCATGCGTCGCCACGATAGGCTGTATGAGAATATCCTTAAAGGGGCACTACGCCGAGTGCTTCTGAAAATATTAGGCATTTAGCGTTTAACAGCGACACGGCCGCCCGCCGCGCTCTCACTCACACATACATGCATTCATAGTGCGTCGAAGAGCGGGACAAAATAAAGTCGAATATTCGTTCGTACAGAATGATGATTAATTCCAATGGTATATTTATCGAAATTATTGAGGATTCACAATTCTGACTTATATTTAAAACCGATTCTTAATTTCTTTTTTTCACAGCCAAACCCTGTTTCGCGTAATCTAGTAACCTGATACCGCTACCTCTCGTCATCATGGAGGCAGCGACAGCCACTGCACTCAACGGCCTTTGGAGGGATTTGCCTGGTTTGGGTATCATTATAACCTGCGCAATTTTCCACTGAGCGGGGTAAATTGCTAGTCTTAGGCAGGCATTAAAGATGGCCGCGATGTGGATAATACCCTTTCTGGGCAGCTGCTTGTAGTTGTTCGTCTATTAAGTCGTAGCCTGGCGTTTTACCCTTCTTTAGTCTCAGGACCTCTCGCCATATTTCGTTAGGCTAGCCCTAACGAAATATGGCGCTCTTTAGTGGTAGGCTCATTTGCAGTGGTGCGTCTAAATATTCAGAAACCTCTTTGTCGTGTTCAGGATTTTTGCTTGGTAGGGGACTGAAGATGGTTTTTAGGTGCTCTGCGTACACTTGGGCATTTTCAAGTTCGGTTTTTGCCCACTTGCCATCAGAAGCTTTAATGGGTGGTATTATGTTGTTTCGGTCGTTTAAGCCTTTTTGATATCTTCCATATTGCCAGTTGTTTTTGTAGACGCTCGTTTTCTGCCTGGGAGATCATGTGTTTGAGTTCCTCAGAGGCCTTGTTGAAAGCTTACTTACTTTCACAGGGATATTTTGTAGAATGCCATTTTTTTCGTAGCAGTCTTCTTTCATTCACTTTATCCTTTATGAGTTTGGGGTGGTGGACATTTTGTGTCATTCGCGGTCTTAAAAAAGGTGTAGATTCTTTGACAGCTAAGTGAATAAGCTTATTGAGAGTTTCTATGGCTGTTTCAACTCTATCTGTGTTATTCAATGGTAAGTTTAATTTAAAGGATTCCGATATTTTGGTTCGGTATTTGTCCCAGTCTGTTTTGTAGTTATACAGCCTTTGTATTTACTCAGTTAGAATGACGCTACAGTGAATATTTAGAATTACTGGTGTGTGGTCTGACGACAGGTCAGTACATTCTTCTATGCTTATTTGTCTGAGTGGGATATTTTTAGTGATGAAAAAATCCAACAGGTCTGGTACCTTTTGTGGGTCCGCAGGCCAATATGTAGAAACACCATGTGAAGCGCGATGAAGGTTAAGGTCGTTCGTAATTACAAAGAGTTGTCGACCTCGTGTCGAGGTTAGCCCGGAGCCCCAGAAAGCATGTTTAGCATTCCAGTCTCCCCCGCAAATAAATCTGTTTCCTAGTGTGTTAACGTAAGTTTTGAATTCATCACTTGTTATAGTATGGCTAGATGGGCAGTAAACAGCAGACACTGTTATTTCCGTCTTGATATCTTGGATTCTGATCGAGGTTGCCTGTATCTTTTCGGTTTTACTTTCCCCAAAAACATAATGTTTGATGTTCTTTTTTATTATGATCGCAGTTCCTCCATGTGAGTTACCAGAAGGGTGGTTTGTAGTGTACACCATGTAATTTTGAAGTTGGAAATGGGTTTTTGGTGTGAACCTTGTTTCAGAGATCAAAGCTACGTCAACTATTTCGAGTTTCAAGAAAAGTTCAAGCTCCTGTCGACGTTCTGTCAGTCCATTGGCATTCCAGGTGATTATTATAAGGTTTAGGGGAGCTCTATGAGGCTTGTGATTAATTGGATCATACGATCCATCAAGTTGTCTAACATAATGTTTATTATGTTTTGGAATTTGTTGAACATGGTGTCTAGTACTTCTCCGAAATTATTTGGGTCCTTGATGTCGGTTGCCGATTCTGCTATGTTTGTTTGTTTTGTTGCTTGTGCATACGAGTATGTGTTATTTGGTTTCGAATGATTGTATAGATTGTAGTTCTTGGTTTGATGGTTTTCATGTGCAGTTTGTGTTGGATTTTGGCGATGTTGATATTTTGCTGTGTTGTTTGTTTTTTCATTGGTTTCTTTACCATTTCCACTCTTGTTTTTCGTGAGTAGGTCTTTATACTGCTTGTATTTTGTGCAGCATTTGTAGCTTGCTGGATGCTTTTCTTGGCAGTTGGCACAAGTTGCCTCGGTATCCGGTCTTTTTAAACAGCTTGTTGTTGAGTGTTCTTCCCCACATTTAACACATCTAAATGGTCTGTTACATTGATTTTTTGCATGTCCAAATCTTTGACATCTTTTACACTAAAGTAGATTATAAGGGAGGGATCCCACCACCCACCCTCGATCTGTGAATCACCACGATTGAAGTAGTAAGGAAATGCCCTTAATACAACAATCGAAATAGATTGACAGACCGCACTCAAAAAGAGAGACCTGTAACAAAGAAAATTAGTGACAGGTACTCTCACCAAGTCGAGTGGTAGGCACCTCCGGACCCTTGACTTGCAATATTCCGCTTCCACGAAGTGAAACTTCGACACGTGTTTCGCCTCTACACGAGGCATCCTCAGGACAGTTTGGCACCGACTGAGCGCTCGTCCAACGTGTGCGCCTCTTTTATACGTTCAATCCCCACTACTCCGGCCAACGGTCGATGAGTAATGTTGCCTTAAAGAAAATAAATTGAGCAGGGGAGACGAATTGAAGTTGGTTTGTTCGTTCAGCAATGTGCTTCTATCCTGTTTCAGTATTTCCAACTGCTCTAATACGCACAACCTGAAACCCTTACTGCAAATATGTAGAATTTTGAAAGAATTTCTGTCATTCAGGGCATGTCCGGTTTCAAGTAGATGGTTCGCAAAGTGAGATTTTTCTGGATGATTGTTTCTAAAGGCAGCAATGTGTTCCTTGTATCTGGTGTCAAAATTCCGACCAGTTTGGCCAATGTAAATACTATTGCAGCCGTCACACGTTAATTTATAAATTCCAGATTGTTTCTCTTTGCTCACTTTATCTTTGCTGTTGCATAAATATCTCAACGAATTTTGAGGCTTAAAAGCTGAAAAAATACCATTAGCCTTCAATACCTTCGACACACGTTCTGTGATATCTCCAAAATAAGTCAAACTGGAAGTACAAGTTACAATTTCTTTCTGGAATGGATACAACATATGGTTGACTATGTTGTGCTGTTTTTTCTTAATCAATGAGTCAATTAATCTCGTACTGTATCCATTTGATTGAGCTATATGGTAAATAATACTGAGCTCTTTTCTGTAACTTTCTTCGCTTAGGGGCACATTATATAACCTGTGGATCATACTATTAAACGCGGCTAGTTTGTGTTGCCAGGGATGACATGATGATGCAGGAATAGTAGTGTCCGTATATGTCGGTTTCCGATAGATTCCGAATATATGTCCGTTGTTCTTCCTTGATATAGACAGATCCAAAAAGTTTATTGTGCTGTCCTGTTCGATTTCCAGTTTGAATTTTATGTTTGGATGCTTGTTGCTTAACCCATTGGCAAAGTTGTGGAGTTGTCGTTCAGTTCCTGTCCAAGCCAGTAAAATATCATCAACATATCTGTAATAATATAGAATATTGTTATCGTTAACCACATATTTCCTTTCGAAGTAATCCATAAATAAGTCTGCCATCAATGGACTTAAAGGTGACCCCATAGCTAGACCCTCCTTCTGTAGAAAGTACTCATTATTAAACTGAAAATAGTTTTGTTTCATACAAAGCTCAGTTAAACTAATGATGTTCTCAATTTCTTCAGGATGTAATTTCTTCCTTTCCAATCGATGTTTAAGTATATTTAAACACTCATTATATGGAACATTTGTGAATAAGCTTTCCACATCCAGAGATGCCAGTTTCGAATTGCGTGGTAACTGTAAATCTTTGATTTTCGTGATTAAATCTTGGCTGTTTTTGATACTGTATTCCGGTGAAAATGAAGTTCTCTCTTTAATTAAATAATTCAGATATTTGGCTAATTTGTATGCAGGTGCGCTAGTGTATGATACCACTGGTCGAACAGGTACTCCATCTTTGTGTATTTTGGGTAATCCATATAGCCGAGGGCATTGTGGGTTCATAGGTATTAAATTCTTACTGACGATGGAATTATCTGGAAACAAGTAATGAGCGGATTTAATACAAAGCTTTAATTCGGCGTGGAACCGCTTCGTTGGGTCTGAGGCCAGGCGCTGAAATTCATCGGTTGATATGACATCTTCAACTTTGCTGTTGTAGTCTAATCTTGACATAATCACGATAGTGTTACCCTTATCTGCCTTATTGATCACCAAGCTATTCATTTGTATCTTATTTTGGATTGATCTGTAAATTTTAAGTTCAGAATCATGAAACTTACTGCCTTTGTAGGTTTTAATTTGATGGGCAGCGATACTTCTCACCAAATCTTCTTTCTTGTTTCGCATGATTGAAATTTCTGTGTCAACCGCTAAGGTCTCTAAAGATTTTTGGGTAACTTTCTGTGGTATACTGTACTTCAGACCTTTCTCTAAAAGTGCTTGTTCATTGTTATCGAATTGAACATTAGACAGATTTTCAACCCTAGAATAAAATGAATGGTTACAACAGCTATCCTTACGATTTGAGATGTCACTTTCAGCGCGTTTTTTATCCCTCAGTGTTTGTAGTTTCCTATTTTGAATCAGGAACTTCTCTTGGGCTGTCTGTGAAGCTAGTTCTCTGGCCTTCTGATCCAACAAATCGAACTCAACACTATGTAATCTGAAAGCTAACTCGGAATGTAGTATTTTCAGATGTAGTTTCAAGTTGTCTCTAATAGTAAACCAACGCCTTGCCTCTTCTCCCAGCCAAATTCGTTGAGCTTTTTGAACAGCGATATTAGCAGCTCTGTTGTGTGTATTGGTACGGATGTTGATGTACTTTGGAATAATGTTATAGTGCTTGCACTGCTGATTGAACCACACGTTTTGATTAGCGACACAGTGTAGTTTTAACATCTTGATGTATAATTTCGCCTGTACTGCTATGCTTGCTGATTTAAGATAAACGATTGAATCAGGCGTTACATGGCGGAAATCCATCTTAAGTAGATTATAAGGGAGGGATCCCACCACCCACCCTCGATCTGTGAATCACCACGATTGAAGTAGTAAGGAAATGCCCTTAATACAACAATCGAAATAGATTGACAGACCGCACTCAAAAAGAGAGACCTGTAACAAAGAAAATTAGTGACAGGTACTCTCACCAAGTCGAGTGGTAGGCACCTCCGGACCCTTGACTTGCAATATTCCGCTTCCACGAAGTGAAACTTCGACACGTGTTTCGCCTCTACACGAGGCATCCTCAGGACAGTTTGGCACCGACTGAGCGCTCGTCCAACGTGTGCGCCTCTTTTATACGTTCAATCCCCACTACTCCGGCCAACGGTCGATGAGTAATGTTGCCTTAAAGAAAATAAATTGAGCAGGGGAGACGAATTGAAGTTGGTTTGTTCGTTCAGCAATGTGCTTCTATCCTGTTTCAGTATTTCCAACTGCTCTAATACGCACAACCTGAAACCCTTACTGCAAATATGTAGAATTTTGAAAGAATTTCTGTCATTCAGGGCATGTCCGGTTTCAAGTAGATGGTTCGCAAAGTGAGATTTTTCTGGATGATTGTTTCTAAAGGCAGCAATGTGTTCCTTGTATCTGGTGTCAAAATTCCGACCAGTTTGGCCAATGTAAATACTATTGCAGCCGTCACACGTTAATTTATAAATTCCAGATTGTTTCTCTTTGCTCACTTTATCTTTGCTGTTGCATAAATATCTCAACGAATTTTGAGGCTTAAAAGCTGAAAAAATACCATTAGCCTTCAATACCTTCGACACACGTTCTGTGATATCTCCAAAATAAGTCAAACTGGAAGTACAAGTTACAATTTCTTTCTGGAATGGATACAACATATGGTTGACTATGTTGTGCTGTTTTTTCTTAATCAATGAGTCAATTAATCTCGTACTGTATCCATTTGATTGAGCTATATGGTAAATAATACTGAGCTCTTTTCTGTAACTTTCTTCGCTTAGGGGCACATTATATAACCTGTGGATCATACTATTAAACGCGGCTAGTTTGTGTTGCCAGGGATGACATGATGATGCAGGAATAGTAGTGTCCGTATATGTCGGTTTCCGATAGATTCCGAATATATGTCCGTTGTTCTTCCTTGATATAGACAGATCCAAAAAGTTTATTGTGCTGTCCTGTTCGATTTCCAGTTTGAATTTTATGTTTGGATGCTTGTTGCTTAACCCATTGGCAAAGTTGTGGAGTTGTCGTTCAGTTCCTGTCCAAGCCAGTAAAATATCATCAACATATCTGTAATAATATAGAATATTGTTATCGTTAACCACATATTTCCTTTCGAAGTAATCCATAAATAAGTCTGCCATCAATGGACTTAAAGGTGACCCCATAGCTAGACCCTCCTTCTGTAGAAAGTACTCATTATTAAACTGAAAATAGTTTTGTTTCATACAAAGCTCAGTTAAACTAATGATGTTCTCAATTTCTTCAGGATGTAATTTCTTCCTTTCCAATCGATGTTTAAGTATATTTAAACACTCATTATATGGAACATTTGTGAATAAGCTTTCCACATCCAGAGATGCCAGTTTCGAATTGCGTGGTAACTGTAAATCTTTGATTTTCGTGATTAAATCTTGGCTGTTTTTGATACTGTATTCCGGTGAAAATGAAGTTCTCTCTTTAATTAAATAATTCAGATATTTGGCTAATTTGTATGCAGGTGCGCTAGTGTATGATACCACTGGTCGAACAGGTACTCCATCTTTGTGTATTTTGGGTAATCCATATAGCCGAGGGCATTGTGGGTTCATAGGTATTAAATTCTTACTGACGATGGAATTATCTGGAAACAAGTAATGAGCGGATTTAATACAAAGCTTTAATTCGGCGTGGAACCGCTTCGTTGGGTCTGAGGCCAGGCGCTGAAATTCATCGGTTGATCAGGAATTCTCATGAATCAGGAACTTCTCATTCAAAATAGGAAACTACAAACACTGAGGGATAAAAAACGCGCTGAAAGTGACATCTCAAATCGTAAGGATAGCTGTTGTAACCATTCATTTTATTCTAGGGTTGAAAATCTGTCTAATGTTCAATTCGATAACAATGAACAAGCACTTTTAGAGAAAGGTCTGAAGTACAGTATACCACAGAAAGTTACCCAAAAATCTTTAGAGACCTTAGCGGTTGACACAGAAATTTCAATCATGCGAAACAAGAAAGAAGATTTGGTGAGAAGTATCGCTGCCCATCAAATTAAAACCTACAAAGGCAGTAAGTTTCATGATTCTGAACTTAAAATTTACAGATCAATCCAAAATAAGATACAAATGAATAGCTTGGTGATCAATAAGGCAGATAAGGGTAACACTATCGTGATTATGTCAAGATTAGACTACAACAGCAAAGTTGAAGATGTCATATCAACCGATGAATTTCAGCGCCTGGCCTCAGACCCAACGAAGCGGTTCCACGCCGAATTAAAGCTTTGTATTAAATCCGCTCATTACTTGTTTCCAGATAATTCCATCGTCAGTAAGAATTTAATACCTATGAACCCACAATGCCCTCGGCTATATGGATTACCCAAAATACACAAAGATGGAGTACCTGTTCGACCAGTGGTATCATACACTAGCGCACCTGCATACAAATTAGCCAAATATCTGAATTATTTAATTAAAGAGAGAACTTCATTTTCACCGGAATACAGTATCAAAAACAGCCAAGATTTAATCACGAAAATCAAAGATTTACAGTTACCACGCAATTCGAAACTGGCATCTCTGGATGTGGAAAGCTTATTCACAAATGTTCCATATAATGAGTGTTTAAATATACTTAAACATCGATTGGAAAGGAAGAAATTACATCCTGAAGAAATTGAGAACATCATTAGTTTAACTGAGCTTTGTATGAAACAAAACTATTTTCAGTTTAATAATGAGTACTTTCTACAGAAGGAGGGTCTAGCTATGGGGTCACCTTTAAGTCCATTGATGGCAGACTTATTTATGGATTACTTCGAAAGGAAATATGTGGTTAACGATAACAATATTCTATATTATTACAGATATGTTGATGATATTTTACTGGCTTGGACAGGAACTGAACGACAACTCCACAACTTTGCCAATGGGTTAAGCAACAAGCATCCAAACATAAAATTCAAACTGGAAATCGAACAGGACAGCACAATAAACTTTTTGGATCTGTCTATATCAAGGAAGAACAACGGACATATATTCGGAATCTATCGGAAACCGACATATACGGACACTACTATTCCTGCATCATCATGTCATCCCTGGCAACACAAACTAGCCGCGTTTAATAGTATGATCCACAGGTTATATAATGTGCCCCTAAGCGAAGAAAGTTACAGAAAAGAGCTCAGTATTATTTACCATATAGCTCAATCAAATGGATACAGTACGAGATTAATTGACTCATTGATTAAGAAAAAACAGCACAACATAGTCAACCATATGTTGTATCCATTCCAGAAAGAAATTGTAACTTGTACTTCCAGTTTGACTTATTTTGGAGATATCACAGAACGTGTGTCGAAGGTATTGAAGGCTAATGGTATTTTTTCAGCTTTTAAGCCTCAAAATTCGTTGAGATATTTATGCAACAGCAAAGATAAAGTGAGCAAAGAGAAACAATCTGGAATTTATAAATTAACGTGTGACGGCTGCAATAGTATTTACATTGGCCAAACTGGTCGGAATTTTGACACCAGATACAAGGAACACATTGCTGCCTTTAGAAACAATCATCCAGAAAAATCTCACTTTGCGAACCATCTACTTGAAACCGGACATGCCCTGAATGACAGAAATTCTTTCAAAATTCTACATATTTGCAGTAAGGGTTTCAGGTTGTGCGTATTAGAGCAGTTGGAAATACTGAAACAGGATAGAAGCACATTGCTGAACGAACAAACCAACTTCAATTCGTCTCCCCTGCTCAATTTATTTTCTTTAAGGCAACATTACTCATCGACCGTTGGCCGGAGTAGTGGGGATTGAACGTATAAAAGAGGCGCACACGTTGGACGAGCGCTCAGTCGGTGCCAAACTGTCCTGAGGATGCCTCGTGTAGAGGCGAAACACGTGTCGAAGTTTCACTTCGTGGAAGCGGAATATTGCAAGTCAAGGGTCCGGAGGTGCCTACCACTCGACTTGGTGAGAGTACCTGTCACTAATTTTCTTTGTTACAGGTCTCTCTTTTTGAGTGCGGTCTGTCAATCTATTTCGATTGTTGTATTAAGGGCATTTCCTTACTACTTCAATCGTGGTGATTCACAGATCGAGGGTGGGTGGTGGGATCCCTCCCTTATAATCTACTTAAGATGGATTTCCGCCATGTAACGCCTGATTCAATCGTTTATCTTAAATCAGCAAGCATAGCAGTACAGGCGAAATTATACATCAAGATCTTAAAACTACACTGTGTCGCTAATCAAAACGTGTGGTTCAATCAGCAGTGCAAGCACTATAACATTATTCCAAAGTACATCAACATCCGTACCAATACACACAACAGAGCTGCTAATATCGCTGTTCAAAAAGCTCAACGAATTTGGCTGGGAGAAGAGGCAAGGCGTTGGTTTACTATTAGAGACAACTTGAAACTACATCTGAAAATACTACATTCCGAGTTAGCTTTCAGATTACATAGTGTTGAGTTCGATTTGTTGGATCAGAAGGCCAGAGAACTAGCTTCACAGACAGCCCAAGAGAAGTTCCTGATTCAAAATAGGAAACTACAAACACTGAGGGATAAAAAACGCGCTGAAAGTGACATCTCAAATCGTAAGGATAGCTGTTGTAACCATTCATTTTATTCTAGGGTTGAAAATCTGTCTAATGTTCAATTCGATAACAATGAACAAGCACTTTTAGAGAAAGGTCTGAAGTACAGTATACCACAGAAAGTTACCCAAAAATCTTTAGAGACCTTAGCGGTTGACACAGAAATTTCAATCGTGCGAAACAAGAAAGAAGATTTGGTGAGAAGTATCGCTGCCCATCAAATTAAAACCTACAAAGGCAGTAAGTTTCATGATTCTGAACTTAAAATTTACAGATCAATCCAAAATAAGATACAAATGAATAGCTTGGTGATCAATAAGGCAGATAAGGGTAACACTATCGTGATTATGTCAAGATTAGACTACAACAGCAAAGTTGAAGATGTCATATCAACCGATGAATTTCAGCGCCTGGCCTCAGACCCAACGAAGCGGTTCCACGCCGAATTAAAGCTTTGTATTAAATCCGCTCATTACTTGTTTCCAGATAATTCCATCGTCAGTAAGAATTTAATACCTATGAACCCACAATGCCCTCGGCTATATGGATTACCCAAAATACACAAAGATGGAGTACCTGTTCGACCAGTGGTATCATACACTAGCGCACCTGCATACAAATTAGCCAAATATCTGAATTATTTAATTAAAGAGAGAACTTCATTTTCACCGGAATACAGTATCAAAAACAGCCAAGATTTAATCACGAAAATCAAAGATTTACAGTTACCACGCAATTCGAAACTGGCATCTCTGGATGTGGAAAGCTTATTCACAAATGTTCCATATAATGAGTGTTTAAATATACTTAAACATCGATTGGAAAGGAAGAAATTACATCCTGAAGAAATTGAGAACATCATTAGTTTAACTGAGCTTTGTATGAAACAAAACTATTTTCAGTTTAATAATGAGTACTTTCTACAGAAGGAGGGTCTAGCTATGGGGTCACCTTTAAGTCCATTGATGGCAGACTTATTTATGGATTACTTCGAAAGGAAATATGTGGTTAACGATAACAATATTCTATATTATTACAGATATGTTGATGATATTTTACTGGCTTGGACAGGAACTGAACGACAACTCCACAACTTTGCCAATGGGTTAAGCAACAAGCATCCAAACATAAAATTCAAACTGGAAATCGAACAGGACAGCACAATAAACTTTTTGGATCTGTCTATATCAAGGAAGAACAACGGACATATATTCGGAATCTATCGGAAACCGACATATACGGACACTACTATTCCTGCATCATCATGTCATCCCTGGCAACACAAACTAGCCGCGTTTAATAGTATGATCCACAGGTTATATAATGTGCCCCTAAGCGAAGAAAGTTACAGAAAAGAGCTCAGTATTATTTACCATATAGCTCAATCAAATGGATACAGTACGAGATTAATTGACTCATTGATTAAGAAAAAACAGCACAACATAGTCAACCATATGTTGTATCCATTCCAGAAAGAAATTGTAACTTGTACTTCCAGTTTGACTTATTTTGGAGATATCACAGAACGTGTGTCGAAGGTATTGAAGGCTAATGGTATTTTTTCAGCTTTTAAGCCTCAAAATTCGTTGAGATATTTATGCAACAGCAAAGATAAAGTGAGCAAAGAGAAACAATCTGGAATTTATAAATTAACGTGTGACGGCTGCAATAGTATTTACATTGGCCAAACTGGTCGGAATTTTGACACCAGATACAAGGAACACATTGCTGCCTTTAGAAACAATCATCCAGAAAAATCTCACTTTGCGAACCATCTACTTGAAACCGGACATGCCCTGAATGACAGAAATTCTTTCAAAATTCTACATATTTGCAGTAAGGGTTTCAGGTTGTGCGTATTAGAGCAGTTGGAAATACTGAAACAGGATAGAAGCACATTGCTGAACGAACAAACCAACTTCAATTCGTCTCCCCTGCTCAATTTATTTTCTTTAAGGCAACATTACTCATCGACCGTTGGCCGGAGTAGTGGGGATTGAACGTATAAAAGAGGCGCACACGTTGGACGAGCGCTCAGTCGGTGCCAAACTGTCCTGAGGATGCCTCGTGTAGAGGCGAAACACGTGTCGAAGTTTCACTTCGTGGAAGCGGAATATTGCAAGTCAAGGGTCCGGAGGTGCCTACCACTCGACTTGGTGAGAGTACCTGTCACTAATTTTCTTTGTTACAGGTCTCTCTTTTTGAGTGCGGTCTGTCAATCTATTTCGATTGTTGTATTAAGGGCATTTCCTTACTACTTCAATCGTGGTGATTCACAGATCGAGGGTGGGTGGTGGGATCCCTCCCTTATAATCTACTTAAGATGGATTTCCGCCATGTAACGCCTGATTCAATCGTTTATCTTAAATCAGCAAGCATAGCAGTACAGGCGAAATTATACATCAAGATCTTAAAACTACACTGTGTCGCTAATCAAAACGTGTGGTTCAATCAGCAGTGCAAGCACTATAACATTATTCCAAAGTACATCAACATCCGTACCAATACACACAACAGAGCTGCTAATATCGCTGTTCAAAAAGCTCAACGAATTTGGCTGGGAGAAGAGGCAAGGCGTTGGTTTACTATTAGAGACAACTTGAAACTACATCTGAAAATACTACATTCCGAGTTAGCTTTCAGATTACATAGTGTTGAGTTCGATTTGTTGGATCAGAAGGCCAGAGAACTAGCTTCACAGACAGCCCAAGAGAAGTTCCTGATTCAAAATAGGAAACTACAAACACTGAGGGATAAAAAACGCGCTGAAAGTGACATCTCAAATCGTAAGGATAGCTGTTGTAACCATTCATTTTATTCTAGGGTTGAAAATCTGTCTAATGTTCAATTCGATAACAATGAACAAGCACTTTTAGAGAAAGGTCTGAAGTACAGTATACCACAGAAAGTTACCCAAAAATCTTTAGAGACCTTAGCGGTTGACACAGAAATTTCAATCATGCGAAACAAGAAAGAAGATTTGGTGAGAAGTATCGCTGCCCATCAAATTAAAACCTACAAAGGCAGTAAGTTTCATGATTCTGAACTTAAAATTTACAGATCAATCCAAAATAAGATACAAATGAATAGCTTGGTGATCAATAAGGCAGATAAGGGTAACACTATCGTGATTATGTCAAGATTAGACTACAACAGCAAAGTTGAAGATGTCATATCAACCGATGAATTTCAGCGCCTGGCCTCAGACCCAACGAAGCGGTTCCACGCCGAATTAAAGCTTTGTATTAAATCCGCTCATTACTTGTTTCCAGATAATTCCATCGTCAGTAAGAATTTAATACCTATGAACCCACAATGCCCTCGGCTATATGGATTACCCAAAATACACAAAGATGGAGTACCTGTTCGACCAGTGGTATCATACACTAGCGCACCTGCATACAAATTAGCCAAATATCTGAATTATTTAATTAAAGAGAGAACTTCATTTTCACCGGAATACAGTATCAAAAACAGCCAAGATTTAATCACGAAAATCAAAGATTTACAGTTACCACGCAATTCGAAACTGGCATCTCTGGATGTGGAAAGCTTATTCACAAATGTTCCATATAATGAGTGTTTAAATATACTTAAACATCGATTGGAAAGGAAGAAATTACATCCTGAAGAAATTGAGAACATCATTAGTTTAACTGAGCTTTGTATGAAACAAAACTATTTTCAGTTTAATAATGAGTACTTTCTACAGAAGGAGGGTCTAGCTATGGGGTCACCTTTAAGTCCATTGATGGCAGACTTATTTATGGATTACTTCGAAAGGAAATATGTGGTTAACGATAACAATATTCTATATTATTACAGATATGTTGATGATATTTTACTGGCTTGGACAGGAACTGAACGACAACTCCACAACTTTGCCAATGGGTTAAGCAACAAGCATCCAAACATAAAATTCAAACTGGAAATCGAACAGGACAGCACAATAAACTTTTTGGATCTGTCTATATCAAGGAAGAACAACGGACATATATTCGGAATCTATCGGAAACCGACATATACGGACACTACTATTCCTGCATCATCATGTCATCCCTGGCAACACAAACTAGCCGCGTTTAATAGTATGATCCACAGGTTATATAATGTGCCCCTAAGCGAAGAAAGTTACAGAAAAGAGCTCAGTATTATTTACCATATAGCTCAATCAAATGGATACAGTACGAGATTAATTGACTCATTGATTAAGAAAAAACAGCACAACATAGTCAACCATATGTTGTATCCATTCCAGAAAGAAATTGTAACTTGTACTTCCAGTTTGACTTATTTTGGAGATATCACAGAACGTGTGTCGAAGGTATTGAAGGCTAATGGTATTTTTTCAGCTTTTAAGCCTCAAAATTCGTTGAGATATTTATGCAACAGCAAAGATAAAGTGAGCAAAGAGAAACAATCTGGAATTTATAAATTAACGTGTGACGGCTGCAATAGTATTTACATTGGCCAAACTGGTCGGAATTTTGACACCAGATACAAGGAACACATTGCTGCCTTTAGAAACAATCATCCAGAAAAATCTCACTTTGCGAACCATCTACTTGAAACCGGACATGCCCTGAATGACAGAAATTCTTTCAAAATTCTACATATTTGCAGTAAGGGTTTCAGGTTGTGCGTATTAGAGCAGTTGGAAATACTGAAACAGGATAGAAGCACATTGCTGAACGAACAAACCAACTTCAATTCGTCTCCCCTGCTCAATTTATTTTCTTTAAGGCAACATTACTCATCGACCGTTGGCCGGAGTAGTGGGGATTGAACGTATAAAAGAGGCGCACACGTTGGACGAGCGCTCAGTCGGTGCCAAACTGTCCTGAGGATGCCTCGTGTAGAGGCGAAACACGTGTCGAAGTTTCACTTCGTGGAAGCGGAATATTGCAAGTCAAGGGTCCGGAGGTGCCTACCACTCGACTTGGTGAGAGTACCTGTCACTAATTTTCTTTGTTACAGGTCTCTCTTTTTGAGTGCGGTCTGTCAATCTATTTCGATTGTTGTATTAAGGGCATTTCCTTACTACTTCAATCGTGGTGATTCACAGATCGAGGGTGGGTGGTGGGATCCCTCCCTTATAATCTACTTAAGATGGATTTCCGCCATGTAACGCCTGATTCAATCGTTTATCTTAAATCAGCAAGCATAGCAGTACAGGCGAAATTATACATCAAGATCTTAAAACTACACTGTGTCGCTAATCAAAACGTGTGGTTCAATCAGCAGTGCAAGCACTATAACATTATTCCAAAGTACATCAACATCCGTACCAATACACACAACAGAGCTGCTAATATCGCTGTTCAAAAAGCTCAACGAATTTGGCTGGGAGAAGAGGCAAGGCGTTGGTTTACTATTAGAGACAACTTGAAACTACATCTGAAAATACTACATTCCGAGTTAGCTTTCAGATTACATAGTGTTGAGTTCGATTTGTTGGATCAGAAGGCCAGAGAACTAGCTTCACAGACAGCCCAAGAGAAGTTCCTGATTCAAAATAGGAAACTACAAACACTGAGGGATAAAAAACGCGCTGAAAGTGACATCTCAAATCGTAAGGATAGCTGTTGTAACCATTCATTTTATTCTAGGGTTGAAAATCTGTCTAATGTTCAATTCGATAACAATGAACAAGCACTTTTAGAGAAAGGTCTGAAGTACAGTATACCACAGAAAGTTACCCAAAAATCTTTAGAGACCTTAGCGGTTGACACAGAAATTTCAATCGTGCGAAACAAGAAAGAAGATTTGGTGAGAAGTATCGCTGCCCATCAAATTAAAACCTACAAAGGCAGTAAGTTTCATGATTCTGAACTTAAAATTTACAGATCAATCCAAAATAAGATACAAATGAATAGCTTGGTGATCAATAAGGCAGATAAGGGTAACACTATCGTGATTATGTCAAGATTAGACTACAACAGCAAAGTTGAAGATGTCATATCAACCGATGAATTTCAGCGCCTGGCCTCAGACCCAACGAAGCGGTTCCACGCCGAATTAAAGCTTTGTATTAAATCCGCTCATTACTTGTTTCCAGATAATTCCATCGTCAGTAAGAATTTAATACCTATGAACCCACAATGCCCTCGGCTATATGGATTACCCAAAATACACAAAGATGGAGTACCTGTTCGACCAGTGGTATCATACACTAGCGCACCTGCATACAAATTAGCCAAATATCTGAATTATTTAATTAAAGAGAGAACTTCATTTTCACCGGAATACAGTATCAAAAACAGCCAAGATTTAATCACGAAAATCAAAGATTTACAGTTACCACGCAATTCGAAACTGGCATCTCTGGATGTGGAAAGCTTATTCACAAATGTTCCATATAATGAGTGTTTAAATATACTTAAACATCGATTGGAAAGGAAGAAATTACATCCTGAAGAAATTGAGAACATCATTAGTTTAACTGAGCTTTGTATGAAACAAAACTATTTTCAGTTTAATAATGAGTACTTTCTACAGAAGGAGGGTCTAGCTATGGGGTCACCTTTAAGTCCATTGATGGCAGACTTATTTATGGATTACTTCGAAAGGAAATATGTGGTTAACGATAACAATATTCTATATTATTACAGATATGTTGATGATATTTTACTGGCTTGGACAGGAACTGAACGACAACTCCACAACTTTGCCAATGGGTTAAGCAACAAGCATCCAAACATAAAATTCAAACTGGAAATCGAACAGGACAGCACAATAAACTTTTTGGATCTGTCTATATCAAGGAAGAACAACGGACATATATTCGGAATCTATCGGAAACCGACATATACGGACACTACTATTCCTGCATCATCATGTCATCCCTGGCAACACAAACTAGCCGCGTTTAATAGTATGATCCACAGGTTATATAATGTGCCCCTAAGCGAAGAAAGTTACAGAAAAGAGCTCAGTATTATTTACCATATAGCTCAATCAAATGGATACAGTACGAGATTAATTGACTCATTGATTAAGAAAAAACAGCACAACATAGTCAACCATATGTTGTATCCATTCCAGAAAGAAATTGTAACTTGTACTTCCAGTTTGACTTATTTTGGAGATATCACAGAACGTGTGTCGAAGGTATTGAAGGCTAATGGTATTTTTTCAGCTTTTAAGCCTCAAAATTCGTTGAGATATTTATGCAACAGCAAAGATAAAGTGAGCAAAGAGAAACAATCTGGAATTTATAAATTAACGTGTGACGGCTGCAATAGTATTTACATTGGCCAAACTGGTCGGAATTTTGACACCAGATACAAGGAACACATTGCTGCCTTTAGAAACAATCATCCAGAAAAATCTCACTTTGCGAACCATCTACTTGAAACCGGACATGCCCTGAATGACAGAAATTCTTTCAAAATTCTACATATTTGCAGTAAGGGTTTCAGGTTGTGCGTATTAGAGCAGTTGGAAATACTGAAACAGGATAGAAGCACATTGCTGAACGAACAAACCAACTTCAATTCGTCTCCCCTGCTCAATTTATTTTCTTTAAGGCAACATTACTCATCGACCGTTGGCCGGAGTAGTGGGGATTGAACGTATAAAAGAGGCGCACACGTTGGACGAGCGCTCAGTCGGTGCCAAACTGTCCTGAGGATGCCTCGTGTAGAGGCGAAACACGTGTCGAAGTTTCACTTCGTGGAAGCGGAATATTGCAAGTCAAGGGTCCGGAGGTGCCTACCACTCGACTTGGTGAGAGTACCTGTCACTAATTTTCTTTGTTACAGGTCTCTCTTTTTGAGTGCGGTCTGTCAATCTATTTCGATTGTTGTATTAAGGGCATTTCCTTACTACTTCAATCGTGGTGATTCACAGATCGAGGGTGGGTGGTGGGATCCCTCCCTTATAATCTACTTAAGATGGATTTCCGCCATGTAACGCCTGATTCAATCGTTTATCTTAAATCAGCAAGCATAGCAGTACAGGCGAAATTATACATCAAGATCTTAAAACTACACTGTGTCGCTAATCAAAACGTGTGGTTCAATCAGCAGTGCAAGCACTATAACATTATTCCAAAGTACATCAACATCCGTACCAATACACACAACAGAGCTGCTAATATCGCTGTTCAAAAAGCTCAACGAATTTGGCTGGGAGAAGAGGCAAGGCGTTGGTTTACTATTAGAGACAACTTGAAACTACATCTGAAAATACTACATTCCGAGTTAGCTTTCAGATTACATAGTGTTGAGTTCGATTTGTTGGATCAGAAGGCCAGAGAACTAGCTTCACAGACAGCCCAAGAGAAGTTCCTGATTCAAAATAGGAAACTACAAACACTGAGGGATAAAAAACGCGCTGAAAGTGACATCTCAAATCGTAAGGATAGCTGTTGTAACCATTCATTTTATTCTAGGGTTGAAAATCTGTCTAATGTTCAATTCGATAACAATGAACAAGCACTTTTAGAGAAAGGTCTGAAGTACAGTATACCACAGAAAGTTACCCAAAAATCTTTAGAGACCTTAGCGGTTGACACAGAAATTTCAATCATGCGAAACAAGAAAGAAGATTTGGTGAGAAGTATCGCTGCCCATCAAATTAAAACCTACAAAGGCAGTAAGTTTCATGATTCTGAACTTAAAATTTACAGATCAATCCAAAATAAGATACAAATGAATAGCTTGGTGATCAATAAGGCAGATAAGGGTAACACTATCGTGATTATGTCAAGATTAGACTACAACAGCAAAGTTGAAGATGTCATATCAACCGATGAATTTCAGCGCCTGGCCTCAGACCCAACGAAGCGGTTCCACGCCGAATTAAAGCTTTGTATTAAATCCGCTCATTACTTGTTTCCAGATAATTCCATCGTCAGTAAGAATTTAATACCTATGAACCCACAATGCCCTCGGCTATATGGATTACCCAAAATACACAAAGATGGAGTACCTGTTCGACCAGTGGTATCATACACTAGCGCACCTGCATACAAATTAGCCAAATATCTGAATTATTTAATTAAAGAGAGAACTTCATTTTCACCGGAATACAGTATCAAAAACAGCCAAGATTTAATCACGAAAATCAAAGATTTACAGTTACCACGCAATTCGAAACTGGCATCTCTGGATGTGGAAAGCTTATTCACAAATGTTCCATATAATGAGTGTTTAAATATACTTAAACATCGATTGGAAAGGAAGAAATTACATCCTGAAGAAATTGAGAACATCATTAGTTTAACTGAGCTTTGTATGAAACAAAACTATTTTCAGTTTAATAATGAGTACTTTCTACAGAAGGAGGGTCTAGCTATGGGGTCACCTTTAAGTCCATTGATGGCAGACTTATTTATGGATTACTTCGAAAGGAAATATGTGGTTAACGATAACAATATTCTATATTATTACAGATATGTTGATGATATTTTACTGGCTTGGACAGGAACTGAACGACAACTCCACAACTTTGCCAATGGGTTAAGCAACAAGCATCCAAACATAAAATTCAAACTGGAAATCGAACAGGACAGCACAATAAACTTTTTGGATCTGTCTATATCAAGGAAGAACAACGGACATATATTCGGAATCTATCGGAAACCGACATATACGGACACTACTATTCCTGCATCATCATGTCATCCCTGGCAACACAAACTAGCCGCGTTTAATAGTATGATCCACAGGTTATATAATGTGCCCCTAAGCGAAGAAAGTTACAGAAAAGAGCTCAGTATTATTTACCATATAGCTCAATCAAATGGATACAGTACGAGATTAATTGACTCATTGATTAAGAAAAAACAGCACAACATAGTCAACCATATGTTGTATCCATTCCAGAAAGAAATTGTAACTTGTACTTCCAGTTTGACTTATTTTGGAGATATCACAGAACGTGTGTCGAAGGTATTGAAGGCTAATGGTATTTTTTCAGCTTTTAAGCCTCAAAATTCGTTGAGATATTTATGCAACAGCAAAGATAAAGTGAGCAAAGAGAAACAATCTGGAATTTATAAATTAACGTGTGACGGCTGCAATAGTATTTACATTGGCCAAACTGGTCGGAATTTTGACACCAGATACAAGGAACACATTGCTGCCTTTAGAAACAATCATCCAGAAAAATCTCACTTTGCGAACCATCTACTTGAAACCGGACATGCCCTGAATGACAGAAATTCTTTCAAAATTCTACATATTTGCAGTAAGGGTTTCAGGTTGTGCGTATTAGAGCAGTTGGAAATACTGAAACAGGATAGAAGCACATTGCTGAACGAACAAACCAACTTCAATTCGTCTCCCCTGCTCAATTTATTTTCTTTAAGGCAACATTACTCATCGACCGTTGGCCGGAGTAGTGGGGATTGAACGTATAAAAGAGGCGCACACGTTGGACGAGCGCTCAGTCGGTGCCAAACTGTCCTGAGGATGCCTCGTGTAGAGGCGAAACACGTGTCGAAGTTTCACTTCGTGGAAGCGGAATATTGCAAGTCAAGGGTCCGGAGGTGCCTACCACTCGACTTGGTGAGAGTACCTGTCACTAATTTTCTTTGTTACAGGTCTCTCTTTTTGAGTGCGGTCTGTCAATCTATTTCGATTGTTGTATTAAGGGCATTTCCTTACTACTTCAATCGTGGTGATTCACAGATCGAGGGTGGGTGGTGGGATCCCTCCCTTATAATCTACTTAAGATGGATTTCCGCCATGTAACGCCTGATTCAATCGTTTATCTTTTACACTGCAAAATGTCTAGCTTTTTGTATGGTGCTTCGAATGATAGTTTTACGTAATTCACTTTGTTGATTTTGAAGATTTCTTTGTTGTTATGTTTCGGCTCAAGATCAACATAAAATAAGGGTAGAGGCTGTTTTGTACTTTTATGTCTTACATTTGTGATGTGCCGGACTTCATGGCCGAGTTCGAAAAGCTCTTTTTTTATGCGTTCTGTGTCTTCCGAATAGTGTAAACCCCGTAACACCACTCTATAGGCTCTCTCGCTTTTAAGCTTGTATGTATAATGGCTAACATTATTCTCTATAAAGTTGGCTCTTATGTTTTTGTACGTGTTTATGTCACCAGGCATTATTTTAACTATGTGTCCTGACCTCAGAGTTGTCATAGTGTATTTGTTGGTGTTTGCAATTGAGGAGAGAAGCTCTTTTAATTTTGTTATATCTATGACTCCAGTGACAAATATGGGTTCTGGCTTTGGCGGTTTAGACTCCTTAGGTTGTTGGCTGGATGCGTCAGCGCTTTCTGACTCCAAGACTTGAAATCTGTTTTCTGTGGTTACTGCATATGTTGTCTTGTTTAATTTACTATTTTTCTTTGCCCATTCAGGACTAGATTCCGCTTTCCTTTTCATAGGTACTTGATCATTTTGCCATGGCTGATTTTGTTTTTTACTTTGTTCGTCGTTTTTGTCAGGTGTATTCGATTTCTCATTCACCATATCATTTGAGTTTGTTATATTTGGTGTTTCAATTGGTAAATTTCCAAGTGAGTGGCTCCTAGCACGTGTAAACATGCTTTTTTGGAGTAATTGTTGTGTCATCTTTGGTTTGTTTTGGTTTTCTTTTTTATGATTCATTTTGTTCCCACGAGTAGGGTCGATAAAAAAGTCCACTTGAAGGGTGACGCCCATTCCTCCAAGAAGGCGATCTCCAACGACGTTTGCCATGTCCGCCGAGGTCGGCGCTCGGTACTGATCTCCCACCAGTCATGCATTCCTTTGGCACGTGTCCCACCGTGGAATTGGGGTGATTGTTTTATAGAGGTTTTCTTCCACCCAACCCGGGCAATTAAGCCTAGACCCCCGATCGCTGAATTGCGGTTGCGGGCGTGGGTATTCATTTCCTAACACCCACTGTTAACTGGCTGGTTAGGCCAATATTGTCGGGTTAGTTGACCGC
Source organism: Herminia tarsipennalis (assembly GCA_945859575.2). Lineage (NCBI taxonomy): Eukaryota > Metazoa > Arthropoda > Insecta > Lepidoptera > Erebidae > Herminia > Herminia tarsipennalis. Next base: position 300,546 of record OX243857.2, read on the forward strand.
CGCCCGAGATTCGTTTGGCACCACCCGGGGGGCACGTGTAGGGTTTTCTTCAGGTAATCTTCCTACGGACGCGAACCACTCCACCACCCCGAGAAGCGTACTGTACAATTAAAAAGAATAAAAGAAAAGACTAAGTTCGGGAAAGTGCAATCCATATGCAGAAGAATGAAGTGGCGCTGGACCGGGCATATGGCAAGAGAAAAGAAAGAAAAATGGACCAAAATAATAACAGAATGGTACCCGAGAGAAAGCACAAGAAACAGAGGAAGACAGCCTAAGCGATGGGAAGACGATATTTAAGAAAACAGCAGGTCCAGAATGAATAAGAACAGTACAAGGCAGGAACAAGTGGAAAGCCTTAAAGGAGGCCTTTGTCGAAAGACAAGCTGTTAATAGGGAAGACTAACCGAATGCCGAGTAGATTTTAAGTTTAAGATTTTAGTTGTTTTTTTTCTTCTTCAAGTTTTTATTTTAAATTCATTGTTAAATTATCTATAACAGCAATAAAGGCTTATTTTTATTTTTTTATTTTATTTAACTGCATTTTAACATGGCTGTACAATTTCTGCCGTATAGCGAACAAGGACTGTTGATCACCGAAACTCGCAAATCGAATTGCTACGTGTGCGCAGTGTGGGTGTTTAAATAAAATTCAACTAGTGAGTATGTATTGTATGTATTTATTCATAAATATTACACACGAGTGATATGTATGTACTTTGAAGCCGTAGACATATTAAAATAATTTCGTTGCGTGTAAACAGTAAGGTTCGTTTGTGGACGTTGTGCGGCGGTTTACTGCGGCGGGGACTAACCGCTGAGTTACTTGTACTCGACTTGTTTTCACACCCATTGCCACCTAAGATGCGTGGGGCGTGCTCACAGTTCGGCTCTTACTGTTACATAAAGGCGCCTGGCAGCTTGCAGCGCTGTGCGGTCGACAACTTGGGACTTTAACTTACCCTCTTATTCATAATACTTCAGTAACAGTATTGTGAATGTTTTGTCTTCTATTCTATTTTGATATTCTGTTTTATTCTTTAATAGAAAACAAACACAAGCATTCGCTAGTTAACAAGCTGTTAGAACGTCAGCGGTCAGGGGATCAATCTATAAAACTATACAAAACAATGATTGTAGAATTTATTACACACCACATATCAGATACAATTTGACATAGGTGACTAAACTGAAACATAATAAATGTATGAATTACAATTCTCTCGGGCAGGACTCGAACCCTCGCTCACAGGAGTACCTACCATTGTTACGGCGCGGCGATCTCGGGTTCGAGTCTAGCTCGAACGATTCTTCCTTCACGTCACACAAAGGTATTGCAGAAGTCAAATGAAGCCTCGTCACAAACGCACAATACCTTCTTATATATATGGGTGCAACTGGAAGTATTTGCTATTATGACTAAAGTTATGAGAACTATTTAATATTATTACAATATATAGCTCGTCACAACACAACTACATCAGAGTACAACGCTAACTTTTATTATCACAGCGGAGCGTAGCATTATATTTAAAAAAACAAAAATTCATAATTAGGATAATGTGCTTACAAACTCTGTAAATATTATATTTACACATTTAATTATTGGTTAACTAATATTATTATTATGACCTACAGATCTCACAAAAGCATAATTAACAAAAAAACACTCATAAATAAAATATAATGACTTATTATGTATTTACTATATATTTACATGTAGGTATTGTACAAGTCGTCAAACTAAATCCTATGATAAATTATTTATTTGAAGCTATTTTATGTACCTACCTACTTCTTTTTCACAAGACGATTTTTTAGTACGCTTTTATTAGCTTCATACGTATGTTAGTATGTTGGTATGTTAGTATGTAACGGAATCTGTGAACGTGTTTCTCACCCACTTGAGAACGTCGGATTTAATTGAAACTTCGCACACATTATACTTGAAACTGGCGTATGCACAGAATGTGCGAGCCATAATCTACCGAATAATATTGGAGGGAAGAGGAAAAAAAAAGATATTAAATATGTCAAAACAAGTTGTCAAATTTTGAAATTATATCGTTCTGTTTCTTCGATTTAGGTTATGGAAGGAGCAACAAGGTTATATTAGGAACGGCTAATCAAAAGTTTAACTTAACAACTTTTTTTGCATCCAATATTAAAATAATAATTACTGTCCGAGATATATGTACATATCTTAGATTTAATAAAATCAATAAATTTGAATTATTTCTGACGCGATGATTATACGTATAATTCGTAGCACGAAACGTTTCTAGAAGGCCGAGATAACAGAGAGGGAAGAATATATCCATGCTTAGTTACTGATGGTTACCAAGCATCTACCATGAAACCTTTGTAGGTTATTGGGAACGGTTAGAACAACAATGGTAAATTAAACAAAAATACAAAGAAAAAGAAGATTGGAGAACAAAAGATGGAAGTTAAATGATAAAAATAAAAAAATCTCTAGCAAAGAATTAGTAAGACAAAGCAGAACAGGAGAGACTATGATATGAGAAATTATTGAGATATATACATATACAGTACGATCAACGTAACTAGGCCGTTCTGAAGTTAGCCAACAGTGAAGTTCGCGCAGGTACAGTCGCTACGAAAATAATGAACACGGAGCACGTTTATTTTATAATATATTGTTTTCTTTTTTTTTTGCTTTTGTTATTTATACACAATATGTATAAATTGTAATAGACAACGGGTCTATTGAAATTGTTTAATATATTATCTAAATAATCGTGTGAATCATTTATGGGTAAAGAGGTACCTTATTTATTATCCGACGTTTAGACCGTATTGCAACGATCGAACAATCGTGGTCACGGGTAGACAGATGCAGCTCAGAGTCGCCCTCGGTATGAACTTATATAATGTCACGTATATAATGTAAGCGTTTTCATGGTGACCACCTGCTTTTCTGTTTCATGAAAATTGTGTATGCAGCGCTTGATCACACCTTGCTCAAAATTATCCAGTCCCGTGATTGGTTTACCCCTGTTTCTTGATTTCCCAGGCGTGCGAAAAATAGAAAGCCATTCATTAGATTTTCCTTCGGATAAAATCAGACGCACCGTCCTCTCGGATGTCCCGGTAGCCTTAGCTACTCTGCGCTGTACGGCGTTTATATCTGCGACACCTTTTCCTTCTTCATAAATTGAGCAACGTTAAATATAATTTTCCGTGCCTGTCGACGAAGGACGGTATTCCTTCTCGGCATGTTTAAAATGGTTCAAAAAGAACAAACAATAGCAGCAAACAAAAACATTATTAAACTTATCAAGTTAGTAACGAAAATAATAACAACTTTGTAACCGACTATACGGAGAGAAAGAGAGCAACGCGAACAACCAATGAGAGCCGACGAGTAACTGAGAGAGCGATAGCGTGCATCATCGCTAGAGATGCGCCTTTTCTATTCGCTTCGAAAGTTATAAACTTCATTTATGAAACAATTGTTCTATTTAAATCGATTAAAAATTAAAGGTAAAATTGTTTGTTCATTTTATTTTGGTCATATTCAAATTAAATCGTAAAGTAGGTACTAACATTCTTTTGAATATAAAAGCCTAAGATATTTATCTTTCGATAAATACAAAGTAAAATGTGTATATTTATATAAATACACAACTATTTTAATAAAATGAAGCCAACGTACTCTGCGTGACAGACGCGGGGTAACAGCCATTTTTGTATGGAATTTTGTAGATAAAATGGGTAATTTCTATATCGGCTTATATTTCAAATATGTATTTCTTAGAAAGATGCGTATTTTTTGTGTGGTAATAGGTATTTAGTTATGTTTGTAAAGAACCACAATAAAAAAGTACCATATGATACTATGTTTGATAATCTATAGTATAGCAATAAATTAAAGACAATAAATCAATTTAAGCTACTTTTTATACCATTACTAATTAAATATAAAAGAGTGATACGAATATAATTAATTATGAATGTAATCGAGTAATAACGTAAATGAAAAAGTGCACAACAAATATGTGCACCCTCATCTCTAGCTTAGTTACCGCCCGCGCACGCCGCAGTTTTGTCCCTAAAAAGCGCATCTGCGCAGCCTGTTGCGACTTACTTCAGTCCGGCCAAGATACGTTGATCGTACTGTAATTATCGCGTTAGTAATAATACAAAATTATTGATTTTATTAAATCTAAGATAAGTATAGCTATCTCGGACAGCAATTAATATTTTAAAAATGATTGCAAAAAAGTTCTTAATTTCGGCTTTGATTAGCCGTTCCCAATATAACCTTGTTGGTCCATAACCTAAATCGAAGGAAACGGAACGATATTTTTAAAATTTGACAACTTACTTTTTGTCAGGTTCTTTGCAATCATGGAGTATATATATCAGGAGGAACTTTTATAATAGGAGAGTTTAACACTGGCGGAGTTTTTTATAAACTTACAATCACTATTTTACCCCTTTAGGGGATGAATCTTCAAAGATCTCTTTTAATTGTATTGTATTGTCATTCGTCCTTGATATGTGTGCGAAGTTTCAATTAAATTCTACGTTCTCAAGTGGGTGAAAAACACGTTCAAAGATTCCGTTACATACTAACTTATGTATGAAGCTAATAAAAGCGTGGGGTGCTTGTGCCGATATTGATTTATATCTATATATATCACCCCACGCTTTTTATACGATAAACTGTTTTTATTAATAACTCTATTTTTAAAACTTACAGAAGATTATTTTTTACTTTTTATTACAGCTATTTACAAAAGCGTGTTTTTATTAGTTTTTTAAACTATTATTTATTTAAGTAGTAGTTGAAATAAAAGCAATAGCCGTCAGCAATATCAATAAGGTATATTACGGTCACTTAGTATGTTTCTTGTAGCTTCTAGACATGATTAATCATTTTCGTCAGAATCTCTCTCGTCTTGTGGAAAAGTAACACAATTTGTTTTGTAATAGATAGAGAGAAATTGATGTGACATGTTTAATAACTAAGTTGCTCAGCAACCATTGGAAATAGTATTAAATTAGATACATATATAAATAGGTATTAGTGCGCACCACTCATACAGTCAGATCCGCACGCACTGCGCGCGCTCACAGGCACACGCAGCGCTGCCGCTACTGGTCCTTGTCCTTGTCGGGCGGCTCTGCGGGCGCCTGGCGCCGGGCGGCGAGCGCGCGCAGCCCCACGTAGCCCAGCAGCGCGCCGGCGGCGGCCGCCAGCGCGCCCGCCTTGGCGCCCACGCACAGCCCCAGCGGGCCGCCCACCAGCGCGCCCACGCACGCGCCGCCCACGCCCAGCGCGCTCGCGCGCAGCCTGCCGGCCGACACATCACAATATAGCCGTCTGGTACCAAACTAAACAGAGTTACTTAGTGCTATGGCAACCAGACAACTGATAAGCATAGCGCTCGTGGCTTCTTTCATAACTCTAAATAACAGTATATATAGCACCGGTTCATATCAGTTTTGGAAAATATTTAATGTCTCCAAACACAAGTGGTAGGTGATTACCCTTAATCACCGGGTGCTTATTTGTATTGGGTCAGTCAATTGTACTACCTAACCGAGTGGTTTTCGTCATTTCGGCCACGTAATTTTTACACTGTAGGCCTCCTTATAAAAATTGTAGGCTCAAGTGTGAGGGGGTCGATTATCATGAACTTTCTTAAATAACTTTTAAAAATACATTATTTGAAACCCAAGCCTTTCATTTGTTTTCAAGTTACACAATACCGTTTTCGCGTTTTAACTTTATTAATTGGCCCCTAAAATAGCCCTCATGTCACACTCATGACTCACATAACTTTAAAAATAACGATATTAAAATTTTCCTAAGTTACACGATATACCTACTTTGCGAAAGTTTTTTTTTAATTGCACCCCAAAAGAGAAGTTCAAAATTCTTCTATTTACGTTGTGTCCGTGTTTGGGTCATAAAAAATCCATGTGTACCAAATTTGAACTAAAATGGTCCAGTAGATTCGGTGCCAATTGACTATGACAGAGGGACAAACAGAAATGAGTGATCCTATAAGGGTAAATTTACCACTTTATAGACAGAGATAACGCGACTGTGCGGCCAATACTTGTCTCTTTTTTGTAATGTTAAAGTAACATGATAGACATAAGCCTGTGGCGTGGACCAATCAGAGTTCCAAGGAGACAAGTACTGGCCGCACGAGTGTTTGGTCTCTCTCACGTTTCGCAGTCAGTATTCACTTCATATCTGAAAGTGAACGCATACATTAGTATACTAGGTAAGGCTCCCTAGAACAAATTTTAAAATGATACCTAGATATCAAGCTGGAAGCTATTATGTGATGCATCATACATTTTTTTTATTATAAATTCATTTGCGGTTGGTAAATTAACCGCGTGGCCTACGTTGATAAGTGTTAGTAAAATAGTTCGTAATGTTCAACACCTGTTTTCTTCACAAACGTACCACCATATAAATTCGTCGTATATGTAAATACCTATAGTTGGGCGTCTCGTCAAAACGAAGCTACCATGGCGATCCTAGCTCGATATCTATAATTTTAAAACGAGTTGTAGGGATCCTGCGTACGCAGTGTAGATACCGACCCCTCGGCGGAGGCGAGATGTCCCCTGGCGGCGCCCACGTTGTCGGCCGCCAGCTCCACGCGGCCGGCGGCGGCGCCCACCGCGTCGCGCTGCGCGAGCGCGGCCGCCTGCGCGCGCTGCCACACCTCGTGCAGCGCGCGCAGCTCCGTCTGCAGCTCCGTCCAGCCGCGCAGCAGCGCCTCGCGCTCGCCCAGCGCTATCTCCTGCAGGCAGACGAGTAACTAAAACCTTGTCGAGCTCGTGAACTCGTCATTTTTACCCAGAATACGCATTTACACGTCATGCGTATATTTTATAAGTTAAGCTACTAAGCTCCTATTGATTTTTACGACGAGTTTTGAGAGTAACTCGGCTGCGCATAACTCGATCTCGGCAACGATACGCACTTTTTATTTGGTACCGATCTAAATTACTACCGATGTTTTGTTTTGCTGAAAATTATTTCTTAACGGTAAATGCGTATTCTGGGTAAAAATCACGAAAGTCAATACATTCCTTCCTCTTCAAATAATACCGCTTAAAAAACCTTAATTGCATGAACAACATTAGATGCTGACTTTGGCATGCTTTTGCAAGAGGTTTTTGCATACTGGATCATAAGGAAAAAAAAATCACAAAAAAACATACACAAGTTTTCAATAGGTATGATTCCGATAAAAACGGTAGGTTCTATTATAGCCGAGGAATATTTTGATGGATTGAATAAACATTTATTCATATTATCACAACTGTAACACTGACCGCGGGCCGCGAAGTCCCCGAATCCGGCTCGAAGGACCAAAATGTAAGTTACGTGAGCGAGTGGTGAATTTTTCGGCTATGTGGAACACTTATAGAAATGATAGAAAACTTAGGTATTTATGATCGCTACGCTAATGAATGCACACGATTTGCTGTCCGAACATGCACAAATGTCGCCGCGCCCGTGCAACCGTGTTCGACGAGAACAAATCGAACAACACTCAATTTAACCTGTCATCATACTCACATGGTCGTAGACCTGCAGCTGTATCAGTCCGGGGTCGTCGATGGGCACCGTGTCGGGCTCCTCGGCGCCGGCGCGCACCAGCCCCACCGAGTCGGTGGAGGCGGCGCTGGCCGCCACGCCGGGCGCGGGCGCCGCGGCCCGCCCGATGGCCTGCGGGGCCGAGCCTAAGGAACCGTTGTTACGTCTCAAATATCGCTTAGCGAAAGTCTAAATATAAAGACTTCCACACATTAACAGTCCACCTGCTGTCTGTCACCGCCCGTCGTCCTGGGTTTGCACGGTCCACACACTATAGCGATTATTGCCTATCGCCAATGTTTGAAGATTTTTTCGGCGGTTACACACTAGCAGCCGGCAGTTTCAGACCGCAAGATCGCGCGCCGGTAGTCGTCACTCGTGACGTCTTCATACTAGCCTGACAGCTGCCGGCCGGCTACTTGCTAGTGTGTGTTCGATTGTCGCGGACTGTGAGGCCGATACATGACGGCGAAAGCAAACACTATAGGTTGCATTGACCGTCAGTCCAAAACCTTTAATAGAAAACTGTTAGTCTGTGGTCTGTTACGATTAACTGACAGATTGATATCCGCCGGCGGCCTGGTAGTGTGTGGGAGCCTCAATATAATCACACTGTGCTAGATCGACACGCTTATTTTTATGATAATATATAGGTACCCTATCCACAAAATACCGAGAGTACAACAGAACCTTCACACGTATACCTCGATCGAACCACGCACACATAGACGTCGTTTATGGACACGGAACCAAAGACCTGACAGACCACTTTGTTTGAAAGGCGTCCCGAGCTTCTGTATGTGTGAGCGATGTGTGTGCGTCGAGCGCGCGTTTTATGAGGTTACGTGGAATCTTTACTCTTGGTATTTTGTGCCCTATACACAAACGTAAGTAATTATATTTCACATTTTCATGCAGTAAACAACATAGCGATGAGCATTGATGAAGCGACCAGATCACGTTCCACGTTAAGGCAAGTCCACACTTGCAAGCGCACCCGCATAGAATGTGTAGTGTCCATAGTCAGTAGCGTTAGCATAGTGTGCACGGTTCATGCGCAACTGCAGGAGAGGATCCATCTTTGGAGGCACGCAAAAGCGCTCGCCAATCGCCAATCGCCAACGCAGATTACCACAGAACACAATCTACGAGTAAGTAAGTAGGTATATACAATGAACTATAGGCTGAAATTAGACAGTCAGACAACGAGTTCTACGTCTTAAATGAATATGGCATTACTTACAAATTTCAGAAAAAAGGCTGAAAGTTTTCGGACAAATCGAACAATTAGTAGGTTTTTTTTTCAGACGTAAAGTGCACACAGTATATTAGTAAGTATTAAAATGGTATTGTAATGCGTGTGCGTGATGAAGACGATGTAGTCCCTCACAACACTCAAACAGGTTAGTTAACGCCGAGGCAGGCGTCTCACCGGCGGCGGCGCGACGGCCGCGGGACGGCGAGGCCCGCACGAGCGCGCGACAGCTGCTCTCTATCACACCTAGAATAACATTAATGCGAGCTGCGTCAGCGCTGTCTAGTTAGGTGCTCACGAGGGAACCTTGAGATACTCTGTTTACAAGGAGCAAGATTACCAAAGTCTTGTCTTATATTGTGCGCCCTAGGCGCCCTGTGCGGTCAGTATGTGGTCGGCGGGCGCAGTGTGTCCAGCGGCAGCGCGTGCAGCTGCGACGTGCCACTCACCGAGGTAGTCGACGATGGCCTTGAGCGTGGTGTCGCGCGAGCGCTGCGTTAGCGCGTCGAAGCGCGCGCGGTCGTCGGTGCGCACCTGCCGGCGCAGCGCGTCCATCTCCAACAGCAGCGCGCGCAGCTGAGCCGACACGCGCCGCGCGCGGGTCTGCTCCGCGCCTAGGCGCGCGATCTCACCGCTCTGTTCGAACTGACAATAGAAACAGTGTAATGGAAGGTTCCCAAACTAGAATAGTCGGGTCCAGATCAGACTCAGTGTTTGGCTCGCAAGCGTAGCCTCGCAGTACAGTTGATGACTAGACTCCGAGGCTCGCACACCCGCGGCAACGTGCCCAAACCAGCCCGAGACAAGTACCTATATACCGACCGAGCGTTTGGATCGGGAGGCTGCCTCGGGAACCGGACTCGGTCGGTGTGGACCCGGGCGAGGAGTGGTAGTAAAATTATATTGACTGAAAATAAATATGACAGTGCAAAATTATCATACAGTCGAACCACTGCCAAGTAAGAAGGACCACGTAAGCGAACTTGGGGCAGACAGGGGCAACGCCACCTTAAGACTTCAGCGACATAGCGACTGGCGTTTTCCCCGATCAATTTAAAATTGCGAAGGTATTACCAATATTTAAAAAAGGCTCCAAAACCGACCCTTGCAACTATAGGCCGATATCTATACTTTCAGTTTTCTCCAAAATATTTGAAAAAATCATTAAAAATAGATTGCTGAAACATATTAACATGCACAACATACTAAACAACCGCCAATTTGGGTACCAGAAAAGCGTAAGCACCGTTGATGCTGTAAATACTTTAGTTGATGATATTGTTAGTTATTTGAATAAAAAACGCAAAGTTGCGGGACTTTTCCTTGACCTCAGTTCAGCTTTTGATACAGTAGACCATGAAATCTTATTAAAAAAGCTAGAGCATTATGGTGTTAGAGAGAATGTATTGAAACTATTTAAATCATATCTAACAAACAGAACACAGTACATTGAAATGAAAATGATAACTGATAACAAAGAAACAGTACATAAATCAAACCTATCAACAGTGTCCACAGGAGTGCCTCAAGGATCGGTGTTAGGTCCTATCTTTTTCATCATTTTTCTTAACGACCTAGCTGAACACATAAATAAAACAGTGGATACGCGTGTGGTAATCTTTGCCGACGACACAAATGCAATAATTTCTGCGGAAAATGTAAAACAATTAGAGACAAAAGTAAATAGCGTTATGTCTGCTTTTGAGGATTGGTTTTCTGTCAATAATCTGAAACTCAACATTAACAAGACCAAGTGCGTAATTTTTAAATCTACAGTTAAAGACAAATGCTTAGGCGCAACGTCAATATCAAATAGAGTCGAAATCGTTGAAAGTGTAAAATTTCTGGGCATACATATAGACACCTTCCTAAACTGGAAGCTAGAATTAGCAGCAATAGTCAATTCTTTAAGCTCAGCATGCTATGCTATTAGAAGTCTCAGAGACGAGTTATCAATACAACGATTAAAAATGATCTACTATGCATTGGTAGAATCAAAGTTACGATATAGCATTCTATTATGGGGTAACAGTTATAAATACAATATTAAGGCAGCTTTCACAATACAAAAGAGATCACTGAGGACAATGTTACGATTAAAACAAACTGATTCTTGTAGAAACTACTTCATAGATCTAAAAATTCTTACAGCTCCATGCTTATACATATTGATTGTTCTAACTAATTTAATCAAAAACATTCACAAGTACGAAACTGAGGTAGAAAGAGATGTTAGAATAAATAGTCGCAGAAAAGATCTGCCAAGTATTATACAGCCAAAACTAAACATTGTGCAACACTGTTCAAAAGTGCAATCTGTTAATATTTATAATAAACTCCCAGCTGAACTTAAAACAATTTTTAATGTTAACTCTTTCAAAGATAAATTAAAAACACTATTATTGTCTAAGTGTTACTATAGTGTAGAAGAGTTCCTAAAAGATAGCAAGTAATACACTGGGAGTATTGAATAATATAGGAGTAATTTTGTTAATATGTACCTACTGTAAAAAAGACTGTTTCTGTTATTAATATTATATTTAAGTTTCGACATCTTTTTCATTGTGTATATAAAATCATGACATAATTTTTACTTTTTTTTTTATTTTTTTAATTTTTTTTTTATTTATAATTTATTGTTTTTGAGTTATAGTTTCAGGACATTGGCAAACAATTAATTTATTAATGAATGTTATGATCTCATTATGAATGTTATTAACTTATTATGAAGCTTATTATATTAAGAATATTATTCGGAAAAAAAATTGTATTGTAATCATGAAATTCACTTTTGCATGTAATTAACTGTACCTATATTTCGACACAATGTATATTGTTAATGAAATAAAATTACTTACTTACTTACTTACAGCGACTGCGATCTGCACATCTCTGAACGAGAGAAGAAAGGTATGATTTCTACACCACTCAGCGAGCGGGAGGGGGCAGCAGAATCTTAATCAAGGGCTATCATGTAGGTACAAACGAAAGATAGACACCGTACAAAGTACGCAAACCCTAGTGTAATTCAACAAAATAACAAATCTAAATAACAGTGCTGCAGGTTTACGAAATTTGAACTTTTTACGGTTAACTAGCAAAAATGGCAAAAACGGAACCGTTATGTTTCGTCATGTCTGTCGATCTAGTGCGTCGAATATTTTTAGAAATAAGTAATCACTCCGAAAGTTATATTAGTAAAAAAAATAGTATTTGTAAACAAATGAAAGTTAACCAAGTTTCACTTCTGGGAAAGAGTAGCCTTACAGCTATCTAAAAAAATAGAATTAAAATCTGTCCTTTCATTAAAAATAGTGGATCTATAATACTGTGTTTAGCTTTTGCAAATACATTTAAAATAATTAGATCTTAAAAAGAGTAAGTAGGATAAGAATGAATGAATTCAATGTTTAGAATATGCTTTGTTAAGTTTTATCTAGAGACTACAATAGGTGACCCACGCAAGTTTGTATGTGTAAATTATTTCATTGTTGCTCCGCTTCATATTGTTTGTAGCGTGATGTTATATAGCCTATAACCTTCCTCAATAAATGGGCTATCCAACAGTACCTAAACCTGTTAGGACCTGTAGTTCCTGATATTATCACATTCAAACAAACAAACTCTTCAGATTTATAATATTAGTTGAGATAAGCATGTATCAATAATGTATGTTACAATAATTAACAGGATTAAATACTATAATAATAATAAACCCCTCGGAGCTGGTCGTTGTCTCCCTATATGAGATTAACGCAATACTCTGAGGGCATAGTAGCAGCTCTTGAAATCCTTATGACACCAATAAAAAATGTCTCATAAGGGTGAAATAAGAGTACACAAACCGCAGGGCAGCTTTGTGGCGAGCTGAATGTGCGTGGCGACACTGCGGTCCCGATGCCTCAGAGAGTCGGTCAGGGCCTCGTTTCCCGCTTGCCTTCACTGGCCGGCGGGAGTGGAACACCAAGAGCGCCCGCAGGACTCTCAACTCTGGCTTGCCTTAACCGGCCGGCCAGAGGGAGGTCGCCAGAGCTTGTATGCTCGGGGGTGGAAGTGTCATTTTCAAGGGCATAACTACGGGGAAACCCGCTCACGGGCCTTCTTCGTGATGGTGAAACCGGCGCCGCACCGCTCGACACCCCAAGCTGCTCACACCCATGTTGCTCCCTGTCGCCTGTTTGGCTGTATGCCTGTGGCGGCCAGAAGGGGGCCCATCCAGTGAGTGGCGAGTCACCGCTTGCCCATTTGTCCGTGTGTTTTTACCATGTGTTTGCAGGGCAGGCGCCATAGTCCTTCAATAGTACCAGTTAACCATTCCACTAACACATCACCTCCATAACCTAGTTTCTTAGCTACCACTTTTTGACAATAGTTTTTACACTAACCGGGGAATGTCGTTGGGTACATTTATATAGTGTATACAACTATATTCGCCGGTTTGTGTCACATATCTTTTAGATTAAAGTGTCTAACGGGCCTCTACGTGTTGGCTTCGGCCCCACGCACGTCTCCCAAATGACCGGGACTCCATAGTCCCGTGATATGGAAACAACATACATAATAATAAAACATTATAATTTATTATTTAACACTATGCTGTCTTCTGTAAGTAACATAGATCCGGTCCAAACTGGAGGAGAGTGGGAGGGATAGCAAACAGTGGATATCATTAATGGAGGCATTTGTCAAGAGGCACACTAAACCCCATGACTAATTATTAAATTAGGAAAATGAACAAAGAAATAAAAAACAAGAAATCATGATAATATATATAGAGTCTATTGAAATAGAATAAGTATTTGTCTGACACATCTACATATATTACTTTGTGTAAATAATATGCACAACTTCAAGATCTTAGAAATACAAATAGATCCAGAGTAGAGGAATAAACAACCTGCCTTATGTGTTGCTTTGACTCCAGGTCAAGATATGATGTGTGTTCTAATGAATAGTATCATTACTTCTAGTAGTAGTATCTATCAATGTACATAATAAGTAATCATACTATTCATTATATATGGCTTGTCTAATTATAGTAAGAAATGTAATTATCGGGAAAAATTAAATTCACTTATAAGATAGTACATTAATACAATAATTGCATTTTGAAGTCCGGACCCAGGAATCAAAACAAAACCAGGGCTGAAATTGAACCATATAATCGGGACTATGTTACTAAACCTCAAAATCTTCTATCCTTCCTGCACACGAGTCAGGCCCTCGCTTGGGCCATTTAGCCGATAGTTTGAGAACTATTATGGCCTTGGTTATTACTTGGGTTTGGCATACAGAATTCTTGGGCTCGATTCCTGGGTCTGAACTTCAAACTTCTCTGCCTTTCTTTCCTTATAACTTTCCGGGATGCAGACCTCTCTAAGAGGAGGCCCCTCTCCTGCGCTGTTACATGCCATCAAAAAACTATATGCTGCTTTGAAGTTGTTGTGAGAAATATAGTGTCGATGTCATACACGTCACTAACAACGCGTGAATGTCGCGAACACAACGGCGGCCAAGTTTTTTTCACTATTTTATTTTTATAATAATACCGATAATTAGAAGTTGAACTATTTCGTCATACTACGTAACGACGCAATTACTCAAAACGGCTCCATTATCGGCCTAGCTATGGCAGGTTTATTTTCACAATAACACGTTGAACCTAAACAAAGGATTTAGAAATAGAGCACGCCGAGGACTCACCTTGATAATATTAGCTTTATGTTGTCGCAGTAGATCCAAATGGTGCGGGATGGCGACCTCGTTGAACTTTGTCAACGAGAGTTCCACGCGCTTCAACGGTAACTTATTCTCTTCCTCCATTGTACTTTTAATTCGTGTTTTTTTATTTAATCCAATTTAACTAAGTTAATACCTACTTCATTATGTTTGAAATTACAAAGGCACAGCTGACTTCTATAAATATTATTTATGTATGACAGTAGTGACACTTTGACAGTTTTATTCTGACATTGACAATAGTGATGCACCGCAGCCAATTGTTGTTCGACTAATAATCGAATCGCATGTTTCTTTATTATGTTCTTTATTTTTTGAAAGTTGATACTCCCATACACCCTAGGAGGTTAGTTCATTTAAAACTTTGATTATAGGTATCTACTTTACGTGCTGTGGTTACTGCTTGCGTGAGCATGAGTTTTTATTGCCATGTTCTTTTAACACAGCTTTACTCTTGCGAATTTGGCATTGAATGTAGAATCATTTTGTATCAAGTTTTTTTTTATGTTCTTAAAATCATACATATCATACATGACGTATTTTTATTTAACCATAAGGTATTTTCTACTCAATAGAGGAATTTGGCATCTAGAGCCGCACATTATCGTGGCCCGAAATGCTTTGTTTAACCACATGAGTCGCCGTTTTGCAACCTGGTTGTGTCTATGATCAAACTGTTTACATTTTAGAAGTTGATAAACTTTTGTGATTTGTACACAATAATGAAAATATATCGCACGTTCAGAAAAAAACCGTCACTAACCCAAAATGGCAGTTTTTAGCAGGAGCATTTAAAGTTCGTTATCAAAAAAAATATTTGCACATGTGCATTTAATCAAGTGAAATCTGAATATTTTTTCTCAATTTAAAATATGTCATGAGGCAAATCCCCTGGCCATGACGGGCTAAGCATTGAGCACCTCCAATATGCAGGCCCACACTTACCCAGAGCCCTTACTATCCTGTACAATTCATGCATGGCTCATAATTACTTACCCGGCGAGATGATGCTGAGTAGTTGTTCCAATAATAAAAAACAAGTCTGGCGACCTCGCCGACTATAGTAACTATAGGCCTATTTCAGTAGCACCTATCATTTCGACGGTATTTGCTTTTAAACTTAATGTACAATTAAAAAAGTACATTGTGCTACATGATAATCAGTTTGGTTTTCGAAGGGGATTATCCACGGTAAGTGCTGTACTGTGTTTAAAGCATACTGTCAGATATTATTCATATCGTGGAACTTCGGTTTATGCCTGCTTTTTAGATTTCTCAAAAGCTTTTGACTTGGTTTCGTATGATGTCTTGTGGAAAAAGCTTGACAAGATTAATACCCACTGGGTTTATTATTATATTCAAGTACTGGTACGGAACCCAAGTCATTAATGTTCGATGGGCTGCGGCTTTGTCTGACAAAGCCCCAGCCCATCAAGGCAGAATCAGGCATCACGTTACATGAATTGAAAGAAGCCCAATTATTTATAATAAAATATGTACAGCGCTGTGAATTAGTAGAAGACATCGAATATTATAGAAAACATAGCAGTTGGTGCAATAAGAGCAGATTGTTAAATCCCTATGTGTTAGAGTGCGGAGTAAGGCAGGAGGGATTGAGCTCACCAACGCTCTATAACCTTTACATCAACGAACTAATCGAGGCGCTCAGCAGCACCAGGGCCGGTTGTTACATAGATGGTATAGCCGTCAACAATATCAGTTATGCGGACGACATGGTGCTGCTGAGTGCGTCGATCTGTGGGTTAAGAAAGTTGGTTTCTCAATGTCAGTCGTATGCTCAGTCACATGACCTGACATGTAATTGTAAAAAATCCGGAGATCATGGTCTTTGAGGGAGGAGATAAGATAGAGAATATTCCGCAGGTAGTACTTAATGGCAATGAATTGCAGCGAGTATTGAAATTTAACTATCTTGGTCACATATTGACACCCAACCTCAACGACGATGTCGATATTAAGCGAGATCGAAGGACGTTGTCCGTGAGAGCGAACTTGCTAGCCCGTAAGTTTGCACGCTGCTCTCTTGCCGTAAAGATCACGCTTTTTCGTGCACACTGTACAATTTTTTTATATTCGAAAAGCTTATGACACCCTTCGAGTTTAGTTCAACAACGCGTTCAGGGTGCCGGTGGGACTGCCCCGTTACTGTAGCGCTTCCGGGATGTTCGTGGACGCTAAAGTCGATTGTTTTTACACCATAATGCGAAAGCGATGTGCATCTCTGATGAGCAGGGTACGGGGCAGCGGTAACAGCATTCTGGGCATGATTGTCAGCAGTATAGACTGCTTATATATGAATCGCTGCAGTGCTATCTCTCATGGGATGGTGCGGCCGGGATTTAAATTTTTTAATGTACTAACATAGTTCTTAAGCATTACTAACCTAATGAGTCTTGGTCACTTAAATAAATAATTTTATATTTTTTTATAATAAAAAGTCGATGCTTAGCCTAGCTGTAATATGAAATCTATTTTTTATTCAAATATTAAAAATATTTTCATTTTTTCTATCTATAGTGTCATTGTTCTGTATAATTTGAAAATGTGGCACTGTTTATATAAACAGCTTCCTAAAGAAATTGTTATTTTTAAGTTGAATTAAGTGTCACTATTAAAATACAACAATGACGATCAAAAAATAAAAAAAGTGCTAATCTTATATGTATAAAAATGAAACCCGTTTTCCGTTGTCACGACATAGCATGAAAACGGCTTGACCGATTTGGCTGATTTTTTTTTGTAGTTTTCTAATACTCTGTACAAGGTTCTTACGGAAAAAAAATATTAAGAAAATCTCTCAAAAAGATTGAATAATATACATTTAATCTATATATATAAAAATGAAACCCGTTTTTCGTTGTCACGACATAGCATGAAAACGGCGCATGAAAACGCAAATCAAGAAAACTAATGAATTACTGAAGAGATTCAACATACACTGCAGATTGGTTCGGGAAGCGCTCACAACATTCTACACGAGCACCTTCGCTTGAGGAGATAGAGGCGCTGGGTACGGCACAACCTCACCTAAGCTCAGAAGCAGGATATGTGGAGTGTGCCGTGATATGATCAAAAAATTTGAAGTAGTCTGGTCTCGGCGCGTTTACGACATTGTGACAGGTGACGAATACTGGATCTATCAATACCATGCAGAAACAAAGCGTCAGTCGACAGTTTGGCTGTTTCAAAACGAATCAACGCCTATGAAAGTGAAGCGATCGAGAAGCGCAGAGAAAAATTAGATCGCTAGTTTCTTCACTTTGACGGGGTATCTGCAGCATCGACACCGAATGGTATACTACAAAATACTTTCCAAAAGTGTTGTTTGCAATAAGCAACAAGCAACCAAACACCGGGCTCCGCGGGGTACTGCTTCACCATGACCACGCGCCCGTGCACTCAGCGCTCAAAACTGTGAGTGACTTCCCGGACACCACACCCGTCAGTCTTGGTCACCTTCCTTACAGTCCTGATCTGGCACCGAGTGACTTATTTCTATTTCCTAAAATAATCAATCAGCTGAAAGGGATACAGTAATAATAATCAGTATTAAGTCCTGAGTCTGATCCACTAAACTAAGAGTCTGTACTAGAAGAAGACTGACGATCTAGATGATCCAGATGATCTTGATAAATTCGAAGAACTGGTAGATCCAGACGAACTGGATGATTTCGATGAACAAGATGAATCATGTCCATATCCAGTGTTTAAACTTCTGCTGCACCAATTATATTAATTAGTTTAGATTTATATTAGTTATTTAGTTAGTGGCACATAAAACAAAAAGGTCTATCGAATTAATATAATACTGGCACTAAAATAAAAAAAACATAATGATGATTTGCTTCTATTTTGTATTTGATACACAAAAGTAATCGAAAACTGACACATTTTATTAAAAAAAATTATGCACGTATAAAATAATCCCACAAAACTTCGACAGTAATCGAAAAACCGTCACTTTTAAATACCATAATACCAACAACATATTCACAAAAAACTTACGTCTCTAATGGAAAACTGACACTTTGTAATTGAAGGCAATATTTGTGTCAACAATAGTTAAAAAGAAGTGTGTAATTCGGAAATAAATAATCTTGCGTCTTAATTAAAATAATTAAGCTGCAACTACAATAGGTACTTTAAATTGTTATCCATGAGTAGGCCCTTTTAATTACAAATCACATATTCTGAAGAAATTTCGCGAAGAAATCCCTATTGCCTTGCTGATGGCTAGGGGCGTAGCTAATGTCGTATCAGCCGTGTCAATCATATGGGGCCCACGGGCTACAGAGGCCCCCAAAGTGCACACTGATGAGTCAATTGCAAGTTTGTGCGAGGGACTCACGCCCCCCCCCCCCCCCAACAAATTTTGATACAGGGTCCGTCTAAGGCAAGCTACGCCCCTGCTGCATGGCATGTGGTACGCATATTTATTAGCCAGCTACAAATACGTTGTTTGTAACTACCTGGAGTGTTATTCATTCTGTGCCTTTAGCGATTGTCGGCCTTGCAGGGATTTACACAGTAGCACAGTGCGGAGTAGTGCGAAATCACATACAACCGCAAGGACTAACAAACGGAATGTTTGCAAATAGGGCTTTATGTATCACTGTGTAGGTATGTAGTGAATATATACATAGTCACACCCGCTCGGTGGGAATGGAGGCACGACCTATCGTGAGGTAATGTTTACGCATTTCAATGTTATTGGAAATCACTAGCACCGACTATCAAACGGTTTCTCTAGGTATTTGTCTGCTGTCAAAGGTAAGCAAATACATGCTTCAATACGGGTTACATTACCACAATCACTTACTTACAAAGCGCCTGCCAATGTTTTGTTAGCAAAAGTGTAGTTGAAAACGTTGCTATTTAATGAACGCAGGCGCTTTTTTTGTGAAACCTGGTTGAATTAAGTCTATCATCAGTGTATGTATTATGTTCTGTAATTATTTGTTAGTTAAATATCTATACTAATATTATAAAGCTGAAATTTGTTTGTTTGTTTGAACGCGATAATCTCCGGAACGACGGGTTCGAATTGAAAAATTCTTTTAGTGTTGGATAGCCCATTTATTTAAGAAGGTTATAGGCTACTAGCTGTCCCGCGCAACTTCGTATGCGTAAATTTTCCCCATTTTTGCAACATTTCTCGTCGCTACTCCGCTCCTATTAGTCGTAGCGTGATGTTATATAGCCTATAGCCTTCCTCGATAAATAGCCTATCCAACAAAAAAAGATTTTTTAAAATCGGACCAGTAGTTCCTGAGATTAGCGCGTTTAAACAAACAAACAAACAAACTCTTCAGCTTTATAATATTAGTATAGATAACCTTCTTAAACAAATGGGCTAACATCACGGTGTGGCCAATAGGAGCGAAGCAGCAATGAAAAATGTTGCAAAAACGGGGAACATTGAGGCATACGAAGTTGCACGGGTCAGCTAGTTTATGATATGTAAGTTTTTGTTATGTTTGTTTTAGACCTGTTTGTTTATAGACTGTAACTAATATAATTTTACCAGCAAGTAGGTAGCTACGTTGTCTAAATACAAATTTATGTAGTTAAACGTATTGATCAACGACCACTACACTAACGAGGCAGTATTTCTCAATTAAAATAAGCGAAAACATCAACAAACAATCTGTCGCGCGTCAAGGGACGTGGAGTAATGTTTCGAGCGCTTTGAGGGAACTTATAATGACGCGTTCGGAAAAAACATTCCGCCAAATTACACCAAATATTTCTTTGATGAGAAGCGTAAATAACAATGATTTCGTCGTCCCTCGGGTGACGGACCGTGCGGGGGAAGGGGGGGGGGCACTCAAATAATTAACTAGAAATAAATACCGTCCATTTGAATTAGTCGCACTCGAGGGAGGAGAGGTGGGGGCAGCGCGACGCTCTCAATGATTAAAAATATTTTTGTTAGGTTTGTACGAAGTTAACGTCGCGTTATTTGTACTGATTGTAATTTGTGTATTATAAACGGTCGGTGCTCTAATGCAAACATATTTTTGCAGCTTTTTGCAAACTTTAATTATTTCCGTGTTCTTTGAACTTTAAGCACATAGGTATCCCTATGTGCTTAAAGTTTGTTCACTAGTGTGTTTGTGTTTGTGCGTGTCACGTTAACCATTAAACTATCAATCAACAGATTATTTTGTCGATTTCATGTTTTCTCTTCAGTCTTCTGTATTGTATTACCTGCTCTATTAAATCCACTTCAAAAAGGAAGAGGTTCTCAATTCGATTGTTTTTTTTTTTAATGTTTGTTCGCAGATTACTCGCAGACGGCTAGATCAATCTGAAAAAATCTTTTTGTGTTTGAAAGGGTAGGCTTCCAGATTGGTCCCATTGTCATCAAATTTCGGATTTGATGATGAGATCTTGGAGAAATCGATGGAACTCTACAAATGTTAAAGGCACACCTATAGTAATTTGGGTATATTTTGTTGTAATTTGTGCATTTACTATTAAAAAACTGAATTGAGTGAAATGGAACTGATGATGAAGACTACAGATGACCAGCGGAACTATTTAATAATAAATACTGCGGGTCTGAGAAGCGTGTGACATGAAATAGTTGCTTTTGTTTAATTTGGCACCAACTTGCACCAACAAAATGTTAAGTAATTTGTCTTTGTTATTCTTTTTTATTATTTTTTGCTTTTTAGTTGCCTTTTATTTATTTTTGGAGTCGGTAATTTTTTGTAAAATCCACATCAACATCCACACGGGCGGAGCCGCGGGCGAAAGCTAGTAGTTTATATTATAGCAACACAACGCTGCACATATATGAAATAATCTGAATGTTTATAAATAACTTTCAAAATACCTAACTACTTTGAAATTGTATAAGTATACACTTTATTTGTTCTAATTACTGCCTCAATGGCACAGTGGGAGTACAACTGCGGCGAAAGAGGTCGTGGGGTCGATACCCACTTTGTATGATCTACAAGTTGATATTCCGAGCCTGGGTGTACTTGTGACTTTGTGTCCGTTAATTATTTGTTTGTAAAGACCTTCGCGACGATGTCCTGTGTCACAGCGCTTCATTCACCACTACTGTGAGTTGTTAAAAAATAAAATGATTCAGTGTACTCAACGACGATATTAATAAAATTATTATTAACGTGATAACGTCTTACGCATGCGCCCGGGTTCACTAAAGCTGTCACAGTAATGGTGATTTATTACAATGTCATCAATTAGATATATTTCGGGACTTAATCGCGTGAATTATTTAAAGGTACGAACCTTTTATTTACCTGACGTTTCGATCGAATTGCACCGATCGTGGTCAAAATAGCGAAAGTTTAAAAACAATAATGTCATCAATGTTTTGGCGATTGCAGCGACATGCGATACAATTGAAAAAAAAAGCTGTCACAGGCATGGGTGTTTATTACAATGTCATCAACGTTTTCTTATGACGTTATCACGTAAAATTATCGTTAGTAAACCATCTTTACAGACAATCATTTTTTTCATTTCAAAACTTCTAACTTCAAAAATCTTTATTTCATAAAACCTATTCAATGATTGTTTGAAAACGTCAAATTAAGATATAATAACAAAATGAAGTTAGACGACAGTTCCAGGTGTAATGCTCATAAGAAGCTGCCATGCAACTGATGGGCCACTAACGAACCATTGTGTTTGGTGGATATTTGTTATGAAAAACGTTTAATAGCTTCAGTAGGTATGTATAATTGTAAAAATTACATGATAATACAAAATACTCGTGCAGTTGTTTACGCTCGCCAATTGTACTGTATGTGTATATGATTATGACTATTACCAATACTAATCTGATATAAATCTGTGAGACAGTTTAAGTGATCACATTGTCTACGATGCTAATTACTTGCACTACACACTTGTCCGTAGGCTGAAAGTGCTACGCTGTAGACGGCTACGCAGACTAATTCCGTTGAGTAGCGGCGATCGTTTCCATGACAAAGGGTTACCCCACCCCATCTCGTAGCTCGTAGCTCGCACAGAATGGCCATGTTTTTTTCATTAAACTTCAGTGGAGTGAGATCAATCACGACGAGTGACTATTTATATGATAATTGTGCAATATCTGTCGCGTGTGTACACTCGCACATTCGTATACTCGCAAACTCGAACACTCGCACTGTGGCGATTACTGGTTGAATGTATTTGACGCATTTATGATGGCTTGTTCGGGTTCCGTCGCCAAAATGGCAAAACAGAACCCGTATAGTGTAGTCCGCAGCTTAGCTCAGAGACTGTGAGTGCTAGAGCGGCTGTGATTTTGCATGGATACACATATTGCTTACGCCAACAAAGTGCAAGAATAAAATCTTAAGAACAATTTTTTTGAGGGTATCTCGGCGCAGAATGTCCACGTTCGCGTTTTCACTCGCATAATGTCACACTCTCGCTACAACATACTTGCACAACGTCACACTCACCCGCTCTCTAGCTAAAGCTCGATAATAGTTTACATTTCACAAAAAAAATGGTTGTCTGTAAAGTCGGATTACGTACGATAGTTTTACGTGATAACCTCATAAGACAACATTGTAATAAACAACCATGCCGTGAAAGGGGTTTTTTATGTCGTCTCATCTCTCTGGTCAGATCACATTATGATGTGCTATGTCATGAAATACTAATTTCATCATATGGTTAACCACATCACGAAATGTTTAATTCTACGATCCGTATATTGGTATATGTATATTTTGTCATTATTATTAAAATTAAATAAAGAAAACAATAAAATGGTTATATACTACACGTACATGCACACCCTCAAACTCTTGGAACATAAGCCAATTGAGACGGATCGTAACGTGAAAGTGACATGTTGCGAAAGAGTCAATGTCATTTTTTTTAGACAACAAATAAATCACTTTCGCACAATTACTATTTAAAAGGATTTAGAGATTAAAAGGTGACATTTTGAGAATGTCACATTTTTTTAGACATGGTGACATTTTGAGAATGTGACAATATGCGCCGAGAGGATCTCCTCCCCCCTATATGTACAGTGAGGATGTGATTTTTTTATCTTACCTACCAAATCGGAGTTGTGAAGACCATTTTTAAATTTAGGGATCCGTTTGTGAAATATTAAACTTTAAAGTGGAAATTTTTGTTTAGAGTCAAGTGTCTCCCCCTCCCCGCCAGCTAAATGGTTGATGGTGGGTATGTGAAAAATTCACGGTAGTATCATATACTTATAGTGAAATTAAAAAGCAAAGTATTAGAGATAAGGGGCTTTACAAGTTTACGAGTAACAGCTGATAAAATGGGAAGTAACAACATTTTCGTCAAATTCCATTGAAAATTATTATTAAGTAAATATAACGTTGTAAGTATGATACAAAAACAAGGGAAAACCCACTTCTTAAGCCGCATTATTCGCATTACTACGGAAAATTAATAATACATACATTTAAGAAATCTTGTATTTGGTTTGACATTTTAATTATGTAATTTAAACACCAACTGATATATACCACACCAATAACATTGTTTTACTTACTTACTTATTTATAATTAGTGATCAAACATACCTAATGATTATATTATTATTTCAATCATTTAACTTCCACTACTTCCATACATTTCAGTGTTTCTAAGGTCAAAATCAAATAGAAGTGTTGTTGTTGTCGCCGGTCGCCTGTCTAGCGTTAGCAGTAGGTACTAGTACTAGTACCCACTGCAGAGGTCAGTGGCAAAACCATATCAAAAGAAAGCGGAGAAACATACGTATATTTATTTTGTTTAGAGAAATAAGGAATTCAATTTGGTTATATTTCATTATTTTCACGTGACGGTGTGATCAGTGACGCGTTGCTGACCGTGAACAAATAAGCAGAAGTTGCCGTCCAAACAGCACGCGTCCACTAAAAAGCACACATTAATCGCCGAGGGCGTGCTGTTAGTGACCAAAATAATGTCCATAATGCACTCGCTTATATTACATATAAAGAGGTAGGTAGACTCCAACACGCTTACTTATAAATCAAGGTATTCTTTTGTCTAAATGTTTGAGCGGCGCGTCAATCCATCTTCAAGTGCTATATGTTGCGGGTGTCGCGCGTCGACGGCACATATTTGACTGTTCAATGTTAATGCGCCCCCACACGGCCCACACTCGTCAACGTCACCGCACGCCGCCGCGGCGTGCGACTAAAACGCTTTTCGTGTCTCGACATTGACGTGCCCGTCGATCGCTGGTTTACAATTCTATTCTCACAACATCTAAACCCGAGTATTTTTGAATACATCCACGGCTTAATGTGTCCTGAGAGTGATAGGTGATGAATGGATGGATAGCTATCTATCCGCGGCGACAGGTGAGCGTCAAGGCGCGAGAGAATGGCCGCGGTGCACTCTGCACTGTGCGCGGCTACACCGCGCTACTGTTATGTATTTTGTTGAGGTGCAACACGAACGCAATAAAGCTTCAGATTGTGCCTGTAAATGTTTGAACGCAATATACCTACTTGTTGTTTACTTCGTAAATAGGAATTTAGTTACTGTGAACTAAAATAAATCAGCAGTCAATTGCCTTTTGGGTTCTAGTGCGACTTGATCATAG
The DNA here is from genome assembly GCA_945859575.2 of Herminia tarsipennalis. Classification (NCBI taxonomy): domain Eukaryota; kingdom Metazoa; phylum Arthropoda; class Insecta; order Lepidoptera; family Erebidae; genus Herminia; species Herminia tarsipennalis. The sequence continues at coordinate 325,752 of OX243857.2, forward strand.
CTTTAGATATAAGGAGTAATATTTGTATGTACGCACAGTAGCATCAGGTTCACCGTCTATTATTGCTACATTCACATCAATCATCCAAGTTCAAGCCTATGCGTCTTGTCTTCCATTTAATCAATTATTGAGTAGTTACTAACTTTACATACACATTTATATATTTAATTTCTGAATATCGCTAGGGATTTTATTATACATCACACTTCTTAAAGAAAGTATCAATATTTTTGTGGACATATAAGTATAAGTATTTCATAAATATACTGTTATGCAACAGTCATGATTATAACTATTTATTATACGGGAATTAACGCACATTGTTACCTTAAAATTGCTTGACGTTTCGACCAGGTTGCACCGGCCGTGGTCACAAGCGGACTGAGCGGTCCGTTCGCTTGTGACCAAACAAAAAACTAGACAATGCGCGTTAATTCCCGTATAATCAATAGTTATAATCATGACTGTTGCATAACAGCAACGTGAAAGTTTAAATGTTAGAACAGTCATGATATTGATTTCTTTAATTTTTTTCCTAAGTGAATGTCTACTACAGTACATCAGTCCTTTAACATGGTGTATAGTATATTTGTGGCAGCACCTTACCACAAATCAACTTTATAGACATTCAAACATTGTAAAATTGGCTATTTGAAAAGAGTGGCCACGAGTTTTTATTGCCAGGTTCTTTTCTCTGGCTTTACCTATTGTTTGCGAACTTGGCATTATATGCTCCTGTAGAATCCCGACGTATCACAAGTGTTGTTTTGCATCCTAAGTCAATAAATAATGTTTAGAATCTAGAGTAATTCCTAAAAACTTTGTGGTCTCTACAGGTTCAACTCATCTTCTTTTATTTATTTTTATAGTGGTTTTCATTGGTTTCACGTTAGGTGTTATAATATATAATATATATAATTTACTTTTAAATAAGTGCATATTACGCACTTGTTTAAGAGTAAATTGTCAACATCAAACCAGTTGACCACTTTTGAGATCGCCGTATTTACATCTTATTAGCTAATTGCAAAAATTTGCTGGCGTTTTAATCTAAAAAAAAGTGACGTGTCATCCGCAAACAGGACTATCTCATGATTCTTATTTACTAAATATGGTAAGTCATTTATGTAAATTAAAAACAATACGGGCCTAGAATAGAACCTTGCGGGACTTCCATTTTGACCACAGACTCCAGGGAACGTTTACCATTAACATCAACTTTCTGAATCCCGTTTCTCAGATAAAACGTTACGGTAACATTTTTATAAGCTCCAAACCAAATCGTTTAAGGTGTAATACATTTTTGTTTAGTAAAAGAAGTTCTGCATCAGATCATATATTATTTTAATAAATGTTGGTAGTACTGAAATGGGTCTATAATTAGTGGGGGTGATTTATATTACATTAAATGAGGAAATACACCACAATCTATTCACTAATATAAAAGCTAAGTGCTGCGCAATAAAATAAATTTTAAACGAAGTAATCACAACTGAATTACTCCAGAGGTCAGCAGTCTTTTTAAGCAAATTCACCGACCATTTGCCCAGTAATTACACATGTTACAGTGCCTTCAACTGAAACACAGTGATGCATTAACATTACTATTTAATGGCAAAATAACTGACACTGTTGTGGTATCCACCAAGACGGCCCAAGCTTAGACCTATCTACTGGTTATTACATAACAGGCATTTTTGTTTGGTAAACCAACGGTTGGACGAATTGTTAACAAAATTGCTAGCAGGTACTTTTTATTTATTTATTTATTTATTTATTCAAATAAAGACACACAACTATTATCACAGGTATAACCTAATTCAATAGCGTGGTAAACAGACAGAAACTTATGTTTAAATTAACTACAAACTACAAATAACACAATAGGCGGTTCGTATGAATTCGCTCAACGTGCAATGAAATAAGTCTATCCGGTCGGACACTGCATTGAGCGCACGCAGCGCACGCGCGAGCGGCGCTCGCTGCTGCAGGTTGGTGCGCGCGCGGGGCACCGACAGCAATGGTGGTCTCCGCCGCCGTCCTACGTACTCGTCCGGGACACACAAGTCGAGAGTCTGCAAAATGCCTGGATTATGGATCTTACCGCGGATTACCTTAAACAAATACGTGACAAGAGCTACCTCCCTTCTAACCTCTAGTCTGTAATATCCTACCATGCCGAGAACGAACAAAGTAGGATACAGAAGTGGATAACCTGGGTACACCCCGTACTGCTTCAGATAAAGGAACCTGACGAATTTATTTTGAATTTTTTCTAACATTAACTTGTATTTATCTTCGTGAGGTGACCATATCACTGCATTACACTCCAAGTGGCTCTTTACGAGTGCCTCGTATAGTGCTTTCAGAGCCCCCATGTTTGAAAAACTATTGGCTTGGCGTAAAACCATGCCCAAATTCCGGTATGCTTTTTTGCAAACATCTGTGATATGTTGCCGAAATTGTAGGTCAGGAGTAAAGCGTACACCTAAGTCTTTAACCTCAGTGAGGCGCTGTAGCGGCGTCCCGTCCATAAGGTATTGGTAATGGCTCGGGGCGCGCGCGCGGCTGAACGATAGTACGGAACACTTAGCCACATTGAAGTACAGCCGGTTTTCTTGGCTCCACCTTACTACATTATCTATGTCCTGCTGTAGTATAGTATGATTTGTGTTGTGTTTTATATCCAGAACCAGTTTTAAATCGTCGGCAAATAGAAGGGGAGTACAATTTGTAACCACGGTTGGTAAGTCATTAATCGTCAGTATAAACAAGAGGGGCCCTAAATTACTACCCTGATTTACCCCAGATCTCGTCGGGTAAGGATCCGAAAGTTGTCCACCACAGTCAACGTATTGACATCTGTCTCGCAGGTAACTGGCAAAGAATGTGAGTGTGTGTGGGGTGCAACCCACACCGGCCAACTTGGAAAGCAGAATGTCATTATCGACTGTGTCGAACGCCCTTCGGAAATCAAAGTAAGCAACTTGTAATTCATATAACATGCGACACTCATCTAAGTAGGTAAGCTGAATAGTTTAAGAAGAAACAGCAATACTGATTGATTGACTGACTGATCACTGATCAAGTCACAGCAAAATGTGTTATTGATTACGCTACTCATAAACTGTTACAATTCAATTGGTGATTTTATATTTTCAACGTTAGGGAGAAACATTACTGAAAATGGTAAATGGTAACCCTGATAAAAATAAAGTTTACGGAATTTCCATTACGATTTCTGTGAAATTGATTGAAACTTGGAATTGAAACGAAATCAAAGGCCATACTTACTTATTTGTTGGACTGAGAGGGGCGTGGGCTGTAGTGATAATTCTTACCTCGTATATGTATATGTCCTTGTAGTTTTATTTCGTGGCATTTCTGTATATCTTAGTTATATGTATATTTCGCCATTTTTAACTTTGATTTCTTTCCTTAAATATCTCTGTAAGACTTATTGTAAACATTATTTTCCATAAATCAAATCTGTCATGTCGACAAATATTTTCTATGGTTGCTATGACAACAAGTTAAGCATAGAGTTATTCGTAAAGTATGGTCTACATTGTGAAACTGGCTGTACGTAAATTCTAAATTAAAAATAGGTTAAGCTTTAAAATTTTAAATTGCTTCTAGAGAGTTTTCTTTATGAATACAAAACCGAAGAAGAGTCAGTGAATAACCAGCTCTCTAAAAGAGAAGCAGTGAAGAACCAGCTCTCTAAAAGAGAAGAAGTGAAGAACCAGCTCTCTAAAAGAGAAGAAGGGAAGAACGAGCTCTCTAAAAGAGAAGGAGTGGGAAATTAAGAGAAGGAGACCATTCCTACCGGCGCCGCCTTTCTACCTACCGGCGCCGCCTTTCTACCTACCGGCGTCGCCTCTCTACTTACCGGCGTCGCCTCTCTACCTACCGGGCCGCCTCTCTACCTACCGGGCCGCCTCTCTACCTACCGGGCCGCCTCTCTACTTACCGGGCCGCCTCTCTTATATACCGGGCCGCACCTCCACGACGCGTCGCACCTCTACCTGCCGACGTCGCGCCACTACTACCTACCAGCGCCGTGCCTCTGCCTACCGGCGCCGTGCCTCTACCTACCGGCGCCGCGCCTCTGCCTACCGGCGCCGTGCCTCTACCTACCGGCGCCGCGCCCCTACCTACCGGCGGCGCGCCCCTACATACCGGCGCCGCGCCTCTACCTATCGGCGGCGCGCCTCTACCTACGAGTGCCGCATCTTGACCTACCAGCGCCGCATCTCCGCCTGGACGCCGTACATCTACCTACCAGGACTGCATCTCCGCCAGCATCGGTTCTAAATTATCTTTAATTTTAAGTAGTCTTTAAGTTCTTGTAAATATATGTAGTCCTATCTTAAACCTACCCTTTCATTATACTACAGGGCATAGTACAGGAGGGGGAGTTAAACGTAAAGGTAGAGGAGGAAAAACTAGTAATTGCAACGTTAGGATTATTGTTCTAAGAATTCACGCTGCGGCGGTGTGTGTCGCAAGTTAAGAGATAGGTGCAGTGTTACGCGAATTAATGACTGGTTGACAAACATTTGCAACAAGCGATTTTAACGTGGGAATTGAGATTAAAGTTATAAGCACCTATGTTATCGGGGTAGTAGGTTAGTTATCTACACCAGATTTTGAGGCTTCCAAATCTTGCTTAGATTTGGAAGCCTCAAAATATCTAGGGGTACAAATTAAAGCAGTAATAAAATACGCAAGATCGGAGATATCACATAAGACATAAGACATAAGACATTTATTTCAAAAACAAATTTACATTTGTGTCGAAAATTGCATGAATTAAAATTAAAAACACAAGAAAAGTACACCACAAAAATTTAAAACTAAAGACAAATTAATGGAAGGTAACATGTTACATACAATCAATATTAAAAACCTTAAAACTAGACAAGTTTATAACAGTGTATTATCACTTTTCTCTATAATACTCCTCTATGCTATAAAAACATTTTGCAAGCAAGTAGCTTTTTAGTTTGCACTTGAACATGTTGTAGTTGACTATTGCTTTTAGCTCTACCGGCAAATGATTAAAAAGTTTTACAGCTTGTACTTGAGAGCTATGTTGTACTACATTCAAGCGCGGTAATATTACAGTTTTTAACTGTTTTCTGCGAGTGCTCAGCCTAACTACCCTTTCTGCTTCAGTCTCATATTTGTGTAAATTCTTGTATAAGTTGCTAAGTGTCACCATAATGTACAGGCAGGGTACCGTTAGTATTTGCAGCTTAATGAAATATTCTTTACAAGATACTGTTTGATTTATACGGACAATAGTTCTAATAGCTCTTTTTTGGATAACAAATGCTGTATTTGAATTATATTTATAGCTATTGCCCCAAAATTGTATGCTATAACGGAACTTCGATTCAACAAGTGCAAAATATACTAATTTAAGTTGATCAGTAGTCAGAACTTCTCTTAGACTCTTGATCGCATAGCAGGCAGAGCTTACTACATTAACAATGGTAGCCAATTCTTGTTTCCAATTAAGTAGTGAGTCTATTTGCACGCCAAGAAATTTAATGCAGTCTACCATGTCAATTGGTGTTCCGTTAGACACAACTTTTAACAATTCAGTATTTTTTGCAGTGGTTCTGAACAGAAGACATTTAGTTTTGTTCGAATTTAGTTTGAGGTTGTTTGTTTGGAACCAGTTTTGAAAAGCTACAAACATTTTATGAATTTTATATTCTAAGTTCACCAAGCTTTCCGCAGATACAATTGCATTGGTGTCATCTGCAAAAAATACTAATTTAGCGTTTGGAACACGTTTCTCAATGTAGCCCGATAAGTCATTTAGAAAGATGAGGAATAAAATAGGGCCCAAAACCGATCCCTGAGGGACTCCGCGTGTCGCGGTCAGAATGTTGGATTTGTACAGCTTTTCCTCTCCTTTTATTACTGTCCTAATTTCCACAAACTGGTTTCTATTTTGTAGATAAGAACTGAAAAGTTTTAAACAATTGTAGCGGATTCCATAGTGTTCCATCTTTGCCAACAAAATACTACGGTCTACAGTATCAAAAGCCGAGCTTAGGTCTAAGAATAAACCTGCCACCTTACATTTTTTATTAAGGTTATTGACAACTTCATTAATTAAAGCATCAATTGCATCTGTTGTTCCTATATATTTCTGATAGCCAAATTGCTGTGTATTTAATATTTTGTATTTGTTAAGATGTTTAATTAATCTTTCATTACCCTTTCTAACAACTTAGACCAAGTGGGTAATAAAGAGATAGGTCTGTAGTTAGTAGCTTCAGTCCTAGATCCTTTTTTAAATACTGGCAATATTTTAGCTATTTTTAGCTGATCCGGAAAGATTCCTAAGGTGATACAACTATTAAAGAAACTTGCCAAAGGTTCTGCAAGCAGGTCTATATTGTCCTTAATGATTATAATGGAGATATTGTCATAACCACAAGAACTTTTCCTACTCAGGTTTTTTACCAATTTGAATATTTCCATAGGTGTAACGAGTTCAAAACTCATTGCCGTTTCTATTCGCATGGTATTTTCAATGAGATAGTCTGTAGCTAGTTTTCGGTTACAAGTATCTAACTGAACAACATTTATAAAGGTCTTAGAGAAAATATTGGCAATTTGTAATGGCTCATCAGTTACAATACCATTATACTTAAGTAGAATTGTTTTTGTTATATTATTTATACTATTGTTACGTTGTTCATTTACAATTTTCCAAATAAGTTTGCTTGAGTTCGATACATTGTCAAACTTTTGTCTAACGTTTAACCTTTTCGCATTCCTTACCACTTTTCTATATAAGTTTATGTACCTACTACGATATTCCAATACAGCATGATTACAATTTCTTCTATCTATAGTATTAAGAAACCTTTTAAATTTACTGGATATTCTAATACCCCGTGTCAACCAATTTGAAGAATTTGTTCTATTGGGCCTAATTTTAATTTTCTTTGTTTTAAATACTGTTGAATGTAATTTATTAAATTTACTTAAAAATGTATTAATGCCAGTGTTCCAGTCTAACTCTATTAATTTCTGCCTAAATAATTTCTTAGATTCCTCATTGTAGATTATCTTGCTAATATACATACACCGAGGCTGTTTTGAGTTAATCTTTTCTGACTGAACCGTGCAAAGAAGACCCGCATGTCCATCTGCTAGTCCATTATGATCAACCTGTAGATTGCTTAAGTTGTGATCAGGAATGTTTGTTAATATATTATCTAGGCATGATTCAGCCGTGTTCCTTTTAAAAGTAGGAGTGGTTATTAGATACCTAAAATTATAACAGGTAAGTAAAGATATAAAGGTTTTTTGCCTTTCATCATTCTTCTTTAACATATTAATATTAAAATCGCCACATATAATGCATTTTTTATTAAATACATGAAGTAGAAGCATTTCCATTCTTTCTATAAATAAATCAAAGTTACTATGAGTCGGGGTTCTATAACAGCACACAACATACAGACTGGTTTCTATATCCTTCAACCCGCACACTTCAAAGTAGTCCATCTTGTATAATTTTTTACAAAATTGTAATTCTTCTGTATTTCTATCATTCCTAGTTAATATCAGAGTCCCTCCCCTTTTTTTATTCAGTCTAGTGTTGTAACAGCCTAATTTATAGTTATTAAGTCTTAACTGGTTAACCAAATGCAAGTTTAAGAAATGTTCACTAATACATATAAAACTAACTTGAAAAGTCAGTTCGCATAAGTATATGTCTAAGTCATCAATCTTATTGTATATCCCACATACATTTTGATGGTAAATAGTAAGATGAGTTATTTCATTATTGACGAAAACATTTTAGTACTTTGTTTTGTCTCTCAGCCTTAAAATAGTATGGTATTGTACCACATTTAGGCTTGTTATTATACTTCAAGTTTATGTCTGATACTGAGATTTTTGTTTTGTCAATAGTCTTGAAATAGTAGGGTATAGTACCACATTTTGGAAAACTAGTATTGCCTGTATTGTATTTTTCATCCAACATGTTCAAGTTTTGATCATAACAATTTGAGCTTACTTCAATTTTAGACATAATATATTTCTTTAAGTCTTGAAAAATGTTTATAACGGCCTTATTAGTAATCTTACCTGTATAACTATTGAACATATCATGTGTGTAGCTCAGATTTTTATTTGTATCGAACATAAAGGTATATTGGAATGTCCAATTATTATCATAGAATAACTGATTAAAAGTTTCAATTCTCTTATTGTAAAAGTTAAAATAGCTACCTACTTTAAAATTTGGTAAACATAAGATCACATTCGTATGCAATAAAGTTTCAAGTTTACATTTAACATTTTCTACTAAATTATGATAGTTTATTGTTTCCAAAAAGTCTCTCTCACCTATAAAAATTATACAATAATCGGCCAGAGTATATGCCCTAAGTTTTTTCTCAGTAGAATTGAGTAGCTGTGTTAAATCAGCATTTGGCAAGCAATAATGACATATATCATAATGGGGAAAAGTATTTTCAGCCGTAATTAGCAAATTGTTCACATTGTTATCACTAATTATACATAGTTTGTTTTGAACACAATTTTTTGACACTTGACGTGACAACTGATTCGATCTGTCATCTAAACATTGACGGTCTTGGATACCAGTAGTGTCATCTATAAGTTTATGACATTTAATATTATCTGTCGACAGATCAAGATTCAAAGGTATGGTTATTGAACTTTGTCGTAGATTGCCTCTTCCGCCACTAGATGGCGTCGGTGATTGTTGAATAGTTAAGTCGAGCCTCGTTTTATTTTGACTAGTGTTACGTCTCATGCTTGATCTTTTTTTGGTACTCGTGCATATTTGTGTCAATTGTGAGATACGAAGTTCATAATTATTGATCTGCTTTGCCTGGGAACTGTTTTCTAACATAAGGTTTTCAATTTCATTTTCCGCTATCAATAATTTTTCCTGAAGTTCACAAATAATATGCTTCAACTCGTTTACGTCTTCTTTTGCCTTTGAACGTCTTGAGCGAATGTCTGGGTAGCTCCTATTCAACTCTGGGGTACTATCAGAATATGTTGATTTGGGTGACGTAAACACATTGTCTATGTCTGCAGCAACAGATAGATTATCAAACGAATCATTATTCGATGATGTTTTCACGGACTTGCCTCTAAATGTAATATTGTTTGTGAAGTTTTCTTTTGGGGGTAATGGAGTTGAGTATTCCGCCATCTTGCGGTGAGATGAGTAACCCAATCGATACTTAACTTAAGACTAGGTAACACCGCTTCACTAGTCGCCAATAGATGTCTCTTTTTTCAAGTTAAATTATTCTCCTTCAAATTAGTACCCTCTAGTTGTTGTTCTAGAAATTATTAATCGTAACGAGCTTGATTTTTAAATGTTACTTGGTTCAACTATTCTACACTGGAGGCGATAGTGAGTAATGATTTGCATTAATTTGCGTTTTCTGATTGTTACAATAATTCCATTTGAGTTATCACTTTGAATGGGCATGTGAAGATAGGTACTTTAGAATAATTATCTGCTTGCAATAGGTACATACCAGACCAGGTGTTTCAGTTTACTGCAGCTACAAAGTTCCGTGTCACATAATCTCACTGGCCAATTCTTGGATTTATTTACGAAATATGTGATAGATCGCTTAGATAACGATTGTGCACATATAATAACACACAAGTTTCACTTTTATGCACTTATTGTCACGTAAAATTCATAATATATAATTAATATCAATATCTAAATAACTGAGCGACAAAATTCAATGTTTACTTAACAGCGCCACCTGGTGGATATGCTCAATACCTTCGACACACAGAACGTGTGTCGAAGGTATTGAAGGCTAATTGTATTTTTTCAGCTTTTAAGCCTCAAAATTCATTGAGATATTTATGCAACAGCAAAGATAAAGTGAGCAAAGAGAAACAATCTGGAATTTATAAATTAACGTGTGACAGCTGCAATAGTATTTACATTGGCCAAAGTGGTCGGAATTTTGACACCACATACAAAGAACACATTGCTGCGTATAGAAATAATCATCCAGAAAAATCTCACTTTGCGAACCATCTACTGAAGAAACCGGACATGCTCTGAATGACAGAAATTCTTTCAAAATTCTACATATTTGCTGTAAAAGTTTCAGGTTGTGCGTATTGGAGTAGTAGGAAAGACTAAAACAGGATAGAAGCACATTGCTGAATGAACAAACTAACTTCAATTCGTCTCCCCTGCTCAATTTATTTTCTTTTAGGCAACATTACTCATCTGCCGGTGACGCGGGTAGTGAGGATTGAAGGTATAAAAGAGGCGCACCGTTGAACGAGCGCTCAGTCGGTGCCAAACTGTCCTGAGGATGCCTCATGTAGAGGCGAAACACGTGTCGAAGTTTCCCGTAGGTGCCTACCACTCGACTTGGTGAGAGTACTTGTCACTAATTTTCTTTGTTGCAGGTTGCTTTGGTGATTCACAGATCGAGGGTGGGTGATGGGATCCCTCCCTTATAATCTACTTAAGATGGATTTCCACCATGTTACGCCTGATTCAATCGATTAACAAACATGTGTACTTTCCACCGAACCCAGCTGCTTTTGGCCAGCCATCTCTTGATCCACCACGCCTCGAGATGTTCTCTGGAACCTTCCTTAATGGTCTCCTAACCTATTTCGGTTCGGGCGGCCAAACTCTTCAAAGATTGGCCAAATACGCAGGAGATAGTATTGAGCGTGATAGATAAGGGATATATTAATGGCTATTTACATAGATAAATATCAATCGTAATAAATAAATTCAGGTAAATATTATACCTGTGTACTAAGGGATGAATATATTTGATGAATTTGTTTAGCCTGTCAATAAATCGTAGACATAATGACCACTTTAATAAGGAATCCTAAATATCACTGTAATGTTGTTAACTGTAGAATATGTGACAGTATTTGTACATTAGAATAACAGAATACGTTATGGCAGAGTAAATTGACATTATAGAAGTAGCTACAGGTTGTTTATATTATAACAATAGCCATGGATATGCAAGTAGCCATGTCTTTATGTCAATTGTATTTTTAGTAACCTGAACAATAATTTGTATCACGGAATAGGTTATGACAAAGTACAAGTACTTACAGTTTATGTTGTAATTAACATGTAAATTACTTAAGATGATTATAACACATTATAAAAGCACCACACAGTATTATAAATGAATTAAAACAATAAATATCCACTGGTCACAAATGTAGGTACTGCTTGAAACGTCAAATGTTGTTGTTGTGATATTTCACTTCTTTTATGTGTGTTTTATCTGTGTAATAGTTTTATTATTATTCCTTTATTTAAATAACATATGTAGTTCTGTGTATTAAATTATTTTATGGGTTAAAGTATAATAATTAGGAATATTTGCGAAGTACCCACATGTTCTTTAATATTCAGTGTATTTGTTCTATAAAAGGACTGACAGATTGTGATCGAGGCTCAGTCTGATTGCAACATTTGTGGATACAGGTACGATCCGATTCAGATTATACTTATTGCTGGTTCTTTTGTGCTGATATCCTATTATTGTGTATTATGTATAGATATTGACTAATAACAATATATTGCAATGTGATATGATTTGATGATTATTGCCTGGTGTGATACTTATCAGCTGTTCTACAGCGATATGGTCGTACATTGCAATAATGTTGTGAATTGGTTATGTTAGAAAGTATCTGTGGTATATTGTATTTAGGATGTATGAAATGTAGTATGGCAAATGTTTATTAGGAGACTGGCTATTATGAAACCTTTGATACAACTAGACCAAACAAGGTTGAAAATATATGATACTTGTCATTTATTCCTTTGTATTATTTACCTCCCTAATTTATTCTATTTCCTATTGATACTATACTGATTGATAAGGTTAGATTGCAACTGATTGGGTATATGATCCAATTAGGACGGTTTGGGCCCTTTCGCATTTAGGCCCGCCAAAAAAAACCTTCGCTGTATGTCCCGTTCGCGTTGTAGTAAGTGTAGTTCTACGATGAGTCGTAGTGGTCTACAATGAGTCGTAGTACTACTACGATGAGTCGTAGGTCTTCTACAAGGAGTCGTAGGACTTCTACGTAGTTCTACAATAAAAGCTTTAGTATTTTATTACAAATTGCTACGACTCCTATGTAAAATCTAACATCAGAAGTTGGATAAGTTCTCATTGGCCACATAACTAATACAACTGTTGTAAGTTTCAGAATGGTTACTGCTGCTTGGGATTGCTTCTTCCGAGTCGATCTGCAATATTGCTGGTGTTGCTGCTTTTACCACTTCGGTAACTACCAGAGCTGATCTACAACGCTGGCTGTTTTTTTTTCCCGTGGTTCGCTCCCGATATTCCTCCAGTGGAATTCTCCTGTCAAGTAAAAAGCGGAGCAGAAAACATGGATTAAGTTTGAGTATGAAATACTCTGAGAGGTATTTAATATTATTTTTGTTTTGTTGAGGTAAATGTGTGAATAGTTGAGAAAATGAGAATAGAATCAAAATTGATTTTGTACTATGAGTTAGACTATATTAACATGGATTGAAGTTGAATTGCATATTGGGTTATCATAAATGTTTTCTCGTTGAAATGAAATTGAAAGTACTGTGACAATGTAATGACCTTTTACCCAAAAGTAAAAATAGACCGAGTATGAGACCATGACTATAAATAACTATATAATGATGTCAGATTGACCGAGCGGATTGATGACAATCGTGAGTCACTAAACATTTCTAATAAATTTCCGTATAAAGCTAATAGGCCAGTAGTACAAATTGACGTTCATATCGACTCAAGAAAAAAAAATTGCATTTGACAAAGACGTTAGTTTTACGTTTACCTACGAGTGTACTGGTGGATTTTGATTATTATAGTTAAATAATAAAACTAGCTTTGACAGATCGAATATTATGATATGGTTTGTTATGCAGTAACAGAATTCTTATTCAAATTAATTAATTTTGTTGGCTTCTTTTTAGTTACTGCAAACAAATTCTTTATGAATAAGTACTCAAAACGTTTAACAAATCCGGGATAAATCCCATCGCATATTGAGTTTATGTGATAAAATAGATGCCTCTAGATAATTTGATATCTCAAAATATATTTTGACATTTTAAGACTTTAGCTGACGAAATACAATGAAATGCCTAACTAATTGTTTTGTTAACAGTATAGGCCGATGACATAAACAATATACCTGACAATTAAATTTCTGTCACTCGATAGAAATACTCAATTGATGTTAAGGCAAATAAACCACCATCATATACTTTTGTTTGAAAAAAAAAAAAAAAATTTTTTTACACAAATAGTCTTCGACGATGACTTTATTTCTATACACCCGGCGAATTTCATTTTTGTTTCTTTTACTGTGAACTAATTATTGATACATTTCTTTTAATTGTATATATTTCAATCTAAAAAGTTTAATGGCAATATTTAAATACTAAAAATCAATGGAATTTTTAGTTTGTTTGTGCACAAAAACAAACATTAGTAATTCATTTTCATTTTACGTCTGTTTTTCGATTTCCTGTTATGCTCTGAACTTGGTTACATGCTCTGAACTTATGTACATGTAAGATAACCTATAGAGTACATTTTGATAAAAGGATGTTTTGATAAAATGATGTTTTGATAAAATGATGTTTTGATAAAAGGATGTTTTGATAAAAGGATGTTTTGATAAAAGGATGTTTTGATAAAAGGATGTTTTGATAAAAGAATGTTTTGATAAAAAGATGTTTTGATAAATGGATGTTTTGATAAAAGGATATTTTGATAAAAGGATGTTTGATAAAAGGACGTTTTGATAAAAGGACGTTTTGATAAAAGGACGTTTTGATAAAAGGACGTTTTGATAAAAGGACGTTTTGATAAAAGGACGTTTTGATAAAAGGACGTTTTGATAAAAGGACGTTTTGATAAAAGGACGTTTTGATAAAAGGACGTTTTGATAAAAGGACGTTTTGATAAAAGGACGTTTTGATAAAAGGACGTTTTGATAAAAGGACGTTTTGATAAAAGGACGTTTTGATAAAAGGACGTTTTGATAAAAGGACGTTTTGATAAAAGGACGGTTTGATAAAAGGCCTTTTGATAAAGAGGACGGTTTGATAAAAAGGACAGTTTGTTAAAAGGACAGTTTGTTAAAAGGACAGTTTGTTAAAAGGACAGTTTGTTAAAAGGACAGTTTGTTAAAAGGACAGTTTGTTAAAAGGACAGTTTGTTAAAAGGACAGTTTGTTATAAGGACAGTTCGATAAAAGGACAGTTTGATAAAAGGTCAGTTTGATAAAAGGTCAGTTTGATAAAAGGTCAGTTTGATAAAAGGTCAGTTTGATAAAAGGTCAGTTTGATAAAAGGTCAGTTTGATAAAAGGTCAGTTTGATAAAAGGACATTTGAAAAAAAAGGACATTATGCGCTGAGATGCAATAGCAAACTGATTTTGATATTGACAGCTCCAAATGCTCTAATAATGAAATGGTTTTTTAAACATTTGAGTATTTCCATGCAATGATTGTAACTTCATTCATTGCTTTAATATTATTTTTCGTTCCTTATTTTTTTTAAATAGTAAAAGAAATGGTTAAATCTTTAGTACCGAAAAAAAAAAAACGGTAAATGGGAAAAAAATATATCAAGATTTTTGTGTAAAGAACGGTTCAGAGTATCAAATAACTACCGAGTACATAGATTGATATAAATACTATATTGAGTACTCATAGAAAAAACACTGATATTTATAAAAAAAAAAAACATTTTGAGGGTTTAAACCCTTAGTCCAAAATTGCCTTTAGAAATATTTTGTATTTCCCAATTTTTTTTCTTTTTGCCAAGTATTACGGTACCGTACAAGAAAAAAAAAAACAATACAGGTGTCCATTGTAAATGTTTGTGTACCAAATATGTTGAACTAGTAAACTAGACATTTAAAATGCATAGTAGCAAATATGTTGGACTGGTAAACAAGACATTTAAGAAGCATAGTAGCTAATATGTTGGACTGGTAAACTAGACATTTAAAAAGCATAGTGGCTAATAAGTTTTATATTATACAAAACCGTTTTTAAGTGCAATGCTTGACTGTTCATACATTTCGATGATATTTTTGCTTTTATATTTGAATCCATTTTCGTTTATTATGTGATAATTAGTTTCTTTGGCTCGACACTAGGACTCTTTCAAGTCATCCCGTACACATGACTAGTTGCGTATTTGTGCAAGGTTATAGTAATAGTCCGCTGTATTGCTTATTTGCAGGGTGGTTTGATTTACTTTGCTTAAAAATGATCTCATTTAAAAATGGTTGAGTTTGATTACTCATTGTCACCGAGAAACTGGAAAAAAAAAACAAAATGATTCCTACTATTTTATTTCTAGATCTAGACGCGTTTTAATTATCATTTGTTAAACCTTAACAGTTGTAAAAGTTATTATAATATACGAGTATATGCAAAAATTACGAATTTATAAACGACTTTGACTGAATATTCATTTGAGACTCGATCCTTGACTTTACGACAAAAAAAAAAAGGGAGTCCGCTAGTCGGTCACTGCCCTGATGTTAGTCTGTAATATCACTGGCAGTGGGTGGTAGGACTAACATTTAATTTGTTGAACCTTAAGAGAAGAGTTGAAGTGCTCTCTATTTACGAGTATATGGAATGTTTACGAATTTTATCAGCTTTAATTATGCCACTATTCTTTGACTTATAAACGACTTTGACTTAATATTCGTTTGGAACTTGATCCTTGACTTAATGACAAAAATTAGTCCGCTGGTCGGTCACTGCCCTGATGTTAGTCTGTAATATCACTGGCAGCGGGTGGTAGGACTAACATGTCAAGGCCAGAGGCTAATTAAACAATGTATACGCTGGTCGGTCCCTGCCCTGATGTTAGTCTGTAATATCACTGGCAGCGGGTGGTAGGACTAACATGTCAAGGCCAGAGGCTAATTAGACAATATATCTGCCGGTCGGTCATTGACCTGATGCTATACTGGAAGTCATGTGCGGCAGATGATAGGTATGGCATGTCAGGGTCAGAGGCTAGTATTTATATATTTACAAATGTGTGTGTATGTGTGTGTCTGTTTATACTTCGAGAGCGAAGTATAAGTCAGTATGGCCGTGATAGATAAGGGATATATTAATGGCTATTTACATAGATAAATATCAATCGTAATAAATAAATTCAGGTAAATATTATACCTGTGTACTAAGGGATGAATATATTTGATGAATTTGTTTAGCCTGTCAATAAATCGTAGACATAATGACCACTTTAATAAGGAATCCTAAATATCACTGTAATGTTGTTAACTGTAGAATATGTGACAGTATTTGTACATTAGAATAACAGAATACGTTATGGCAGAGTAAATTGACATTATAGAAGTAGCTACAGGTTGTTTATATTATAACAATAGCCATGGATATGCAAGTAGCCATGTCTTTATGTCAATTGTATTTTTAGTAACCTGAACAATAATTTGTATCACGGAATAGGTTATGACAAAGTACAAGTACTTACAGTTTATGTTGTAATTAACATGTAAATTACTTAAGATGATTATAACACATTATAAAAGCACCACACAGTATTATAAATGAATTAAAACAATAAATATCCACTGGTCACAAATGTAGGTACTGCTTGAAACGTCAAATGTTGTTGTTGTGATATTTCACTTCTTTTATGTGTGTTTTATCTGTGTAATAGTTTTATTATTATTCCTTTATTTAAATAACATATGTAGTTCTGTGTATTAAATTATTTTATGGGTTAAAGTATAATAATTAGGAATATTTGCGAAGTACCCACATGTTCTTTAATATTCAGTGTATTTGTTCTATAAAAGGACTGACAGATTGTGATCGAGGCTCAGTCTGATTGCAACATTTGTGGATACAGGTACGATCCGATTCAGATTATACTTATTGCTGGTTCTTTTGTGCTGATATCCTATTATTGTGTATTATGTATAGATATTGACTAATAACAATATATTGCAATGTGATATGATTTGATGATTATTGCCTGGTGTGATACTTATCAGCTGTTCTACAGCGATATGGTCGTACATTGCAATAATGTTGTGAATTGGTTATGTTAGAAAGTATCTGTGGTATATTGTATTTAGGATGTATGAAATGTAGTATGGCAAATGTTTATTAGGAGACTGGCTATTATGAAACCTTTGATACAACTAGACCAAACAAGGTTGAAAATATATGATACTTGTCATTTATTCCTTTGTATTATTTACCTCCCTAATTTATTCTATTTCCTATTGATACTATACTGATTGATAAGGTTAGATTGCAACTGATTGGGTATATGATCCAAATATCCTGACACAGTAGTAAGTGTAGTTCTACGATGAGTCGTAGTGGTCTACAATGAGTCGTAGTACTACTACGATGAGTCGTAGGTCTTCTACAAGGAGTCGTAGGACTTCTACGTAGTTCTACAATAAAAGCTTTAGTATTTTATTACAAATTGCTACGACTCCTATGTAAAATCTAACAAGCGCAAGTGCTTGCGCAGACTCTGCTATTCACTCACACTCATAGCCTGATGGGATGGAACTTCGTTACGACCAGAGAGAGGCTAGGTACAGAACCGACGGACGTCTCAAGGTGGTTTCCAGGGCTCCAACCGTGGCTCATCTATGGACCGACAGTGGTACCGTTGCTGAACCTCACAGATATCTCGACCTGCTTGCTCGCCATGGAGCATTCAACAACACTCCAAATGCGCATAACTTGAGCGCAGGGCAGCCGCGCGTGTGACGCGCGGGCCGCAGGTAGCAGCCGCCATTAAAACGTCATTACTGAACGATCGCGATACAGACCGATGACGCACACACGACGATACTAACATATAACTTTATTTAATATTTGTACGTGCTCGATAAGTTACTTTGAATCGAGTTGGTTTGTTCAGTAAACGTATTGTATCTATACATATATAATCACTTGTCCTCACTGACTGACTGATTCATCAATGCCTAGCCTAAATCGTTACAGATACAAACCTAAAATTTTGGCAGTTGATGCCTTTTAAACTGTAGGCATCCACAAAGAAAGGTTTTTTAGAAATTCGTCCCCTAAGGGGGTAACATAGGGTTTGCAAAGTTTGTATGAAACATCGTCAGTTTTGAAGTTAGATCGGCGATATTGTTCTGTTGTATTTAGCTTTTTAGTTTAAAATAAAGAAACAAGTGTCTTTCAGCGTGTCTGGAAAAACAACTCCTAAGGGGCTAAACTAGGGTTTGCGAGTTTGTATGAAACTACGTTACAAGATAGTATGAAACTACATCAGTTTTAAAGTTAGGTCTGTGAAATTTCGCACTTAGATTTTTGATATGAATTAAAGAAACATGTATGTCAACGACTTTTGAAAATCAACCCCTAAGGGGGTAAAATAAGGGTGGTAAGTTTGTTTGAAACTCCGTCAGTATTGAAGTAAGATTTATGAAATTTGCTATGTGGCGTTTTACTTTAAAATAAAGAAGAAAGTGTTTCAGCGTCTCTAGAAATTCAAACTCTAAAGGGGTTAAATAGACGTTGCAAGTTTGTATGAAGCTTTTAAAAAAGCTTGTGCATGTGCCAAAGCTTTACATATAAGTAGAAATAGTAAAAAATCTGATAATAAAATAAAAACCACTTGGAATATTATTAATTCGGAAAGCGGACGGGCAAAGCCTCGGGATAAAAGCTTTGAATTATTAATAAACAATAAACTGTTACTGACAATTTAGACCTAGCACAAACCTTCAATGATTTCTTTGCTGACAGACCAGCTCCTTGAACGCTTGCCCAGATAAAGTCGAATCACTCTTGAGAGATAATGTGGATTAATGCAATGTACCATTTGCTTTTAAATATATATACACCCCAGTGAAATAATTAAAATATTCAAGTCACTTAATTTAAAAAAATCTGGTGATTTAGGGGGTATTTCAGTAAAATTAATTCACAGTATAATTACTGGCATAGCGCCACAGTTATCTATAATTTTTTATCAATGTGTTGATACCGGCATGTTTCCTGATCTGATGAAACATAGTAAAGTAATACCATTATTTAAATTCAGATCAAAGAATGACCCTAGTAATTTTAGACCAATATCCATCCTGCCAGCTATTAGTAAAATTTTCGAAAAGGCCATACTTATGCAGTTAGAATCACACTTTAATTTTAATAATCTACTGCATCACGATCAATATGGTTTCACATAGGGTCGCTCTACAATTGATGCAGGTACTAAGCTACTGAAACATATTTTTAGTGGCTGGGAAAATTCACAGGATGCCATTGGAGTGTTCTGTGATCTTTCTAAAGCTTTTGATTGTGTGGCACATAGGACACTTCTGCTGAAACTTAGGCATTACGGTATTAAAGGTGCAGCGCTAGATCTACTTGCCTCTTATCTGAGTGAAAGAATTCAATATGTTGATATAGGCGGAGTACGGTCGTTTGGATCACCAATTAGTATGGGCGTGCCTCAGGGATCAATACTCGGTCCCTTCTTATTTTAGGTATATATTAATGATTTACCATTTTATATTAAAAACTTTTGTGACATCATTCTATTTGCTGATGACACTTCTCTAACTTTTAAAATTGATCGTAAACTAGAAAATTTTGAGAAAATAAATATAACACTCGCGCTAGTTCAAGATTGGTTTACAACGAACAACCTACTTCTAAATCACAAAAAAACTAAATGTACTAAGTTTAGTTTGCCACATGTGAAAAATACTTATACGAGTATAATTTCAAATAATGAGGTGATTAGCTTGGTCGACTCAACAGTTTTTTTGGGAATTACATTAGACAGTAGGTTACAGTGGGGCACCCAAATATCATGTCTCGCAGGAAAACTCAGTTCTGCAGCGTATGCTGGCAGCAAAGTTGGACAGCTTACTAACGTAGAAACAGCTCGACTAGTGTATATTGCTATGGGGCAAAGCGACTGATAAACAAACTATTTTTTTTTTCTTCAAAAACGTGCAGTGCGTGCGATATATCAACTAGGAACACGAGTTTCCCTTAGAGAAAAGTTTAAAGAGATAGGCATTATGACAGTTGCATCACAATATATACATATATATGCAAACGTTATGTTTGTAAAACAAAACTTACATTTATATAACAAAAATAGTGATATTCACTCTGTGAATACAAGAAATAAGCACAAATTGGTAGGTTAATATCATGTAAGAAGTAAACTCGAGACTAGCTCATGTGTCTGGAATCCTCATGCTGTATGAGGATTTCAGACACATGAGCCAGAGTGAATATCACTATTTTTGTTATATAAATGTAAGTCCCAGGCTCTAGTACTTGAAAAGGTACAAAAGACATTTCTCAGATACCTTCATAAAAGAGTTTATTATTTCTTTCCCTACATGTACCCTACTAACTACCTCCTGAGGATATTAGGCTTTAACTCTTTGGAGGTAAGACGAGGCCTGAATCAGCTCATCATAGCCTGTAAAGTTCTACATGGACGAATCGAAAGCCCAGAGCTCCACTCTCTATTCTGTAGACTATACGTACCTGACAGATACCTCCGACACCGTGAGAGCCACCGACCTAATCTGTTTGCGAGGCATGTAGAACTGTCGCCAGAGCAAAATCCCCCATATGCCGCACTCTAGAGGTGCTCAACGCCCTACTGTCTGCCAACCCTGAGACTGATGTGTTTGCCGACGAGTGGGCAAAGATCATGCAAGTAGCTCTAACGTATTGCGAGAAAAGATATATGAGAGAGTCTACTATTTCATATTAATTTGTAAATGTTATGTATTATTAAATTTATTAATGTGACGGCGCCTTACAGAAATGTCAGTGTCAAGAGTGACGTGAGCTGTCAATGTCACTCTAGCGGAGCGTCGTGTCTATGGTAGCGGGGCGGCCATCTTAAAGACTTCACTTTTGTTCGAACGGCCGCGAGCGCACCACGTCTGCGACGAATCGCTATCTATCGGGTTAATCCATATAGATTTTAACTTAGTTAGTGTTTATTGTAAAGCCTGCAATTACCGTGTGATTATTTGCGACATTATTTCGTGTAAAATTATAATCATTTGAAAAAGTGTAACGGTTTTATTTAAAAGTTACTGTATCCGAAATAGTTTAAATTGTGAAGCAAGTTAAAAAGACGTTGTAGCCGAAGTGAATAGTTGTTTCTGTTACTCGACCACGTGCCCACGATGAATCCTGACGAAGGCCCTTCCTGCGCTTATAAATGTATTTGAATATTTTGTAAATGTTATTTTTTGATTGCCTCTGTGGCGCGGTGGGAGTGTATCCGACTGCTACGCAAGAGGTCGTGGGTTCGATCCCCACCCAGGATAAAACTTTGTGTGATGAGCACGATGGTTTATTCTGTGTCTGGGTGTTATTTATCTATAATATGTATGTATTTAGAAATATATAAGTATGTTTATCAGTTGTCTGGTTTCAATAGTACAAGCTTTGCTTAGTTTGGGATCAGATAGCGTTGTGTGAGTTGTCCCAAGATATTATATATATAGATATTATTATTATATATTGTTTGTTATAGTTTAATTTTTTTTTTGTATAATGTGTTTAGTTTTAAGTTAATTAATGTAATTGGTGATGTACCGTTTTAATTAACTATAAATAAAAATAATAAAATAATAAAAATAATAGGCTTCATAAAACTCATAACTCATTCATGGGACTAGGTGTTAAATTTTTCAATAAAATTCCAGTCAGCATATCGAGTCTACCAGTAAATAAATTTAAGAATGTAGTCAAGAGACATCTTATACAAAGAGCTTACTATTCAATCGATGATTATTTAACTGATAAAGATAAATGGATGTAGTTCGTTGCTCCCTATAAATGTATTTTGTTGTATAGTTTGCATTTTACTAGGTGAATATTGTTGTCACAGTTTGATAATGTTACTGTACTAGTTAAGAAAACGATTTCCTTTTGTAAGTAAAGATTCTGCGTGATAAATTACGGCCATTCTTTTCTTTCTTTTGAAAAACATGTATACTTATTTATTAAGTAGCAGTAAATTGGCCAATATTTAAGCACATAAAGTTTTTACATCGTAAGTGAATGCTCCTACTATGTTGTACCCATTGAGGCTGATGTATCCGATCTCGTGTACTCTTCTAATATTATTGACCTCTTTTTTTGCATCAGTCCTCTAATATGGTGTATAATATAGTGGTGGCAGCACCTTACCTGCATATACAGTTTATAAACAGAGAAACATTGTAAACATTGGCAATTTGAAAAGAGTGGCCACGAGTTTTTATTGCCTGTTCTTTTTTCGGGCTTTACTTATTGTTTGCGAACAGGCATTACAAGTAAATGTAGAATCGACTTTTCACAAGTGTAGTATTTTGCTCCCTAAGTGAATAAATCATATTTATTATTATTTATTATTATTAAAGCTCCATCAGATTTAAAGATAAATCTGGAAAATAATCGTATTTGACTTTGTGGTTTAATATAAAGAAACACAAGTGCAATGTAGCTGGGCGGTGTAAGCATGCGTAGCGAGGGTGTGGACCGGAGTGAGTGTTTCCACCGGAGATGTGTTAGGTGGTGATAGGCCGCTGAGCGATGCGGGTATGTGTAGTGACGCTGTCAAACGGTGCGTGGATGTACGGTGCGAGAGTTTTTTCGCTAACGTCCGGCCCTAGCATACCTACATCCTCCGCAATACATCCCTAGCACACATCCTTCCCATGTTTTGTATCTTTAAAACCTTGCTCCGCTGAGCCATTTTATTACAGCTGCGCCGGTTGAGACATGAACAAACATATGCAAAGGCAGCCTTAATCCGACATCGACACGTTAGCGAGCGTCAGCGAGCTCAGCGCAAACTTTCGAACTGTTAAGTGAGCTTAGGGCCGCATGCCTAAGTGCGCTTGGGGGCCGGCTATTGTAACGCCTCGGCAAGTGTCGCTCAATGAAGTCTTGCGTACTAAGGTAACCTGCGGCCTCTCTTGCATCAAATGATCAAAGAAGCCATTGAGCGAGCTGGAACTGCAGCGGCTTTCTTAAAATTCAGTGAGTAACAGAAGGGCACAGTTTCCGGCGGTGTGTTGACCTACAAGTCACTGCGCGAGTAGGCGGGCAGCGCAACCTTTAAAATCATTGCGCAGACAGAGAGGCGCAGCGCAAAAATAAAACCCCCTAAGCGACCAGGAGCAGGGGTCGAGCCTTAGAGCTGGTGAACACAGAATGAACTTAGAAGCAGATGAGCGAGCTGGTGCCGCGTGGGACACAGCGTGAAAAACTGCGTGGACAACGAGTTCCAGCCCAAACATACATTCAGTCAAAAAAATTGCGTGAATGGATGAATAGGTTATGGCGCGGAGTTAAAGTTGTATTTGTTATTTAGATTAAATTGCCGTGCTGTTTTTAGTTAGATCATATCTAGCATGTATTACGAATTTAATAATGGACAAAAATATCGAAGAATAGGTTCGTTTAAAATTTTGCATCGCCAATAGAATTTTTTGTTCGGGATCCCTGAAAATGTTACAAAAGGCTTACTCATGTTACAAAAGGTGAATCGGATTTATCAAAAACACGTGCTTATAAGCGTTCAAAAGCGTCAGGATGTGATGGAAGATTCCCCTCGCTCTGGTAGGCCATCAACGCCTTCAACTGAAGTTAACACTGCAAATGTGAAGGAAATAGTGACTGGAAATCCTCATTCCAGTTTAAGAGAAATAGTTTCTGTGAACTTTCTGTCTCGTCAATCAAAGTCAATCCGTACCATTTTAAATAATTAATTGGGTATGAAACATGTTGCCACTGGACCAGCCGCAAAAGAGCTCAATTTTCTCCAAAAACTCAACGCATAAGAGTCGCCGAGGACATCTTGGAACGAGTCAATTCCGACCCAACATTCATGAAATGCATTGTTACTGGTTTTGGGTTAAGAGTTAGATATATACCTTATTCACCAGATGTGGCTCCAGCGGACTTTTTTCTTTTTCCTAAACTTAAATTACCACTTCGTGGCACTCGTTTTCATTCGGTAGAAGACCTCTCAAAATTCGCGGCGAGAACTGAACTCAATTCCGAAAGAAGTGTTTAAAATGTTTTGATGATTGAATTAATCGTTGGCGTAAGTGTAACATTTCTGAAGGGGCATACTTTAAAGGCGATAAAATAACTAACATTTTGTGTATTATTGATCGTTTTCCGGTACTTTTTTGACAGAGTAGTAGAAGAGAGAGCATCAGCGCGATTTTAAAATTTCCTGCATGTACAAAGGACCGCCACGTAAACTTTGAAGTCACTGCGCACGCTGAAGGACACAGCGTGAACTTAGAAGTCCTTGAGGAAACTTCGACGAATGGACACGAATGGACGACATAGAGGAATTACGCGGGCGGAGGTCGCCAAAATGCCATTGCAGGGGCGGTTGGTGCGCAACTGTTACCATTATGCGAATGTGCAGCACCAAAGATATAAAACAGACAGAGAAACTAATTTTAAGAGCCGAGGGTTCGATCGACGAACCTGAAAAGTATAATTTTTATCGACTCAACTGTTGGTATTTACTAAGGCATTCATAATAATTAATAATAATAATAATAAGAAGAGAGGCTCGCGTTAGACGGTTGGATCAAGGACTTGATGTAAAAGACAGTACTTCTGGACACGGCTCGCATAGTAAGGAGGTTCCTTTTACTGGGGCCGTAACCACCAGTAGCTTGGTCCCTGTTCCCGATGCCGGTGCACCATTAAACCAGTGCATAATATCATTATACAAGTACATATCTCACAGATTTTTATGTGTGTCATTCGTGTGGACAATTAATTATTTTAATGTTAATATGGTCTTCGTACAACAAAAATGGCGCACATTTAATATGACGACCAGCTACGACTAAAGGTAACCCTTCATTAAATGAATGAAAAATAAATAATAATTTATTTTAATGATCGTCGTGACGTGTAGATGTGGAAGTTCAGCAATTACATCGAATGTTTCTTTAATGGAGGCGCGTAGGCGGCTCGAGTGTCGGAGTAATGCGGCGGCAGCGCTCGGCGCGCGGAGCGGCCCGCCACCGGCACGTCGTTAAATCAGCCCACCGAGCGTGAACCGACGTGGCACCATGACACAGGACACACGACACACGGGACGTGGACGTGATACAGGACACGGTACGATAATCTTCACTCAAAGTGATAAATACGTTTTTGCCTATTCAACACCTGACAGACACACCTATTATACATTGCGCACTTAACCAGAATTTCGTGACTAATTGCAATCGTTTTTTTTGGGTATCGTACAGCGATAAACAAAAAAAAAATCTTTACAATCATACAAGTAACACAAAGTGGTATCGCGTAAAGGAATCGACCCCACAACATTATACAGCAGTCGCGCACTATCCCACTGTACTATTAAGGTAGTCATATAACTTCTGACTAGTAAAAACTTGACAGAATAAGGAGTAAAACAATCACAAATGACGGTGACATATATACAGGAGGAACATTTCCACAACCGTAAGTAGCAATGGGACCAAGAGAAACAGTTCTTCCTCGTGGTCCCATTAAGGGGACAAAACCCTGGATCCACAAGAAAACAGGGGTGGTACGTAGGGTAATTATCCTAATAAAGTAATATTATTATAAATGCAAGGTGACTCGATTAGAAGGGGTTCGTCGTAAAACATCGGTGTGGTGGTGTAATTTTTCCCTTGTCGTGTGGTAGAATGGAGACAGCGGTACATCGAGGTGCGGGCTGCAGGCTGGAGGGCTCGCGAGCTTCGTTCAAAGAAATAGTGCAGAGAGCCGCGCCGCCGCGGCGATCACACCGGCATACACTATCGGCCTGGATTTGGGACTCAATCATACCTATCGTCAGATGTGGGAGAGACCCAGCAAACAAAACTGTAACAGCATGGAAAATAAGGAAATAGTTACTGCGTTTCAATAGTAACATTCTAATAATTTTTGTAACTCAAACAGAAAATATTTTTTTTTTATGGCAACTATGCCGGTGCCGACAATTCTGCCAATGTCAGATGTGTGATGGAGGAACTCGTAGTTTTGGAAAAAAATTGTCGTTGAACTAATTGCGAAGTTAGTAAACATACCAACAATTAAAATAATCTATAATAATATTATAAAGCTGAAGAGTTTGTTAGTTTGTTTGTTTGAACGCGGTAATCTCAGGAACTACTGGTCCGAATTGAAAAATTATTTTTCTTTTGGGTAGCCCATTTATCGAGGAAGGCTATAGGCTATATAACATCACGCCAATAGGAGCGGAGCAGCAATGAAAAATGTTGCAAAAACGGGGAAAAAGTACGCATACAAGTTGCGCGGGACAGCTAGTGCTTTATAAAACTAAACTTGTCATAGAACGTTGACAGAATTGACACCAATGTTTGTGACACAACACAATCTACGCTTCTATCTATAATTAGTATTTTAAAGAGGTAAGTTTGTGAGGTTGTTGGAGGTAATCTCTTTTGATTTTGCTTTTTTTTTGTTAGAAAAACGACTCCCGCAGTAGGGTACAAGCTATGTGTCGCGGGGACTTTACAAACATAAAAGTCACGGACACAAATTACATCCAGACTCGGAACAACAATTTGTGAATCACACAAAGTGGTGTCCCGTATGGGAATCGAACCCACGACCTCTTGCGTAGCAGTTGGATACACTCCCACAACGCCACCAAGGTAGTTACTACCACACGAAAATTCTTTTACCCCAATCAAATGTAGTCATCGGTCAGTATTGGCAGTGTTCGAGTACCTAGTGTACAGCACGGGTGTACAAATAACTGGTCGAGAGTGTACTATACTCCAAGTATTTGAGCTTTAACCTGGGTGTGAGTCGTCAAGTGTTCAGCTCCTCACAGAGCTATTACCGGCTACATGTGGCGGCTCGTTACTACTTCTAAAAGAACGATACAACTCACTCGAGGCTCGTTGGCGGCGAGCAACCACAAAATACCGAGAGTATAGAAGGGAACCTTCGTATGTTTCTCGCTCGAGCAACGCACAAATAGGCATCGTTTACGGACGCGGAATAACAGACGAGCGATGTCTTTGTATGCGTTGTACAAAGATTGCCTTCCGTACTCTTGGTTAATTGTGGTGCAAGTGTTGAGTGCGGCGTGTGATGCGGCTGAACTGCAGCCACTGCAGGCGACAGGCGGCCACCAGCGAGTTATGTTACAATCTACTATGTACGGGATTAACTTGTATTGTGGGTTTTTTTTATTTCTAGACGAACAATCAGTAGTTCAGTAAGTCTTTATTTATCGAGGGTAAGAAACAGCCAACTAGTCAAATAGTTTGTAATACAAATATACTGCGTTGATAAGGACGACACCATTTTTTAAATAATATATTAAAAAGGATAGGGAGACTGTATTTACGTTATTATATCGCTATGTGATAGTCAGTTCATTTTAGCTCACATTATTTTATCTACGCAATATAAAAATATACAGCCCCAAGTACATTATATATATTAAAAAAATATTCACACATTACTTTTAAAAACTTGACTTTACAATAATAGGCGTGAAATAATAAAATATTATCTGCCAACACAAAAGCTCGACGTAGTCTCGTCACGACGAGTTCGTACTCTCTGGTATTGTTAATCCCTGTTTTTAATATAAAAAACAAACAGCGCGTTGGTTTAATACATTAACGTGTGACGTATATTTGTGTACGTAGGGATGGTACATTGCGGTGCATAATGATAATGTCAGGTATCCACCAAAATAGCGTGGAACGGTAATGTCGTTAACTTAATTATTTAAAGAGTTTAGTGTCATAACTTCATAATCATAAGATGTAGATCATGCAAGCTTGAAATATGGAACCAATAGATATGGTTTCTGCGAGAGAGTAAGACCGACGACCTAAAGATCGACGCACCGGATGTGGAAGGTAGAGGACCGGGTGTTGTGACGTAACTTGGGAGAGGAGGTAGTGGAGCGGTCCACTGCGGGACGTAGGCCTTGCCACCTGCAAGGTTCGTACTTTTAGAAAGTTAACGGAACGGACGAACGAACAATAAAATGTGAACGGCCAACAACGTATAATAAAAAGTTATACTTAGTAATTCTAAAAAAAGGATTATTCCCAGTAGTTCCATGAAGCCAGTTCCACGTGGAACTTATGCAACTCATTAGTTCCATACATGGAACTAATGGGAATAGGTACTTGTAGCGGAAATATAAACCCAGAAGTTCCATGAACAATTTATAACCTGGTTGCTTAATATTAAGTAGGTACATGAAACCTTTTCCTTGTTTTCTTGTGCTATTAAAAATATATGTACACGAATGCGTCATTTGTCTCATTAGCTAGTTGTCATTGTTGTTTATTGCATTCAAATTGTGCAAATAATTGCATAAAATGAGTGAGATGACAAAAAATTTCACTGAGGATGATTCTATAAAAATCATCACTCGTGGACGTGGTTTTGTTTTATGTCACGGAGGATTTGAATATTATTGCCACACTACATATAAACTGGGCAAATCTCTATGGAGATGTGCGAAATATAAATCCAAAAAATGCATTGGGAGTGTAACCCTTTCACAGGTGAGTAAAAGTAAAGGATAAAATCATACAAACTGTAGCTCTTGTGGGTGTTTTTACTAAGTTCTATTATTTTATGTTTTATTGTAGGACAAAAAAAAAATATTGAAAATAAATAACCATAATGAAAATTGTACTCCTGATTTTAATCAATCTATAATGAATGAAGTCATTAATGATTGTGTGGAAAACGCTATTTTAGCTCGAGAAACTGTACCAGCTGCTTATTGTAAAATCGTAACAACTATGAAGGACAAGGGTTTGGATTTGGTCAAAAAGTTACCGAACTTTAATAACATTAAATCATCTATTTATAGGAGGAGAAATAAAACAGCAGGAGTAAAAAAGATGGCTTTTAAAATTTTGACAGAAGTGGAAGTGTCGTCAAAATTTTCAGATTTTTTGTTAGCCGACTATAAATTTCAGGGTGGTTGTATATTATTATTTTGCTCGAGAGAGTCAAGACAACGCTTGGGAGAATTAAAAACGTATTTATGTGATGGTACTTTCAAGGTATGCCCGAAACCCTTCGAGCAGTTGTACACGATACACGGCGACATAGGTAGTAACTCAGAGCATACTAATGTTATTCCATTAATTTACGCTCTCTTGCCGAGAAAAAACAAAGAAACCTATATCACAATGTTAAATTTAATAAAAAGCCAGGTGCCAAATTGGGAACCTAAAAAGATTATAACTGATTTTGAATTCGCCGTTATAAAAGCTTTCAACTATGTCTTTCCTAAAGCTGAACATCATGGTTGTTTTTTTCATTATACTAACGCTATTTGGAGAGAAGCTAAATCTTTAAATTTAATGAAACAATATGATTTAAGAAAAATTGTTAGTCTATGTAGTGTGTTACCCTTACTTCCGGAAGAGAAAATAAGAGAAGGTTTTACATATACAAAAAATAAAATTGTAGATATGGGGATAGCAAACAAAAGTTTAGAAAAATTCATCTCCTATATGGAAAAATATTGGATGAAAGATAATTTTATTAAATCATGGTGTTCTTTTGGAGAGCAACACAGGACAACCAACACGTTAGAGGGTTGGCATAATAAATTAAATAGTAACTTTAAAAGGAGACCACAAACAATTCATCAATTAATTTTAATTTTAAAAGAAGATTCAAAATTCTATGATGTGCGTGCTATACAGTTGCAAAATAATATGACCCCAAGCAAAAGAAAGGAGAATACGATTAATAAAGATATTTACATTCACAATTTGCAGATGAAGTTAGTAACAGGAGAAATATGTGTTGGTTATTTTTTAGAACAGTTACGTTAGACATTTGGAGGTTAAATAAATTGCGTAGTTTAAAAATTAAGATAATTTTGTTTTTACAAATATAAATATTTAAAATTAAATAATTTTTATTACAATAATGTCAGAGGTAAAAGTAGTATAAAATTGCATGGAACAGATGGGACAAAATTCATATATTGCAAGGTTACAAAAGTTCCATGTGGAACTGGCTTCATGGAACTACTGGGAATAATCCTAAAAAAAGACTACCTGTAATGTTAGAAGTTGTAGTAATTAATGTTATTGTTTATGTGGCACAATGTGGTACCATCAACAAACATCAATAAGAGCCTCCCTAGTATTTAAGATGGTAGCTGTTGCCCGTGGCTTTACTCGCACAAGCTAAACTATTACAAAAACGATTACAAGCACATTAAAATATTTACTATTTATTGCAATTATATTATTATTGAGTATTGGCACATTTATCATCAGTCGGCATCAATCAGCGCACGAGCGTAGACACGCTCACTTAGATTGCGAGTTATCTATACCTACCCCCAAAATTAGTATAACTCTATTAAAATGGTGAAGTGTGTTAAATGTGTAAAATTAATTAGTAAAAAGTCCCCCGGGCTACAATGTGGAAAGTTTAGTAAGTGGCTCCATGCTGCTTGTGCATTAATAACCCCGGATCAGTTGCTTGTGTTTAACTCAACTGACTCCGTAGATTGGAAGTGCAAAACCTGTGCCGGTGGTAGCAAACCGAAACGAGTATCGTGCATCATGCCTGAAAATGAGTGCGAAGAAAATTCGGACACCGAACATGCCCAAACACCCAGTAACAGCAGTACTATGACACAACAAATGATACGGGAGCTACGTGTCGAGGTGAGAGAAATTATCAGAGAGGAACTACAACGCTCATTGAAATTCTACTCGGATAAAATTGATGAATACGAGTTGAAGATTAAAACCTATGAAACCGCTATGAAAGACGTGGAAAATAAGTGTACTGACCTCCAAAATCATCTCAAAAATATGAACATCAGACATGAGATTCTCGAAAATAAAACTAACCAACTTGAGCAGACCAGAATTTCAAACCAACTAGAAATATGTGGAATCAAAGAGACAGAGGGAGAGAACACGGTCGAAATCGCAAAGAAGATCGCCATGAGTATTTCGCAAAATCCAGAAGATATAGTCAAAGTATACAGAAAAAAGAATACCCGCAAAAATGTGCCGAAACAAAAATTACCGTCTGCTATAACAGTGATTCTGCGAGAAGGAAACCGGGATATCTGGCTGGAAGCTGCGAAATCAAAAATACTATCTGTCGCTAGCGTAGGACAAAACGGATCGGACAAAGTATATCTTCGCGAGAGTCTGACACCAGCTACCGCCTTCTTGTTATGGAGAACTAAAGAAGAACTCAAAGGCAAATTCGACTATATATGGTGCAAACACGGCAATATTCTTATCCGCAAAAACGAAAATGAAAAAAATATACAAACAATACGTTCCCTACTAGACATTGAAAAGGTAAAATCATCGCATAAAATGTAAGTACCTAATCTGATTTTATTTTTCCCCTTCTTTTATTCTAAATGTTATAATTAAGCATTTACAAACACTTTGATATAACGTAATGGACACAACTTATCATAATATAAATGAGTTAAATTGTCAAACATGGGATGACTTTACCTATAAAATACCAGATGCCGAAAATGGTTTGTTTATATTACATGTAAACATAAAATCAATCAAAAAAAACTTTGCGCAGTTAGAATATACTGTCCTGAATAGCAAATACACAGTTCATTTAATATCGATAACCGAAGCTAATATAAAAAATGACATAATGCAAATGTATGAACTACCTGGCTATATAATGTATTCGGAATTAAGAACTCACAGAAAAGGAGGTGGAGTGCTGTTATATGTGCACAATTCCATAACATTTGACAGACATAACAATTATTGCGTAAAAGAATTCGAATACATCACTGGAGAGATAAAATCCGGTACTAATTTCACAATGGGAGTCAGTGTTATCTATAGACCCCCTGACACTAATAAATCTCGTTTTGTTTTGGAACTGCACACATTATTATCATCTTACACTGTCAAACAGAATTATTTAGTTATGGGCGATATGAACATTAACATCAAAATGATTAACACTGATACCAAACGTTATTTGGATTCATTGTGCACCCTTGGTTTTATAAGCGGAATAAACTCATACACTCGCAGCGAAAAATATCGAAACCGCATAACCGAATCATGCATCGATCATATGCTTATCAGAAACGTAAGTTCTAATATTTTTACGACGGCGGTAGTTCACAGCGCACCGGCCGACCACTGCATTACCGGCTGCGCGATCACAAATGCGCCTGGTGGGAGTAACCTACGAGTATATTCTCAGAATAACGAAATCGCGATTATTAACGAACAGATGGTACGCAGTGAACTTAGTAGTGTTGATTGGAAAGCATTATTACAGTATACCGACCCAAATGAAATTGTAAATGACATTTATACGAAATTTGCTGATATATACAATAAAAGTAAAATAACTTGTACAATTAATACAAATAATAGGAAATCCTGTAGCTGGGTTAATGAAAAGTTGAAAAAAATGTGTAAAAAACGTGATGAATTGTATGATATATGGTATAGAGATAAACCAAATCCGGAAAAGAGATTATTATATAACAGATATAGAAATAAAACAAATAAATATACACAATATATAAAAAATAAAAAAATTATGTCCGAGGTGTCTGAAAATTTTGGTAATACTAGAAAACTGTGGTCTATAATAAATAATTTAACAGGCAAAATAATGCAATGCGTGGACGATTTTTTACTAAAACATTTTAAAACAAATCCTATTACCTTAGCAAATAGATTTGCTACAGAATTTGATAAAAATACTAAAATTATTAGTAACTTTTGTAATAATAACATTTTAGACCAAACTTCATACCAACTGATTCCGGATAGATCGATTAGAGTTAAACCAGCATGTGAGGAACAGGTGAAATATATTATCGAACATATACACCGTAAAAAAAGCCCAGGGTATGATGGAATCCGAGCCAAAGACATTTTGTATGCCTCGGACCATTTAATACCGATCATTACACACTTAATAAATAGTTGCTTAAAGACTGGCATATACCCTGATCTTTTGAAAATAGGAGTGATAAGACCAATCTATAAAAAAGGTAAACATGATGATTGTAATAATTATCGTCCCATCACTATACTCTCATGTATCGATAAAATTTTGGAAAGATATCTAAGTAACCAAATCAATGTATACTTGCAAAACAACAACATTGTTAATAAAAATCAATTCGGCTTTCAAAAAAACAAAAGCACAGTTCAACTTCTGTATAAATTTACAAACGAAATAAATAGTTATTTGAATGATAAAATGCATGTACTAGCACTATTTATTGACTTCAGCAAGGCATTCGATATGCTCAATTATGATGTGCTTTTTGACAGACTGTCGCGAAATGGTATACAGGGTCCCCTACTCGATCTACTGAAAAACTATCACAAACACAGATACACGACTGTAAAAATCCTAAATCAATATAGCAAAAAAATCTTAACTTCTAAAGGCACGGCTCAGGGGTCCATAATTGGGCCTACTGAATACTTATTATATGTAAATGACATGACAAATGTAATACATTCAGGCTCGGTATACCAATTCGCGGACGATACATGCTTGTTAGTCGCTCACAAAGATATCGACATTGCACAACAATCTCTGCAGTCCGACTTCAACCAGCTGTGTAAATGGGCACACGATGTGGGTCTAGTAATAAACGCACAAAAAACAAAAATCATTCACATACGCTCATCACACAATAAAGTGGCGACCGAACCCGTAATCGTGGCCCACGAGCATGACTGCTTGCATAGGGCTGCTAGTAGTTGTAAATGTTTAACACTAGAAGTTGTTGACAAGCACATGTATATTGGTCTCATCATTGACAGCCGACTTTGCTGGGGTCCACATAAAGATCATATATGCAATAAATTGAGGTCCCTTATTGGCAAATTTAGCATATTAAGAAATCAGCTTCCATACAAAATACTCAGGATGTTATACATGGCGCTAGCGGACTCTGTTGTCAGTTATGGACTAAGCAGCTACGGTAGAACGTATATTACATACTTGAATGAGATCTATCACTTACAATTAAGATTATTGAAAATTATAGTTCCCAAACATATAAAAAGAAAGTGTAAAGATAATGAAATTGAACTTTTTAGATATTGTAATGTAATGAATATATATGAAAAATTTGAATTTAATACACTTACAGAAAACTTTAAACCCGAATTATTAATTGAAAAGATAAGACCGAATTACTTAAGAACATTAGAAGTTAAAAATAAGTTTAAATTACCTAAGACTCACAATTTGTACGGTGAAAGAATTGATGACTTTATAATTCCTAGCCTTTTGAATAAGCTTCCGTACAAATTGCAAACATTGTACAAAACTGTTCAGAAATCTTTTAAATATAACTTAAAAAAGTACTACCTACCTTATATAAATAACTAGCGGTCCCGGCTAACTCCGTGCCGCAACGCATTTTTTGTGTTAATTTTTCCAATTTTTGAATAGTTATTCTGCCATTTGGGACGGAGACAAATCCAACAAATCAAAGATCATGAAAATCGCCCTACCCATTGTTGAGTTATAAGTGTTGGAACAAACCCGACTTTGTTTTATATAATAAATATAGATATAGAAAGATAGATATAGAAAATGTAAAAATAAATTGTATATTGCACGGCTCCTGTTACCCAGATAGACCCTGTGAGGTCTTCGTGGTACAGATATTGTGTAAATAATTGTATTATTATGCATTTTAAAAAATAAAAAAAAAAAAATAAAAAAAAAAAAAATTACACGGTTAACGTGCTTTATTTACTTTATAATTGCTTGACGTTTCGACCAAGTTGCACCGGCCGTGGTCACAAGCGAACTGTCGCAGCGATGTTATGACTCCGTAAGGCCGATGCGAAACGTCAAGCAATATTATGGTAAATAATGCGCCTTAATTCCCGTATAATAAATAGTTATAAATTCAACTCAACTTCAATTTTAACAATCTGCTCTCTTGAGGTTGAATATTAAACATTTCTCCCTGTGTGCCAAGTTTCACGTTTCGAGCTTTAGTATTTAGTCTTTTATACAAAAAGGGGGAAAAAGCTGATGTTTAATTACAATTTTACCAATATTTTCGAAAATATTTGAGAGAGTATATGTTTGTTGTTGTTGTTAGAAACACGTATTTTAGCGTGTGAATCGAAAGCGAAAGCCGCGGACGACCGCTACTACGCGAGAAAGTTACATAATTTGATGGGAAACATAATATTATTGTAAAAACCGAACAAGTGAATGTCGGGCCACGCACAATGTAGGGTTCCGTAGTTCCCCATACGAATAATGCTAAGACGCATTATTCGTATGGGGACGCATTATTAGAAGTGGGTTTTCCGTTGTTTTTTGTTTAATAATAATAACGTTAGATGTATTTAATAATAATTTTCAATTGAATTTTCATGAAACTATCGTTACTTCTCATTTGATCAGCTGTTACTCGTAAATTTGTAAAGACTACTTAGCTGTAACATTATGGAATCAAAGGTCAATAAATTGTCCACAATCTTACCTTGAAAACCGATTTGAATGTGTTGAAGTATCTCAATTAAGCGAAAGTAACTTATTGTGTTACAGTAGATAGACCACAGCACAAGCCTAACGCATTTGGCGTACCTCAGGAAAGCGTTTTGGGTCCGCTTCTCTTTCTAGTTTATATAAACGACTTACCTGACGTCACAAATCATAAAATCGTACTATTCGCAGATGATGTTTTGATCATAGTAACCACTAATAACAACATGAAACTGACATTTGTACCACATTAACATTAATTATTAATTGGTTGAATGATAATTGTCTGCAAGTAAATTTAAGTAAGCCATACATCATGAATTTTAATAATTATAAAAATAATGTCATTAACGTCAATTGCAATGGAAATACCTTATTAATCGCGAAGAGTGTAAAGTTTCTATGACTCATGATTAATACCAAATTAGATTGGAAGAAGCATGTAGAAAAGGTGAGCAATAAAATAAACGGATTTTCATTTGCTCTATATGTATAAATTAACAAAAGTCACAAATATTAGGACTGCAACCACAGCCTACTTTGCCTATGTACAGTCTGTTCTTCGTTAAGGTCTTTTAATTTGGGGAAATAGTACAGATATCCACAAAGCGTTTATTGCACAAAAGCGTTGCATAATAGGTCAATAAGGTCAATATGTAACATAGCCCAGATGTATCATGTCGTCCCTATTTTAAAATGGTAAAATTGCTTCCACTGCCTTGCCTTATTTGTTAACACTCAAAAGAATATACACATGCAAAAAATGTACGCGAAGGGATAACATTAGAAATCTTGATGGACTTGTATTAGACATTGTACCTAGAACTAATCGGTTACAAAAAACTGTAACGCCAAGTGTATAAACATTTATAATAAATTACCAAGTCACTTGAAAGCCCTACCTCCAAATAAATTCATACCAGCCTTAAGTTGTTAGCTACTGGAAAACACGTTTTACTTGCTCAAGGAATTTTTTGGTGGTAGACTATGAACTAGACAAATATTTTTTATTTAGTGACAGAAACTATTTATTTACTATTGTAATAAGGCAATTTCATTATGGTAAGGACATTTAATAATTATTGATTAATATTTCACTTTTTTTTCATTTTATCAATTCGTTAATTATTTTATTACTCGTAGTATGCATCCCAATTATATGTCGCAAGACGACAAAATATATATGGCACTATTGTTATATTAACATCCTTAAGGTACCTATATTTTTAAGCAAATAAATGATTCTATGATTTATTATGAGTAATAATATTGTTTATGATGTTTCCTAATGTTATCATAATTAAGTTACTATGTTGTAGACCAGCGGTTACCAAATTTTTAACATAACGGACCACACAGCTGGGCACATTGAAATTATCCAACGTGTTTTCGTTTTGTCCAGGCATTAAACACTTTTATTAATCTACACTGATATCATAAAGAAGAAAGATTTGTATGTTTGTATGTAACGAATAAACTTAAAAACTACTGGACCGATTTCAAAAGCTCTTTCATCATTAGAAAGCTACATTAATATTTAACATAGCCTATATTTTATTATCAAATAACTAGAAATCCCTACGAAAATTGTAACAATGTAATACCTCAAGGTATAAAAAACTACGATATGACACCCGTGCGAAGCCGGGGCTGCCAGCAGTGCCAGCTGGTATTTAATATACGGGAATTAATGCACAATAATGACCTTAACATTGTTTGGACGTTTAGACCAGGTTGCACTGGCCGTAGTTGCATTTCAAAACAAAAATTTCGCGGTATCCCGGTAACTGTTCTACGGAACTCTAGGATTCCGTGAAACCTACTTTGGGAAACCTTGGTGTAGACTATAGTAATGGTGTGTGTCCCTACCTGGCGCATATTTAGCAAAAGACTGTCCCTATGTTTATCATCTCATCTGTACAAAGACATAAAAGAAGGTTATGTTCTATAGACATTTTATATTCAGCGAGCGCGTGCCTCTCGTCTTCATAGAGAGAGGTCGCGCCGGAATGCTGATGTGTGCCGCACCGCCACCGAATACTACATTGTGGGGCGGGTTGCGATATTACTAGCACATTGTAGGTTTGACGAATTAGTATCAAACTGTACTAAACAAGCAAAATTGTTAAGTGAACTATCTACCAGTTAATTAACCTCAAACCTCTACTTCGTACTTTAAGGGTAAATATCTTTAGTTAAGACGTAAGAATTATATTTTAAGGGTAAATATCTTTTTAAATATCTCTTCTATTGTATAGAATTTCCATCAGAAGAAAGTGAGAGAATAGAGTCCTGTAGTTATCTCCTAAGTAGTTGGGTAGTGTTAACGTCACGTCACTTGTAACGCTTGATCTGCTGATCTCGAAGAGAAATACTAGTGGGGGTTCTAATATAATAAAACCAACTGTATTTTGATCTCAGCTTAAAGACAATTTTATTGACAAAAACTTTGAGTTTATATAGGTCGCTCGGTAACGAAACCATATCGCGATTCAGAAATACTGTACAGCGCCATCTGTTGAGCGTGAACTAAATTAAATGATCTATAGATCTTGAACATACCGCCCACCAAGGACATTTAGTGGCGGAATGTCCTTCTTTAACTACTCTTACAATAAGTTATTCTTAATTTACAACATACTAATCGTAATACATCAATAGTAATTAAACACAGTAATTGACACATCATAAAGTAAAACATAATTTGAACATTAACACAAGAATATTTATGGTTTAACAAAATGTAAAACTAAAAACTTACGAACTAAATAAAAATAAACAATTAACAAGGTATAAACAAAAATAACTATAAAAATACATACAACAAGCGTAAATTCATTGGCTTTCGACAGGTAAAATACACAATTTATTGATTGGTCTTTTAATAGTAGAAGACTTTGTGCGTAAAGTAACCACTCGGGTAACATTATCATGACCTGGGTGTTTTTCAACAATGCGACCTAATAACTAACGACTTGGCGGCAAGTCGTCTTCCTTAACTAAAACTATATCGCCAACCTTTGGCTCAGTGGTTTTCGATGACCATTTATACCTATTCATCAAGTTTGCCAGATATTCCTGAGACCATCGCCTCCAGAATGACTGCAACATTCGCTGTACAAATTGCCATCGAGTCAGTGAAGTTAAGTTTGAACTTTCGAGATTATAGTCAGGAACAGCAAGTATCGGTTCTCCGATCAAAAAATGTCCCGGCGTCAAGGGCATTGGCTCACCAGGATCATCCAAGTTGATCACGCTAATCGGGCGTGAGTTTAAGCAAGCCTCGACTTGACTCAAAAAGGTACTGAGTTCCTCGTACGTAAGAGTAGTCTCTCCAACAACTCGTCTAAGATGGAACTTTGTCGATTTCACGCCGGCTTCCCACAAACCTCCAAAATTAGGTGCGTGAGGTGGAATAAAATGCCACTCCGTTCCGTTCGCTTCTAAGTGTTCTGATATAGACGATTGAACGTTTACTATTTGTTGGAATTCTCGTGCGGCACCAACAAAGTTTGTGCCATTGTCACTCCATAGCTTTGCACAATGGCCTCGTCTGGATACAAACCTCCTGAAAGCGGCGAGAAATGCCTGCGAAGTCATGTCGCTAACCACTTCCAGGTGAACTGCGCGTGTGGACATACACACAAATATGCATATGTACCCTTTGTACGCCTTATGTCCACGACCCTTCGTCGTTCTTATACTGACGGGACCTGCATAGTCGACCCCACTATGTAAGAATGGCCTAGCTGGTAAACATCTGATGGATGGAAGCGAGCCCATCATTGGGTTTTTTGTACTTGCTCGTTGTTTAGCGCATATCACACACTGCCTCACACATCGTTTCACCAAGTTCCTCACTCCAAGTATCCAATAGGCTGTTCTCAAATAATTGATCATCAATTGAGGGCCTCCGTGCAATGTTTTGTGGTGAGCATCTAAAACAAGAAGGTGCGTCAATTGTGAGCTATTTGGTAGCACTATCGGATGCTTCATCTGCTCGTCTAGTTGTGCTTTTTGAAGTCTGCCTTGAACTCTGATGATACCCTTGTTATCAAGGTAAGGGCATAATGACTTCAGTTTGCTTGTTTTTGAACTTAAAAAACCTCTGTCCTGCAACTGCGTTAGCTCCACTGTAAATATTTGTCCATGTGTCCGTTTTATGCAACATTCCAGTGCTTCTTCAATTTCTTTATTTTGTAAGTATATATTTTTGTTTGTCCTAATTTTTAAAAATCTCCTACAATATGCTATTACTCTTAATAACCTTTTCAAGGATGAAAACCTTTCAAAAATATCTAAGCTATCCGGTAAAGTAGCAACATGAACTTTGATCGACTGCTCCAGATTTATTTGAAGATCCTTTGGTCTTTTGTACACAATTGTGTCTTCTCTTAAAAATTGTGGCCCAGAAAACCACAACGGTGTTTTTATTAAAGAACTAGGGTATATACCTCTAGACGCGCAATCTGCCGGGTTCTCTTTGGTTGATACATGAAACCATTGTGAAGCTTCCAACGCAGATAGGATTTCTGAAGTACGGTTTGCTACAAATACGCTATATTTGCTTGGGTGACTGCTTAACCATGCTAGTACTACCGTGGAATCTGTCCATGCTCTCATCTTGTCTTTCGAAATATTCAAGATTTCTCCAGTCTCTATTAAAAGTCTTGACAGCAATACTGCCCCTGACAACTCAAGCCGAGGGATGCTAATTTGCTTTATCGGAGCTACACGGGATTTTGCGACTAACAATGTGACAGTGATATTACCGGCAACATCAATTTTCCGCAAGTAAACGACGGCGGCATATGCTGCTTTCGAAGCATCGCAAAAGCCGTGAAGCTCAAGATCATCGCCAGGTGTTGTCCCCAGCCAGCGAGGAATTCGAACTTCAGTCAGCAGTGATAATTCTTCACGGTAAGTGATCCATTCATTAACTAATTCACTTGATAATGGTTCATCCCAACCTACACCGGCGAGCCATAATTTCTGTATCAATATTTTTGCCGTCACCACGCTGGGTGCTAACCACCCAAGTGGGTCAAACAAACGTGCTATATCTGACAGTATTATTCTTTTTGTTACAGATGCCGTCTTCGGAGGAGGGAGATTCAACTTGTATTGAAAGCAGTCTTCGTAGTGATTCCAGGTAAGACCTAGAATTTTCATAGTATTGTCTAATTTTATGTCTATTCCTTCCCTATCCTTTTGTTCTTTAACCCTTGATCTATTTTCTTTGTTGTTGTCCTAATTTCCTCATTAGATGAGTGAACTATTTGGCCTTCAATTTCCTTTTCTTCAATGGAACTTATTATATCTAATATTTGTTTGTTATTGCTATTCCATTTTTGCAATAAAAAGCCTCCCTTTCTTAACAACTCTTTTATTTGGGTATACACCTTTATTCCTTCCTCTACACTAGAACAACCGGACATCAGATCATCCATGTAGAAACTATTTAAAACCTCATCTACTGCTAGTGGATACGATTCGCCTTCGTCGTATACAACCTGATGCATAGTTCTCACGGCTTGATATGGTGCCGATGCTGTTCCAAATGTAACAGTGACTAACTCATAATCTTTGATATCTTTTTTAGGATCATCTCGCCAAAGTATTCTCTGATACATAGTGTCTTCTTCAGCTACACATACTTGTCGGTACATTTTAATAATATCTGCCACTAATCCTATACAGTGTGTTCTCCATCTTAAAACGATGTGTCTCAAGTCAGCCTGTAACTTCGGCCCAACCATCGGAGTATCGTTTAAAGAAATTCCATTAGTGTTTTTTTCAGACGCATTAAATACGACTCTCACCTTGGTCGTAGTTTTGTCGTCTCTGATCACGGCGTGGTGTGGTAAGTAAACTGCTATATCTTTTTTAATATCATTTGCCTTTACAGGTTTCAAATGTCCTAACTGTAAGTACTCATTTATGACTTCGGTATATCTTTCTTTTAATTCTTGATTCTTCTCCAACCTTCTTTCTAATGAAATGAATCTATTTTCAGCAATACCGCGAGAGTTGCCTGCTTTGCAAGAGGGATCCTCGGTTTTGAACGGTAACCGTACTATATATCTCCCATCTTCTCTTCGCTTAGTAGTGGCTTTATAAAACTCTTCACAACGTTGCTCTTCTGGTGTAAGTAGCGTTTTCAAATCTCTGGGTTGCTCTTCAATCTCCCAAAATTGCTTTAGTAATTCATCTTCTTTAAACTGTGCATGCAATACAG
The DNA here is from genome assembly GCA_945859575.2 of Herminia tarsipennalis. Lineage (NCBI taxonomy): Eukaryota > Metazoa > Arthropoda > Insecta > Lepidoptera > Erebidae > Herminia > Herminia tarsipennalis. Next base: position 367,631 of record OX243857.2, read on the forward strand.
TTATATTTCTTTCTATGCTCTATAAATTACATTCTTCAATTACTGCTCCGGATAAGATCCAGCCCAACGTGGTATCCTGAGCCATTAACGTACGAGATGGACTCTTCATCATGGCTTCCTTCAAGATACTGCTATAGACTTCTGCGCCTAATAATATGTCGATCCTATTAGGTTGGTCGAACTGAGGGTCTGCCAAATTTATAGACTCCAAGTCTGCCCACTCAAATGTCTGTCTATCAACGCGTCGTTCAGGTAAGTAGAAAGTTATTTTATTAAGGACGTAAGCGCGTAAACTTAACTCGAATGATTGATCTACTCTAGATTTAATCTTCAGGCTTACCATGTGCTTGGCTATGGATGACTCCCGACCCAATCCTGATATGATGCCCTGGACAGGTATCTTTGTCAACCTTAGATACTGGACTGTGGCCTCTGTTATAAAACAGGCTTGAGAACCTTGGTCAAGTAGTGCTCTAACCATATGAAAATCACCTGTTTTTGACTCGACCTTTACTAGCGCCGTGGCTAGTAAGACCTGTCTAGGTATACGGACGGTTTTTGAAAAGCATGAAACTACCTGTGATGTACTCGTTCCAGGACTAGTGTCACTGACCGCTTGATTAACTATTTTATCATTGACTTTATTTAACGAAACACTCAGATGCAGCAATGAATGGTGACGTTTCTTACAAAGTTGACAACTTGTTTGTTTCTGACAATAGGCTACAGTATGATTACTACCCAAACAATTAAAACATATTTTGTTTTTTGCCACGAAATCACGTCTGCTTTCAATCGGTTGTTTGGAAAACGTCTTACAGAAACATAATTTATGACTTTCGGAACAATATTCACATCGAATATTGTTTGAACTAACAGCCACCATAGCCTTTGGAGCGTGTGAACTATTGACCTGATGAGGCAAAACCCTTTTTTGCTCTATATTCTCGAAAGCTCGAAAACGACCTTCAATGAATATTGAAAATTGCTTAAAAGTAGGCAATTCGTCAGACTCTTGGTTACTAACGTGTAACTCCCACTGTTTACGCGTTTCGTTATCTAGTTTAGATGTCACGATATGGATGATAATGATATCCCAAGTGGAGACCTCAACGCCTAAATTACTAAATGCACTAAGACAATCAGTTGTCGTGTCTAGCAGTTCCTTTAAAGAATTTGCTGACTCGACGTGCATACGTCTTTGACCAAAAAGCCTCTTCAAAATAGAATTGGCTAGGTATTTTTTGTTATTATACCGTTTCTCTAATTTAGACCAGCACTGAATATAATTGGCCTCTGCAATTGGCGTCTGCCTTACTAACTGCTCGGCCTCACCACAAAGATGAGTCTTCAAATAATGCATCCTTTGTACATTGTCCAAGCTTTGCTCATTATGCACAAGAGACAGAAATAAATCGCGGAAGGTTGGCCATTCAGAGTATTTACCACTAAATTTCGGAATAGATATTTTAGGTAACTTAGCTAAATTAGAACTAGATTTTGATGTACCACTACAAACCTTGGCTACATCTTTTGAAGTACTATATTTATTTAAAAATGATTTTATTAAACATTTATATGTAATATATACATCTTCTGTAGCATCATAAAGGTTTTCTAACTTTAAAGCCTCATCTATTGTATATTGTTCATAAATAGACGTATATTTAACTTGAAACGAAGCCCAATCTTTTTCTAACAATTCTTGCCGTGTTTCAATATATTCAATAGTTAGTCTCTCTTTAGGACTTTTCTTAAAATTTGCCCCTTTGGATCACACTTTGAAGCTCTTTTAAAACTTTAATTAAACCTTCCATTTTGAAAAAGAATAAAATGTTAAACTACAAAAATAAATATTCGACTTAAAATTTTCTAAGTCCTGACCAAATATTAAAAATTTTACAAGTGTTTTAAATACTATTTACTATCGGCGGAAAACCGGCATGGATTCCCCGTTCCCCCGTTTTCTATAAATTATACTAAGTCCTAACTAACATGCACAAATATTAAGTTCTTAAAATTAACATGCACTTAAAATCTATACTAATTTCTAAAATATTGCTTAAATTGGCTAAGTCTTTGTTCATCAAATGTTCACAAATAGGTTGATTCTCTTGACTAGAGTTTTTGCCTGACGTTTCAATAATTAAAGTAAATGTACTCACGGTTGCACTTCACTTTGTGTCACTATATCACAATTTTTTGTGTTCTTACTGGTGGCGCCCTCTGTTGGATGTCAAACTGCACCTGCGCCAACGTCGCGTGTCGCCTCCCTAGGCACCTCTCCTTAGGCACCCGATGTTTCTCCTGGACTCGATCTAATTTTCAAACACCGGTGGCGCCCTCTATAGTTAACCTCTTGCCACTATGTTGAACTGCACACTCAGCAAAAAGCACCTTACTTGTGCGGTATCTTCGTACTGTTGCGCAGCGATCCACTGCGTACGAAGGGACGATCCGCTAGAGACCGTTGAACTAAAAAATGGCCTTTAAAGCTGATCCGTCTCGTAAGGACCAATGTTAACGTCACGTCACTTGTAACGCTTGATCTGCTGATCTCGAAGAGAAATACTAGTGGGGGTTCTAATATAATAAAACCAACTGTATTTTGATCTCAGCTTATAGACAATTTTATTGACAAAAACTTTGAGTTTATATAGGTCGCTCGGTAACGAAACCATATCGCGATTCAGAAATACTGTACAGCGCCATCTGTTGAGCGTGAACTAAATTAAATGATCTATAGATCTTGAACAGGTAGTCTCTATTTAATTTAATTTATTAGGCTTACAAAATAAATTACAATCATATATAGATACAACAAGAATATTACAATATATATCTAGATAGTAATTGTAAGCTTGTGAGCTTGTGTGCTTGTGTGCACTGCACAGTCTCTGATGAGGTCGGTCGCCGTGCCTGTTTGATTACTCGCGGTACAATACAATACAACAATAGATAGAGTTACTTGCTAAGTTTCCTAGCATAGGAGATATCAAATATTCCTAAAAAAAAACAATAGAAAAAGCAACAGTGATAATCATAATTGTAGAATTAAAAAAAGTTTAAACACTGTGGTACGTCTTTTTCATTTCTGAGATTTACGATTTGAAAGGATGCTTTAGTTAATCAATTTTTCGTATTTTTGTTGTAATAAAGGGCATTCACAAAATGCAGTGTAGTACTGTCGATCTTTGGCTTTACATAGAGTCAAATTGCTAAGCTTTTGTGTTATATAAATGGTATAATGTAACTAATTGATGGGTTTGTTTTAGTTTAAAAAATATTTTATTTCTTTTAGAGCATTCACAATTTCGCTAGATATATTAATGTCTGACGGTAAAACAAAACACCTCTCCAATCCTCTAAAGTTTTGTTAAGTGTCATGATCCCATTCTATTTATAGTTTTGGGTGTTATTAGGGTTCCGTACCTTAAAAGGTAAGAAAAGAACCCTTGTAAAATCACTCTCATGTCCGTCTGTCTGTCTGTCCGTGGGTCACCACCGATTTTCTCAGGCATGGGTGGACCTAACAATGATATTTAATTTTATACCAAATACTGAGTTTTATACCAAATACTGTCTACGGTCACTATTAGGTGAATAAAAATCAAGGCCCTGAGGCAACACGATAACAAGAAATGGGCAAATTTAGATTAAAATTGCGAGACTCGATTCCTGAACTATTTATAATATGGACCTATAAATTTGTACGGAACCCTCGGTGGGCGAGCCATACTGACACTCGACTGGCATTTTCTAATAACTATAAAATAATGCACCGAAAAATAATCTAAAAATAAATAATTCAAAAATCATTTTTTTAAAAAAAGGTTGTTAACACGCTTTTATTAACTTCATGCGTATGTTAGTATGTTGGCATGTTAGTATGTAACGGAATCTTTGAACGTGTTTATCACCTACTTGAGAACGTCGGATTTAATTGAAACTTCGCACACATATCAAGGATCGATGACAATACAATCTTTGCCAAACTTCTTGGCAGTATATGATTAGGTATAAATGAGACAAAAGATGTAGTATAGTCTGGTTATAATTATCCAAAGGTGCATCTTATATACTAACGACTTCGTGTTGATAACAGATAGTAGAAACATTTAATAGATACTGAACGTGCGATAAGGAACATAAGATTGTGATGTAGATTGTAGATACAGCACAAAGATATTGTACTGTAACAGTACACCCCCCTTTAAAAAAAATTTATGGTAATAGTGTTTACAATATAAATTTGACCTAGACCTTACTAGTTATTTGCTGATGTATATAAATAATAATGCTATTGTACGCGGTGGAATTTGATGACGCCTGTCATTAGTTATTTGCTGATGTATATAAATAATAATGCTATTGTACGCAGTGGAATTTGATGACGCCTGTTGTGGTGTGATTTGCTGACGTCTGTAATTTTGACTTAGCTGTTGCACGAGTGTTTATTATTTTTTTCCGTTAAACTCTTCATTCTTCTGTCCAGTGTTTTCATTATGCCGTAAATTAGGATCACGCCGATTGTTAAAATAATCTGTCCCATTGCAACATTTCTTGTCCACCGTAAGTCCTCCTGGATCAGGTTACGGAGTTGGTCCGCTTCGTTTTGATTGAGGCAATTGTCCGTATTGTATGTTATCTGGTCCTTAGAACTTTGATTTCCCATTTTAGATGTCTTGTTGTTACGAGTAGTTGTGAATTAATGGTATATGTTAAGATCTATGTTAATATATATACGAATAGCTTGCTTATATCAGCGATTTTTTATAGACGTACTACTGGCTTTACTTTACGTCCCGATCGTGTAGTGTACGTGTGTGAATGCCTGTCGCAATCCTTTGAATCTGGCACGTAGTTTGATTCGTCATTGATCATGAAAGCTGGTTTCAATCTATCAATTGATATCACTGTCTCTTTATCCCTAATTCTAATGCAAAATGTTTTATCTGTTTTACTAATTACTGGGTAGGGTCCTTCATACGGCGGTGTCAGGGCTTTCTTAATTCTATCACACCGAACAAATACGTGTGAGCATTCTTTGAGTTCGGGATGCACAAATATAGCTTGATTGTGTTTTTTTCTTTTCGGAATTGATGTCATTTGTGTGATGTCCTTTTGAATTTGTTTTACAAACTCTTCGTACGTTGATAACTGTGCTGCTGATGACTCAAAAAATCCTCCAGGGAGTCGTATTGGCGTTCCATATGTCATCTCTGCTGAACTATAACCTGTGTCTTCTCGCAAGCTACTCCGCAACCCGAGTAAAACTGTTGGAATTTCTTTTAACCAATTTTCGTTGGATTCTCTTGTCATTAACGCCGCCTTTAAAGTTCTATGAAATCTCTCTATCATTCCATTGGATTGTGGATGATAAGGTGTTGTCCTAATTTTATGTATTCCCAAAAATTGTGAGAGTGACTCAAATATTCTTGATTCAAACTGTCGGCCTTGATCCGTAGTAATGCGCAATGGGCATCCAAAACGAGTAATCCATCCTTCGAAAAGTGTCTTGGCTACTGTTTCTGCAGTTATATCTTCTACCGGAAATATTTCGGGCCATGACGTACAACGATCTATGATTGTGATTAAATATCTCTTCCCTTGTGAAATCGGAAGTGGTCCGACGATGTCAATATGTAAATGTTCAAAACGTTGCGCTGTCATAAATGTACCAGGAGGTGATATCGTATGTCGTTGTATTTTTGATTTTTGGCAGGCTATACATGATCTACACCAATTATTGATATCTTTTTTTTTTTTTTTTTTTTTTTTTTTTTTAAAAGACAACTCCCGCAGTAGGGTACAAGCCCTGTGTCGCGGGGAACTTTACAAACATACAAGTCACGGACACAAAGTACACCCAGACTCGGAACAACAATTTGTGGATCACACAAAGTGGTGTCCCGTGTGGGAATCGAACCCACGACCTCTTGCGTAGCAGTCGTACACACTCCCACCGCGCCACAGAGGCAGTCGTTACGATACTTTGTTCATATACGGCCATAAATACCTTTGGGTTATCATTTTTCTCGTAGTTCTTTTTCCTGGATGGCTCATACCATGAATGGTATCGAAAATTTGTTTGCGAAAATGCTTTGGTAAGTAGGGGCGGCTTTTTCCAGTAGACGTGTCGCAGGTGATGTTTATTGTGGAACCCGGAAGCGTAATGTTTTTGAATTTTAATCTTTTATTGTCATGTAATTTACTTAGTTCATTATCTGTTGATTGACATTTTTCCAATTCAGCGTAATCGATAGGTGATGGCACGTATATTTCCTCTATTCGAGATAAGGCATCGGCGGTAATATTGTCACGTCCGCTTATGTGTTGAATGTTGGTACTGTATTGTGAAATGAAATCTAACTGCCGGACCCGTCGCGGTGTATCGTTTGATGATGGTTTTTGGGAGAATGCGTATGTCAAAGGTCGGTGATCCGTAAATATTGTAAATTCTCTTCCCTCGATTAATCTGTGAAAATGTTTGACGGCCATGTATATTCCTAACAGCTCTCTGTCAAACGTAGAATATTTTTGTTGAGTTTCGCTCAATTTTTGTGAAAAAAATCCTAATGGTTCCCAATTGCGTCCGGATTTTTGTTGTAAAACTCCACCAACGCAAGTAGCACTAGCGTCGGTCATGAGCGCTAGTGATGCGTTGCGGGAAGGATGCGCTGTTAACACTGCGTTTTTCATGCTTTCCTTGCATTTTTCGTAAGCTTTGTCTGCTTCCGTTGTCCAAGGAACAGGTGAATTATCGTTCTTTTTTGAACCATGTAGATATTCGTTTAAAATTCTTTGATTTTCCGCTGCGCGTGGAATATTACTTCTGTAGAAATTGACCATGCCCAAAAATCTTCTTAATTCTTGAATTGTTTTCGGTTTGGGAAATTCCATGATTGCTTTGTAATTTTCTTCGGTAGGGTGTATTCCTTGGCTCGTTATATGATAACCTAAGAAATCTATTTCCCTTCTGAGAAATTCGCATTTTTCGAGATTAATGGTTATTTCATTCTCGTGTAAACGTTTGAAAACCGTTTCTAAATGCTGATAATGCAAATCTTCGTTGTCCGATGCGATGAGACAGTCGTCTACAAATATAAATACGAAGTTTAAATCTCTAAATAAGGAATCCATGAATCGTTGAAATGTTTGTGCCGCATTGCGTAATCCGAAAGGCATTCTTAAGTACTCAAAAAGTCCAAAAGGTGTGATGATGGCTGTTTTTTCTATATCTTTAACAGGAATACAATGGTATGCTTTACGTATATCTATCTTGCTTAGTATCTTCTTATTTTCTAATATGTATGTAAAGTCAGTTAATCTTGGTAGTGGGTATTTGTCCGGTACTGTCGTGCTATTGAGCATTCGATAGTCTCCGCACGGTCTCCATTCGCCATTTTTCTTTTTTACCATATGTAATGGGCTTGCCCATGGGCTATCTGACGGTCGGCAAATTCCGAGTTCTATCATATTTTGAAATTCCTTTTTGGCTATGTCGTATTTTTCTGGAGGTAATGGTCTTGCCCGAGCTGCGACGGGTGGTCCTGTAGTGATAATGTGATGTTCAATCTTATGTTTGAGCGCATTGCGGAGAGAGGACCCTTTCGTGATGTCTTCGTATTTGTTTAAAAGTTGCGTAATACGTGGATTCGTTCCCACTGCGATAGTACGAATTGTTTGTTGTGTCGCTTTTTCCGAAGTTACATGCGTTGTCAGCTCTGTAACTTTGTCGATAAGTTTGCGACCTGCTATGTCGACTAATAGTTTATAGTGCTCTAGAAAATCTGCTCCAATTATTGATTGTGTAACATCGGCGATTACAAAATTCCATTTATAACATCGTTGTAGTCCTAAATTCAAGGTAAGCGTCTTCTCGCCGTTAGTCCTAATTTTAGTCCCATTTGCAGCGTATAGTGTGTATTGTTCATTTTGTAAAATTGAATGTCTCTGTTGCTTGCTAATGACTGAAATATTTGCGCCCGTGTCAATCAAAAACTTCATACCACTTTTTCGGTCGGTAATGGTGAGGCGATTGGATGGGTGGATTGCACAGAGTTTCGCCGTTGTCTGTGCTCTTATTCGTTTCCCTGGTTCCGTACGTAAGTCATTGGTTTCCAACCGCATGGTTTAATGCAGTTCTTTGCATATTTTCCGAATCTTTCGTGGTAGTAACAAAATCGATTTGCTCATCTATAGTTTGTTCTCGGCCTCATAATCGGGAATTGTTGACGTTTCTTGAAATGATTGTGCGTGTTGGGTCGATAGCCATATTGACCTTGCTGAATTGCGTCAATATCTATCTGTAATTTTGCTAGCTGGGCTAAAATGCATGCTGTATTGTTGTCGTTTGAAGTGTCGTTGCTAACAGCTGATATTTCGGTTACTTTTGAATTCATTATTATTTTGTCTGCAATTTGGCACAGTTTGTCAATTTCCATGTCTTCCGTAACTGCTAGAACCGTAGTAACTGATGTTGGTAAAAGCCTGAACCATAGTAGTTTAATTGTTTCGTCACTGATTTTTCCTCTCCCGAGGACTCGCATTTGACGTAATAACTGCGAAGGTTTTTGATCACCGAGTTCTGTCTCTGATATTAATTTTTGAAACTGTCGCTGTTCTGTTTCTTCGTAACAATCAATTAAACGTTCCTTGATGTTTTTGTATTTATCTGTAGTCGGTGGTGAAGTGATTAGGTCACTAACTTGTAGTATTTCTTCCTTGGATAACTTTGCTATTACTGTACAGTATTTGTATTCGTCTCCTTGCTTCTGTGGTGCTAATGTGGTTGGTCTTTCCAAAATTCCGGAATGCGGGATAAAACCGAGGTGCCAGCAGCTACTTCAAGTGTTCCTTGCTGATTTGTGTTCGCCTTGCACGGTGATTGTGCCATGTTTCTGGCTGCGTATTCGTTCGTCGGGGTCACCAATTTGCCAAACTTCTTGGCAGTATATGATTAGGTATAAATGAGACAAAAGATGTAGTATAGTCTGGTTATAATTATCCAAAGGTGCATCTTATATACTAACGACTTCGTGTTGATAACAGATAGTAGAAACATTTAATAGATACTGAACGTGCGATAAGGAACATAAGATTGTGATGTAGATTGTAGATACAGCACAAAGATATTGTACTGTAACACAATCCAATAAAAAGAGATTTTTGAAAACGCATCCCCTTAAGGGGTAAAATAGTGGTTGTAAGTTTATATGAAACTCCGCCAGTGCTAAACTCTCCTATTACAAAAGTTTCTCCTGATATATATACTCCATAATTGCAAAAAACATGATATAGAGAATAAATGTCAAAACAAGTTGTCAAATTTTGAAATTATATCGTTCCGTTTCATAATCGATTTAGGTTATGGAAGGAGCAACAAGGTTCCAACAATATAAATTCTATAATAATAATTACTGTCCAAGATAATACTTATCTTACCATACTTTCTGACGTGATAATTATATGTATATTTCGTAGCACGAAACGTTTCTACAAGGCCGAGATAACAGAGAGGAAGGATATATCCATGCTTAGTTGCTGATGGTTATCAAGCATCCTTGGTTCCAAGCAAAACGGGGATAGCAATCACTCACGAAACCTTTGTAGGTTATTGGGAACGGTTATTTTATCGGTTGACCGTTTATTTGTCCATTTCTCGTGGGAACAACAATCATAAGTATATCTCGGACAATAATTATTATTTTAATAATGGATGCAAAAGAAGTTCTTAATTTCAACTTTGATTAGCCGTTCCTAATAAAACCTTGTTGCTCCTTCCTTAACATAAATCGATTATGAAACGGAACGATATAGTTTCAAAATTTGACAACTTGTTTTGACATTATAATCTCTTTGTCATGTTTTTTTGCAATTATGGAGTATATATATATCATCAGATCAGGTCTATGGTACCATATTATTGCATTGTCATTAAAGATACACTAGTGTACCAAATTTGAGTCCAATCGAAAGTCATGAAGTTATACTAACTTAGCTTCTAATATCTTTGTAACCAGATTTTGTTTCCATTGGTTTTTAGGATTCCGTAGCCAAAATGGCAAAAACAGAACCCTTATAGTTTCCTCATGTCCGTCTGTCTGTCTGTCTGTCTGTCAGTTCGTATGTCACAGGCATTTTACTCAAAGACTACTCAATGAATCTTGATGAAATTAGGAGAAAAGTAAGACGCACGCGTCTTGTAAGGTGTGTTGTTACCTAAATAATAATGATAAATATTTTTAGGGGGGGCACTCCATACATGTAACAGAAGCTGACAAAATATTTTTCTAGCAAATATCAACGTGTGGCACATCATTCGACAGGTCTTTCGAAAACATTTTGAGATTGCTAATAAACTTTTTGATTGAGTAAATATTTTTGGTAATAATCGTTCCGAAAGTTGCATAAATCGTGTCCCCCCCCCTTAACTTTTGAAGCGTGCAACTAAAGAATACGGAATAAATCACAAAGATAGCGCTTAATAAATACTTTAAACTAAAATTATTTCGCATAAGATCGGATATACCGTCATTGAGTTATTGCCAAAAAACTGCGTTTCTCAACAGAAGTGCCATGAACATACGCTCTACTGCTAGTGCAAATTTTCAAGGCTGCGGAACGGTATTCTCTCGTTTGCCATAAATTAATTTGCACTAATATTGTTTGCCATAATCGTCCCCGATCATAATATTTATTTGCACTATTATCATTTATACTAATAACGTTTGCCTTAACAACTCAACAGTAATAACTTTTATTTGCCATAAAATGACTTTCCATAGCAACATATATCATAATAATTAGTTTCCATAAGTAACACGTCTCATAATCGACTCTTGACATAATCAAAATTTGATATAATTATGAAAATAATACATAATATTGTTAGGTCGAAATTAATTATCTTTAACACCCCGACTCAGAGCAATCCGACTCGGATAGGTTAGGTTAGAAGACTAAGGCGGGAGCGAAGCGAAGCGGAGCTCCCGCCTTAGTCTTCGTGTTAGGTTTTTTTTTTAAACCACCCAAAAGTAGGAGCCCCGCGAAGCGGGGCTCCGTCGAGTTTAGTAAGTAGGTTATACTATATTATCTTTATTTATATTATGGTAAATAAAAGTTATGGAAAATGGTATTATTGAAAACGAAAATTATAGCAAATACATTTATGGATTTAAATTATTATGACACTTGATCGATTATGACCAATGGAATTAGTGAAAGTCATTTTATGTCATTTCACGATTATGGCAACTGAAGCGTTATTTCTAATGAAATTATGGCAAATACCGGTATGGCATGTGAAATTATGGCATTTTAAATTATGACAAACATTAGTAAACCCTGCGGAACCCTTCACTGAGCATGGTCCGACATATTCTTGCCCGGATATTTTGACTTGCCCCCCTCTATTGAAGCAATTTTAAACACGCATCACATCAAAGTATTGTTACAGCATACCTACACTCCTCTTTCCGATCAGACAGGGAATTTTTAGACATTGTAAAGCATGAACAAAATAATGAATGCATAGAGCATACAACATAAAACATAGTATAATTATATTTAATTATAGTTTAGTATTCATTACAGAGCGCCCGTACCGACACGGTGCTGTTTTTAATCATATCAAATCAACGCTCGTAGCGGTGCTACGAGTGCTACGAACGTTACGAGCTAAAAATGTGAGAATTTAATTTTATGTAGATTGCAGCGTACTACGAGGTGCGGATGTCGCCTTTTTACTAAATCTATACTAATATTATAAAGCTGAAGAGTTTATTTGGTTGGACGCGACATTCTCAGAAATTACTGGTTCGAATTGAAAAACAATTTCCCATTTATCGAGGAAGGTTATCTCCTACGTCCGGATTAGGTTATAGGCTATATATCATCACGCTACTTTCCTTAGGACCTAAGCAATAACATATCTTTGTAACGCAGGCGGAGCCGCGAGCATAAGCTAGTACACAATATTGTTGTTTAAGTCAATAATAATATCTAAGATGTTATTATTATTATTAAAATATATTACATAAAGCTTTTTAATACGTTTTAAAAGTTGAAAATAATGTTTTGTGACTCATTTGAATGCATGAGGGATTACCGACTTACCTCCCATAGCGACCAGTTACTTTACTGTTGCTACTGACAAGCATATGTTGTTGTAATATAACACTGATTTTAAAAAACCTGGTAGGGTTGTTAAAAGCCAACATAAACACGAACATCTCTTGCAAAACTGTTTTACAAAATAATATTGCCAACTTTAAAACTAAAAACAAGGCAACTAAAAAGGAAAAAATAATATAGAACAACAAACAATTAATAAACCTTTCGAAGTTGGTGCCATGAAATAGTAGTTTCTATGTTTTACTTGGCGCTAACTTCAAAATCTTGCCTTGTTTTTAATTTGATGTCAGTAATATTTTTTTGTAAAATGTTTATAAAGGGTCTTTCAAATAGAGCGGGTCGATATTAATAATCTGTGGCGGCCATTTTGATTTGGCGGCATCTGTCAAATCTGTTTTTTCTTATTCAGTCACTGATGCCAAATCACCATGGCAAGTTACACGGTTGAGCAGCATGTGCAAATGATAAAACTTTATTATCAAAATGAGTGTTCGTTAGTGAAAACGTTGCGCGCATTGCGCCCATTTTACGGCAGACGCGGTGGCCCTTCAAAGTCTACTCTCCAACGATTGGTGACTAAATTCGAGACGACCGGTTCGGTAAACAACCAACCAACACCTTTACGTCAAAGGAACGCCAGATCGGCCGAGAACATCGCCGCTGTACGTGAGAGTGTTCAGGAGACTCCGAAGCAGTCGATTTCTCGCCGTGCACAAGAACTCGGCCTTTCGCAGACTTCAACTTGGAGAATTTTGCGTCGGGACTTGGGTCTGCATCCATACAAGATCCAACTGACCCAGGAGCTCAAAGTTAATGACCATAGACAACGCCGTGTGTTCGCTGAATGGGCGTCGGAACGCTAAGAGGACCCCGATTTTGGCCAAAAAATAATCTTTAGCGACGAGGCACATTTTTGGATGAATGGTTTTGTTAATAAGCAAAATTGCCGTATATGGGATGACCACAACCCACATGAGGTTCACCAGATAGCAATGCATCCACAAAAAGTAACTGTTTGGTGCGGATTTTGGTCTGGCGGCGTCATTGGTCCGTACTTCTTCGAAAACGAAGTTGGCGAGGCCAGCACCGTCAACGGTGAGCGCTACAGATCAATGATAAACAATTTCTTTTGGCTTAAATTGAACAATATGGACGTGAATGACATGTGGTTCCAGCAAGATGGCGCTACTTGCCACACAGCGAACGACACAATCGACATTCTGCATGTACGGTTTGCGGGTAGGGTTATCTCTCGCAGAGGTGACGTGAATTGGCCACCAAGATCGTGTGATTTGACTCCGCTAGACTTTTTCTTGTGGGGTTTTCTGAAGTCGCAGGTCTATGCCAATAAACCACATTCGACCGTTGCCCTGAAAGCCAACATAACGCAGGCCATCGCTCAGATTCAGCCGGATCTATGCAGCAGAGTCATTAAAAATTGGACCTCTCGGATTTGTGCCACCATGCGAAGCCGCGGCGGACATTTGAACGATGTCATATTTCATGCATAATGGCATAAACGGGCCTTTCAAATAAAAAATAAATTTCGTTAATATCTCACACACATCTAGTTTTATTCAATTTTAACATCGACCCGTCTTTGTTGAAAGACCCTTTATTTCTCACATTTAGTGGGTTGGTTTGTACTTCATGTAAGTTGCAATAGCGTGATGTCAACTACACAAATCCTTATACAATATTCTCTTTTTTCCGATGCAGTTCCGTTCATTGTTGAGAAGTTCACATGATACTTCACCATCAGCTCTATTAAATGGTGTAATAGTTGTATGACGAGCAGAAAGTGCTACGCAAAACCATATTAAAGTATGTAATTGATTCGCAAACCGTGAAATATTGATGAAAAATGCGAAACGGTTTCCATTTATATAAAAAAATAAAAACTTGAGAGGTGTCAAGGGACACCCGGATGGATCGAAGTTGTGTGTGTGTGAGAGAGAGAGAGAGAGAGAGAGAGAGAGAGAGAGAGAGAGAGAGAGGGGGGGGGGGGGCTCAAACTGCCTACGCCTTGCACAGCAGTCGTATGCACTCACACTGTGCTACCAAAGCAGTCTATACTTTCAACCTAAACATGCATCCATCAAACATAAAAAGAGACCCACCTTCTATTTGATTTATGATGATTTAGTGGTAAATTATTCAGTAATTTCAGAATACAATTATAATAATTCATAACGTTCAGCCTATGTATTTTAAAATAAGGCCAGAATAAAAACAGCAATGAAAAATGTTGCATAAACGAGGAAAATTGACGCATGCTCCGCTCTTATTGGTCATAGCGTGATGTTATATGTATAACCCATAGCTTTCCTCGATAAATGGGCTTATCCAAAAGCTTTTTGAAATTATGCTAATTTAATCGCATACCATTAAAATCAACTTAAAATTAAATTAAAAAATACTTATAATTAGTTAAAGCTTGTCTTCCTATTGTTTCTATAAGATGAGTTTCGTACTAAGGTAAGGGCATAACTTATGAATATATTAAATAAAGCAGCAGTAGTAAGTTATCACTCTCGGAGTTAAATCCACGATAACTTTTGGCGAGGGATCACTTATTACACAATCCATGTGGTTATTTCATCCACCACATGGATTAGAGGATGATGTTACCAAAGTTGACATTTAGAATACTTACCTTCTTAATTTGTTACCGAAACTTACGAAATGTTACCGAAATCGAAATTTACAATACCTACTTATCTTTCATAACATACAGATAAACATGATAAAATATAGGTATTCCCAATTCTTAGCAAACATTAAAACTGTAAAATACTGGCCTTTAAGAACCCGCTTCGGAATCAAAATCATCGCATTTCGTTAGAGAGCTAACCTTATGCTAAAACGAGAAAACTGTTCAACTTTGAAGTCACATAACCGATGACCCTAATAAACTAACAGAGTTTCTCGAGACTGTCGCTGTTTACTTATAGAATAGTTAATAGAAACCAACTAAGGCTAAGCAGCACCGACATAGAAGTCTATAAAAAGTTGATCCACATTATAGAAGGATATGAGACCCTTTTGTGTAGTTATATGCAACTTACACCCATCAACTCCTATAAATATAATCAAGGAGGAAATAGAGGCGACTAGAAATTCTATTACTGGAGAAATAGTCAACGCTAATTTCGATCCTGAAAAAAGACTTGCTACTGGGCCCAAAAATAAGGCGGTAAAAAACTTGAAATAATAATAATATCTTAATATCTTTGGACAACTCACACAACGATATCTGATCCCAAACTAAGCAGAGCTTGTACTATAGAAACCAGACAACTGATAAATATACTAAGATATTTCTAAATACATACATATTATAGATAAATAACACCCAGGCACAGAATAAACCATTGTGCTCATCACACAAAGTCTTATCCTGGGTGGGGATCGAACGCACGACCTCTTGCGTAGCAGTCGGATACACTCCCACCGCGCCACAGAGGCATTAAAATACATATACCATCAATCCATCATCGTAGCAGATCCACGAAAATCGAGATCGATTGTCCAGTGTCAGCAGTACAGCCATTTGAAAAATTACTGTATGCGCCCGTACCGATGCGTAAAGTGTGGACTGTCTCATAAGACGTCTGATTGTCAGAAAACCGATCGGAAGACTCCTGCTTAATGCGCCCTCTGTAATGGACCTCTAACTACAAGGGATGTGAAGTCTACAAAAGTATCATTGCCCGGAGAATTAGACAAAAGACATTTAAATACAATGAGGTCCAGGCACCTCCGATAAATGCTAGTAAAAACAGTGCCCCCGCTACAATAGATTGTGGCACTGGGAAAACTGCAAATGAGACCACTTACTCTGAAATAGTGCGCTAAAACACCATAAAATCAATTGACACCTCACTCACACTTGAACATATGTTTATGAAACAATCTGAAAAGATTGACACCATCCCACAACAAATGAGTGCTCTGTAGGCCTCATAACCAAGCTCGTTGACAAACTAACAAAATGACAAACTTATGTTTTGCGACACACAACCTAAATGGGTTAACTCCAAATAATAATAAAGTCGAGCTTCTGATGAAGCAGCATAAGCTTCATATTCTATTGGTTTCAGAGGCACATGGGCAGGGTCTACATACGTGAAATTTAAAGAACATCTATGTTAGCTGACCAATCACCCAGATGAAACAGCCCATGCTGGAACAGCTGTCATAGTAAAAAAAACTCTCACACACCACCTAATTCCTGAATACAGAACTGATCACATACAAGCAACAACCATCGCTGTAAGAGATCAAACTGGCTATATCAATATTTCTGCCATTTATTTCCCACCAAGACACAAGATAACTGAAGCTATGTTCTCCTGCTACGCAAGAGGTCGTGGGTTCGATCCCCACCCAGGATAAAACTTTGTGTGACGAGCACGATGGTTTACTCTGTGTCTGGGTGTTATTTTTCTATAATATGTATATATTTAAAAATATATAAGTATCAGTTGTCTGGTTGCCATAGTACAAGCTCTGCTTAGTTTGGGATCAGATAGCGTTGTGTGAGTTGTCCCAAGATATTATTATTATAATGATAGACTTATCACTATATCCATAGGCGAACCATCATACTGGCCAAGTGATCTGAACAAAATTCCTGATCTCCTTGATTTTTTTATCATAATTATCTAAAGAGTACACAAAAGTAGCGACGTGTTACGACTCTTCATATGATACTCATACTCCAGCAATCCTAACCATTAGCTCAAAATTAGTTAGTACTGTTTCATTAACATTGTACAATAAACACACTGACTAGGAACTCCTGAGAGAGTACGTCAACGAAAATAGATTTGAAAATAGCCCTAAAAACTAGCGAAGAAATTGACACAACAACCTCTTACATTACTACGTTGATACAGAAAGCTTGTTGGATATATATCCCAGAAAATGGTCGACAAGCTACATCGGTAAACTAACCACTTAAAATCAAAATGGCAGTACAAAATAAAAGAAGGTTGCGTCGAATTTGGCACCAAAGTAGACTAAATGAAAACAAAACAAATTTTAACAGGGTTAGCAATGACCTGAAAGCCTTGATTAATGACTGGAAGAATAACACCCTCCAAGACCAATTACAGTCCCTTTCTCCAACAGCATCGAGCAACTATTATCTGTAAAAATTTACCAGAAATCTGACCAAATCTGCAACCTGCATACCTCCTACTAGGTGTAACCAGGGCTGGGCAAGAACTCCCCAACAGGTTGACTTATTTGCAGAACACCTATCAAATGTATTTTGCCCAAACGATCTTGGCCCCAGTGACGTGTACGAGAGTAAAGTAAACTCAGACGTAGAACAAGATTACCAAATGTCACCTCTCCCGTGTCCTTTCAACAGTTCACGAAGTTTGGGCTGCCATTAAAAACTTAGATAATAAAAAAGCTTTGACCTTATCACTAAGGATGTGCTCAGACAGCTTCCCAGGAAGGCCATTGTATTTCTCACTACCCTATATAATGGAATTCTTAAGGTGCAGTACTACTCGCAATTATGGAAGCTTTCACAGATACTCATGGTGCATAAAGCTGGCAAGCCTACTAACGAAGTAACATCCTATCGACCAATCAGTCTACTTCCAATTATGTCGAAAGTCTTCGAAAGAGTGTTGCTGCGTAGAATCCAACCATTACTTGATGAAAACCAAACCATTCCTCCTCACCAATTTGGCTTTAGAACCCAGCACTCCACTGTGGAGCAGATCCACAGAGTATGTGACAGGATCAGAAAATCTCTGAAAGAGAAAGAGTACTGCTCTGCAGTGTTCCTTAAAATACAGCAAGCCTTCGACAGAGTCTGGCACAAGCGTCTAATCTGCAAAATCAAGACGTATAGAGAGACGTATAGACTCACAGCTACTTGGAACTATTTAAATCCTACTTATCGAAGCGAATGTTCCAAGTAAAAGGATTCGAAGCTACCTCAACATTTTTTTATGTGAGGGCTGGTGTTCCCAAAGGATCAGTGCTGGGTCTAGTCCTTTACACTATTTACACTGCCGATCTTCCTGAAGTGGAAGGCGTAATTACAGCCACATTCGCTGATGATACAGCAGTTCTCGCAAGTAACAAAGACCCTGTGACTGCTTCTGATGTGTTACAAAGAGGTCTCGATGAAATTTCTAGGTGGCTACAAGGTTGGCGCATAAGGTGGAGCGCTTCGAAATCAGTGCAAGTCACCATCACATTGCGTACTGGCAAATGCCCTCCAGTGAAACTGGATGGGATGATACTACCACATAAAGACAACGTGAGATACCTGGGACTCCACCTAGACCGCAGACTAGCTTGGCTCCACCACATAAAAACTAAAAGGGAGGAATTCAACATTCGCTTCAGAAATTTCTATTGGCTGCTGGGACGGAACAGCAAACTATCAATTGACAATAAATTGCTCATTTATAAGGTCACCTTCAAGCCAGTATGGATGTACGGGATAAAACTTTTGGGGAGTTGTAGTAACCCAAATATATCTATTATTCAAAGAATGCAAAATTCAATTTTGAGAACCATATCAAATGTGCTGTGCTGACCGCTACAAATATTCGCTATGAGTAGATGCCCTCGCTGGAGGACACACTCAAACAAGAATAGATGCTCTAAAGATATCCGCTTATCTATACTTATAATAAATCTGTAGAGAGGTCAATTCTGTACATGAAATATATTTCCAAAGTAACTACACACATCAAAAGTGTCTAGGGATCAAGCATTTTTATGCGGATTTCTTGAGATTGAGATGTGGCTTTGTAATAAATTTATGATTTTATAAATTTATATGGATCCTTTTTGGTGCATTTCATAATTTGAATCAGGAACTGTGAATCAAATTCGAGTAAAAGATGAAAATCAGCTGTCAATATTTTCCCTATAAAAACATACAACGCATTAAAGACATTATTAGTGCTACTGTTTCCCTACTACTGATTAAAACCAACGTTATTATGAAGCGGCGACGTCATTTAAGCAGGGAAGAAATGCTCAGAGCCGTGGGAATGATAGAAGCTGGTTCCCGGCAACGTACTGTGGCTTTAGCTCTGAATACAAGTCAGAGTGTTATCAGTCGACTTTGGACACGTTACCGAAGCACTGGTGCCGTGGCTGAGCGCCATGGAGGACGGTATCGCTGCACCACACGGAGACAAGACCGATACATTCAAATCTTAACTCGAAGAGGTCCAACAATAACCGCCATGATGTTAGCCGTGAGGCTTCATCACTCTTCAGGGAACTTAATTAGCGACCAAACAGTCAGAAACCGCTTGCATGAAGTGAACCTTCATTCCCGAAGACCGCTACGGGTACCACCTATAGCAATGCACAATCGTAGGATTCGATATCAATGGGCTCTTGAACACAAAAATTGGGCAGAAGAACAATGGCGTTTCGTGTGCTTTTCTGATGAGTCTCGTTTTGGTATGAGACCGGATACAAGACGTATACGACACTGGAGAACCCCTGGACGCCAACAGCGATTAAAATCCTGCCAGGAAGTCCATCCTTATAGTGGTGGAACCATCATGGTATGGGCGGGTATTTGGATCGGCGGAAGAACTGAGTTGACTTGGATCAGAGGCAACCTCAACGCTCAAATTTATGCTGAGACGATTGTATCAGACGTCATCGTTCCTCTACAAGTGCAAATCGGTCCCTTATTTCAGTTAATGCATGATAATGCACGACCGCACACCGCAAGAGTTGTAAGACAGACTCTCGCCGCAGCTAACATCAATGTCCTGCCCTGGCCTGCTCAGTCGCCAGACTTGAACCCGATTGAGCATGCATGGGATATGCTACAGAGAAGAGCTCTGCCGAATATGGAGGGTATCCAGTCGCAAGAAGACCTTTTTTTGTTGTTGCAACGAACATGGGCGGCCATTCCACAGCGTGATTTGGATGAACTCATTTTGAGTATGCCAAACCGATGTTCTTGTGTTGTTAGTGTTCGCGGTAGAAACACGGATTATTAATTGTTTAAGTTACCCAATAAAATTTTAAAGAAAACTGTTATTTCAGTCTTTTTTTCGAACTTTAATGTTAGTGGTTCAAATGTCAAAAATCCCTTTATTAGGAAAATGGCAAATTTCTTTATTAATGCAAAGGTGACTTGGTTTATCGTTACTGTGACAAACGAAAACACTTTATTTGATGAATCCTTAAAGAAATAAAAAAAAAAAAATCAATCAGGAGAAAAGTTATTGCAAAAATATATGTTGATCCCTAGACACTTTTGATGTGTGTATTAGGGATCGATACTGATGCCAAAAATGCAATCAGTAAAATTTTTGTCTGTCTGTCTGTATAACCGTTATAGAAACAAAAACTACTAGACGGATTTTAACGAAACTTGGTACAATTATTTTTCATACTCCTGAGGTGGTTAAAGTATACTTTTCATCACGCTACAATCAATAGGAGCAGAGCAGTGAAGGGAAAACGGGAGAAGTTACTCCATTTTTTAAGCTTCCGTCGCGTGTGCAACCTTAATGGTTAAAGCTACACAGAAATCATGTATGACAGAAATGTTCTCCTTAAAATTATATAAAAAATATCCCACGACAGCATATGTCTATCTTTTATGGTTGACTCACAATATCGCGTGTAACTCCCGATAGCTTAGCAGTTCCAAGCTTTCTAATTATATTTGTCTACTCTTACGTTTATAACACTCTCAGTCATCCTTAATTCAAAAAGTTAACATAATTAACTATTCCATAAAAAAGAGTCATAGAAATCGGTATATAAACACCAAAGTTATACATGAAATACGCTAATAATAAGCTATCGCGCTTGAATACTGAATCATGCTATCTATCTATGTATATCTATACATATAATAAAATTGTAAATTTCACATGTCTGTACATGGCCGAACTTAGTGAAAAAAAATATTAGGACATGTTCGAAAAGAGTATACTAAACACTTTGCTGCATTTTTAGAAATGTCTGTCTGTCTGTTTGTTTGAACACGAATCACGCAAAAACTACCAGACAGATTCGGTTGAAATTTTGCACGTGCAATTTAATAGATGCGGATTAACATTTAGGCTATAAATTATCACGCTTTTTCCCATAGGAGCTAAGCAGTGAGGGATAATGTCTGTAGCTATTTTTCGTTATAAAACAGTAACTACTTGACGGATCTTTATGAAAATTTAAAGTTTTATAGTAAATACTATACTTAGGACATTATTTACACTATGAATCATTACGCTAACGTCTATGGGGAACGAGTAGCAACGTATTTTTTGTCGCACCATAATGATTTATCATAATTTTGTCCACAATTAGACATTATCTTTAATTGTAACCCATGGAATACATAACTTCATGCTAAAACTATACACAACATTTTTAAGTTTCATAAGAACAGTTATTTTGACGTGGTATGTAGCGAACAGTATAGCCTCGAAGCTATGCTAGCGGTCTTTGACGACGACGAAGTCTCAGGCTCAAATCTGATTTCTGATGTTCTTTTTGACATTTTTTAATATTTTTCTCAATGTTATAGTTATTTTTTCGGCCATAGGTAACTTATTTGCTTTGGTTAATATTTTTTTATATTAAAAATCAAGTGAAATATGCACTTATGTAAGATATCTATAGGTATTGCATGCACTGCAGAGAGTAATGAATTAATCGTAGTAGAAATGAAAAATAATATTACATTCCAATTTAACAAGTATTCGATATTTTCCAGAATTGATGTGTTCGTGCTCAAAAAAAAGACATTACACACGTAAAAAAAAACGTGTAGCGCCATCTATGAAATCAAATTGGTCACCGTGATCAAACAATTCCTTATTTGTGAAAACATTTATTTGGGTATAGGTGCTTACGATGACAGATTCGTTTTTTGCTGAGTGGCAATATTCTCCTATTTATTTAATTAAATTGCTTAAATTAATAAAAAAACATTATAATAATAATAATAATAATAATAATCTTTATTTGCTTTAAATAGGGTTACAAAGATGTTATATTAACTTACAGTACACGCCTATTTAGCCATCAAAGATAGCATGCAGATAATCATGCAGTAAGGATAACATTACATTAAATTACATTATGTTAAACATTAATTCTATTATATCATTATATGTTAAACATTCATTACATTATATTACACATTCATTATATTATATTACACATTACATTATATTACTCATTCATTATATTATATTATACATTACATTATATTACACATTAATTTGATATTATAATAAATTTTCATGCTTATATTCTAAAAATTCTTTGACCGAATAAAATGTTCTCTGCATTAGCCAACAGCTTAGTGAGGGTATAAATTTATTAATAGGTAGATTCTTATAATGTTCGGGTATTTTATTATATATTCGTATACACATTCCATAACAATTATTTTGAAATCTACTAGTCTTAGGTACCATATTTAAAACTAGCCTATTCGGGTTTCTAAGATTAGTTCTATTTGTTACCTCTTTAGCCTCTTTGAATAGTTCCGGATGCTGTTTAACAAATTTGCCTATTTCCAGCACATATAAACAAGGCAGAGGCAGGATTTTTAATTCTCTAAAGTAGGAAAGACAAGAGACATCCGGCGCTATATTACAGATGGATCGTATGCACTGTTTCTGTGCTTTAAATACTTTATTTATGTCTGTGCCATACCCCCACAAAAGTAACCCATATCTTAGTACAGACTCAACATAAGCAAAATATGCTGTACATGCTGTGGATCTATTAGAAATTTTGCCCAACTTGTACAGAGCAAATGAGAAACTATTTATTTTATTAGTTACTTTGTTTATATGTTCTTTCCAATTAAGTGTGTTGTTAATAATTAATCCTAGGAATGTCACAGTATTAGATTTTAATAGAATTTGTCCATTATAATTAACATTTAAATTATTATTATTCTTGAAATTATTAAAATTGATAAAATTAGTTTTTAATAGATTAATTTTTAAATTGTTATTATTTAACCATTGAATAATGTCTGCCAAAGTATTATTAACATCTATTTCATGTTGATTGAATGTCATATCTCTGTGAGTTGATACTATGACAGATACATCATCAGCAAATAGGATAGTTTTGTGATGAGTGACACTAGGTAAGTCGTTTATATATAATAAGAAGAGTAATGGGCCCAGTACACTACCTTGAGGAACACCAAATTTGTTACATTTGTACTTTGACCTATAGACTTGGATAATGTCTTCAGAGTTTATTTGTGTTACTTCCACACATTGTACTCTGTTATGTAAATATGTTTTAAGCCAGTTTAAGGCTGGTCCTCTGATACCATAATCCTCTAATTTATGTAACAGTGTTTTTTGGGGGACAAAATCAAAAGCCCTGTTTTTGGGGGACAAAAATTAAGTATTAGAAGAAACTTCACTGGTTTTGAAAGTAGATGGCGTTGTATTCAATAATGTTCTATACTTAGTAAAAGAAGTTTTAAAATAGTATTAAAAAGAAACATATTGCTATCATTTTTAGAAATGTTTGTCTGTCTGTCCGTTTGTTTGACCACGCATCACACAGGTGCATCGAGGATCATGTTTTGGGGTTATGGTTGGATATCAATTGTTCATCAATTCAACGATAATGAATGACTCATCGGCCAAGTGTGAGTAGTTCGGGTGACGGGAGGAGGGAGGTGGGGGGTCATTGTCTGTCAACGCGGAGTCTGGGGGAGGGGGAGACCATGTCTTTTTTTCATACTTGCATCATTGTAACATATAAGAGAGGTACTCTCTTAAATGTAAAATGGGGATGTGATTTTTTTCTCACCTACCCCATCGTGTGGGGTATCATTAGATAGGTCTTTTAAAAAGCGTTTAGGGTTTGTGAAGACTATTTTTAGATTTAAGGATTCCTTTGTGTAATATTAGGATTTATAGTGAACATTTTTGTTAGAGTCAAGTGTTCCCCTGCCAACTAAATGGTTGATGTTGGGTATGTGAAAAAATTCATGGTAGTAGTATAAATACTAAAATTATAAAAAAACTATCACAGTTAAGTACTTAGGCTTTACAAGTTTACGATAAACATCTGATCAAATAGGAAGTACCAAAATGTTAGTACAAATTATATTTAAAATTACTCGTATTAGGTATTAAGTAGGTATAACGTTGAATGAATGAAACAAAAACAACAGAAAACCCACTTCTTAAGCCGCACACCAAATTAACTATATAAAATAATAGAATAGAACTATTATTATTTAGTACACAGAAGACACATGTATAGACATTATTATAATTTAACAGGAAAAGTCATGCAGAAGATAAAAAAAGCAATAAATAAAACAGTAAAATAATAAAAATAACAATAGACAAAAAGAAAAGAGACAGAAATAACACATATTAATGACAGAAAAACACAGTAAACGAATACCTAAAGAGTCTGTGTTTGGTACTTATTCATTTTCACAAAGCTTTTGGGTGTTGAAGCTATCAATAGATGACTATATGATAATTCTCCGCTGCTGAAGCATATCGCGGCTCACCCGACAGGACTGTTTCCAACATATTTACACAGAAGTTATTTCGTAACATAAACTAACTTAATTTAAACCCGACTTTCACGCGAACGAAGTCGCGGGCACAGCTAGTATATATAATATATATACAAGTTACTGATCGCAGATAAAAAAATAAAAGAAAAAAATAATAATTCGCGTACGTAATATGTTTTCGAGTTTTCTCCATAAAGCATTAAGTGTTTTTAAATAGACACAAGAGACGTAAACCATGCACCGAAAGCAAAGTGCAACTAAAATACTCCCATTGCGTTTCATCCGTGAAGGGAAGGGGATAATTGACTTAGGCGCATTAAGGGCGGGGACAACGGTTTGAAGCTTGTGCAAACGCATTCATAGAAGTTTTCTGTTTTACGTAACACCGCGGAGCATCGTGATAGTACGTCCAAATGGAAATGAAGTCAATGGTCCCATAGTTTTGCGTTCGTAATGCATCCACTAGAAAGTTTTCCAAATGGACGTATCGTCAGTGGCCACCTTTAACAATTGCCTACCATCGGGGACTATGCACTTTCTGTTGTACAAAGCAATACATACAGTCATACAAACAATAGGAGTATCGCAGCGGGTGTGTCACACTGTATCAACACGCGATACTTCGTTAGTGAGCTGTACCGATGCAACCGCGAGGCAACGGCGACGCTTGTATAACGTCACAGACTTACACATGTTTGACAAGTTATTGTGCAGACAATGTCATATGTTCTTAACTAAACTGATAGACAGTAGCTCCCTGATGTAACTGCAAGTTAGTTATTTCAAATTCGAATACATTTATTTAACAAAACCGATGCAATAATTTTATTTGAAATTGTTTTTTTTTGAAAAAAGGAAGAAGTGCAAAGATGTTCCCATGAAATTAAATTATCAAATAATGGAGCTCACTTTGTCAGATTCATAGGTAAAAAATGGAATCCCACCAAAAGCATTTCCATGTAAATTTATGCCAAAACGAGTAGATTAATTTCATAACACTCTAAAAAAGTTATCAGATCTTATGGAAAGCCAAATTCCTAACTCTACACGCCCTAATCTAATACTCTTTAATTCTCATCATGACATCTTTCTGTGTGAAACCTAGTCTTAAGTTCTATACAAACCCTACACCGTAGTCAAAATCTGGGGCTTGGCTGTTCCGTTTCTCAAGCCCCTATTGCCACATTATTAACACTACTTACTACTAAGTCAATATTTTCTGTTTACAAAGCCATAGGAGTGTCCACGTCACTGTTACGAAACGGCCAAGCCACAGATTTTGACTACAGTGTAAGATTATAGGTATACATAGGATGTTAGTGTAAATTAGTTGTTTGCATTTCATGCATTTCATTTAATATAAATAATATAAAATAAATGTAATTTTTAATTTTTCCAAGTTCATAATGATATTTATTACAATTTATTATAGATAGGATATTATATTGTAATGACATTTTATATATTTTATTTCATTATATTGTTTTAATGTAAATTATTTGTTAATTTTAAGTCAAATTTACTAATACTTAGGAAGTAAGTTTTTTACTAACCATCGGACCATGTAGTCAAATAAATAAATACAATTAAATTTAGACATATTCCATCATAACCAGGTGTGCAAATTTTTATAACATCATGTTTAGGTTAGTATTAATGTTATACATAGTTATATAAATTTATGTCAGATGCATAACAACTAAACGATAATTTAAACAATAGACAATAATACAATCATAATAACTTTTGGTAATAAATGTGATAATAAACTTATTTAGAAAAATCACAAAAAAATAAATAAATTACAAGTAATCTCAGTAACTTATAAAACTAAATACTACTTTTATAAAATAAGAACAAAACGACATTTCTTAATAACTACAATTATTACAGCCAGTCGCTTGTATTATAAATAATTGTATCTATTATTAATGTATTAAGTTTTCTTTTAAATACTGGCAAAGGAAGTGCTTGAATATCATATGGCACTTTATTAAATATTTTCACGGACATAATTATATGTTACAGTTCCTTTGAAACAACACGGTACTTGGAGCTTCATTTAATACAAGTCACATTCCACGCCTCGTGTTACGAAGATACACATCTTTTGCCTGTAAAAATATGTCAGAATTATTTTTTACGAATATTCATATCTCAATAAAATATTCAGTTAACAACATAATATTCAGATTTCTTGATTATGTTGTTTTGTGCTGATTCTAGCTTTGACACCCTAACGGTTTTGCTGACCATCAATGAGTCAGGGACGAAATTTGGGAATTTTAGATATAATAATTTATAAAGTATAATAGCTATACCTATATGATAATTGTCATATTTAATAAGTACTGTACCGTCCAGACCTAACCTATAGGGGTACAAGAAGACAACGAAATGCTTCGAGAAAAGGCTCGTAATTTACGAGCCTTTTATTGACATATTATTGTATTTTGTATAGTGGAAAACCCCAGATGTATCCAGGTGATGACTGCTTACCATTGCGTTGGCCGTTTGCTTGTTTACCGATGCGTAATCGAGAGTACAAACATACAATAATGGACACAAACACCCAGTACACTCAGATTTGTAAGTAACATTTAAATTTCACAAATCTCTGTCCCGTGTAGAAACAGACAGAACACACTGACTATTACACAGTCTCAATACACAATATACCACACGTCTTATTTCGTTCCATTTACTAGTTTTGTCTGTCGTAGAGCGAGCGTCCGAACAATTATCTACAAAATGGCTGCCATTAGAGATCTATTTGGACAATAGTAGTGGACATGCACACTAGCGCTGCGCGTTAGACGCTTTGGAAAACAATGACACCAATGACATCTATCGGTTTAATTGGGAACGATTTGGCGGAGTGAACTTGATAGATTATGTAGATCTGTGTAACAGATATACACACAATCGCTTGATTTGTAGCTCTAGTCTGAGTGTGGAATGTTGATGTTGTCTTAGCGTTGTGTGTTTTCGAGTAAATGTTCACTGTTCGGGTGTCGTCACCCGAATAATATTAGATATGGTAATCTCAGCAGATCATGTATACAGGTTGATTCACTAATTATGCTATACCTTTATACTTTTTTGCTTAACTGTTTACTTTAATTGTGATAAAATCTGAAGCAGTACTTAAGTAAAAATATTGACAATAAAACTGCAATAAAATTAATAAAAACGTATTTCGGAGTTTTGCAGCAACTCCGAATAAACAAACAGACATGAAATTTATCAAGCATTATTTCAGAATTAGAACCTCTTACTTTTTTAGTACCTTCAGCGTATTACAGGCACAGCTCTTTACAATTTTAAAATAGTATAGTATTCACTTACCTCGTAGTGATGCTTCCTACTATCAAATGAGTATCTCATTTTATCATTTACCTAGGTGACTTGATAAGTTGTGAGATGCTAGTAATTTAAAAATGGAGCGCATCTGTAATGTATGTTTTTAAAAAGCAAATTTATTTTAAAATAGAAAGTGAGTAGCCAGGTTGCTGGTTTAAAAAAATAATGACATTCCAGTTATTTTACTACGATGGTCTCCGCATTTTTCTTTGCAACGATGGCTTTTAACCGTAATTGTGCAAACCGTGCGTGCTATTTATAACATGATATTTTATGATATTTTTTAACTGAAAGACTTAGCTTTCAACGATTATAATCAGCGTTAGGGTAGTCTACTCCGTCTCGAGCAACAGTTTTTAGATGGTTCAGTGAACTTAAAAGGGGTAAAACAAACCTCGAAGATGACCATAGCAGTGCTCGCCTACAAATGTCGTAACTGCAGAAAATGTGTGGACTACTGAAATGTTGGTGCGAGAAGAGCCACAAATTACTTACTCGGGCATCGAGAAAAATCTTGGCGTTAGTTCGGGGGGCGTTAACATTATTTTTCATCAGCATCTTGGAGTGAGGAAGCTTTGTTTTCGTGGGATCCCGCGTTTGCTCTCAGATACTGAGAAACAAGCCTGCGATTTGTGCCGCGAAATGCGTCTACGATTTGAAAACGGAACGTAAAAAGGTATGTCAAAAATCATGACAGGAAACGTGGATTTATTAATATGATCCGGAAAATAGGATACAGTCAGTATTGGTCTTTTCAAAAGGAAAGTTGCCGACAAAACTGCAAAGACCTCGTTACGTTGGGGGAAAAATATTTGCTATTTTTTTTTCTCGCATCGGACAATGTTGAAAATCGTAGATTTGTTAATTCGGAATGGTATACAACAGTAGCATTGCCGAAAGTTTTTCAAGTTCTGCGAGAGAGGAGACCAAAGACTGGGCTTCGGGGTATCATGTTGCAACACGACAACGCTTCTTCACGTACATCCCTCAGAACAAAGGCGTTTCTTGAGGATTCCGGTGTTGAAACCTTGCCCCATCCACCCAACAGTCCAGTCCTTAACTCTCTGTGATTTCTTTTTGTTTTCGATAATCAAGGAAAAAAATAAAATTGAATTTTTCGTGCGCCGAAGAAGCCGTGGCCACCTACGTAGTCACAATTTCGGACCTATCGGATGAAGACTGGCAAAAGTAGTTAATATCTTGTATAGATTTTTCTTGTCTTAAAACTTATCAATTACCTACGTATTTGTGTTTTTAGGATACTCTTGGGACTTAACAAACAGACAGATTTATATTTAAATTATAAACAATGTTTAAGTTTCTCGTAATTAGTATTTAATGAAGGCTCCACAAAGTAATGTTAAATAAATTAAGTGATGAAGTTGTGTCGGCCGCGTATTTACGTTTCAATCATATCGCATGATGTTTCTTTAGGGCGAGGTCTCACTAGGCTGCACATATTATGAAGGTTATTCACTCAATTCAATTCAATTACTTTATTTGCAAATTTGGGTACAAAATAAGGTTTTACAGAGTTGTCATGATCTACCATATCACTGACAGCATCTACTGCTCAAAATAACAATTTTAGTTTACCAACTTATAACATTGGAATAAATAGCTCTGCCTGCAAACGTTGTTGTAACCTATATTCTAGTATCACACAATTATTGTTTACTTACTGTTTTGATCTAAGTACTGGCGCTAAATACTGTCAGTAGTCAGAATTCCCAAAGTGGTTAGTTGTTCTTAATGAATAAATTAATAATAATCTTTCTTAGTTGCTGCGTGGTGCCGGCTTAAGAATAGTACCACCCCATCTCTTCCCGTGGGTGTCGTCAAGGCGACTAAGGGATTTCACTCCGGAGGACGGGCAGCAGCGTCCTCTGCGTACTTAAAGCCTTACTGCGATCGCCAACCCGCTCGCCAAGCGTGGCGATTATGGCAATTACCCCCAGGATCTACTGGGGAGACCCGTGCCCAGCAGTGGGCCATCATATGGGTTGATATGAATCTTTCTTAGTATCTGGTTCATAAGTATTCTTTATTTGGTTTTATATTCCAAATTTGCATAGACATTGGAGGCTGTTTAGTTTCCCTGCGCCTTTGTGTGAATGGCTTGTGACCTGCTGGATGCCAAGGTGCATATGACTCGTGACGTCAGCGCACCACTGGAATCACATCAACTTTCGATCGTATGTTCTAGTAATGTTATGTATGTTATGTTAAGTCCACCGCAATTTTGACATTTCATGAATTTTTATACGTATTTATATGATATTTGCAATTTTTGGACTCCTCCCCATATGGATTTCCAGTGCAACTCAGTGTGTTCTTAATTTGTGAATTAAACAAGAGTGTACACTGCACGTGCCTCAAAGAGGTGCTTGGAAACCAGGTGGAATGAGGTCTCGAGCGGGTCTTTGAGGTAAGTGGGAAGCCAACGTCTTTTCTGTTTTTTTGCGGGCTGGAAACCATTTGGAATAGGTTAGATAGTTTTTTGAGTTCAATTGTATCTCTTTCTGAGTCTACGTACGTATACGAGTATATGGGGTAGATTTAGTAAGGAAATTATTACGCATGTTTTACTTTGCATTTAACCGCCAATTTACGATCCCCACATGGCGTTGGCTATTTACATGCCTCATCAGTATACCTTAACCAATTAATCTTAAACGCAGGTTTCTACCTGCAAACTATCCATTTACACAGGACATGAAACAGTACGCATTTTAATATCCCATGGGACAGAAATCCGACACGACCGGAGAGAGAATAAGCTCAGAACTGCCGGCTTAGCATATTCTTCGAGGCTCGAAAATATTAACATTTGTAGAAAAAAAACACCCATATATGGACCTGACAAAACATAACTGAACCTCGCTGATTTCTTGATCACAGTCGGCTTTGTGTCACAGCCCTTGAAAAAAATCAGCGATAATTATAAGAAACGATCACTTCGCAATAAAGTTTAAACTACGTCAACTAACAATAATCCACAAACTATTATCGCAGTGCACATTAACGTGTATATGATAGGCGGCGTACTCGCAACAGTGAGCCGCGCCGATGTCCGACGTACCGTGCTACAGTGGAGCGCGCGTTCGGTGATGTTCGCGCTGTATCATGCGCTTCACTTGCTCTGTAGCGAGCAAATAAAGCAGTATGTTGGAAGTCTAAATAAATACAAATACCCTTGTACTTCTCAATTATTTGTCGTGTCGTATCTATGTTGATTTATTTTAATGGCTATTGGCTTTTATAAAGAAAATATAGCTCGATTTTAGGGTTCAGTATCTCAAAAGGAAAAAACGGATGCCTTATAGGATCATTCGTGTGTTGATCTGTCTGTTTGTTACAGACACCGATTAAATTCAAATTAAGTATTGGACCAGTGTGGAGTTCACACGATATTTCTGAACCAACAGTTACTATTTTTTTATAATTTTATCCAAGCGCTGTGTCACAAAATACCGAGTGTACTAAAAGTAAGTTTCATATGTACCCCGCTCGACCGACGCGTACATAGACATCGCTGAAGGACACGTAATCTCGGCACACCTTCCGAACAAATTGGTCCGACATTTCGCGCTCATGTGAGTGGCAACCTCGCAGTACTCTTGGCCTACTCGGTGCCACTGAGTCCCGTATGTTTTAGTAATTAGTTAACATTTGAGTTGCGCTCCGCGATGCTGAACGTAAACAACCTAACCTAACCTAACCCAACCGAATTCTCCTGTTCACCTCGTCCTCGAAGTTGTTTCTACCTAACTGCAATGACTGCCCGAGGTACACATATTTTTGAACAACTTCGAGAACGGCGCCGTGCACCGCTATCGGTTCCGGTAGTACATGTTCATTGAACATGACCTTGGTTTTATCCAAGTTCATCCGTAGGCCTATGCGTACAGAGGAGTCAGCCAGGTCATTCAGCATCAGTTGCAGGTCCTGCAGCGTTTCCGCCATAATGACAATGTCATCTGCAAATCGCAAGTGAGAGATGTATTCACCATTGATGTTGATGCCCCGCCCTTTCCAGTGCAGCGTCTTGAACATATCCTCCATTGCATTTGTGAACAGTTTCGGGGAGATAACGTCCCCTTGCCTCACTCCTCGATGCAATGGTATAGGTTTTGTTTCCTGATTCTGTACTTGGACGGACATTGTTGCGGCTTCGTAGAGACATCTCATCACTTGGATATATCGCCAATCTACTTGGCATCGCTGCAGAGACTCCAGAACGGACCAGATTTCAATCGAGTCAAAGGCCTTCTCATAGTCCACGAATGCTAGACACAGGGGC
Source organism: Herminia tarsipennalis (assembly GCA_945859575.2). NCBI lineage: Eukaryota > Metazoa > Arthropoda > Insecta > Lepidoptera > Erebidae > Herminia > Herminia tarsipennalis. The sequence continues at coordinate 399,979 of OX243857.2, forward strand.
TGATTATACTCTTGGGTCTTTTGTATAATCTGCCGCACTGTGTGGATGTGGTCTATGGTGCCATATCCGCTCCGAAATCCAGCCTGTTCCGGTGGTTGGAATTCGTCAAGTCTTCGCGCAAGGCGGTTCGTGATGACTCTTGAGAACAGCTTATAGACGTGGCTCAGAAGAGAAATAGGTCGGTAGTTCTTCAGCCGGGTCTTATCTCCTTTTTTGAAGAACAAGACGACTATGCTTCTACTCCACGCCTCCGGAGTTCTCCCTTCGAACAGGACAGCATTAAAGAGCTTTTGGAGCTCCCTCAGTACGGGTTTACCTCCAGCCTTTAACAGCTCTGTTGTAACGCCATCCTCTCCAGGGGCTTTTCCATTTTTTAGCTGTCTAAGAGCCAGCACGATTTCGTCAATGTTGACTTCTGGCAGGTCTTCGGTGTAGTGGCGTGTTAGAGTGGCTCTAGGACCCTCATCTTCTGGATCAGGTCGAGATGCATGCGAAGCGTATAGCCGGCCATAGAAGCCTTCCACTTCGGAGAGGACTGCCGGCTTCGAAGAAACGACTTCTCCACTTGTTGTGGTCAACTTCGTCAGGTGGCTTCTTCCAAGAGATTGTACGAACACTTTTGACCCCCGGTTCTGCTCGATCGCTCTTTTAATCAAAAGAGTGTTGGAGCACCGAAGGTCGTGTCGTATAAGCTTGTTGATCTCTTGGTTTAGAGCGCGCTTTTCCGAAGAAGTGACGGGTGGGTTTTCACGTCGTTCCTTCATTAGCCCTAAAGTCCTTTCCGAAAGCTTTGACTTCTTGCCCTTACGCTGCATTTCACAAAATCTCGTACCTTCTTCCCTGAGTATCCGAACCACATTTACGAGCTTCTGGTTTACGTCTGTTGTGGTTTCCATGGCAGCAAATCGGTTATCCAGGTTTGACTGGAACGCTTCGGATCCTATCATGGTTTGGAGCAAAGTAGGTCGGAGCCTGGACCTCATCAGACGGGCACGTTCCGCCTTGAAGTCGATATTCAGAGAGCCTCGGACAAGTCGGTGATCACTACCGGTATTAAACCTGTTGATCACGGTGACGTCTCTAAATATATGCTTTTTGTCCGTCATGATGAAGTCGATCTCGTTTTTCGTCATAGTGTCGGGGCTTTGCCACGTCCACTTCCTTTGGGGCCGTTTCTTGAAAAAGGAGTTCATCAAGAAGAGCCCCTCCCGTTCGAGGAAGTTGACTAGCATTTGCCCCCTATGATTTCTGCATCCAAATCCATGGGATCCTACTACCAATTCGCTGCAATTTTGTACTCCCACTTTAGCGTTGAAGTCCCCCATAACAACATTGTAGTGGGTCTTAGTGGTGGAGTGGAGGGCCCTCGATATGTCATCGAACATATCCTCCACTTCGTCGTCTGGATGTGCCGAGGTCGGTGCGTACACTTGCACTACCTTGAGGCTATACCTCTCGGTGAGCTTGATAATGAGGTACGCTACCCTGTTCGACACGCTAGACATTTCCACAACGTTGTCAGAAAGGGACTTATTTACCAGAAACCCAACACCACCTTGGGATTGTTGGTCTCCCTCGCGGAAGTACATAAGGTGGCCTGACTCGAGGGTTATGGTGTCCTCTCCCTCTCTTCGGACTTCACTTAACCCGAGGATATGCCACCTAATCTTCCCAAGTTCCACCTCAAGTTGTGCCAGATGCGAGTCTAGCCGTAGCGTGCGTCCGTTATACGTCGCCAGGGTCAGTCGGTTGTGGTGGCCTTCCGTAGCCCGGAGATTCTTAGCACCCCCCGCCATGCCGTTACCGTGGACGCCACCATGTCCAGGAATAGCGTGACTGCCGGGAACTGGGGGCCGTGGCTTTTGTGCTTGGTGCATATGGGGGTAATGCCCATAATCGCCACGCTGGGCAGGCGGGTTGGCGATCGCAGGGCGTAGCTCTCGCATCAGTGACGCTGCTGCCCGTCACTGACCTGTTACTTTAGCTACGCCTTAAATTGGGATGGTTATACCGCCACCAGCCGGTCGCCAGAGCCTCGTTCGTTGTACAGCAGGATGTACCGCGTGCAGGTGAGGTTGGCTTGGGGCGAAAGATGGTGATGCGCCCCCTTACATCCCTTACATCCCCCAAAACAGTCAGTTTTATAGAAAAAACAACGTCAACGAAATAGATAGAAGAGTACAACAGGCATGGAATAAATACTGAAGTTTGAAGGAAATATTTAAAAGCAATTTACAAATGAGCTTAAAAACAAAGACCATGAACTCTAGTATTTTACCATGTTTGACGTACGGATGTCAGACGTGGAAGTTCACAGCTAAAGCAAAGCACAAAATAGTCACATGCCAACGAGGGCTAGAACGAAGCATGCTTAAGGTAAGGAAACTCGACAAAATAAGGCACACAAAAATACGATCCATGACAAAAGTCACAGATGCCTTGAGTTTCGCACTAAAACTGAAATGGAAATGGGCAGTTCACATAGCAAGGCTTACAGACCAGAGATGGACCGCAAAAGTAACCACGTGGAGAGGCCCACTAGGTAATAGAAGAAGAGGAAGACCAATAACACGATGGGAAGACGACATAAAGAAAACCGCTGGTACAAATTGGACTCTAACAGCAAAAGATCGAGATAAATGGGCATCATTGGAGGAGGCCTTTACCCAACCTGGGGTTCTTGTAGAAGAAACAGGAAACGAAAGCAATGAATAGGAGAAAACTTTTAAAAGTAAAAACTACAGAGAAGTAACTATAATTAATTATAAACTAGGTTTAAGAAACTAACACAAAATTAGATTAGAAAAAAAAAAGCAAACTGATTAACTTTAAACACTAGATCTAAGAAAATTATAACATGTAATATGCAAGAAATAAAAGGCTTTTTTATTTATTTTATTTTATTATTTCCTGAGAATAGCATAAATGTTTTTTATTATATTGCCTATCCATTAGTGTAAGTAGAAAATCAAAGAAAATGGTACTTTACGAGGAAATGCATTTTATCAATATTTTTTTTCATTTCTGTGGTTTCGTTGTGAGGAGATTAAATTAACATTATACTCCTTTAACAAAAACAAAATCTACCATTTTGGAGTCAAAATTATGTAGAAATTTAATGTATTTTTATTTGTTGATACTTTTTTTTGGATAAAGAGCAGATAACTCCACAAAAGTGCACAAAAAACGCCTAGCGCTGGGTTTTGCACGGGGAAGCGCTTTAATTGACCGAATCAAGAGCAAGTCACAAAAATAACAAAACATTCGAAAGATATTACCCTTCTTAAAGGAAGTCGGTTAAACAAATAATGTTTGTCTACACAATGGCACCTAGCTATAAGCGTACAAACACTGGAGCGATGACAAATCGCTGCGTTCGTACGTCCTGTGTACACACTACACTAACTCGGCCACTCGGACTCTCGGAGCTCAGAGCCTCCAGCAACAAGCTTTAAACATGCTAATGCATACATACACACATCTATATATAATACACATATACGTACATATTCTCAGTACTGTAGTTATAAATTCCTTTCCTTGTATCCGGATGGAATAGTTCATTCATCATCAAATATATATGATACTTGAGAAATGATGATCAATATATCGGCTCGACGTACTTTAAGGATTAAGAATATATATATATTACGGGTCTTAATCGCGTTTTGATTGCCCGACGTTTCGACCGTATTGCAACGGCCGTGGTCACGGGTAGACTAGTTCAGCTCACGGTTCGCAATACGGTCGAAACGTCGGGCAATAAACAAGGTATTTTACCTTAAATTATTCACGCTATTAAGACCCGTTATATATATATTTTCATAATGTGCACAAATCGCGAAAGTTTATCAGTACTTTAAAGAATCAATTACTGTAGTGAATTCAATTGTTGAATTAATTTAGTAAACCCTCCGAGGACGAACGTAGGTACATTGGTACATACATAAATAAGCAGTTCTCCGAAGACACGCGCTGCAGGGAGCCGACAAAGTTGCGGCGCTCAACCAAAGCAAGAATAAACTATTTGCAACACAGAATATGTTAATTTATTTACGTACGACCGCTGCACAAGCAACTAACTCACCAACTTGCACCAACGACCTATGTACATACTATACTCGTACTTACCTATCTACATATATACTCGTATATATATATACGGCCATTGTGTAAGGATGTGTTGACGCAAGAGCCGCTCAAAACTTAGTAAATGCTTATAATGACGAATTTAAAGATGTGAAACATCACAAATCAAGTGAGAGCTGATCTAGCTGAGTCTCACATACAAGTGACATACAAGTGAAATAATGCAAAGTTCGCTAATAGTTTTGGTACTAAAATACCTTTTTAGGGTTCCGTAGCCAAAACGGAACGCTTATAGTTTCTCTCTGTCCGTCCGTCCGTCCGCAGCTTAGCTCAGAGACTGTTAGTGCTAGATGGCTGTAATTTTGTATAGATAGACATATTACGCCGACAAAGTGAAACAATAAAATGTAGAAAAACATATTTTTTGAGGATGTGATTTTTTTTCTCACATCGTGTGGGATATCATTAGATAAGGAGTATAAACGTATATAAACGTGGAGTTTTGAAGACCATTTTTCGATTTAGGGATCCGTTTGTGAAATGTTAAGCTATAAAGTGCATTTTTTTTGTTAGAGTCGAGTGTCTCCCCCCTTGCCAGCTGAAATGGTAGATATTGGCTATGTGAAAAAAATCACGGTAGTAGTATATAAAGTGAAATTAAAAGGAAAACTATCACAGTTAAGTAGGCTTTACAAGTTTACGAGTAACAACTTATCAAATGAGAAGTAACAAAATTTCCGCTCAAACTACATTGAAAATTATTATAAAGTAGGTATAACGTTGTAAGTATGAAACAAAAAAGAACAGAAAACCCACTTCTTAAGCCGCATTATTCGGATGAGGGGGAGGACTACGGAACCCTACAATGCGTAGCCCGACATGCACTTGCCCGGTTTTATTCTAGAGAGATGTAACAGAAGACTAAGTTCTTTCGAAGCTGCTGATATAAAGCTCCTGTTGTCATTATGTTCTTCAATTTCTTTAAATGATTTGTTAAGTTATTGATTACTCAACAACTGTTTTTTAAAGTGGCTGACTGGCTTTTGGAAAGTGGCTGACAGACTTCGGTATGCCTGAGAAACAAGGTAAGTAAGTGAGAAAACTTGGTTAAGGCTCATACCCCACGTAGTGAGAGACTTTTAAATTAGTTAGCTTTATACACGACTGCCTCAAAATAATGTTTGAGTTGTTTTCGAGGAAATTATTCTATGTTTTCGCATTTATATGTTACAGCTCACGCTTCCCCAAAGTCTATCGGCAACAAAGGGATCTCCTTAGTAACCTAAAACAAAATGGCAGCGCACGTCAAATTATGACTTTTAATACAGCCTATGTTACTCGCTAATGTAGCTTTCTATTTGTGAAATAATTTTAAAATCAGTTTAGTGGTTTAATCGAGGAAGCGTAACAAACAATCAAACACACTCATTTTCGCATTTATAATATTAGTTAGGATTAGGATAGACGCAGCTTTGCCTGCGTGCATGAGTTCAGCCCGTAAATGGGTTCATTTTCGCTTTATTTTGTTTCTTTATCCACAGAGTCAACTTTAAAACTCATGAAGTTACATACAAACTTGCTACCCCTATTTTACCCCCTTAGGGGTTGATTTTCCAAAAACGCTGAAAGTCGTATTTCATTATTTTAAACCGAAAAGCCAAATACGAAATTTCACAAATCGTATTTCCCAGAGAAACGGACCAGAGACAGCGTGAGCACTCGCTGTCTCTAGTCCGTCTGCTTATATAGTCGTGGTATCAACGATCTAAATATAAAAGTCGTGGTACATACATAAGCGTTCCTTCTGTACTCTCTTTACTTTGTGAGACTACTCCCAAGTGTAGTTGTTGCGGTGTTCCTTGTATAAAAGTGGTGGTATGTAATATGTCAAAACAATCAATAATGATTACCTTGGGTGTCTGGGCGCAGGTGGTCGTCGTAGGCCGTGTTGACACGAGCCCGTCTGTGTGTCGACGAGATTACGACACAGGCGTATATCATATTTTCATTTGCAAACATCCTAACATTTATACTTATAGCATTCATTTAATTATTATATACATTATATAGTACTAGCTGATTACTAGTATGTGGAGACTGGTCATAGGTAGGTACTTTGTATAAAAGATGCACTTGTTCTCATTTTAGGAAGTATCTACATATAATGACTGCCTTGATGGTGTGGTGCAGTGGGAGCGTGAATAACGACTGCGCAAAAGATTGTGGGTTCGATTGCCACACGGGACGTATAATCGATAATACAACATCTGACACACAAATCACTCGCGGTACAGACACTTTAATCCTCTGTCAGTACGCAATACCACAGAACGCATCGTTAAGCATCGGCAACAACAATCAATATGTGTGTAGTAGTATATAGTAAGTGTCCATTATTCTGTATATCAACAAATGACATACACGACTGGATCGGAAAGTGAGCGATGACACACGCCGCGGACACTTGCGGTTTGTACGGTGCCGTTGATATTACCTATCAATATATTTTTATTCGATACTAGCGGTCCGCTCCTGCTATATATAACTACATACAATATGCATCTATTGTTATATATAATCCATCACCAAATATATATGTGTATACCTTTAAACCATCCAGAGGAAATTATCTGAATGATCTAAATCCGTTGGTAGTTTAGAAGATCTAAGCTTATATTGGTACAGACAGCGGGCAGCGTCTTTGTTTTATACTAAGTAAAGGTAACGTCTCTGGTTGCAGCACTAATTAACTGGACACTATGGACTATAAACTAAGTGAGTCAACTTTCCGCGGGTTTTTGACGTGAATTGTCTTTAAATTGCTTCCATAGTGGGGGGGGGGGGGAGGTGGGCAAGTCAAAAAAAGTAATGATAATAAAATCTAGGTGACTGTCCTTACCTTGCTCACCTGCAAGGTGCTTCTTTACGCCTCTTTTGAAAGACTTTTTGTCGTAGGTAGGAGGGACACATGTGCTAGAGTAGAGATTTAGGAAGGGAGAAGGAGGGATTAAATTAAAAAGCCGCCGTGGTAAAGTCTATAGAAGGCGCTTAGCGCTGCTACATCTCTACGCAGTTGTAGAGGTTCTAGTTTATTAGACACCTCTGCATAGGCGATGCCTTTTTAACAGCAGTAGGCCGATCGAATGCACGATATATTCGCGTACAACATACGGCGTGTCCATGACACAGCCATACCCCATTTATTTCTTATAGTGTGGCCATTAGTGCTGTGCACTCCCTGAGGTATGCACGGCGAGGTGGGGGGCGAAGAAAAAAGTGCATGAGTTCACATGAGGTCGATACATGTCGGACAGATCTTACGATATCAGTTTGCATTTCTAAGGCAAGACTTGTGGCGGGACGTTGCGTTGGTCGGAGGCTATCTATCTGTAATATATACTTACTTTGTTGATTAAAATGTAACCCAAATATACTCATATTTTATTAAAAATATGCAGGTGATAAATAAGAATTGAAAGTTATAATTCACAACAGGACTTGTTTTATTAAACATTTTTTATATTTACAAACAATTATATATTCTAACGAAAGTTATTCTGACATAGATTCTGTTTCAACTTCATCTTCCATTTCGTCATCATCTTCATCTTCCTCTTCGCCACCGGAACTTGAATCAGAGTCTTGCAAATTTATTATGAATGAATCGATAACATTATCGAACCTACTATCGCGACTCCAGTAATCATTTTCATTTTTCTGGACATGATCGTCGCATTTCTGCCATTTTTCCGCCGTGAATTCCGAAAACAATTTATCCAATAAGATTATCTTTTCGTCTAGAGAAGAATTAATATAGTTTTGGGCTATGTTGTTTTTAATATCAGCCCAGACCAACTCGATTGGATTTAAATCTGGATGGTACGGAGGTAAACGCAGAACAGTGTGTCCACTGGCTTTCAGGAGTTCGTCAATTCTATACACGGGTTCTTTTTGTGTATTTTTGATAAGAAGTAGCAGTTGAGCCTTTGACATGGTTCCTGAAAATTCTACATTATGGCGTAGCAACCAGTTCTGCATTTCACTTTTGAGGCTTGATATAGTTGGTTTCTTCTCAATCTGAACGCTGTGGTAAGACGCGTTGTCCATTACAACCACAGAATTCGGCAGCAACTTATCTTTTAACTTTTCATCTACCCACTTATAAAAAGTAGGTCCGCTCATATCTCCATGATAGTCACCGGTTCTAGCATCGGATTTGAATATAGTCAATGTATCATCCACTAAGCCATTTCGACACCCAGCGTGGAGTATTACTAGTCGCCGTCCTTTCCCAATATCAGCATGAATACCGGGTTCTGACGATGATTGCCAACATTTGCTGGCATGGTGACTGGCGTTGATGTATGTTTCATCAAGAAAATATATGTTTCGGTTTTCCGTTCTGTAATTTCTGATTTGTGTAAGATATTTTTTCCGCCACACTGTAATATTAGGCTGCTCTATAAGGAGATGTCTCTTTGATTTGCATTTTTTGTAACGGTAGCCCATTTTGTGTAAAAGCTGTCTTAAATATTCCCGTCCACAATTCAATATGCCATCCTGTCTCAAACTTGATAGTAACTTACGGACACTTGGTATTTTTTTTTCAACTTCGTAAAACTGATGAATTTTTCTTCTGATAACTCCAAGGTCAAAATCATCCACAACGTGTTTTTTCTTTAGAACTTTTGGTTTTTTTGGCGATTGAAATTTTAATTGGCTTGAATTTTCAATTGATAAATAGCCCGCAGAAATCACATTATGTACGGTTCTTTTGCTGTATCCCGTAGCCTCCGCAACGATTTTAGCAATATTCACGTCATTTTTAAATTCAAAGCTTTCTTTGTCTGCTTTTCTTTTCTTAAAATATTCAGCCACCTTAAAAATGACAGTCTTCATATCACGAGATAACGCACGACCCATCTTTGAATATTTATCTCGTGTGCGTCTGACATAGACAGTCCGATACAAATAACACTACCTGCCGTCACAAGCGTTGACGGCGCACTGACAGCGCAGCAGCCGATTCTAACCCCCCCGTCTCACCGCGCGCATACCTCAGGGAGTGCACAGCACTAATGGTCATACTATAACAAAAGAAATCCCCGCGTTTAAAAAATAATTTCAAAACAGAGTAGATTGTCTTTTCTGTTTTGAAAATAGAATGAAAAACAAAGACAAAACATTCGCCAGTTAAAATGCTCTTAAAACATCTGCTAATTTATTTACTGAGTATGAATAACCCCTTTATTCACAATTAGTAAATAGCAATTGCTTTATTCACAATTAGCGGATGTTTTAAGCTGATTGACTGACAGACTAGACCTGACTCACCTGACTGCTAATTCTCATCCCGCATAAGTATGTGTGATGATCACGATTGTTTATTCTGTGTCGGACCACCCGTTGTTTATTTATAAATGGTGTAATTATTACGACTTTGTTTAAGATTTATAGATTTTAGGGTATTTATTTAGAATTATATAAGTAGGTACATTGTGTTGTTTGTCTGGTTGCTATAGTAGAGGCTCTCTCAAGATTGGGTTTAGATGGTCTTGTGTGAGTTGTCTGATAATAAATAATCGTTCAATATTGTTTTGTTACAGAGATCCCGTTAAAGTTAAGGTTAAAGGTTGCGCTAATAACAAAAGTTAGGTTTAACTGGAAATCATACATGATGTATTTCAGTTTTTTTAACGTTTTGTACTAGCAATGTGGATCGTACATTAATCGTGGCCTGAAATGCTTTGGGTAACCACGGCTGGTGAGTCAACATTTTGCAACCTGGTTGAGACAGTGCGGTATATTGATATAGATTTTCGAACTATTTACACACCTATAAGTTTGTACGGAACCCTCAGGGCGCGAGTTCTACTCGTTCTTGGCTGGTTTTTGTTTAGTAAAGTCATAAATCTTACACTATTGGAATACTGACATATTCCATGTGAACGATATATCTAGTCTTGCAGTTTCCCATGAGCTAACTACATCAATCAGACTGTAATATAACAGAAACTACAGCAACATTACCATTGGATACAGTAGGTAGGTCGGGCCGGTCACTGAGTGACGCGCGGCGGCTCGTCGATGTCGAACCGGCGAGTGATTGGCGTTTCATTACACGTGGCGTGGAGGGACGATGGACAGAGATTCGTTCACACCTGCTCAGCCAGGTGAGGGAGAAAAAACAAATATGAAATGGGTGTGACACAAGTGCGGGGTGCACTTGTGTCACACCCATTTTTACTATAATATCTTCTGCGTGACAGGTTACATTGAAATAAACCGTTGTGATTACTTGACTTGGAGAATATCATAAAAAGACGTGGACATTCTACACAGTAAATTAACATAATTGACTAAAAGTAAGACAAAGTATAATACCTAGTAACATTTATATTATGACCAAGCTGGAGGTGTCAGAAAACACCATAGTTGAACTACGCGCCGAAATAGTGTTATTACGCAACGCTGTTTCTGCAAGTAGGTCACCTGATGTCTCTATAGTGAACAGTTGTCGCGAAGCGCTAAATGCATCGGTCAGCAATTTTTAATTGCCGCGTCAAGTTGCGTCACCGACTGTACAAGTTGACAACAATGCATCACGTGCCGTCACCGTACGCCTCTCGACTCCGGAAAAGGTTAAGACAAACGTAAGTACGTCTACTCATAGTCGTGCTTGTGCCGATATTGCTGCGAAGAAGAAACTAACAGCGGTTCAAATAGGGGAGAAGAAGAAGAGCGTGCCCCCAGTCCCTACAAAAGGGCAAATAGACGCCGAGGGCTTTATAAAAGTCGAAAAGAAGCAGAGGAAGCCCTCCAGCCGCAACCAGTGTGGTAACGGCGTGACGGGACCCAATATGTTGCTGCGACCGGCAACACCTACGACGCAGCTAAATGTGTCTCGTCTGAATCACACTATAAAGACTGAGGAACTTGTGGAGTACCTCAGAATAAAGACCAAGTTGACCTTGAGGATGGAGAAATTGGAGTCGCGCTATAACGTTAATTTTAAGTCGTTTATGGTACGAGTGCCCACGGAACATCGGACAGATGTTCCGTGGGCACTCGCAACATAAACGACTTCATGAAGGAAGTCCTTTGGCCGAAGGGGTTCGCATACCGACGATTTCGTGGCAGGTTACGCGATACTTCGCAGTGAAACACGACGCCGTCGCCGCCGTCTCGGGCTCAACATTGTGTTTAGTTTTTATTAAATATGTATTAGTCTAATACGTTTTCTATTTATGTATTTGTATAATATGGGCCCTAGTAGCCTGAAATAAATAATAATAATAATTATTATTATTCGCCTGAATATTCAATATTTAAAAAACAGAACTAAAAAGGGCTTTTAACCTAATTTTACTACATAAACATTTTTTTTTTCAGATTTATTAATCTTGTAGACTTAAACTACAATCCCACTTCTATCTAACTGAACAATATATGATTTACAATGAAGGTTGATTTTTTTATGATGTTACAAATAAAGCTCCACGTCGCCGCTTGATTTGATGTGAATCGATCCTAGCAGACAGTCCATACGTCACTGTTAGCATATACACTGGTGTGCAGTCACTCACGTCACGTCATAATATCCGTGGGTATACAAGATATCGTGTGCGTCGTCGGTCAGCTGATGACGTCCGTCAATGTGTCGGGTCGTAACGTGCGGTATCAGGACTACGGATGGTTGATGACTGATGTTGGATACATCATTTACTTTAACTTCGGCAATCAAAGAGTTAAAAAAGGGTCGGTAACTAAATGGTGTTGTTGTTGGTCGAAACTCTCTCACCGTTGATACCGTATCGTATTCTTGTTTAGAATTTGAATACGATACGATATCAATGTGCTAACTTTGTTTATATTGCAAGAAAAAAATGCGAAAGAAACTATGAAACTTTGTTACTTGTGATCATGTATCCAGATCAATGAGTAATAGATACATACTCGTAGATTTGATTTTACTCGCTTGTGTGTGTCACAAGTTGCGAGTATATTTTTGAAGTGATAACTTCTTGTTCGTTGTGAACCTTATTTGGTATGGGTATAAAATATTAGATATATTTCGGGACTTAATCGCGTGAATTATTTAAAGATACGAACCTTTTATTTACCCGACGTTTCGATCGAATTGCACCGATCGTGGTCACGGGTCGACTGATGGCAGCTTAGCGATGTCTCCGTAAGGCGCGGGGTTTTTCAACTACCCTCGCCTGGTTTTGATAATTTTGATTCCAAGATGGTGAGAGCCGGTATCCATCTTCTCGGTTGAAGTTCTTATACTTCTTGATCTCAACCGCCTCGTGTACTATCCCAGGATCGGTGGAAAGTACCTGTGGCTTATGCAATTCTATCCAGTGATTTGATCCTGATTCCAACAAATGCTCAGCGATAGCAGACTTGTAAACTTGACGGTTTTTTACAGCAGCGATATGTTCCTTGACCCTGTCTGCGATTGTCCTTTTGGTCTGTCCGTTCGTACCTTTAAATAGTTAAGTCCCGAAATACATCAAATATGTATAAAAATCGCAAAAGTTTAAAAACAATAATGGGTATAAAATGTTAAACTCGCGTCAGGATCACGTGACTGTAAGATTGGTGGATTGGTGGGAAAACAGGTGGGAAATCAGGCGGTCTAGAAACCAGAAGACCCCAGTTCGAGTTCAAAAATTGAAATTTTTTGATTTTTGCATTTAATTTGTGATTTAATATTTTATATTTTTGCTTCATATTTACTCTTTTACTGCCTCAACAGATTAAAAGCCTATGTGCATATTTGATATATATGCACCGAAACAGACGAGATAGTATCCCTGAACAGTTCCTACTCCATTTAGAGAGATATAATCCTAATGAAATACACACATATCCAAAATAAATGTCGTGTATTTAATGGGCTAGGAACTATTCGTGTCTCATGTCATTACTCACACTTCTACTACGCAATATATACTATGCAGTAACCTTACCTCGAATCATCATAATTATATATCAGGAATTATCTCATCATTAACATATTATACAAACAAACATACTTAGACCACACAACATAACGTAAGTTGTATGTTTACTTAAAATCATTTTAACGAGATTCTAAGGTTCACAATATACGAAAACTGCGTAACTTGTCGAAAGTTATAAATATTGTTTCGAGCCTAAGTGTACTTTCTACTCGTGATTTGAATGTTTTCCAAGATTGTCATGAACTCAAGGTAAAGGAATTGCACCCTAAACAATATTGTGCAGACAACTGATTTCATTATAGTGGTCAATAGTAATGGCGACTAGCTAACGCAGTAGTCTGTTTGCATTCTCTATTTTCTCTTACTCCGATGGGACGTAACTCCGACAGTACTGTAGAGAGATTAGGCTCAGCACCGATCATTATTGAAGCTCACTGAGTAGCGTTAAATATAGATAGTACTGACGTGCACTTAGACGGTTTTATTTAAAAAACGGTCTTCTATTTTATTTATGAATATAATAGTGGCTTGCAGACCACACCGTCAGAGACACCACCCTCTTTTGTTCTCTATTGCTAGTGTCAAATTGTTTCAAAAAACTTAAGTAAAATCGTGCCAATCTCACGAAGCTATCCTACACTCCAATAAAATAAGGAAGCCATAGGTAGGTCTTACAGATATGCATCAAGTTAGCGAGCACCTAGTGCCTTTAGATGCTATCTGCACTCGATTGTAATAAACACACAGCTATCCGTGTCTGCGGTAGACATAAAACTACATTGAGGCCACGTTTCCACCGAAGCGGAACGGAGATGGGAGCTGACTAGAGATTATACAACGTATGGACTCAAAATGTAGATACCACATATAACCTACATGTTGAAGGTTATCTACATGTTGAAGGTTATACCATATATAACCTTCAACATGTAGATAAAGTACTCGTATCACGGGCTATACCCGTGTTACGAGTAGGTTGGTTTTTAGGGTTTCGTACCTCAAAAGGAAAAAAACGGAACCCTATAGGATCATTCTTGTTTCTGTGTGTCCGCCTGTCACAGCAATTTGCTTCGAATCTACTGGACCGATTAAATTAAAATTTGGTACATATATGTTTTTCTGTGACCTAAATACGGACGGATAACGTAAATAAAATAATTTTAAATTTGAGAGCCATTTTTGGGGGCAAACTAGGAAATTTAAAAAAACGTTTCGCTAGCCGTATCGTGTTACATATTAAATGAAAGGACTTGTTGTAAGGATGTCAAATATATTTTTTTATAATTTAAAGATAATTAGTTGTTCAAGAAAAATCACGAAAATAGACCAATCCCCCTCCCCCCTTATTTCCTTTTCCCGAAGCTACTAAGTCTAATATTTTGGAAAAATATAAAAGATAGTTCGTAAAAGTTAAGTAAAGTAAAGTTTAAGAAAGTCTATAATTTTCTTTCGCTGGCTTTACATATTGTTTGCGAACAGGCATTACATGGACATGTAGAATCATACTGACGTTTCACAAGTGTAGTATTTCGCTTCTTAAGTAAATAAAGAATTTTTGTTTCATGTATGTATTTAAAATTATTTAAGTATGTTTACGTATTAGTTTACCTATGTATTTAGAATTATATCAGTTGTCTGGTTGCCATAGGAGAGGCTCTCCTCAGTTTGGTATCAGATCTTCTTGTGTGAGTTGTCTGTTATAAGTTAAAACTTTCAATGTTGTTTCGTTACAGAAATCTCGTTAAAAACATAAATGTGAAAATATGCCAAGGTTTCGTTAATAATAAAATGAAGTTCTTTAGAAATGTTAAAACGTAACGACGTATTTTTTTTAATAATTCGTTATTTTCTACTCTCAATAAAGCAATTTCGCAACTAAGATTTTTAATAATAGCAATGTGGGTCGTACATTACCGTGACCTAAAATGATTGCCCGAAGTGCTATGTTCGGTCGGTGAGTCGCCCTTTTGTAACTTGATTGATACAGTGTCATGTGTCTAGATAGATTCCTGTGAAGATCTAACTATTCAGTTAACATGAAGTCCTCAATGCGCGAGTCCCACTCGCACTTTTCCGGCAAAACTTACGTTAACGTTGTACCAACTATAATCACGTCATGCTGACTGTCTCAATCAGTTTTACGACCACAGTGGGTGCAACCCTGAGCACCCCATATCTCGTTGGACCCATGAACTTAGGAAAACAGGTTCTATCGCAACGCTATCAACCTTGTCCCTAAGAGACTTATGCGGTTCTATGCGTTTCATTGCAGAAACCATTTAAATACAGATTCGTTCATACATTTAGGCAGGTTAGGTAGGTATAAATTGGCATAAAAAATGCTCAAAATTCCAAAAAAATATCTCCTATTCTTTCCATTCTTCTCCGCTTTGGTGGAGAACAGGCCTTAAGCTCGTCTTGCGATGCGGCCCCAGTAACCGGGCCAATGTGTCGGTGATAGCGCGTGTGCCGGCGCGGGGCGAGGCAGTGGCCGCCGCGACGTTATCGCACCGGTATCGTGTGAATACGACTTGATTTGTCTGCGGCCGCCGGCGCCCCGCGTATCTGATCCACACTTACGTCTTACTGTTCGGTGTTGCCTTTATTTGTGGCTAAGTACCGGGCTATACGTGGCTATTTAGACAACAAGCTTTTAACCGTAGCACCGACCGCATGGGACTCAGATGTCTTGAAAATGGGTTCACAGGCCAATCACAATTTCATCCCTACATTTATGTTTGCTTCGAATGTAATCCTGTAACCAACATATCGTCCCCAAGTAACACAAATAATTTTTGTATCAAAATTTCATAAGGTTCATTGATTCTATTGAGAGGTCTGTGAATCAATGGCGATTGAGCAAATCAAGAAATATGGGTTGCCTAGTCTCGGCCTTTTATTTTTGTTTTTTGGAAAGAAGACTCCCCCAGTTGGATACAAGCCCTGTGTCGCGGGGACTTTACAAACATACAAGTCACGGGCCCAAAAGTAAACCCAGACTCGGAACAAAAATTTGTGGATCACACAAAGTGGTGTCCCGTGTGGGAATCACCCAAGTCACCCATCGCATCACAAAGGCTGTCATGTCGGTTATTGCGATAAAAACAGGGATTCCAACTATCTCCATACCAAATTTCGTTTAAATTAGTTTAGCGGTTCATGTGTTTATTCGAAAAATGTTTTGCACACATCAGACATACATACAAAATTACTTTCACATTTATAGTCATAGTTTGGATACTTATTTGCCAAACTTCTTGGCAGTATATGATTAGGTATAAATGAGACAAAAGATGTAGTATAGTCTGGTTATAATTATCCAAAGGTGCATCTTATATACTAACGACTTCGTGTTGATAACAGATAGTAGAAACATTTAATAGATACTGAACGTGCGATAAGGAACATAAGATTGTGATGTAGATTGTAGATACAGCACAAAGATATTGTACTATAACAGTACACCCCCTTTAAAAAAAAAATTATGGTAACAGTGTTTACAATATAAATTTGACCTAGACCTTACTAGTTATTTGCTGATGTATATAAATAATAATGCTATTGTACGCGGTGGAATTTGATGACGCCTGTCATTAGTTATTTGCTGATGTATATAAATAATAATGCTATTGTACGCGGTGGAATTTGATGACGCCAGTTGTGGTGTGATTTGCTGACGTCTGTAATTTTGACTTAGCTGTTGCACGAGTGTTTATTATTTTTTTTCCGTTAAACTCTTCATTCTTCTGTCCAGTGTTTTCATTATGCCGTAAATTAGGATCACGCCGATTGTTAAAATAATCTTTGTCCCATTGCAACATTTCTTGTCCACCGTAAGTCCTCCTGGATCAGGTTACGGAGTTGGTCCGCTTCGTTTTGATTGAGGCAATTGTCCGTATTGTATGTTATCTGGTCCTTAGAACTTTGATTTCCCATTTTAGATGTCTTGTTGTTACGAGTAGTTGTGAATTAATGGTATATGTTAAGATCTATGTTAATATATATACGAATAGCTTGCTTATATCAGCGATTTTTTATAGACGTACTACTGGCTTTACTTTACGTCCCGATCGTGTAGTGTACGTGTGTGAATGCCTGTCGCAATCCTTTGAATCTGGCACGTAGTTTGATTCGTCATTGATCATGAAAGCTGGTTTCAATCTATCAATTGATATCACTGTCTCTTTATCCCTAATTCTAATGCAAAATGTTTTATCTGTTTTACTAATTACTGGGTAGGGTCCTTCATACGGCGGTGTCAGGGCTTTCTTAATTCTATCACACCGAACAAATACGTGTGAGCATTCTTTGAGTTCGGGATGCACAAATATAGCTTGATTGTGTTTTTTTCTTTTCTGAATTGATGTCATTTGTGTGATGTCCTTTTGAATTTGTTTTACAAACTCTTCGTACGTTGATAACTGTGCTGCTGATGACTCAAAAAATCCTCCAGGGAGTCGTATTGGCGTTCCATATGTCATCTCTGCTGAACTATAACCTGTGTCTTCTCGCAAGCTACTCCGCAACCCGAGTAAAACTGTTGGAATTTCTTTTAACCAATTTTCGTTGGATTCTCTTGTCATTAACGCCGCCTTTAAAGTTCTATAAAATCTCTCTATCATTCCATTGGATTGTGGATGATAAGGTGTTGTCCTAATTTTATGTATTCCCAAAAATTGTGAGAGTGACTCAAATATTCTTGATTCAAACTGTCGGCCTTGATCCGTAGTAATGCGCAATGGACATCCAAAACGAGTAATCCATCCTTCGAAAAGTGTCTTGGCTACTGTTTCTGCAGTTATATCTTCTACCGGAAATATTTCGGGCCATGACGTACAACGATCTATGATTGTGATTAAATATCTCTTCCCTTGTGAAATCGGAAGTGGTCCGAAGATGTCAATATGTAAATGTTCAAAACGTTGCGCTGTCATAAATGTACCAGGAGGTGATATCGTATGTCGTTGTATTTTTGATTTTTGGCAGGCTATACATGATCTACACCAATTATTGATATCTTTGTTCATATACGGCCATAAATACCTTTGGGTTATCATTTTTCTCGTAGTTCTTTTTCCTGGATGGCTCATACCATGAATGGTATCGAAAATTTGTTTGCGAAAATGCTTTGGTAAGTAGGGGCGGCTTTTTCCAGTAGACGTGTCGCAGGTGATGTTTATTGTGGAACCCGGAAGCGTAATGTTTTTGAATTTTAATCTTTTATTGTCATGTAATTTACTTAGTTCATTATCTGTTGATTGACATTTTTCCAATTCAGCGTAATCTATAGGTGATGGCACGTATATTTCCTCTATTCGAGATAAGGCATCGGCGGTAATATTGTCACGTCCGCTTATGTGTTGAATGTTGGTACTGTATTGTGAAATGAAATCTAACTGCCGGACCCGTCGCGGTGTATCGTTTGATGATGGTTTTAGGGAGAATGCGTATGTCAAAGGTCGGTGATCCGTAAATATTGTAAATTCTCTTCCCTCGATTAATCTGTGAAAATGTTTGACGGCCATGTATATTCCTAACAGCTCTCTGTCAAACGTAGAATATTTTTGTTGAGTTTCGCTCAATTTTTGTGAAAAAAATCCTAATGGTTCCCAATTGCGTCCGGATTTTTGTTGTAAAACTCCACCAACGCAAGTAGCACTAGCGTCGGTCATGAGCGCTAGTGATGCGTTGCGGGAAGGATGCGCTGTTAACACTGCGTTTTTCATGCTTTCCTTGCATTTTTCGTAAGCTTTGTCTGCTTCCGTTGTCCAAGGAACAGGTGAATTATCGTTCTTTTTTGAACCATGTAGATATTCGTTTAAAATTCTTTGATTTTCCGCTGCGCGTGGAATATTACTTCTGTAGAAATTGACCATGCCCAAAAATCTTCTTAATTCTTGAATTGTTTTCGGTTTGGGAAATTCCATGATTGCTTTGTAATTTTCTTCGGTAGGGTGTATTCCTTGGCTCGTTATATGATAACCTAAGAAATCTATTTCCCTTCTGAGAAATTCGCATTTTTCGAGATTAATGGTTATTCCATTCTCGTGTAAACGTGTGAAAACCGTTTCTAAATGCTGATAATGCAAATCTTCGTTGTCCGATGCGATGAGACAGTCGTCTACAAATATAAATACGAAGTTTAAATCTCTAAATAAGGAATCCATGAATCGTTGAAATGTTTGTGCCGCATTGCGTAATCCGAAAGGCATTCTTAAGTACTCAAAAAGTCCAAAAGGTGTAATGATGGCTGTTTTTTCTATATCTTTAACAGGAATACAATGGTATGCTTTACGTATATCTATCTTGCTTAGTATCTTCTTATTTTCTAATATGTATGTAAAGTCAGTTAATCTTGGTAGTGGGTATTTGTCCGGTACTGTCGTGCTATTGAGCATTCGATAGTCTCCGCACGGTCTCCATTCGCCATTTTTCTTTTTTACCATAATGGGCTTGCCCATGGGCTATCTGACGGTCGGCAAATTCCGAGTTCTATCATATTTTGAAATTCCTTTTTGGCTATGTCGTATTTTTCTGGAGGTAATGGTCTTGCCCGAGCTGCGACGGGTGGTCCTGTAGTAATAATGTGATGTTCAATCTTATGTTTGGGCGCATTGCGGAGAGAGGACCCTTTCGTGATGTCTTCGTATTTGTTTAAAAGTTGCGTAATACGTGGATTCGTTCCCACTGCGATAGTACGAATTGTTTGTTGTGTCGCTTTTTCCGAAGTTACATGCGTTGTCAGCTCTGTAACTTTGTCGATAAGTTTGCGACCTGCTATGTCGACTAATAGTTTATAGTGCTCTAGAAAATCTGCTCCAATTATTGGTTGTGTAACATCGGCGATTACAAAATTCCATTTATAACATCGTTGTAGTCCTAAATTCAAGGTAAGCGTCTTCTCGCCGTAAGTCCTAATTTTAGTCCCATTTGCAGCGTATAGTGTGTATAGTTCATTTTGTAAAATTGAATGTCTCTGTTGCTTGCTAATGACTGAAATATTTGCGCCCGTGTCAATCAAAAACTTCATACCACTTTTTCGGTCGGTAATGGTGAGGCGATTGGATGGGTGGATTGCACAGAGTTTCGCCGTTGTCTGTGCTCTTATTCGTTTCCCTGGTTCCGTACGTAAGTCATTGGTTTCCAACCGCATGGCTTAATGCAGTTCTTTGCATATTTTCCGAATCTTTCGTGGTAGTAACAAAATCGATTTGCTCCTCTATAGTTTGTTCTCGGCCTCATAATCGGGAATTGTTGACGTTTCTTGAAATGATTGTGCGTGTTGGGTCGATAGCCATATTGACCTTGCTGAATTGCGTCAATATCTATCTGTAATTTTGCTAGCTGGGCTAAAATGCATGCTGTATTGTTGTCGTTTAAAGTGTCGTTGCTAATAGCTGATATTTCGGTTACTTTTGAATTCAATATTATTTTGTCTACAATTTGGCTCAGTTTGTCAATTTCCATGTCTTCCGTAACTGCTAGAACCGTAGTAACTGATGTTGGTAAAAGCCTGAACCATAGTAGTTTAATTGTTTCGTCACTGATTTTTCCTCTCCCGAGGACTCGCATTTGACGTAATAACTGCGAAGGTTTTTGATCACCGAGTTCTGTCTCTGATATTAATTTTTGAAACTGTCGCTGTTCTGTTTCTTCGTAACAATCAATTAAACGTTCCTTGATGTTTTTGTATTTATCTGTAGTCGGTGGTGAAGTGATTAGGTCACTAACTTGTAGTATTTCTTCCTTGGATAACTTTGCTATTACTGTACAGTATTTGTATTCGTCTCCTTGCTTCTGTGGTGCTAATATGGCTTCTAGTTGCGTGAACCATAATCTTGGTTGGTCTTTCCAAAATTCCGGAATGCGGGATAAAACCGAGGTGCCAGCAGCTACTTCAAGTGTTCCTTGCTGATTTATGTTCGCCTTGCACGGTGATTGTGCCATGTTTCTTGCTGCGTATTCGTTCGTCGGGGTCACCAATTTGCCAAACTTCTTGGCAGTATATGATTAGGTATAAATGAGACAAAAGATGTAGTATAGTCTGGTTATAATTATCCAAAGGTGCATCTTATATACTAACGACTTCGTGTTGATAACAGATAGTAGAAACATTTAATAGATACTGAACGTGCGATAAGGAACATAAGATTGTGATGTAGATTGTAGATACAGCACAAAGATATTGTACTATAACACTTACATAAATACTGAAAAGTAAACCCTCCTTGTCTATAATCGGCAAAATAATTATCTTTACAGAGTATATACTAATATAATCATGACGCTAGAGTGTTCATGCTATTATTATACAATCTTGACTCATAATGACAGCTGCGATTTAAAAGAAAACAAAGGCTCTTCGGGAGCGAGCAGGCTGTATCGAGCGATAAAATTACCTGCACTGATAGCGTCGACGATCTCTCTGTAGCGGGGACTGCACATGCGTTCGTGTTTCAACCGGAAAGAAAATGGGGCAACACCACTTCGCATCGCTCAAGTCAGAATACTATTGACTCAATATAATATGTCCTCAAACGACTTAATAAAACTGATCAATATACCCCTTACAAGTACAATATATTTATCAATATCGATATTGACACAATAATATTGACCGTGTAAGGCCGGCAGTTTAAAAATGTCCAATCTGATATGGAAACCTACCTACCAGTTATAACCTACGGTGCTGGGACGTGAATACATACGGTTGGGCTGGTCCACAGATTTAAAGTTGCGCAGCGGGCTTTGGAGCGAGCTATACTTGGGGTTTCTTTGAACGTTAAAATTCTCAATAAGGTCATCCGACAAAGAACTAAAGCTACTGACTTAGCTCACATATTAAGCAAGATGAAATGACAATGGGCTGACAATATCTGCTGAAGGACCGATGGCCGCTGGAGCTAACGTGTTCTAGAGTGGAGACAGCGACATGGTAAACGTCGCGGTAGGGCGGCCCCCAGTCAGAAGGACCGATGACATAAAGAAGGTCGCTGGGATGAATTGGACTTGAAAGGCGGACGACCGGGTGTTGTGGCATAAATTAGGAGAGGCCTATTTTCAGCTGTGAACTGATACAGGCTGATTGATTGAATAAACTTCATTTGGTAAGTGTAGGCTGGTTTAAAAATTGGTTTCAGTAATTTCGGACCCTATAAACGCAAACAATGGAGAAATCATTCTGAACTATGTCTCATTGTATATATCTACAACTCATACAATTCGGTCCGGCTCACTGCCTGACCGTACATTGGGCACGACTCCTATCATCTCTACGTGTCCGTAGCACACAGTATGTAGCGTTGTAGCCTCGTAGCCTCGTAGCAGCCCGTGATAGCATATGCTAAATAGGCAAGCTGCACACATTACCGACAAACTTGCTTAGATCTCACTACAAAGTATTTAAACTTGGGCACATTTTATATTATTTAACCCCCAAGGTGGAGGATGCCTTACCTGTGGTTGCTCTTATACGGATGTGTATTTTCACCTGTATTTTAAGAGCCGAATCATCAAAAGAATGTTTGATGCCATCTCAAATTGATAAGGTTGCATTTTTGAAAGATAGAAAAAAATTAAGTTCAGATCTAGGAATCGAACCCTAAAGCTCAGCTAGATGGCGCAAGCGAGGGCCAAAATCGCGTGCAGAAAGGATAGAAGAATTTTAGGGTTAGTAACACAGTTCCAGTTAGATAGTTTGATTCCGGCCCCGATTTAGCATACGGAAGTCTCGGGTTCGATTCCTGGGTCTGGATTTAAAAATTTTCTATCTTTCAAACATGCATTATTGTATTAATAAAGTTATTGGCAAAATATGCCTATAAAATTGATATAAAAATATAAAAAATATATAGAAATATGATTATTTTTAACTTCCTAGACTTTTCTAAAATGTTCCATTCTTGTAAGATCCCAGTGATCTTACAAAAATGGAACAATATCGTTAATTGAACCATCTATCAAACGCGAGACACACTCTAAAATTTAGAACTACTAGTTAACTAAACTAATTATTAACGTTTCTAAGCTGTAAAATTCTGTATAATGATCCCCTCCATGCCTCGGAAACTCTCTCTGGTCACCGAACTATGGGAGTGAGGGAGTAAAGAGTGATAAAGGGAGATAGTTGTCTAGTCTCTGATTAGATTGACCGCGGTAACCGACATCGGTAAGAAGACCATTATAATCCTCTTCGTAGTTCAAGTCCGCAGCGTGAGCGGTGGTACTGTCTCATCGCATCTTGTCCGCTCGCTGCAGTGACGTCATAACGCGAAGGCGCGACAACACGCCTTCGTCTTCACTCGGTTTACTTAACTACTTCATACTCGCACAGTCGCACTCACAAGCGATACAATATTTTACATAATACAACGTGTAACAGAAAGGTGTATGTTATTGAGTACACGTACCCATTTTTATCAAAGTCGGAATACCTTAAAATTTCATTTATTATTTTTACTATTAATCAATGAAAAAGGTATAAATAAACTATGACTTTAAAGTTTCATGCCAATGATGGCATGGCATGGTTTGTGGATAATAAAATTCAAGCTAATTTTACACTTCTGAAATTAGACAAATAGAAAATGCTATAAATCTATACTAATATTATAACGCTGAAGAGTTTGTTTGTTTGTTTGAACTCGATAATTTCAGGAACAACAGGTTCAAAAAATATTATACTGTTGGATAGCCCATTTATCGAGAAAGGAGGATGTGGAATGCCTACGTCTTAATAACTATCTGGGTGCCAAATTTCAGCTTATGATGAAAGATTAGTCAGTCAGTAATGGTTGCCTTATACAGAAGATATGTCAATCACGAAAAAATAGGTGTTATGTTATGTACATGCGAGTATGTATAGTTCATCAGTGTCATTATAATTCAGGTTATTTAACCACGAAATCAAATTATTTTTACAACTGTAAAGTGTCAAGTCATTAAGTTCGTTAGTTACAACTGCGCCGTAATTACACTTGCTATAGTGCTACATCTTGAATCGCGCTAGTAGAGTTTTCACAGCTGCTAGCTATATAAACAAGTTCCCAAGGTTAACCATTTGCCGGCCGGCCACGAGTACTTCGCAGGCAACCGCGTGACAAATTGAGAACAGCTAGGGAAGAGTTCGAGCCATCAAGCCTATGCTGCAGACTGACTATCGCCTCAACGCGGGTAAATGATTATTAGCCGAAACACGTAGACGCCGAAATAATAGTGCCATGACATATTTTATCGTAAGTTGATATTTTACAGTTACAAAATCCTTCGCTCAAGCTATGGCCCTCACCGAAGGCGCCGGTGCAAGCGCCCACTCACGACAAATTGAACCAACGTGATTGCAAATTTACTGAGTTACGCGCAGAGATGACGCATGTGCCTCATTATAAAATAAGTTATGATGTGAACTAACCGAGAGAAAATATTGCTGAGCCCAGTAACGTCTTAGTGGTAATAGTAGCGAGTGCGCAGTATGTGCAGCCAGAAATGGTAAAAGGAAATCACACACAAATTGATGACATGTGACATTCACCAATTTGCAGTGGGCTCACGTGGTAGATTACGGTCAGTAACTTATCTTATCAAAGAGGGCGTTTCTTTTTTTTTAAGTGTCTCTGCAGTGAAAGGATTATAAGGCTTAAATAAGCAGTAAACAGCCAGTATATAAAACATATATATACATATTATCTCATCCTGACGGTAGATACCTAATAATATCCGCGCATTAACAATAATAATATCTTGGGTCAACTCACACGACGTCATCTGATCCCAAACTAAGCAGACCTTGGACAAAACACAACTGATAAACATACTTAAATACATACATGTCGGAGAATTATTAAAACACTAATTGATTTCCGTTGACCTAGTATCTGTTTTGATTAAAAAGCAAGTCTATTGACTCATTTAAACATGGCCGCCGCAAGATGGCATGACTTTAGTTTAACGTTTACATTTGAAGTACCGGTAGTGGGGCAGTGAGTCATATTCGGCAGTCTTACTCGAGCGGTCTTAGCGACAACACGTCTTCCGATATACGTCGCTATTTTTATAGTCGTGTGTGCAAAGTGTTAGTGTGGTTATGGGTTTAGTGATGTAGTGGCATTCGTGTAAACAAGAAAAACAGTTGGGGGACTTTACCTCGCTCAAGGTATCCGCATTCATATGATCGATTACCGTAATGTCAATTCGAATATTGAGCCGCTTATTAGCGGCCGTATGAGCTATTGCTCATACGGCCACCACGGCGCTCCGACATACATATTAAAGGTAAACTACACCCAGGCACAGAATAAACCATCATGCTCATCTCACAAAGCCTTATCCTGGGTGAGGATCGAACCCGTAACCTTAACCCGGCTTAGACTAAGAAATGAGGTCCATTCCACGCGAATGAATACGCGCGTAATTCGCCTCGAACAAGGTCAAGCAGTTTAACAAAATCCCTAAAAAAGCCACGCGGTCGGTTTCCATTTAATTTTTAAACCTACGGTATATGACACTGCATTACTACACATTTGTGTGTAAGAGTAGTCGTGAGATTTGCCTTGTTCTTCGCTAGAAACTAGTCATTTTAAATTTTTAAGCTATTGCATAGCTTTTATCGCGGGCTTTGAGCCCGGCGACCGAATTTAGAAATTCCGTAACGACGCCTGCCATGTAGCTCGGGCGATCGTTCGCTTAACATATATGTATATGGTACGACTGCACGAAGCTCGCACGGATCGAGACGAGCTGCTCCGAAATGTAATAAAAAGAAAAAACAATACTGCATCATTAAAAAATAAATAAATAATTATAATTGCATAAGTTGATATTTGATATTAAATAATGTACACCTACTGTTAAGTGTTAGTTGCAAAATTGCTCCAGTAATAAAGCTTTATTACAATAGCAGAGAAAAGAAGAAAACACCCGTGTTTATAAAGAGTGCCTGTGGCGAAAAGCCTTTTTAAATTGTATTATGGAACCTGTTCTTCTGCGTTGGTGTTTGTTTGTTTAAGAGTGCTACTTAATGTCGCCTATGATTAAAGTAGGTACTTTTAGTTTGACTATTAAGTGTATTAATAATAAACAATACGGCGTAGTTCAGAGGAATCTATTAAACCAATTCTGAGAAAAATGCTCATACAATTTGTACATAGCGACGCACGCGCGCTTGAGTCCCTCCCATTCAAAGCAAATATAACAAAGGCAAATAAAGTCAGTTTCACAGAAGACTTCAATAATAGAACTTAACTCTGAAACTAGGTTCGCTATTAAATTGTTCACTTATTTGGCGTGCAAACAAAATGTAAATAAAATAGGAAATAAGCGCTGACTGAGTAAATAACTATTGTTACGAGAATAAGTTAGTTCCGCTTGAAATAATCTTTTATTGGGTAAAATTAAATTCTTAAAATTACACTTTTAGTGCTACTACCATAGGATATGGTAAGTATTTACCAACAAGAAAAAAAACACAACGTGCTTGAAAACTACCTCATGGGTGCGGTGGGAGTGTGTACGATTGCTGCACAAGCGGTCATGGAGTCGATTCCAACACGGGACACCATTTTGTGTGATATATTGTTGTTCTGAGTTTGGGTTTACTTTTTGTCCTTGAAGTGCTCGAGCTGCTCGTGTATGCAACGAGCAGCTCGAGCACCTTTTTAAAACACTTTTATTATTAACACGCTTTTATTAGCTTCATACGTATGTTAGTATGTAACGGAATCTTTGATCGTGTTTTTCACCCACTTGAGAACGTCGGATTTAATTGAAATAACGCACACGATGACAATACAATCCAATAAAAATAGATTTATGAAAACTCATCCCCTAAGGGGGTAAAATAGTGGTTGTAAGTTTATATGAAACTCCGCCAGTGTTAAACTCTCCCATTATAAAAGTTCCTCCTGATATATAAACTCCATAATTGCAAAAAACATGACAAAGAGAATAAATGTCAAAACAAGATGTCAAATTTTGAAATTATATCGTTCCGTTTCATAATCGGTTTAGGATATGAAAGGAGCAACGAGAACTTTTTTGCATCCATTATTAAAAAAATAATCATTACTGTCCGAGATATACTTATCTTAGATTTAATAAAATCGATAAATTTGAATTATTTCTGACGCGATAATTATATGCGTATTTTGTAGCATGAAACGTTTCTAGAAGGCCGAGATAACAGAGAGGGAAGAATATATCCATGCTTAGTTACTGATGGTTATCAAGCATCCTTGGTTCCGAGCAAAATCGGTGATAGCAATCACTCACGAAACCTTTGTAGGTTATTGGGAACGATTATTTTATCGGTTGACCGTTTAATTGTCTAATTCTCGTGTGAAAAACAATGGTAAATGAAACAAAAACACAAAGAAAAAGAAGATTGGAGAACAAAAGATGAAAGTTTAAAGATAAAAAAAATAATATTCTCTAGCGAAGAATTAGAAGAGACAAAGAAGAACAGGAGAGACTATATGAGAAATTATTGAGCTTCACATTCTGAAGAAGAAAGAGCCGTTCGCTTACAACAAACACACGAGCTTATGGCCGAATATCGGGTCTCACGCTTGCATGTTATTAAACTACAAAACAGGCTTTTACTAAAATTCCAACTAACAAATGAAAAATAAATAATAAAAATAACTGTTTTTCTTAATAACTCTATTTTTTTTTAAACTTACAGAATATTATTTTTTACTTTTTAGTACACCTATTTACAAAAGCGTGTTTTTATTCGTTTTTTAAACTATTATTTATTACTAAACAACTTACACGGACCACTCGACGAGTAACTTCTCGACTCAGCAGTAATTTTCAACTGGCAGATGCGTCATCAGGCGGAGAGAAAAAATTGCACCCGGAGGGTCCAGGACTACTTAACTACATTATATAGTTCGCTATCTGCATAGTTCAGTCGGAAACAGGTTGCTAGTTGGTTGTCATGTTTGTTTAATGTTTCAGAAAATTAGGTATTTTTACTGAAAATGGAAATTTAAAAATCCCCGACGACACCTATTGATCATTTTGTTCGTCAAATAATTTCATTATTTTAATTAGCAATTTCACGTTGAACGTTGATCGTACATCCGACGTCACTTCACATTTTGTCTGACCTTCGACCTCATCCAATAAGTGATTTATTATATTCGTAATTCATTGGAATTATTAAAATGTAATTGGACATCCCGATCGGAAAACTCTCTTGCAAAGAAAGCCAGCTATTCAATTAATCAGCCAGGTCTAGCCGTTTTGGAGATTGTCCGACAAAAATTCGGGAACATAAATAATTAAATTTAGGCTTTTGGTGTGTTATACATTTACTAAAAAAAATATTTTGACACTTGAACTTCAATTTTATTTATTTGTTTGTAGCTAATTATAGAGTGTGAAATGAAATCTAGAGGCTTATCTAAATTATAACTTGTTATTAGTCTGTAAGTCTTCTTCAAAATTAAATTAAATAAATAGTACTAACTAGTTGATCTTTTTATTCACTCGTCCAATGTGTGGTAAATTTCTAGACAATCATGTTGAACAAGTCGTTGACTTGTTCAACGTGATTGTCTAGGAATTTGAGCGAGCGAGGAGTGGAGCCAACCTATATCGAGGCGACCAAAGATTGACATAACATTGACAGTTGACAGGCATATCTTAAACTGAATGCGAGGGAAGTTGTAAATCCTATTGAATAATTCAAGCTTCGGTGTGAGAGGCGGCGGTTAACCCGCGCCATTGTCCGGCCAATATCCGCATTGTGTCCGGTGTCCTGCTTTGTACGAGGACACAAAGGCACATCGCATAGGTACGAACGCCACACAAATGTTAATTAGAGGTACAACCGGTTGAAATGTCGCCAAGACGCCGAATGTCATAAGCATAGCATTAGTGAGGTTCAATTTTCCACACTCAGATACACAAATAGAAAGTCATCATTTTACCTCTCCGTAGGTATATTGTCACACCTCTCTGTAAATTTGAGAGCAAGTTAAATACAATATTAACATAAGTACTACTTAAAAATTATGCTAGTATACTTCACTTGCGCTAAGTCTTTGTGCGTTCTACTGGCACTTGTCCGCGGAAGCGATGGATCTTGCGTCTGATCTTTCCCGAGTTCCTCCGAGAGAGACTTTGTTGGACTACAAGAGTGAGGGATTTAACACTTAAGACTATATATAAGTCGCACAGTTTTCTAGTTGCTATTGAAGTTCTCAAACCAAAATCAGTTAAGAAGTCTTCGAATATTCACAAATGTCCGAGTGTGAACTCCTACATTCACTCGTACGTTTAACCCAAGAAAATATAGTGTAACAACACAATTTGTTCCGTATCGAGTGAAATCACTCGCGCACCGCGCACCGCGAGCGGTAAGAGGGCTATTTGTCGTACAAAGTGGTGCCATCTAACGGCGTCTAATGTGCAACACCGCAGCGGAACCATTATGCAAATGACGAGAGATTTACGACTCTAAATAATTTCATGTTTCTACCGCCTTTATCTAGGATATGTTAACACTTTAGTTGTTGTATTTTAAGCGCATTGGCTTTATTATTTTGGTGCTGTAACAGCTTTATCTCAGGTGGGCTGTAGACTTATTCGCCATTGCTACAACTGATTTTTAGCCCGTAATTGAGTGTATTGGGGATTGGACAATATGATTATGTAAATGGCCATATTTATATAATCAATCCATATGTTAAATAGTTTGTTGTGTTTTTAAGAACATGAATAATAGTTGTTTAATGAAATAATGACAAAGAATCACTCCATTGGCGGTTGGGTGATATGGATATGAAGATAGCCATGTATGTATAAATCAATCCATGTGTTAAATAGTCAGTTATGTTTCAAGGAATATCAGTAATATTAGTCTATTCGAACAAAGACGCAAAATCA
This sequence comes from Herminia tarsipennalis, assembly GCA_945859575.2. Lineage (NCBI taxonomy): Eukaryota > Metazoa > Arthropoda > Insecta > Lepidoptera > Erebidae > Herminia > Herminia tarsipennalis. The sequence continues at coordinate 429,930 of OX243857.2, forward strand.
AACTTAATGATATTATGAAATAAATATTGTGTAATTTTGTGATGTAATGCGTCCTACCCGTCATGACATACGGAGCTGAAACGTGGACACTAACGGTACGGCTGGTCCACAAGTTCAAAGTCGCTCAGCGGGCTATGGAAAGGGCTATGCTCGGAGTTTCTCTTAGGGACAAAATCAGATATGAGGTGATTCGGCAGAGAACCAAAGTTATCGACATAGCCCATCGGATTAGCAAGTTGAAGTGGCAGTGGGCTGGCCATATTAGCCGAAGAACCGACAACCGTTGGGGTAAACGAGTTCTTGGGTGGAGACCGCGGCTCGGCAAACGTAGTGTAGGACGCCCTCAGGCCAGGTGGAGTGATGATTTACGCAAAACGGCTGATGATGATGTGTGATGTAATACTTATCACTAGTACTGTACTGTTCTGCAGTGATATGATTGAACATTGCAATGATGTTGTCTGTTGGTTATATTGTTTATGGTTGAGATGTTATATGGCAAATGTTTATTAGGAGACGAACTAGTTTCTTGTTGGCTCTTCTAGTCAACTGGTCCTCTTGGAACCAACATTAGTATACCTACCTATTCCTATTCCTTGCTACAACCAGACCGAATTATATTGAGAATATATTTTACTTGCCAAGACGTACTTACTTCTTGTATTCTGATTATATTAGACTACCTTAACTTAGCTAAACAGATTGATAGGAAGGTTATATTAAATTTAATTAACATTCTAAGATGTCAGATGATCAAGTAAATGACATAAAAATATCCTGACATAATAAATATACATCTGATGTATTTATAGTAAAAGGTTATTACTTCTACGTAGTTCTACGAAAAGCTTATTACATTATGTTTCTAGTATCTATCTACTATCAGTAGTTATATCTATATCTCTAAACTCACTAATATACTCCCTTAATAAGTGCATGAAAAAATTGACGCCAATTCAGTCACTCGATGCATTTATTACACTGGCCATCTCACTGCTAAACTGGACAAGAGTGTACTCGAATCAGTTTATTTACACTTGGTTCTTTGGCCGAATGCCTTAGGCACACACATTCTGAAGAACGACTTACGTGTAAAATTATCGAAAAATGCCAATGTCTGGATGTCCTTAATGTTGTGAATTCAAATGTTAAGGTAGCAACCGTTCCGTAATAAATTATAGTAGTCATAATCAAGTGTCAAATAAAACCACAAACCAATCGAGTGATACCCATACCTGTTCACAGTCTCTCAGTCACAGATCAATAAAAATTGCCTAATTGTTAAGACTCGACTGTGTAGTAGGTACAGCCGCGCACACTCACCTAATATTAATACTGCAATAAAATATAATGTTATACTTACCATTAATAGCAAAATAATATTATTTCAATAAAAGAGCAATAAAAGTGTTTGTGTAACGCCTGTATGTGGCAAATATATGTACATTAATTTCCGCGCTGTTTGTTGTTGAGAGTGTCACAACAGAATGCTGGCTCTCCTAGTCGTGTGCGTCCTCGCAGGTGTGACGTCACTGCGCGCAGAGGTCGCCACCATCGCCACCATACTCAGCAACCACGCTGGTATGTACCATCAGTACTTCACCGTAACTAAACTATCGGCATCGACACGTCAACAAACAGTTTACACTATACGGCAATAGACGATATCAATATCCTTTAGGTCTTTTATGAAAAGCTCTTTGACTACTTTTTCATAACCACACCAAGTTAACCTTAACAGCTAGGCTAAGTAGTGCCTTATAAGGCTCTTTTTTCTTTTTATGCTACTCAATAATGATATATAATTTGAGTCGTAAACTTGCTAAGACGTGTTTCAGACGAAAATAAGGACTTCAACAACAGTTTCGTGAACGAAATTAAAGCAAACTTGCGAAATAACAACGAGGACTATGCCGCCAGCGATCCTCTTAATAAAGACTCCACGGTGCTTATGGCCAACAGGCGACGATACAACAGCTCCGAGGCAGACGACGAAAAAGAAACGTCTCCCGGTTCTATCTTGACCACTATCGTCGACAGCGGAGAGACATTTGTTCGATCGAAGAATCACGGCAAGCATAACATTAAAACGAAAACCACAACTACTATCAGCACAACTAAAGTCAGCGAAGAGTTGTCCAAGGCCAAGGGGAACGTGTACAAGTGGAAACGCCTCGTGGAAAAGAACAAGAGACTACGGAAATACACGAGTACCCCCATGATCGAGTCGACTTCGCCGACGCATAGTCCGCGCGTGTCGTACAGCGTGCCGATAGGAAGGGCGCCCGTGGCTCAGTGGAGGAAGAAACGGACCCGCAGGCCGCGGCCTCGCCAGGTGAACCGAGACGTGCTGCCACTGCGGTCGCCGGGACCCATGCGCAAGCCGCCCAACGCCGAACAGCTGGACATGGCGCCGGCGCGAGGCGCCTACATCCACGATCTGCGGCTCAAGGGACGCTTCTGTTACCGTCACGTGCTGTGGCCCGAAGGACCCAAGTACAATAGCAAAGGAGAGACTATCATGCCAGCGTTCAACGGCAGCTTGTACAAAAAGAAGAGGAGTTTCTTCCAGACCACCAAGCCTAATTTCATGCTGCCGCGTTGCTGCAACTGCTGCAAGAAGTCAGTGCTCGGCTGTCAGTAACACTACTACACTACACTCTGCAGTCGACGGACGTCTATTTGTGGGGTTCTTTTAGCTTTTACGAGTATTTAGGCTTAAGTAAATGTTTGTTTTAATTTTATCCATTTACTAACATAATTTATGTAAATGTTTGCATTATTGCTTATCTACAACGACTTCCTCGATGGCGCATGGGGTACAAAAAACAACTGTCGTGCCAGAGGTCGTGTGTTCCATTCCCACTCGGCACAGATCTTTATGGTTCACACATCGTTTTAAACTTTATGTGATCTAGTGCGGGAGTTGACTTGAATGATTTCGGCTCATATAAAATTGATACATAAACTCGTTAGAAATATACTCGCTTAACTCTTGTAATCGAAATTAAGCCGAAAATAATTCTAAATATATTTTTTTACTTGTCGTAAGTGTCATGAAATAAAACAAATTATTTAAAATTTATTTTAATACAAATTTTCGGAGTGTGATCTCCTACTATCAGACCAATGAGCGCTACACCAACACCCGTGGCCTGGCACTGCAACAAACATGTCATATTACCAATTACTAAAAGTATGAGATTCGTGATTTTATTTAGACGCCAACTGCAGTCTGTCCGAAAGTTGTGCGGCATACGGCCTGACTATACTAACGTAGATGAGGCAGGTAGCATGTTTATATTGCGGGTTCTTTGCATGAGCTCGCTTTAATCTGACTTGCACTCACCTCAATCCTGTTGCACCTTATATTACAGGCCTGGACTTAAATGCAGATGACAAAGTCTGTAAGGCCGGTGCCACGTACTCACCTCAACCCTTAGCTATCTATCCTGTAAAGTGAACACGACCCTGTGGTCGCAAGTTTAACCAAAAAAACTGTGAAACCATCTGGGACTAAAGTTTAAACTCAAAATCAATCATCAATATCAAAAGTTATAGTTGAGAAAAATTGATAAATATTTCTCATTTCTAAGAAATACAAGGACTTAAGTATCTATGCTAAATCCTGAAAGAAGTTTCACCAAATATGCAAATAAAGCACTCCTCATAATAGTCTGACCACGCATAAGATTTATAAGTGTGTACTTACTCCTGACGCAAGCCTTCGTTCACGGGTGGTATATCGCGTCGGCTGTCGAACGAGGCGAACCACGGCATGGCGACGCTGTTCTGCACCTTCGTCTGGGGCGGCTCGTCGCAGCACTTGCAGCGTGAGGCCAGCAACTCCACCAGCTCGCTGCACAACTGCACTAGCAGCTCGCGCGACTCGGGGGTGTGATGCCGCCCCAGCGTGTGACACTCTCTTAGTCTCGCCTGAGTCCTTTCGTCTGACTTCTCACCATGCTTCTCACTATGCTCATCTTCCGTCAGGTCACTTCGATACCTGCCGTGCCACTCGTTGTGCGAGTGAGGCCACTCGTGGTTCGAGTTCAGAGAGTGAGTATGATGACCCGAATTCACCTCAACCTCAGGCTTCGGTACAGTGCCCTTGTTCGTCAGTATTGAATCTGTGTCGAGCGTAAACGCGTACCCAGGGATGCCACTGAATGATTCATCATGGTCTGTGTGATGGCCAGGCTCCTTACTATCTTCCCACGAGTCGGAGATGCGGAGTTTGGGCTCCTGTTGATTGGGGACCTTCAGCGGGACTAACAGGTGGATGTTGGATACTAAGGATGGCTGGAAATATTTTTTATTGAGCAAGATTCAGGTCGATGGAAAATTGCTACTTTTTATAGGGTTTGAAAATTGCACTTTAAATAAAAAGGAGCATAGAAATCAATTCTAAACAGAAAAATAATTACTTTTATAGATTGGACCATTGAAACGGGGACGTTTAGTCTGTTAAAAGTAAATTTAAAATGCAAAGCAAAGCAGTATTTTAGATAGTCGAACTTATGTAGATAACTCACATGAATGTTGAAAGGACGAATCTCTCTCAGAGGCTCTGCTAAGTGAAACTGTAATAAACAAACGAGTTATAGCTTTATTTATCCATAATCTGGACAATCAAGATTATTTGATGGATTTGTTTTCTCATTTGTGACGTAAAAATGGAATTATAAAGGAAGTTTTCTTTCTTATAAAATTTATAATGGACTAGTTGTCCCGCCAAACTTAGTATCGCGTCTTTTTTTGTGAATTGCATACGATTACGAATCTGAACCATTCTCGCAACCACTGGAACACACAAAAAATAATCTTAATCGCTCAAATCATTTAGGAGGATACAAACAAACACATGCACAGAAGAATTATTTAAATATAGGTACAAAGATTCTGTTAGTTTTGGTATTTCTTTTCATGAACAAACAGTCACCTAACTCACAATTCCTTGTATTCCAATGTTCCAATAGTGAGTACGAATTTTCAACCGACTTCAAAAGGAGGAGGTTCTCAATTCGTCTGTATGTTTTTTTTTTTTTTTTTTTTTTTGTATGTTTGTTCACCGATTACGCAAAGACGGCTGAACCGATTTGAATTTTTTTTTTGTGTTTGAAAGGGTATACTTCCAAGTTGGTCCCATTGTCCCAAGATCACGATCTGATGATGGGGTCCTGGAGAAATCGAGGGAACTCTTAAAATATTAAAAGCACACCTACCGTGATTTAGGTATATTTCATAGTGATTCGTGCATTTACTCTTAAAAGACACCAATTGGTGAAGTGGAACTGATGATGAAGACCAAAAATTACGAGCAGACCTATTCAATATTTCACAGTTTGCGATTCAATTAAGTACTTTAATATGGTATTAAGTAGCACTTTAATCTCGATATACTACTAAACAATGTAATAAAGCTATAGTACTAGATAGTGAACTCCTCAACAATTAACGGCCCTGCATCGGGGCAAGCAATATTTCGTAAATGGATTTGAGCAGATGACATAAGCCTATTGTAACTTAAGTGAATTATAAACCAACCCACTAAAAAGTAAGAAATAAAAACTTTTTAACAAAAAATATTACCGACTTCAAAAATAAATACAAGGCAACTAAAAAGCAAAAAATAATATACCTAGAATAACAAAAACAAATTAAACATTTTGAAGTTGGTGCCGAATAAAACATAAAGACTACTATTTCAACCAACTTCAAAATGTTTTATTTGTTTTTGTTATTCTAGGTATATTATTTTTTGCTTTTTAGTTGCCTTGTATTTATTTTTGAAGTCGGTAATATTTTTTGTTAAAAAGTTTTTGGCATAGTGTTTTTGATTAATAAATGCAATCGAAACAAAAAACCAAAGTACAATTATTGAAGTGCACATACCTTTGACAATCAAAGGCAGACAAATCACAGTTGTGACCACTTATGCTTTACAAGTGTCCTCTATCTTAACCGCTGTCCAAAAATCATGATTAGTTTACAATCATGATTTTTCGCAGAGGTTATGATAAAGGAAAGAAAGACAACATAGTCGAGATTGTGATCCTTGTTTATGCCCAATGGCATTTGGATAAATCCAAACTATTATTATTGTCTATGTCGGTTGTATATTCCTATTGTCCGTTCATAATCAATCTGTCCTTGGCCTAAAAGTTGGTAGTACTGGATATGATATTCTAACATTTAAACTTTCGCGTTGCATGATTATAACTATTTATTAAACGAGAATTAACGCGCATTGTTTACCTTAAAATTGCTTGACGTTTCGACCAGGTTGCACCGGCCGTGGAGTCCGCTCGTGAACACAAACAATGCGCGTTAATTCCCATATTATAAATAGTTATGGATATGATGTTGCCAATTGTTGATGTAGCGCCCTGTCGACACCTGTATAAGTACTTAATATTTCATATAGCCATTGGTTCACTCCCACGGGACGTAATGCACTTTCAGTCAGGGGTTCGACAGTCGTTTACATTACGCCGACCAATAATGAGACCGTCCTCTCGAGAATTTAATCGTTGTCAAATTAACTTTGTGTGTGTGTTCCATATGTGTAAAACCTAATTAATTCGTGTGTGAATGGTCTTGCCTTATTAAAGACTCCTGACATAACTCTATCTTTTATATACTATGTCAGTAAGCGCTAACTAGGTGGTAACAAAAAAAATGGAAACAAGATTTCTACAGAATAATATAATAACATGCAGTTGGAGGCATTAATGAATCTCGATGAACTTAGTAAAGTGCCTCCGATTACATGAAATTATATAATTCTGTAGGCGATCTTGTTTACATTTTTTTTGTGCAGGCGGGTTTCTTTTTTTTTTTTTTATTTAATACCTTTGAGTGGTTGGGAGACGTAACAACTGACTTTTATCACCGCTATTGTCAAGTATTGAAAATTGAAAAAAGAATGGTTGCTAACTAACATTTTTAGTATCGCAGTCATAATCATGTTATAACTTTTTAAATGCTTAAGAGGAGCCCTTTAATTTGATACCCATGTTGCAGTACTCAAAACTTTTTTCACAAATCTTTATTTTGACATGTCACAGCCACCATGTCTGTTTTTTTTAATCGTCACCTAACTAAGAACACTTGGGCGGTCGAGACGAATCTGACGACGTCTTAATTGTATAAATCCGTTAAGTGGTTTGTGTGAATTAATAAGTTTACATACATACATATGTATGTAAAATTATTAATTCATATATATGTATAAACATACATACAAGATACGCGCGAAAAACATAACCCTTTCTTACAGTCGGGTAAAACACAGTTGTCGCACACGTAAGAGACAGTTTTGTAGGTTTGACATTTAATTAAAAAAATCGATGTATTTACCGAATAAACATAATTATTGTCAAAACCATAATGCAATGTCAAAAAAAAATTAAAAATAGCAGTCACACAGCTTTCAGCAGTCAAAATGAGAATTACCATTATAAAAGGCTAATGCGATAGTCGTCTTAAAAATATATTTTTTTTAAGACGACTATCGCATTAGTGTACAAGCCCTGTGTCGCGGGGGACTTTACAAACATACAAGACACGGACACAAAGTACACCCAGACTCGGAACAACAATTTGTGGATTACACAAAGTGGTGTCCCGTGTGGGAATCGAACCCACGACCTCTTGCGGAACAGTCAATAGTCAATAGAATTGGTAGACCAAAGTGTTCAAACACCAGTATACGTGTGTTTGCACAGTTTTGTCAGTTATACCGATGTGAACTTATAAGTATGAACATAAGTAGAATATTTTCAGCCATGCCTCCAATGTCATACCTACCATGAGAAATTTAAACTATCAAAAGAATAAAGCTAGATCCTAGGCACTGGGTTATGTCGACAAACAGTTTTGGATTGGAGATAGATAGAGGGGTTTTGGACTCACCGCAGCAAATACTAAAGTCACATGAAGCCACATCGTGTAGTCACGCGTCTATCTCGCACACTTTGTTTATATATGAAGAGATAACACATAATTGATCGTTTCGTCTCAAGTCACGGCTCATCTTACATTCGCGCCGCCTGTTTCTCGTGCCTGTATCTAATTGATAAACCATGAAACTGTATTCAACTGTCAAGACTTAAGATTCAATTAAATGTGGTCTCATTGGTGCTGGTGACCACGTGTTATGATGATCTATCAGTAACGTTGTCGTAGTCATGGGAATTCATAGACAACTGCATACAGTAATTAGTACCCCAATTTTACTAAATAGGATTTCAATCGAGTAAATGTTCACCGATTGACTCAACGTAAGATCATGTTCAACCATTGTAAGCAAACGCGCTTCGAACCATAACTGCAAACAATAATATAATTAACGTGCACTTAAGTCGATGCCAGCAGATTACTACAGATACATAGCATTAGTCATTCTCGATTGTAAAAATTGGGGCTTCTGCATCACGCCGCTCGAGCGGCGGCGCGAGAGCAAGTGATGCAGAAACCCCTATTTTACCCTACTTTTATTAATTTTCCTACCATTACTAAGAGCATGGCAAGCAATAATATTTGAAGATGTCGTGCCGGACTGACTTTACACCGAACGACAAAATTGCTAAAAATGAGCCCGCAATTCATGTCTTGAGCTTGCAAGCAAGGCAATGGCTTCAGATCATTTATAGTTTTGTTTTCCTATTTAAAGGTACTATAATAAAAAGACCTTTTGTTAGTAGTAGGGTGACGTTGAGGGGAGGCGACGGAAGACCTCTCCTTGTAGGGACCCATGGCAGCAGTGAACAAGATTAAAATTGTTAATGAAGATGTCTTAAAAATATCTACCTATTTGTTATTTCATTTAATGATGGTAGGTACTAAAAAACAAATGTATGCAGTCTACAATGAGTGCAGCTACACACCTCACTATCAGCACTGTCGACATTGGCATTGTGAAACTGCACCGTGGAGTACAAGCACAATGTTTTTATTGAAAACAATAATTCTGCAATGAACTAGTTTTTATTACGTAATTGCTGATAGAGAAATATTTTCACAAGAAAACCTTTTCCGTTCTTTGCCTAATAAACATAAACCGTTTGTCGCTGCAAATCATTATACAATGTCATGAGTTAGGAATAAGTTTTAAAATTCAGAATAATTATGAATAGTTTGATTTCGAAATACCTGATCATAAATAATTATGAGAAATATCATTATAACCGACGACTCTTAATATGGAGCTTTACCCAGACATAATTGATAATGTCAATCATCAACCAGCTAGTGACAAATAAACAAATTTGAATAAAAAAAAACAGAAATACGATAGTTCTATGTTTAAAATATAAACTGCCAAACTGAATACATAAAGTATAAAATACGTTAACATTAAACTATTAATTAGTTAAGGTGATTGTGAGTCAGCCGAGCTGCTTTTGGGAGCTGATCCTTGAGGGGGTTGTGCTTGTGATGAGACTCGAACATGTACTGGCGGCGCGAGAGAGGCAGTCGAAACTGCGGGAAAGGCCCGCCGTCGAGCGCGATCAGCGCCACGCCGCCGTCCGCGCGTCGCTCCTGTAGGAACTGTCGCTCCGCCTTCTGACTGCGCCGCGAACCACCAGATTTCACCTGCACATAATCATTTTGGCACTAACAACACCTTATACGCTTAGCAAAAAGATGGATTTCGAAATTATAGTGCTCTTACCTTTATTAATTTATATTTAGCACTCGGTGTACTGGTCATAATATCTTTCGATGGAGTATAATTTTGACCATCTTTAAGTTGGGTTTCATTACCATCTTCTATGTTTTCGTATTGAGTTTCGTTTAGTCCATCTTCATATTTAACATCCTGTATCTCAAACTGTGTATCATTAACTGGAGTATCCATACGCCGATTTTCAACTATTAATTTGCCGGTGCGTATGTCATGTTCAAGGCTATTGCTGTCATACCGTTTCTTTTCTGATTGTTTCCAACTACCGTCAGTTTCATCATCGTCTTTGTCTATATTACTCTGTATTTGGTTCATCTGTTGATCATTCTGTTGACCTTCTTTATATTCTTCTTCTTCGCTAAGACTGCCATTTTGTTCGTCCTGATGGTGACTAAGGTTATTAATTTGTTTGTCCTCATGTTTGTCAGGAGTCAGTTCATTGTTGCTTGGATTATTAGTTTGGCTGACATTTTCTTCGTCATCATCAGTTGTGTCGTGAATGCGATCAGGCTGTACATACCCAAGATAATCTTTCTGATAACGTCGTCGCTGTAGCAGTCTATATCGGCTATCACTTTGCGGTTGTTGTTGATGCCATATTCGACTTCTCGGGCGCATTTTTGTTTTAAGCTGATATGGACTGACTTGTGAATTAAGTTTCTTGTTTTTATGGCGTTGTTGTTTATATTTTCTGAGATGTTGAATATATTTTTGACTTTCCTGTCGCACTTTGTTATGTTCATCATACATTTTATTACGTCGAAAGTTAGCTTTATCACGGAGTACTGCATTTCTGAGCGCTTTGTTTTTGTGACTGAAACTATTAAACTTTTTAAGTTTTTTCTTCCTGTATCGCCGGATGTTCTCTATTTCGTCATTTGGTGGGCGTTTATAATACATGCGCCGATTAGCAGTTTTTTGACTTATTTCGGAAATGTTGCTATTACCACCCCATAAGAACTCATTACTATAATCATTTTTATTTGAAACGTTTTTGTTTTCATCACTATGGTCACTTTTCCACTCATCGTGTTGGTCGTTTAGATTGCTATTGAGAGTACTCTTTGTCTCAATTATTTGCTGTATATTTTTCTGTTGATCATGTCTTATATTACTAAGATCGGCAGAGGTCTGTCTACGATATTCTTGGTTTTTAATTTGTTTATTAGTGCGATTTATGCTCTTTGGTGTTTGATGTTCTACGCTGTTTACGTAGACGGTGTTATTATAGCTTCTTCGTCCAAAGGGTATCTCGGACACAAGGTACTTGTAACGCATATAGTTATCGTCCAGATAGTACAACAAATCCTTTTCTGTTACTGTTACCGTGTATTCGGTGGATCTTTGTCTATTGGGCTGACTTAGTGCAAATTCCTCATCCATTACTGCTTTGTACTGCGGTGACGCAACATACGCCTGAACGTCTCCGTCATCGTTAAGTGCCTTGCGACCTTGGCTCGCCGGTATCTAATAAAATTAAATATTTTATAAAAATAATATATACTACCACTCAGAAAAAACATATATTATAAATGCAAAAAGTTTGATGTATAGATGGATGTTGGTTATTCAGTCACGCCATAACGGCTTAACAAATCTGTATGATATTAGGCACAGATATATATTATAGTCTGGAATAGCACAAAACAAAGTACGGCTCAAGTGGATGAATCTCCACATAATTCGTTTAGTCGCCTTACAATTACCGTCATCCGTTGCTGTATGGCTCGGCCGGCGCTGGTCCCGCCCGTGTTCTGCGGCGTTTGTGTTGCCTCCGCGCTGCCTTTCCCAACGTAATCATAATTGTCGTGCATTAGCTGCAATCGTATACTCTCCACAAGGCTCTCTTCCCCGCGCCGCCTGGCTGGACTGGGCTCCGTCACAGTGGGAGCTCCCTCCGTGTCGCCCAACAGAGGCGACCACGGGTCAATGGTAGTCGTCGTGGTGTTCGCTGAAATGTTAGCGTTTACTCAGTGCTGTGTATTTTATTTAAAAAACGGGTCATCAGTCAAGGTGTGATAACCAAACTTCCCCTCTTCTCGTTTGTTAGTTATACCAATAATAAAATGTAACTTTTCTAAAACTTATCTAGAAACTTACTGATAAGAGTAATACATACACAAGGAGCTCGTTGTGGGTGACACAGTGGCTACCTCCGCAGCGGTCAGCGCCAACCACGCTGCGAGCGCGCGCCGCATCGTGCCGAGTGATTGGACGCAATCACAGTTACTGCCCACTTGTACAGCGCAACGATTGCAAATGAACTTAATGCTGTGTTCGTATTTACAAGCGAAAGCGATATTTTGATTAGATGCTGATGATGTGCCGTGGCATGGTTTGTGCAGAACTACCGGCGCCGAGCGCGATGAGTGCCACGTGGAGCAGTTTGCGCGCATTCTTCATCTATTCTTCTTACTTTATTAATTTATATTTACGCCTTCTAGCGGGGCCGTAGTATCAATATATTAATATGAGCATAATGTTTTAGAGGTGGCTAGTTTTAGTTGAGTGTAAACTCTATATGGTTATAAAATGAAATGAAATTATTTATTTTGCATAAACATTGTACATATAGTTGGAGTACATAATAGTGTGATTAGACCAACATGTTTGATCACTAGTGTCACGCAAAATTTAATGGGATTCGTATTATTACTATTGTATTAATTATTACCATTAAAATCGATAAAAAAAAATGTCAGTGTTAAATAAAATGAATTAAAAGATGCAGTAATAAACTAATCTATTTATTTTTAGCCATTGTGTTTTGTAGTGAAGCGTTTAGTAGTAGAGCTTAGAGTTGAACTGACTCAGTGGCAGACTACTAAAAGTCTCCGGAAGTTTATTATACAATCTGATGATCATAGGGTAGCAGTTGCTGTGGCAGTATCTAGTGTTCATATCTATTAATTATAATTGTGGCCATACGTGTCAAAAAAGTTTTTTATGATTTTTGGCAAATAAACAACACTCGTGTATATAGATGGAGGGCAGGGTTAAAAGGTTGCGGTTCGGAAATTATTGCTGACATGAAGTCGACCAGTCAACGTTACAAAGGGCTCAATTGTATTGTTTTTGTTATAAAAACGCTCAATTAATTTCTACTAAATTTCCCCATAAAGGTATATAATATCGTAACTGTCAATTAACTTGTATATCTAATGCAATTTAAAAATCATGCCATTACTAAGTAGTTATTAAAACATAAAATGTATTATTTAGTAGAATCGCTACCGTTTGTAAAGAAAACATCGTCAGACGCGTTTGCGTATATGTCACCTTAAACTTTATATTTTGTTATAACTCAATTGATAAATAAATTGTAGCAGTGACATTTTTATGTCAGTAAAGTAATATTAACAGTAATATCGCCAATACCGCTGGTTCAATACCTACAATATATTGTTTATTTTTACTATAATAGCTAAACATATACCGTGGCTACCTCTTAAGTGGAGAGGAGATTTGTGTGATAAACCACTAATAAAATATCTTTCTGCTCAACTTAGAGAAGGAAATTCTATTGGCGGTTTAATAAATAAATATCGTTGAGACAACTCACTCATCATTACATCCCAATTTGGGCGTGACCGCTGAGTGATATCTGTGTGCATTACTCGAACGTGCTTTGTATGAAGAGGACCTTCCGTCCTCTCGATATTTTGGCCAGTACACCAGACGTCTGGTGCTCCACGCACAAAATAAAGGAGTAACAATAACCGTGGAGTGTGTAAACTGCGCACAGAGCGGGATCAATCCGCCGATAGCTATCTGTTGATTCAGCGAACAGTGAACAGACGGCGCGCGGGAGACAATCAAAACTATTGTTGTATAGGCATTCATTCGTCAACAAATATAACTGACTGTACAAATGGACCTGCACCGCCAGGAATATTCGCGTATTTACTTACAATATATATTGTGGGTTCGATCCCCACCCAGGATAAAACTTTGTGTGATGAGCACGATGGTTTATTCTGTGTCTGGGTGTTATTTATCTATAATATGTATGTATTTAGAAATATATAAGTATGTTTATCAGTTGTCTGGTTTCCATAGTACAAGCTCTGCTTAGTTTGGGATCAGATAGCGCTGTGTGAGTTGTCCCAAGATATTATTATTATTATTATTATTATTATTAAACTAGCTTTCGCCGCGGCTTCGTCATCGTTATATTTTATTGTCGACCTAGCCAACTAGTGGCCCACCCGGCTACGCACGGAGTAAAAGCACAATTAAGGCGTTTGTATTATACATTATAAATCATACGAAAAACAACCGTTATTCTGATGTATTAACTATATTTACAGTAAAGTATCAACAAAATCTGTTCAGTTGTTATTTTTTTGCGGAATAGAGCAACAAACACGCATCGAGCCTCATAAACTTTCTAAATTAAAAAAAACTATCTTTAAAGTAAACTAAAAGTAACATTTATGAAAGAATTGAAAGGAGAGACAGACATGAAACATGGAACAGACTTTCTGACCTCATTCAACTATTTTCAGAATAACCTAATGAGGACAGAAGAATTCAGAACAAACTGTTTCACATTGATATCAGATATTTTCTTCGGCTTTACCTATGTTTTGTTTTCCTTGTTCTTTTCTCCGGCGTTACCTATGGATTGCGAACAGGCATTTCGATTTTTCCCAAGTGTTTTGATTTTTAAGTGAATACAGAATTATGATTATTACGATATTTCAATTTTAGCTGTATTTAGTGATACCATGTTACGTTACACAATGACGCGGGCCGCCAGTCAATAGTCGTCAGTAGACAGACAAGATCGATGTCCACGTCGTCAACGCTCTGACGCTCGCCGGTGGTAGGTGACCCGAGCTGCGATGACGACCTGTAACAATGGACTGATACCTATCCGATACTAAAATAATTTTTCAATTCGAACCAGAAGCTTCTGAGATTATCGCGTTCAAAAAAATAAAAAAACAATTCAGCTTTGTAATATTGGTATAGATAAGAGGAATAGATCATTATTTTGTAAATGTACGAGTACCTACAGGTACCTATTAGTTACCGGCACAAGTTGTGGGCAAAAATATTATGGGTCCGTTTGCCGTTTGCGTTTGACGTTCAGGTTACCTACTTATTTTTTTCCTTCATTTATTTATCTTTTTGGAACATAGTTCCTTATCACACGATATCATTTGTTTACAGGCTAGATGAATAAAAGAGTAATATTTTGACACCGCTCAAAAATCTACTATTTATGATTATGTGAAGCTAATTAATTTTGTTAAAGGTTGTATAGTCCTCACTAGCTAACGGTATGTTTCGATATGCACTGGAGCACTAAGAGGTGCGACGTCAATTTATTTATTTAAAACTTTATGCACAAAGTTGTGCAAATACTTAATGCTAAAAACATTCTCTGCCAGTTTACTTTGGAATGTGTAGGTGTAGTAACCTAATTGGAAAGTAATAACTTCATACTATTCTTACATAACACATAAATAAAAATAGCTGGATAGATAATATAATATAAATACTGAAATACAATATAACTATACAATAATATACATACTTACAAAAAAATATATACATACATAGCATATGAAGCGTAGCGTAACTGAAGAAGCTCTACTGGAATATGTTTGATGTTATGAAAGAAATTAACCAAAAATGTTGATAAACTTAAATTTATTAATATAGGAAAACAAAAAACGAGGTTCTGTGTTTGCAATACTCTCAAAAGCTGATTTGATTTGGATGAGGTTTTCGCGATTCGACTTTTCTGGAAAGGTTTTAGTGTAAAAAATATTAAGAAAAACATTTAAAATAAAAAGAATTTTAATAGTTATAAGACATCGGAATTATAAACAAAAACATAGGAGTTAGTTACTGACATTTCACCGTGTTGCGCTTGATTAATTTGATTTTCAGTTAAAGTTGGTTCATTTTTCTATTTATAAAATATATAGTCATATCTACAGATAAAAAACTTTTTTTACGAAAAAACATCTAACCGACTTCGATCAGAGCTGGCATTCATTGAAGAGTTTCGTTGTCTGTCTCCGAAATTAATCATCAGATCTTTATGAAATTTATATGGGACCATTTCAGAATAAATTTCTTTCGTAAAAAAAAAAAATGAAAATCCGTCGGAGTTACGCCCGAACATACATAAAAAAAAACTTGAGAGGTGTCAAGGGACACCCGGATGGAACGAAGTTCTTAACTTAATTTTTTTTTTTTTATAATCTTCGCAACACCACACTGTTCAATGCGAAATAGAAAGACGAAACGAAAATAACATACAAAAAGACGATTGTATACCGAAGGCTCGAACACACAACTACACAATTGTCACCAATACTGTGTACCGAATTTATGCCTCTAGACCAAATCGACCGGTGACTTCTTCGTCAAATTAGATGTTCATATCTTACGCGCACGCCGCACGGCTTGTGTGTGTCAAAAAGAGTCGTTACAACTTTTCGTGAGATTTTTTCCCATCTAGCCCCCTTTCACAACGCGCGATAAGGAACTTCGTTCCAACAAACATTTCTTTTGAGAGCCTTCTCCTTTTTGAAGTCGGTTAAATCAAGTTACGTCGTGGTCAGTTTCGGAAATGCCATTTTACATAGAGATCAACTTATAGAAGAGATGTTAGAATTGCGTTCCTTTATGGCTGTGAAACTTGTTCGTCAAAAACGGCACAAGAAAGAACAGAAAGTTGATCGTACAGATACACATATGCTACGATGGGCAGGAGGGGTCACTCTCAAGGACAAGGTGCGTAACGAACATATCCGAGGAAGTTTCAGGGTTGCAAAGGTAGTCGATAAAATAAAAGAATGAAGACTGAAGTGGTACGGTCATGTAGGTACTCCAAAGACCAGATGTGTTCATCTGGTCGTGATAAAATGCATTTCCATGGCTACAAAAAGGAAGGGAAGAGGAAGACTTCAAATCACCTGGATGACAAATGTCCAAAGGACAGACAGAAAGAAAGAAGAAAGAAAATATTATTATTATTAAATACTGCACAGTACAGCCTTTTACATAAGGTATGTAGAAAACAGACATTCTCAATTCAACCATCTACGTCCCGGATTATTTCAGCGATCAGTAAATTAGACGTGGTTCCACATACAGACAGGCACATAAAGGTAAAAATTAATAAGTAATATTAGTATAAATACATTTTTTTTTCCAAATTTACCATAATATTAATTCGAATATTGAGCCGTTAATAGCTCACAAGACCACTCTGGCGCTTCGACATGTATATGTTATATCTAAATATATATATTTATATATGTATGTATGAATGCTCGCGATTGTTTCGAAAGCTGGTAATCAGATTTTGATAGGGTTTTCGCTATTCGACTGCATATTTTTCTGGGAAGGTTTTTATTTTGTATAAAACTTTGTTTTAGCTTTTAAAACAACAGAGATATAGACATAGGAATGAATCAGCGAAATTTGCATTCGGTGATGTGCTTGATGTTACTCGTATATTTCCCTTGATGGCTATTTATTTTTCTTAAAAATGTTAATAACTGACTTCAAAAATGTGTGTTTGTAATATGTTCGGGATTTTCTCAAAAACTATTGAGCTGATTTGGATAGCGTTTCACTATTCGACTGCATATTTTTTTGGGAAAGTTATAGTGTGTAAAACATTGACCTAGGGAATAATTTAATACATAAAGTTATAGATTTAAACGTCAGAGTATGACAGCAAAATTTTGCATTATTTGGTGACATGTATGATTGTCTTTTCCTCCCTTGATTTTCGTTGAAGTCGGGTCATTTTAAAATACCTACATATTATATACTATGTAAAGATGAAGCGGAATTTCTTTACTCTCTGTTAGTGGTGTGCCGGGCAAGAGGAGGCGGAGGGCGGAAGGGGGGGGGTACGAATGTCCACTCGCAGATCCCTGAGGATTTGTCGCGAGACGAAACAATAGATACTTATGGGACCAGGGACGGATTTGAAGTGAGCTTCATAACTTAGCTTCTTGTGACGTAACGATACTGACATATATTGCTGTTATTAATTAAGCTTAAAGATAGATTTAGTTATCTACAATTAATGCCACGACACTGGACTTGTTGCCTAATGCGAGACAACTCTAGCATAAGGCTTAGTCTTTAAAACCATTGATACGACAAGAGAAATAATTGAGAAGCACAAGTGAATTTCTATTTATTTAGACTTCCAACACTAAACTACAGAGTAAGTGAAGCGTGCGATACAGGGCGAAAATCGACATCAGCGAACGGGCGCTTCGCTGTAGCACGGTACGTCAGACATCTGCGCGGCTCACTGTTGCGAGTACACTGTCTGTAATATACACTGTAATGTACGTACACTGCGATGCCAGTTTGTGGCTTATTGTTTGTTGGCAGAGTTTAAGCTTTATTGCAAAGTGATCGGCTTATAATCATCGCAGAATGTCTTCAAGAGTCCTTGACCCAAAGACGACCGTGATCAAGAAATCAACGAGGTTGAGTTTAGTTGGGTCTATAGATAAAATTATTATTTACTGGTGTAAAGTTCATAAGTACAAAGGTTGTGAATTCTCCGGACCCTGAACTAGTGTGATCTGTATTTCAGGATCTAGTGTCTTCGCCTTATAGCATAGGTACAATGATGTATATACCTATATAATATTTATCTTAAAGTTAGAGTTCCAAAACATTTATGAGTTGTGTGTGAGTGTTTTTTTTCCAGAGGTAAAAAATACTCTTACGTATCATCAGGGTTCTAGCCTGGGTATGTCGAACTCGATGTTATGACTAACCCTAAACCGACTAAAAACCTTCTCTGGCGTCAACCTCCTATTCCCCCACGGTACTGCTGCTAGGCATTACTTCGTGGAGGGAGGCTCTAGCTACTGCTCTTCCGTCGTGCTACTTTCCCGGATTCTTGTTTTCCGACCGTTTTCTTTCCAATCGACGGAGTTCCTGCAGAACTTGCGTCGCAAAAGCGCTCATCGCCTGTCATGCTGCTTCCGATGAGAGCATAGCTTCTATCAGAGACTCTGGCTGATTTTTTTCGTAAGAGCCTCTGCCCAGGTACTGCGCAGCAGGTCGAAACGAGGGCACGTAAAGAATACATGCTCTGCATCTTCACTAACTCCCGGGCAAGACGGGCACATTGAAGATACCTCGTGCTTATATTTATAGAGGTATGCCCGATAGCACCCATGTCCTGAGATCATTTGTGTCAGGTAGTAATTGACCGCACCATGATTACGGTTCAACCAGTCATCAACTTGTGGAATAAGGCGGTAGGTCCATCTGCCTTTTGTACTGGTATCCCACTTCGATTGCCATCGTCGTATGCTATTTAGCCGTTCCTCCTTGCCAAGTTCTCTAGTGCTCAGTGTGGTCGTTACTTTACGGTGGTAAAGGGTTTTCCGTTCTTCGGCTAGTACTTCAATTGGCAGCATCCCAGCAATAACGTTTATAGCGTCGTCAGACTGAAAAGCACTGGCGATTCATAAAGCACTCAGCCGATATACTGGTGCAATTTTGCTTCGTGCTTCCTGTATTTCAAGCGCATCTGCCCAGATGGGGATTCCGTAGGTGAGTACGGATGTTACTACAGACGTCAGTAACGCCCTCCTTCTTTGCTTCGGGCCTCCTATGTTGGATATCTGCCCCACGTGCTGTGCCTGTTGCTTAAAGTTGAATTAGTACTACCTCAGTCTTGTGCTCGGCCAGCTGCAGTCCAACTGTGTTCATCCAGCGGCTAATCTTTTCGATGGTAGCGTCAAAGGGGAAGGTAATTTCTTCGACATGCTTTGCAACAACCACTACGGCTACATCGTCTGCATATGCCACAAGTTTGACTTCTTTTGGAAGTTCTAGTTTTAATAATCCGTCATACAAAAGTGGGCCTAGAACTGAGCCCTGGGGTACTCCTCCAGTGACTTTGTATGTTTTTGGACCAGTCTTTGTGTCATATTTTAGGTTCTTGTCGGTAAAGTAGCTTGCAACCATCCTTCGTAAGTATGCTGGTACCTTCATTTCGTAAAGGGCGGAATTGAAGGCATTTTTTATGTCTAATGTTGCTACCAGGCAGTACATCTTCGTACCTCCCTTCCATCTGATTCCGGCGATTGCGTGCTTAGCTGTATTGACGACAACGCTAATTGCATCCAAGGTAGAGCGTCCTTTCCGAAAGCCGTATTGGTTGCTAGCAAGAAGCGGCTCGACTGCTGCTTCGATCCTCCTGTGTATTATGCGTTCGAGTATTTTGCCAACTGTATCCAACATGCAGAGTGGACGATAGGATGTTGGTTCTTCCGGAGGTTTTTTTCCTTTGGGGGAGGACTAGCCTCTGCTGTTTCTACATCGATGGGAACGTACCTTCTGTCAGGCATTTGTTATACACCTCAAAGAATATTGCAGGGCCTGCTTTAATGGCGAATTTAATGAGTTGTGTGTAAGTGTGTGTGTGTGTTTGCGTTTTATTGTCCATTAGTAGGCCGTTTTGGGTATCATATTTTCAATATCATCAAAAGTGAACTCCCTGAGCCATCGTACTAAATGTGACTTAAACTTAAATTTATACTTATATTATAAAGCTCAAGAGTTTGTTTGTTTGAACGCCATAATCTTAGGAAGTACTGGTCCGAATTAAAAATATATTTCACTGATGGATAGCCCATTTGTCGAGAAAGGCTATATATATTCATATATATATACTAGCTGATCCGCGCTAACTGCGTCTGCGTAAATTTTCTCCGTTTTTGCAACATTTCTCATTGCTGCTCCGCTCCTGGTCGATCGTAACGTGGTGTTATATAGCCTATAGCCTTCCTCGATAAATGGGCTATTCAACAGTAAAATATTTATTAATTCGGATCAGTAGTTCTTGAGATTACCTCATTCAAACAAACAAACTCTTCAGCTTTATAATATTAGTATAGATATATAACATCACGCTACGACCAATAGGAGCGGAGCGGAGCAGCAACGAAAAATATTGCCAAAACGGGGAAAGTTGACGAAGTTGCGCGGGTCAGCTAGTCCGTTTTATATTATATTATATTTAATATCCGTAAATATCTTTAAAATGTTATTATATAAAATAGGGGCTATGGCTATAGTATTATAGTGACGTACTGTAGAAATCCTGGAGAAATACCGGAGAAAGTACTTTTTACCTGTGGTACAGAACAGCGATCAACATGTGTTCAAGGGTAGTGAGTGATGGTATTTTGTGTTTTTCTCAGTAACGCTTGCTGATTAAAAAGTTTTCTTACAGATAGAACATCTGCCTTGGTGTAAACACTGCGATATTGGAAAGCGCATGAGTACCTAACTTTGGGCTCTTTCAACAGTAATAAGAGACTTTTGCTAGCACTACCCAAAACGCAGATACAGTATCTGATTAGAGACTCGCATAAGGACCGCATCCGGACTGGCAACAAAACTGACGTAGGTCCTATTTGTCCGGCGCCGAATCACAAAAATATATTAAGTTTTAAGATTTTCTTCTTTTTTCTGTGCGCTGTGGCAAATCAAAAATATTTTCTTTCTTTCTTTTATTTCTTTTTTCGTAAAGCTCGATAAGTTTGTAGCAAATGTTTGGTGTATGAGCTCCCCAGTCTAATCTACGATCCACCATTACCACCAGGTATTTAACAGAGTTAACTCGGGTGAGAGAGGACAAGTTCAAGAAATGCGGTTGGTAGTGCGATTGCATGGAAACATGTGAAGTTTGAGCTCTAGCTTTGGAGTGCGTCGGTAATGTGATACTTACTGAAACATATGTAAATAGATTTAGACGCGTTGAGAGTCAGAGACTGCTCTCCAGCCATTTGGTAACCCTAGCGAGACCGTTTTCGGGCGCTTGTATAACTTTATGCCAATTCCTTTCATGGAGCAGAAGAACAGTGTCATCAGCGTACATTTTTAAATCGACATCAGGTAGGAGAACACTATATAAGCTTTATTAATACAATAATTGCATTTTTGAATTTGGTTCGATTCCGGTCCCGGTTTGGCTTACGGAAGTTTCGGGTTCGATTCCTGGGACTGGACTTCAAACTTTTCTATCTTACAAAAATGCAATTATTGTATTAATAAAGTAATTGGCAAAAAGTCCATAAAAATTACTATACTATTTAAGCTATTTATGTAAATCAAAATTTGTTGAGCCTTGAAGAATACGCCAAGTGAGGGCTTAGCGTATTCTCAAAAGTTCCGAAATTTTAATATTGGGCCTATTATCTCTCTGGTCATGTCGAATTTCCATTTAGTTCCAACATTAATAGTATTCCTACTAATTAGGTTGTTAAATTAAAATATTTACTTTGAACAGTAAATGATGTTCCTTACAGTAAACAGTCAGTATAATGTGTACAGCCTAGGGAGCCCCGTTCTAAAAAACATCATGCGATATGATTGAAACGTAAATACGCGGCCGACACAACTTCATCACTTAATTTATTTAACATTACTTTGTGGAGCCTTCATTAAATACTAATTACGCGAAACAAACATTGTTTATAGTTAAAATATACTCGTATATCAATCTGTTTGATGAGTCCCAAGGCTGACTGCTGCTGAAAGGCAAATAGATGAAACTGTAGAAGTAGAATGAGGCACTAATTTGATTGGGGAATGGGCGAGGTGGTCAACCCACCACTCAATCAAAACAAAACTAGTGAAGTCTAACATTATAAAATTGTACCTAACCGATTAAGTTTGCGTGGGCGGCGGGCAGTCTTGTCACAGGAGACTAGCCAAACACGCAGGAGATATTCTAGTGCTTAAGCGCGCCAAGGACCGCTTATAAAGCGGTAAAGAGTGGACAAATTGCTTACTAAAATGACTTATGAATAGTAAACTACTTATTACTAGGACCTAGGGAGCAGAATACCTCCCTGTATTAAACAATGGCTTAGTTTTTATCTGGTATGTAGACCGCAGCATCGCCGGCGGTCCAGACCGTTGGCGGTCTCGTACTCCGCTTACATTTGAACTGGCGTGATAAGGGTCACTACATTGAAATGTTTATTGTGGTACAGATAACAAATAAACTTGTATCAGCTTAAATCACTGGACGTGGACTTGGTTGAAATGCGTGGGGATACTAATGTTCGGGAATTAGGTAGATTAAATTATTATGGAGTTTTTGGTTGAAGTCGATATGAAAGAAATGAAGATGAATGAGGGTTCTAAGAGCTACCATTATATTACGCGAGTTTATAAGACAGAACTTTAGGTAATGGATAAAATTGTAACTATTTTGTAGGTTTGTTTCTGGCAATAACGGTTATTTACTCAAAGATGATCCTTTTATTTAAAAGTTAGTTATTTAAAAGTACAGCAAACTGACTTCTCTATCTATTCTAAATTCTTAATACTAATATTTTGCGATAAGGATGGCCGTTTTATTTTCAAACGACTGCAAAAAGGAGGATGTTCTCAATTCGACTGTATTTTTTTTTGTATGTTTGTTCACCGATTATGCAAAGACGGCTGGACCGATTTGAAAAATCCTTTTTGTGTTTGAAAGACTACACTTCCAAGTTAGTCACATTGCCATCAGATCACGATCTGATGATAGGATCCTGGAGAAATCGAGGGAACTCTACAGTGATTTAGGTATATTTCATAGTGATTCGTGCATTTACTCTTAAAAAGCACCAATTTGTTAAGTGGAACTGATGATGAAGACCACAAACGACGAGCGGACCTATTCAATATTTCACAGTTTATGATTTAGTTACTTTAATATAGTATTGAGTAGCACTTTATTCTTGTCATACTACTATTACACACAATGTAATAGAGCTGATAGTGAACTCCTCAACAATTAACGGCCCTGCATCGAGGTAAGCAATATTTTGTAAAAGGATTTGAGCTGTTGACATAAGCCTATTGTAACTTAAGTGAATTACAAACCAACCCACTAAAAAGTGAGAAATAAAAACTTTTTTACAAAAAAATATTACAGACTTCAAAAATAAATACCTACTAAAACAAATTAAACATTTTGAAGTTGGTGTCATGAAATAGTCTTTATGTTTTATTCGGCACCAACTTCAAAATGTTTAGTCGTTTTTGTTATTCTATGTATATTATTTTGTGCTTTTTTAATTGCCGACTTCAAAAATAAATACCTACAAGAGGTATTTATTTTTGAAGTCGGTAATATTTTTGGAAAAAAAAAGCTTTTCCACATCTAATTATCTAACTTTCTATACTTCTAGTATCAAGGAAACGTAACAAAGTTACAAATCACGGACACAAAGTCCAAACATAGAACAACAGTTTGTGAAACACCAATTTGAGATCGTAATAAAACTATTCGAGTGACACCCCAATAGTGAACATTTACTCCAAAACACACAGCGCTAAGACAACATCAACATTCCACACTCAGACTAGAGCTACAAATCAAGCGATTGTGTGTATATCTGTTACACAGATCTACATAATCTATCAAGTTCGCTCCGACAAATCGTTCCCAATTAAACCGATAGATGTCATTAGTGTCATTGTTTCCCAGAGCGTCCGCCGCGCGGCGCTAGTGTGCCTGTCCACTACTATTGTCCGAATAGTTCTCTAATGGCAGCCATTTTGTAGATAATTGTTCGGACGCTCCACGACAGACAGAACTAGTGAATGGAACGAAATAAGACGTATCGCATGTTGATTGTCGATTGTATGTAGGTAGTAGTAGTGGGGCTATTGTTCAAGTAAATGGGTGCGTTTTGGGGAATGCTGACGTGTTCTGCGTTGAGTGAGCGATTGTGTACTACATCGTGCAATTAAATCTTTCAGATTTGGTTGCTTCAGTTGTTGCTGCTTACTTACTTCAGCTGTTCTTTATTGTAACTATGCTTGTAAAACCTAGTGCGAGAGCAATCTTTTCAAATATTTTTTTTAAAAGTCTTGTGCCATTAACACTTCGCTTGTACCCAGTACCCGGCGGGTGGCCGGCGCCGGACCGGATTGATATCGGAAAGTATGAAAAGGGTATTTCACTATAGAAAATTCTGTCATTTGTTTTTTTAAGGTTCCGTACCTAAAAAGAATAAATAATAGGTTAAAAAACTAAAAAAACACGCTTTTTAAATAGATGTACTAAAAAGTATTAAGTAAAGATCAGTTTACCGTAAACGTTACACGCTTTTATTAGCTTCATACGTATGTTAGTATGTTGGTATGTTAGTATGTAACGGAATCTTTGAACGTGTTTTTCACCCACTTGAGAACGTCGGATTTAATTGAAACTTCGCACACATATCAAGGTCCGATGACAACACAATCCAATTAAAAGACATTTTTGAAAACTCATAAATCCCCCTAAGGCGGAAAATAGTGATTGTAAGTTTATATGAAACTCTGCCAGTGTTAAACTCTCCCATTATAAAAGTTTCTCCTGATATATATACACCATAATTGCAGAAAACATGACTAAGAGAATGAATTTCAAAACAAGTTGTCAAGTTTTGAAATTATATCGTTCCGTTTCCTTCGATTTAGGATAAAGAAGGACCAACAAGGTTATATTGGGAACGGCTAATCAAAGTCGAAATTAAGAACATTTTTTGCAATCATTTTTAATATGTTAATCGCTGTCCGAGATTTAGTTAACATAGATTTAATAAAATCAATAATTTTGTATTATTTCTGACGCGATAATTATATGTATATTTCGTAGCACGAAACGTTTCTAGAAGGCCGAGATAACAGAGAGGGAAGAATATATCCATGCTTAGTTACTGATGGTTATCAAGCATCCTTGGCTCCAAGCAAAATCGGGGATAGCAATCACTCACGAAACCTTTGTAGGTTATTGGGAACGGTTATTTTATCGGTTGACCGATAAATTGTTTTTGTTTCCTTAATAACTCTATTTTTTTTTAAGCTTACAGAAGATTATTTTTTACTTTTTATTACAGCTATTTACAAAAGCCTGTTTTTTTTAGTTTTTTATTAATACTTGTTTTAAACTCCAAAATGTATTTCCATGCACCCGTGATTCTTCTCTTTACCTCTAAAATATTATTCTCTTTAAAAATGAAACTTTGCCCAAGTATATTTATGAGTCTACGTATTCTAACGACTCTCCTTCTAGATTGATATAGTGTTTTATGGAGTTTGACATAGTTTTTGTTTTATAAAGGTTTATTTCCAATCCCACTTTTTTACCTGCTATCTGTAGATAATGCAGCATCAATTCCATTTCTTTTACATCTTCTGACAGTAAAACTATATCATCAGCGAACCTTAGATGGTTAGTGTAGTTTCCGTTAAGTCCACATTTCTTTCAATCAAGGGTTTGAAATACTGACTATACGGCAGTAAGCTTATTGGCCTGTAATTGTTTATATTCTTTGGATTGCCTTTCTTGAATAGTAGTATGATTTCGGACTCAGACCACTGTTTAGGAGTAGAATAGGTATCCGTTATCATGTTAAATAAACGCGCTAAATGATATTTTAGATGATGTTTAGCAGCTTTCGTTCGTTATCCTGTCAGGGCCCCGACATTTCTCGCCCTTCAATCTGCTTACCGCCTCTATAATCTCCTCTTCGTCAAACCTTTTTATCTCTTCGTCAACACTTACTTGCTCCAAGTCGATGTTGTTGTCACATTTCTCGAGGATTATACAGCTCTATGTAAAAAAATGTTGCAATATCTATAACTGCCTCTGTGGCGCGGTGGGAGTGTATCCGACTGCTACGCAAGAGGTCGTGAGTTCGATCCCCACCCAGGATAAAACTATGTGTGATGAGCATGATGGTTTATTCTGTGTCTGGGTGTTATTTATCTATATTATGTATGTATTTAGAAATATATAAGTATGTTTATCAGTTGTCTATGTAGTTTCCATAGTACAAGCTCTGCTTAGTACTATGGAAACTACATAACATTTATTTAATTGCTATTATATTTGCCACCTGTAAATAATAATTTTGTTTGATTTATGGTGACACAGACTTCAGGAACACTTCAATAAGAAGTGTCCACGCGACCACTATGTTGAACTAAAGCGTCTTCTAGACGATTGGAAACAAACGTACATACCGAGATGACCTTGCTGGTTTCCAACAGTGTAGACGGCTGTTGCAAACCAAGCACCAAGTAAAAACAAAGCTCCCGCCAAGGTCACCTTGGTTTGTACGCTTGTTTCTAACCGTCTGGAACATGCTTCAAATACTATAACAATAGATAAACATAAGCACGAACTGAACGGACTTTCAACATATAATGACCTAAAAATAATAGAACATTAATATGGTATATTAGTACTTAACAAGAAGTAATATATTTTGAATTGACCTAACAATTATAAAACCGGTCAAGTACATGTCGGGCCACGCACAATGTAGAGTTCTAATAAATAATAACAATAAAAATGATTTATTCACTTAGGAAGCAAAATACTACACATGTGAAAAGTCGATTCTACATTTACTTGTAATGCCTGTTCGCAAACAACAGGTAAAGCCCGAGAAAAGAACAGGCAATAAAAACTCGTGGCCACTCTTTTCAAATTGCCAATGTTTACAACGTTTCTCTGTTTATAAACTGTATATGCAGGTAAGGTGCTGCCACCATTATATTATACACCATATTAGAGGACTGATGCAAAAAAAGAGGTCAATAATATTAGAAGAGTACACGAGATTGGATACATCAGCCTCAATGGGCACAACATAGTAGGAGCATCCACTTACGTTGTAAAAACTTTATGTGCTTAAATATTTTATGCTACAATTTACTGCTACTAAATGAATAAGTATACATGTTTTTCAAAAGAAAGAAAAGAATGGAAGTAATTTATTACGCAGAATCTTTACTTACAAAAGTAAATCGTTTTCTTAACTAATACCTAAGTAACATTATCAAACAGTGACGACAATATTCACCTAGTAAAATGCAATAAACTACGCAATAAAATACATTAATAGGGAGCAACGAACTACATCCATTTATCTTTATCAGTTAAATAATCATCGATTGAATAGTAAGCTCTTTGTATAAGATGTTCCGTAGTCATCCCCCTCTCCATCCGAATAATGCGGCTTATGAAGTGGGTTTTCTGTTATTTTTGTTTCATATTTACAACGTTATATATAATTAATAATTATTTTTAATGGAATTTGTACGTAATTTTGTTACTTCTCATTTTATCAGCTGTTACTCGTAAAGCCAATTTGTAAAGCCTTCTTAGCTGTAATAGTTTTCCTTTTAATTTCACTATATATATTACTACCGTGAATTTTTTCACATACCCAACATCAACCATTCAGCTGGCAGAGGAGGATACACTTGACTCTAACAAAAAATTGCACTTTAAATCTTAATATTTCACAAACGGATCCCTAAATCTAAAACCACTCTATCAACCCTCTAACAGTCTCTGAGCAAAGCTGCGGAAGGACGGACGGAGGGACGGACATGGCGAAACTGTAAGAGTTCCGTTTTGCCATTTTGGCTACGAAATCTTATAAAAGACGAAATAACAAGAAATAATTAACATATATGTATTGACCTGAACTAACACAAAGTTATTACAATCATAATCAATCAGCCAATATTTGGTTTTCACTTTCTATAACACCTTTTTTAGCATTTTTCATATGGCAATTTTCTGTTTTACTATAACTAAAGCCTTGTATCAAGTATAGCGAATCTAATGAATGCTCGCAACACTAAACAAAGTTGTCTATTACGTTTGTAAGTATTAGTTCTTGGGCCGCCTCTTGAATACCGATGCGTGAGCCGGAGTTTTGTCGAGTAATCACACGGTTGGTTACCTCCACGGCTCTGTGGGGCGCCTCAGTTCCACAGCGCTACTATGAGTTTATTGTAGTGGTTATCTACTGTGTGGTGTGCCGTATAGTTGGGACTCTGTGCCACTAACGGTCAAACCTCGCTCAGTTTTGAGACGCCGATAACCATCAAGCTGTTACTGTCGCTTGTGCCGCGTCCAGACGAGTGTAATGCGTGATGTAATCTATTGTGTAATGTAACACGAATTTTGCTCGTGAACAACACTACGAGTATTACATTAACGCTCTCATGGTGGCGCTCGCACTGATCCGTTGGCTATCGGTTTTTAGCGCGAACAAACGCGCTCGCAGTGCAATCACATACAGTATTCGCGTTACATTACACTCTCGCTCGTGTGCAGTCCATAGTATTCGCGTTACATTATGTACACGATAGATTACATTACGTGTTACATTTGTCTGGACGCGGCTTTAAAGGCGAAGCGTAGCGACATAAATACTTCTGAGCATGACTGTAAAGTCACGCTCAGAAGTATTTCTGTCGCTACGCTTCGCTTTTAAAATTTCGCTAAGTAGGTATTATTGAGTATTTGGAGAGATGAATTGGCTTATGATTCATCTCATGCTGTTAACGTAGTTAAATTATTGTATCTCTATTTTGTGAGTAACAATAATTGTGTAAAGACAAACAATTCTTAGTTTTTACTCGAATTTGGACTGTAGCACACCGACATGAGTCGGATTCTGACTATTGTCGACTCAGTCTTGTACATCTTCTCGTACTAGATTCAGGTTGGGATATACTAAGAACTCAAACTACGATTCAAACTAAGGCTCTGACATATTTGGTCTTGTTGAAAACAAGACCAAATAAGTCAGAGCCTTAGTTTAAGACAAAGACTGACAAAGCCAGAATAAGTGTCTTTTTATTTTCACGTCAATTGCCCCCTACAATGGCTAGCAACCCATAGTAGTGGTTCCGATAGTTGCACCTATCGCTGATTGTCTGCAGAATTATAATGAGGGTTGCGATGTGTGAGGGGGGGGGGGGGGAGGGGGAAGGCGTGTGAAGATGTTACGTGCGGGAAATTAAGAGCGGTGGTTTAGTTGATCTGTTTGTAAAAGGGATGTTTGTTCTTTTTGAAAGGTAAACCAGTTACAAATGCAGGTTAGTTACACTTGAATACATGGATTTTTTTTATTTTTTTGAAGACAACTCGCGCTGTAGGGTACATGCCCTGTGTCGCGGGGGACTTTACAAATATACAAGTCACGGACACAAAGTACACCCAGATTCGGAACAACAATTTGTGGATCACACAAAGTGGTATCCCGTGTGGGAATCGAACCCACGACCTCTTGCGTAGCAGTCGAACATACTCCCACCGTACAGAACATTTTTTATTAATCTTAATAGTGTTTATCTATCAGAATACTTACTAATAATTATAAACGGCTCATTACAGATTAGCCAACTACGTAGGAGAGAGTGCACGAGTGTATGCGCAGACACAAGTGCACTCTCTATTCCCTCACTCTCATAGTCCGATGGGATGGAAATCCGACACAATCGGAGAGCGATTAAGTGCAGAACCGACGGCTTAACGTACTTTTCGAGGCGCGCGCGGGTGTGACAGTGTTCGAAAATGGACGCCAATCTATGGACTGACATTGGTAACATTGCTTAACTTCGCAGATTTCTCGATCTACTCTGTCGCCACTGATTTATCCAACAAAATACACACAAGCTGTAAAAATCAAACAAAGGAGTCGAAGCTGCGAAGAAAAGCTATATTTACACGACTACGAAAAAGAGTGTTATGTTTTTCATAATTCCATATGAAGGAAGTCGCAGACCAAATCTAAGACAAAATAAGATCGTTCAATATTCAAAAGTCATTAATCAAATAAACATTCAAATCCAGAAGTGATCATAAATCTATTGAGACACGGTGCAGCGCTGCCAGATGCCAGGTGGGACCAGCGTTGGCACGTTCGAAGGCGTAAATCAATATTCCTTATTCTTCTAATCGATTTCGGTTACTGTGAACATCCTTCGCGATGACTGCTATGATTAGAGTACGTAGGAGATACCATATTCATCATGCTGCTAACCTGCACATACAGTTTATAAACAAACAAACATTACTAATTTGAATTAGATGCAGCCCTGGCATGTTGAGTGACGATTTTAAAGAATAAATCTACGAAGCTTGCATTAGTAAATTTGCTTTACTTCGCCGATTTTATTGTTTGGCATAGATAGAATATTTTTAAAAAACTTGTCTTGGCCATATTTTGATATAATTTAGTAGAGAGTTAGCCTATAGCTTAGGGAAATACATAAGTCATATAATATATACCTACTCGATTTATTCCTTAATGTATTATATCCGACTACGAATGTTTTGTTGTGTAAAACAATGCAGCTGGATTGTTTTACACAACAAAACATTCGTATAGATTTAATACAAAATACTAGAAGCTTTCCTCTATTAACTAAATTATAAACACACATCGTGTAAGTAGGTACATGTAGTGCAATAAAACATGGTACAACGCATACACAATAGTTGGAATTCCGCATCCACATACCCACATACCGCATATCTATGTGATCGAATACGACTTCATTTGACTCGCCAGGCGAACTGTTTGTGGCAGACTACGATAAATTCTACTTATTCTTTGGCAAATATTATAAAGATGAGGAGTTT
Organism: Herminia tarsipennalis; assembly: GCA_945859575.2. Lineage (NCBI taxonomy): Eukaryota > Metazoa > Arthropoda > Insecta > Lepidoptera > Erebidae > Herminia > Herminia tarsipennalis. Next base: position 461,084 of record OX243857.2, read on the forward strand.
GTTTGATGGAACACGATAATCTCAGGAACTACTAGTACGAATTGATTTTTTTTTAATTCTTGGATAGCCCATTTATCAATGAAGGCTATAGGCTATATAACAACACTCTGCGATAAACAGATGCGGAGCAGCAATGAAAAAAATATTGCATGAACGGGGAAAATTGACGCAGACGAAGTTACGCAGGTTAGCTAGTAGGTAACATAAGAACACAATTATTAATTGTTTTAATCTAACTATAACATAGGCTTATAACACTGTGGCCACCAGGATCCCCTAAACCGATCCCCCAGGGGATCCTGGTGAACTCGTCGGTTCACTAGGATCCCCTTGAAATAAAAATAAGTTTAAAGAAGTTTACACACCGTTTTTATTTTACAATTTCTAAGAAATGACCTACACTTATGTCATTGTTCAATAATTGCAATTGTGTTTCTTGAATAAACTTATCAATGGATATTTGATCTGTGTTACGTCTTTTTGGCGGTTGCCTTTGCTTTTGTTCAGCATCTCTTTTTAGTGCATTCAATAACTGTAGTATGTTGGGTCGTTTTCGTCCAATCAGTTTGATTAAACCCGAGTTCCAACTTTCGCAACAGTTATTGGTGCGATGTCTTTCGCTGAAAACCGACCACATTTTTCTAGTGTCGTCATTTTTGAGCCAGTATTTCATATAGTTTACTAACTTTAGCAACTTAGGATAATCTTCACTCATATTTAAGATATTTTTTTTAATGTAGTCCCACCCTTCAGTAATAAAATCCGTTGGTAATAATGGCAGGGCACCACACAACATAACCAGTCTCCTAGTATATTTGTTTTTAAGTAAATGTAAGTTTTTACCCTTTTTACGGATATTCCGCTTGACATGGAAATAGCATATTTTTATCTCAGCATCAGGAAAATTGTTTTTGAAAGCATTAACAGCCGCTTGTTCCATGTCCATTGTTATTTTTTTAGGGTAAAAGTTATTTATTTGAGATGCAATTAATTTAAAAAATAAATCATACGTCGCCGTTTTTCTGTCACTCAACAATGCGTAAAGTAAAGGCACAACATTTGTTGTACCTAGAGAACTGCCAATATCTCCGTGTATCACATATAATTGCTCAAAGGGTGGAGAGCAACACTGGAAAGTTCCATCACAAAATATATGTTCTATTTTAGATAAAATTTGTTTGTTCTCATTTAAACAGAAAATTATTATTCGAGGCGAAGGTCTTTCTATTTCATGTACATTTAAATAGTCACACAGAACGAAATCTAAATGTGGTTTAGGGATTTCAACCTCATTTACTTTTTTGTAACACATTTTTGACACATCTGCACTTTCATTTTTAACTTTATATAAAGCACTTTTTAATGATTTAAGTGATGGTACTTTTGCTACCAAATCTATACCTTTGTTCTTTAAGGGACAAAAACATTTATCATATATTTCTCGAATAGGTCGAGAATCCAATTTTCTTATTTTGTCTTTACATTTATGTACTGCAAGATCAATATCGTTTTGAGCCACATTCCTCACGCATGAGAGTGTGTGTGGAGTAGCTCTCTCAATAGAATTTCCCTGAAAGAATATACAAAAACAAGGTCCATAATAGACATACATGTAAGAACTTTACTGGATCAATATTTTATAAGAAGCGCTCGTAGCCCGGTGCACTTATTGTTCGGTAAGCGATCAGTGGGTTAAACAACCGAGGCGCGGCTGCCCTTTGGATGGGTGACCGCATAGTGGTATTTCACCTGAGCGCTTCCGCACGTTGAAAGGCGGTCCCGGATGTTTATAGTCGTTAGGTCATGTCAGAGGCCTGTATAGCTAGCTGTATGGGCGACCAACAACTCTGACAACAGGTTGATCACTAGTCATACGCTAAGAAGAAGTAGAATATTTTATAATGCAACAATACAATTAAACTTACATCAACAGTCACATAACCACCGCATTTTAATTTTCGCCAATTAGTACAACGCCATAAAACATTACCATTTTTATAGGTTTTCTTCTTGTGATAGTTACGTCCATCATAAAGCATCACTTGTCCATGCTTTTTTATCATATATATTGAATTTTCGTTATCTTCCATTTTGCAATGGAAAATTAGAAAATGAATTTGTACTTTGGCCAATATTTAAGCACATATAGTTTTTACCTTTGTTGTAAGTAGATGCTCCTACTATATTGTACCCACTAAGGCTGATTTCATGTTCCAACTTTTTAATTTGCATCAGTTATTTAACATGGTTTAAAGTAGGTAGGTATACTAGTGGCAGCACCTTACCCCCATATCAAGTTTATAAACATTCAAACATTGTAAAATTGGCAACTTCAGAAGAGTGGCCGCGAGTTTTTATTGCCAGGTTCTTTTCTCCGACTTTACCTATTGTTTCCAAACATTTACAACATGTACATGTAGAATCCTGACGTATCACAAGTGTTGTTTTGCCTCCCATGTGAATAAAATTTTTGAATTTTATCATCAACCACACATAAATGCTATCATTAACCACGCGGGGCCCAATGCGCACGAGTGAATGTTACATATCTCGGCGTTCTTGCAGTATATATCATTCGATGCGGGAATAAACCCGTTTATGGTAGGTAAGTATTTCAGTCAACTTGTAACCACAGTCGGTGTAATGCCCTCGAAACGTCAAGCAATCTATGTATAAGGTAAATAATAAACGCGTTTATTCCTTTGTCGTATCCTTATTATAGATCCCTAGCCAAAATGGCAAAAACGGAACCCTTATAGTTTTGTCATGACCGTCTGTCCGTCCGTATGTCATAAGCAACTCTAAACAACGTTACTCAAAGACTACACTATAAATATTGATAAAATTTAGTGCAAATTTCTCTTATAGAAGCCGCTACTTAATTTGATAGTTAAAAAATAAAAATAAATATTTTTATAGGGGCACTCCAAACATGTAACACAAGCTGAAAAAAAAACATCAACCATCAACGTGTGGCACATCATTCGACCGGTATTTTAAAAACATTTTATAGTTTCTTATAAACTTTTTTGAAGTGATATTTTTGGAAATAAAAGCCCCGAAATTTGCATATAGCCGTGTGGTACCGGCTTAAGAATAGTACCACCCCGTCTCTTCCCGTGGGTGTCGTCAAGGCGACTAAGGGATTTCACACCGGAGGACGGGCAGCAGCGTCCTCTGCGTACTTAAAGTCATACTGCGATCGCCAACCCGCTCGCCAAGCGTGGCGATTATGGCAATTACCCCCAGGATCTACATACTCGTAGGTTCTACTGGGGAGACACGTGCCCAGCAGTGGGCCATCATATGTGTTGATATATGTATGAGTTATTCCCGAAAAACTGCGTTTCTCAACAAAAGGGCGTAAGTGCTATGAACGTACGCTCTTCTGCTGGTGCAATTATTAAAATCGGATTTTTTCATATGTAGTACATTTATTTATAATAACTGCTGCGGAACCCTACACTGAGCATGGTTCATATTATCTAAAATATGAAGTTGTTTGCCGCGTCTGTCTGTATATCCGCTAACTCCTCATATGGTTATTACACTAATACTGATGCGGTCTTCACCATCAGCTTTTTTCCAGATTGTTAGTATACAAATTCTAGCTTTCGCCCGTGGCTCCGTCCTCGTGGATATCGGTTATCGTGATAAAAACTATCCTATGTCCTTCCCCGGGACTCGAACTATCTCCATACCAAATATAATCTAAATCGGTTTAGCTGTTTGAGCGTGAAAGCGTAATAGACAGACAGACAGAGTTACTTTCACATTTATAATATAAGTATATATGGATTATGTGTATAGATAGTAAACGTTTGCCAAGTGTGACCGTGTCCCTACAGTTATTCATCGCGTTTTGTATAACATGCTTTTAATATAACTAAGTAGACTTTTGTGTAGTGAATGTTATTGTATACATATACATGAATATTTATATGTATCTATCAAATTGTATGTGATTCAGTAGCTGTGTTCCGTGAGTAGATCGAGAGATCGGGGTTAAATATCATTTTTATTGTCCGGTATACATATATAGGTGACCATTTTTTTTGAAAATGCACATCGCTAAAGGCCTCCAAGAGCACGCTAAGCCGTCAGTCATGTGCCTAATTTTTCTCTGATCGTCTCGAATTGATATGTGTATCTGATAGTAGAATATTAGAGGAGAGACTGTCTTTTGTGCTTGGGGCTTGGAGGCACAACATGGAAAGTGTGAAAGGGTAACCTCCACGCACGCAGGCACACATAGACAACGCTCATGGATAAAGGAATCACGGAACGCCTTTACTACAAAGTGGTCTGAGATTTTTGCCCATTAACGATATCTGTGTGTGAAATTCATATGAAGGTTCTGTACTCGTAATTTTGGTCCGAGGCATAATGAAAAATTCAATAAATATTATTATTATTATTATTTATTAAACGGGAATTAACGCGCATTGTTTACCTTAAAATTGCTTGACTTTTCGACCAGGTTGCACCGGTCAAGCAATTTTAAGGTAAACAATGCGCGTTAATTCCCGTATAATAAATAGTTAAAATCATGTAACGCGAAAGTTTAAATGTTAGGAAAGTTATATTTTTATATTAATACCACATGTCGGAACTTGTATTGAAATGTTTTAGTCCCAGTAGGTTCCAAGACTTCTGATCTACTTATAAACACAGTTCATTATACGCACGGAACGTTCCTGATCAGACCCGTACTACCAACAGTCTGACGTGTGATGGCACGGCGCGGAGGTGAGCTCATTATCTTCATTAGCGCGTAATGATCGCAACGACATTAATTACGCAACTTATGAGAGAACTGAGAAGCTTCAATTTAGTTCACGTTGTTTTACAATAAGTTTGTTTTGGATATATAGAGTTTGGCGTGCAATTGTGTTGGTGTCTTTGGATATTGATCTCAGATTAAGGTTTAAGACATTTATTTCTCTAAAAGAATACAATTCACTTATAAAGAGAAACACAAATTAAACATAAACTTAGGTAGGTACTAAATAAAATGACATAGTAATAAACAGAAGTTAAAACCATCAATAATTTGTAAACAATTTCTTGCAACTTTGTGGGTAATACGAAATTTTTTGTGCATTATTACGTATCGCTTCTTAATAGAAAGTCAATAGCAACTGATAAAGTTACGGTTCACAATAGTATTCAAATTTGATAAATGTATGTTATAAGTATACTGTACTCACTAAATACAATGTTAAGTATATAAAGGTTGGTTAATCAAAAAACAGAATATAGGTATAATTTGGTACGAAAATGGATAGTTTGCTAGAATCTAGAGAAATCTTTCAAGATGTGGTGTTTCAGGGTTTTTTTGTACAAAGTAAAGGACTGAATCTCTTTGATATCATTCGGCAATGTGTTATATAACTTTGCTCCTTCATATAATATGTTTTTCTTGCCGTAATTAGTTCGTGGTGGTCTTAAGCAAATGTTGTTTCCTCGCCTAGTTATTCGCTTTTGTGTTTGGCCTTTTTTTGTAAATGTTATTTTAGAATGTATGTTTCCATAAAGAAGCTTATGTACTATATATATATAGTATTATATAGTATTATATACATGTTTTGTATTTATATAATTGCGATAGTGACATTAGTTTAGTTTCTTTGTAAATTTTTTCTGTAGGAGTTGAGTAGTGATAATGAAATAAAAGTTTAATTATTTTATCTTGACACGTTTCGATTTGTTTTAGATTAGTTTTGGCTGCAGTGCCCCATACCTCGATTAGATAGTCCAGGTGAGGTTTTACCATGGAGTTGTATATAATATACCGAACCGATTTAGGCATGCAGCGGACAATGCCTCGGAGCGTACCCATTAGAGAAGATAGTTTTGAATGTAATTTATCCAAGTGAGTCTGCCACGTCAGATGTTTATCTAAATGGAGTCCAAGATACTTTTCTGAATAAACTCTACTTATGGGTTTGTTATTGATATACAGAGTTGTGTGATTTTCGACATTTTTATTTTTAGCACTGAAGATAATGTAATTAGTCTTAGATGTGTTGACCGTTAGTAAATTATCTTCGAACCATTTAGAGAGAGTGTTTAAATCCTGCTGTGCTTGCCCAATAATATGTTCGATGTTGTTTCCAGATAGAAATAAACTGGTATCGTCGGCATATAGTATTGCGTCGCCTGTCAGATTAAGGTTGTGTATGTCGTTTACATAAATTATAAATAGTAGGGGGCCAAGAATAGAGCCTTGTGGTACCCCATAGCTTATAGTTTCTCGGTTACTTTGCTCTTCACCTATTTTAACAATTTGTTGTCTGTTAGAAAGGTATGACCGGAACATGTTGTGAGCTGTTTCTCTAATGCCAATATCATACAATTTTTGAAGAAGAAGGGAGTGGCTTATTGTATCAAACGCCTTTTTAAGATCAATGAATATACCGAGTGCTGCACGTTTTTCATCAATATTATTTTTTAGGTTTGTCACAAGGTCGATGGTTGCAGTCAAGGTGTTAGATTTTGCGCGGAAGCCATATTGTTTTTTGGAGAAGAAATTAATGCTCTTGAGATAATTATCTAAACGGTTATATATGATTTTCTCAAAAATTTTAGAGATTGTAGGGAGTACTGATATAGGACGATAATTGCTTGGCTCGGTTTTCTTTCCTGTCTTAAAAATTGGGCTTACTTTTGCTACTTTGAGAGGGTTTGGGAAAACGCCATTTTGTAAACAATAGTTGATGTTCATTGTTAGTTTGTTTATTATTAAACTTTTGATGGATTTAACAGTTTTGCAACTAATTCCATCTAAACCTGTGCTAGTGTTCGTGTTAAGATTATCAATGATTTTACTGACTTCTTCTTCTGTAGTTGGAGTTAGATCAAATAGCTTGTATTCATTCGGCATAGTAACTAGAGTAGTAAGTTGTGTATGAGTAACACCCGTTTTTGTTATTATTTTATCTGCTAAAATAGACCCTATAGTAGCAAAAAAGGTGTTGAAATAATTGCATATTTCTTTGGCATTTACAATTGGACCCATTTCTGTATCCAATTTTGAAGGAACAGAGTTTGACTTTATTTTGTTTCCAGCTAGATTTCCGATAAGTTTCCACATCTTCAAAGGTTTTCTTTCACAGTTTTTAAAAGTTTTGTAATAATAATTGTTTTTAGTACTTTGAATTAATTCAGATGCTGTGTTACGTATGGTTATAAAATCTCTCCGTAAAAGCTCGTCATCAGGGTTTTTCTTGTAAGTGGCCCACAGCTTATTTCGTTTACTTATAATTTCTATGATGTCCTTGTTGATCCAATCAGTTTTCAGGGTGTTTTGAATTTTATATTTTGGTATTCTATTTTGTTTTACCGCTTCCTGTATTGCGTGTTCTAAGCTGTCGTAATTACTAGGAGAAATATTTGTAACTGCATTTTCTATTGTGAGGTATAGTGCTGTGTAATCTAAACTATGATATTTTACCTTTGTTTTCATTTGTGGTTTATATTTCCCAATTTCTAGATAAATTTGCTTGTGGTCTGACAAATGTGATTCGATTATAGTCATACAAAAATCATGATTTTTTAGATTGGATGAGACATGGTCAAGAATAGATTTTTTGTTCGGTGTGTCACGAGTGCTAAATTTTACATCAATCTTATTCAGGATGACGTGTCCATTTTCCATTAACATTTTTGTATAGTTGTTGATTGAGCGGTTCGGAGTAAGTAGGTCATAGTTGAAATCGCCGAATACTAGAGCTCTTTTCCTCTTCATCAGCTGTTGTGAATATTCCTCTAAAAAGTTAATATTGTTCGATTTAGGAGTTTTGTATACAGCGCCTATATCCAAAGAGTATTTATCTAAATGTACCCATAGATAGTGATTGTCATCTATACACTGGTCTTCTAAGTAAGCGTGTTTTAGGCAGTCATGAACAAATATAGACACTCCACCTCCTCTTGCATTTTGTCTAATATTGTAATAGTGAGTGTAGTTTGGTAGTCTTAAAAAATTGGCTTCAGATTCCGATTTGATCCACGTTTCTGATAGTATAATCACATGAATAGGGCTAGATATGCTATATTGTATTATGCACTTTAGTTCTTCTAGTTTGCCTGGCTTCACTATGCTCCGTGAGTTAGCGTAAAGGAATTTTAATGATTTGGTGTTTCTTATTAATTCACTATATGAATCAGTGATGTTGTGGATTGCGTTTTGAGTAACGTCATCAGAAACTTGTGTGGCTAGTTTTTTGACTGGATTTTCGTGATTTTTGGTGTACCTTTGACATATTTTATAGTAATATCTTTTTCGCCTCCATCAACTCGACGTTTTAGTTCATCTCTTAAGTTGTTTCGGTACTTTTGTTGGCACGAGGTCTCATCAGAATAGATCTTAATATTTTCAGATTTTATGTTTGATTTACTACGCAGTACTGACTTAGCAGCCTCAGATGTCGTGAATATTACTTTTATTGGTCTTGATATGTCAGGGTTATATTTTCCTAATCGTATAGTCTTCGTTGATTCATTGCAGTTTGGGACAGCCATTTGTATCACCTTCCTTGCTTCTTCATTGTCATGATTGCGTCTTATTTCGGAGTTTAAGGATCTTATCTCTCTTATACCTCGTATGATGATATTTTTTTCTCTCTGAGTCCGTTCGTTTATCTCCGTAATGAATTCTTCATGGCTACATTGGGATGGGAAAGCGGAGCCAGACTGTAGTGTTGTCATTTTACTTTCAATAGTCTCCACTTTTTTCTCAATCTTGGCTCTAAAATCTGATATGTTGGCTAATTTAGATTTTATTTCTCTCTGTTCCGAGGATAAAAGACTGGTTGTTAGTTTAATATGGTTAATTTCATCTTTTATATCTGAAACATCTTGAGATATTTTGCTAAGATTTTCACTTTGTGTTTTTGCCATGTCCTTCATCATCGATTCCATTTTAGATCGAAATTTTTCGAACTGCGCCCCAAAGTCATCAGGTGGCTGCTTTCTCTTGTTTCGTAAGGTTATCTGGTTGGTGTTGTCCGATAGTAAAATCTTTCGTAAATCTGGTTGGGAGCCGCCTATTTTGTCTAATCTTTCAGCATCACTTGTTATTGCTATCGAATCTCTATTGCCTTCGTTATACGTATTTGGTGAATGCGGTGGCGATCCAGCGGCACTCATTTTACGTTACTGGTTTAAAGATATGGAAAGATTTACTTGGTATGTTCGGGTACTCCCGCGCAGCGATACGACGAGAGCGAGATGAATATTCGTAGCCCGTCTCTTTTCCTCGAAGGGGTGAGGGGCTTAACTCGACGCTCGCCGGTCACTCCGTGTGTGTTGTTTGATTTTAGTAACGACGGAATTCCGTGATTTGGCACTTGCTAAATAAATACTTGTGTTTAGAGCACTTGGTTTCACTTTCGCTTACACACTATTATTTATTTTTTGAGATTGTTTAACGCACGTCCGTACCGTAAGCTGTCCGACAGGTTATGATTAATTACGCAACTTATGAGAGAACTGAGAAGCTTCAATTTAGTTCACGTTGTTTTACAATAAGTTTGTTTTGGATATATAGAGTTTGGCGTGCAATTGTGTTGGTGTCTTTGGATATTGATCTCAGATTAGTAGGTACTATTCTTAGAACTACGTCCTATTTTTAGTAACGTCGACCAAAATTCGAAATTCTTACTCTTCTACCCCACACGATGGGGTAGGTGAGTAAAAAGGAAGAAAACGGACGGTCACGGGCACCTTAGCCCCATGTCAAGTTTATAAACATTAAAACATTGTAAAATTGGCAATTTGCAAAGAGTGGCTGCGGGTTTTTATTGCCAGGTTCATTTCTCCGGCTTCTTTTTTCCTCACATGGAATTTTTTTTTTCATCCTTTAGCAATCCAATGGTGTAATTAAATTCAGGATGAAATGAAATTTACGAAGCTGCAACACCAAACTGTATACCCAGATTTTGGTATCATTGATTTTTTTGACTTGTCCCGCACTAGAGAAGCAATTTTAAATACGTACTCACGTCAAAATTACCAAGTACATCATCGAATGCAAATTTCGCTGACTCATCCTGATGATTTAGTATATATCTTTGGTGTTTTATAAGCTAGGACAACGTTTTATACACTTAAACCTTCCCAGACAAATGAACAGTCGAATAGCGAAAACTCCATTTAAATCGGCTTTCGAGAAAATCGTGAACATACATACATACGCACACATACATACGGGTTAAAGATAGAACCACCTTTTTTTAAAGCGGTTAGTAAAAGAGTAATATTTGACACAAACATAGTACCTTTATCTGAAACATTGGACACTAAATCTTGAGTTACGAAACCTTCATTTGTCTTGTAAAGAGGTATCTGTAATCTTAACATCACTTTTATTGTTGCGAACGGCTGCGGATGTTTACACTAAAGATTTTTTTTGTTTCTCACTCATTTATAAGTTTTACAACAACTTTTTGTGACATGAGAATTATTGTCTTCAAGACGACTGAACACACCTGCTTAATTAGGTAAGCTTAACGAAAAATCCGCATTATAATTAGTCCATTTGTTGGGAAGGTTACAATATAGACAATCAGTTAGACAGACATGTCAAACAATCTTTTTAATAGTCCAGTAGTGTTAGGGCTTTGTTCCCAGTAACGGTTACCACTTTGTGTAATTGTTTTGTATGTTTGTAAAGTCCCCAGCGACACAGGGAATGACTGCACCAAAAAAAGGAGTCTATTGTTTTTAGGGTTTATGTATGTATCTCTGTGAGAGTTTCTTTGTTCCACTATAACTTGTAAATTCCTAAGTAAATGAATTTAGATTATTGAAGTATTTTTAGAACCGATAAATGACTTTCAAAAACTGGGCAAGTGCATATCGGGCCCGCACAATGTAGGGTTCCGTAGTCTTTCATAATGCAACTTAAGAAGTCGGTTTTCTGTTGTTTTTGTTTCATACTACTAACAACGATATATGTATATAAGTATTTTTTTGGTCTGCTGTTAGTCGTTAACTTGTAAAGCCTACTTAGCTGTGATAGCTTTCCTTTTAATTTCACTATATATATACTACCGTGTTTTTTTTTACATACCCAACATCAACCATTTAGCTGGCAGGTGTCCTCCACACTTGACTCTAACAAATTTTTTTTTAAAGATAAAGTTATAGATCAATTTATTTGAATAAACATGTGTGGTAATACGAGTACAATACATTGTGATACATAAAAATATTACAGATGTTCAAATTAAGTTTGGTATGTTCAACATGTTTTACCATGGTACGGTGTACAAATATCAAATAATTAATTATATAATCCAGTATGCAATAATATTTAACATGTCAATGGTTAAATAACAATAATTAATACATTACAATCATATTATAAAAAAAATAAAAAAATAAAAAATAATTTATTCACTTAGGAAGCAAAATACTACACTTGTGAAAAGTCGATTCTACATTTACTGGTAATACCTGCTCGCAAACAATAGGTAAAGCCCGAGAAAAGAACAGGCAATAAAAACTCGTGGCCACTCTTTTCAAATTGCCAATGTTTATAATGTTTCTCTGTTTATAAACTGTATATGCAGGTAAGGTGCTGCCACCATTATATTATACACCATATTAGAGTACTGATGCAAAAAAGAGGTCAATAATATTAGAAGAGTACACGAGATCAGATACATCAACCTCAATGGGCACAACATAGTAGGAGCATCCACTTACGATGTAAAAACTTTATGTGCTTAAATATTGGCCAATTTACTGCTACTAAAAAAATAAGTATACATGTTTTTCAAAAGAAAGAAAAGAATGGCCGTAATTTATCACGCAGAATCTTTACTCACAAAAGTAAATCGTTTTCTTAACTAGTACCTAAGTAACATTATCAAACTGTGACAACAATATTCACCTAGTAAAATGCAAAAAACTACGCAAAAAAATACATTAATAGGGAGCAACGAACTACATCCATTTATCTTTATCAGTTAAATAATCATCGATTGAATAGTAAGCTCTTTGTATAAGATGTCTCTTGACTACATTCTTAAATTTATTTACGGGTATACTCGATATGCTGACTGGGATTTTATTGAAAAATTTTACACCTAGTCCCATGAATGAGTTATGAGTTTTATGAAGCCTATGATATTGTCCTACCAATTTGTGCTTATTTCTTGTATTCACAGAGTGAATATCACTATTTTTGTTATATAAATGTAAGTTTTGTTTTACAAACATAACGTTTGCATATATATATTGTGATGCAACTGTCATAATGTCTATCTCTTTAAACTTTTCTCTAAGGGAAACTCGTGCTCCTAGTTGATATATCGCACGCACTGCACGTTTTTGAAAAATAAAAATAGTTTGTATATCAGCCACCTTGCCCCAAAGTAATATGCCGTAGGACATGACGCTGTGAAAATAACCAAAATATACTAGTCGAGCTGTTTCTACGTTCGTAAGCTGTCTGACTTTGCTGACAGCATATGCTGCAGAACTAAGTTTCCATGATATTTGGGCGCCCCACTGTAACCTACTATCTAAAGTAATTCCCAAAAAAACCGTTGAATCAACAAAATGAATAACTTCATTGTTTAAAACAAGATTTGGACTGATATTTCTTAGATTTGGTAAGCTAAATTTAATACATTTGGTTTTTTTAGAATTTAAAAGCAAGTTATTTGATGTAAACCAGTCAAGAACTAATGCGAGGGACCTGTTTACTTCGTCAGAGTAATCATTTTTACGATTGGTTTTGAATATAAGAGAAGTGTCATCAGCAAATAGAACAATATCGCATAAGTTACTGGTAAAAAATGGCAGATCGTTTATATATACCAAAAATAGAAAAAGACCCAGAATTGATCCTTGTGGCACGCTCATACTTACTGTTGATCCGGACGACCTTATTCCGTTAATGTCTACATACTGCATTCGCTCACTAAGATAAGAAGCAACAAGGTTAAGCGCTGTACCCGTAATGCCGTAATGCCTAAGTTTCAGCAGAAGTGTACTATGCACCACACAATCAAATGCTTTTGAGAGGTCGCAGAAAACACCAATGGCGTCCTGCGAGTATTCCCAGGCACTATATATGTGTTTTAGTAGTTTAGAGCCTGCATCTACTGTCGAACGACCCTTTGTTAATCCATATTGTTCGCTATGCAGTAGATTATTAGATTTCAAAATGTGTTTCTAACTGCATTAGTATGGCCTTTTCAAAGATTTTACTAATAGCTGGTAAGATAGAAATAGGTCTAAAATTACTAGGGTCGCTTTTTGAACCGGCTTTGAACAAAGGGATTACTTTACTGTGTTTCATTAAATCAGGAAACACGCCGGTATCAACACATCGATTCAATATTGTAGCTAAAAGTGGTGCTATTTTAATTATAATGCAATTAATTAATTTAACAGAAATACCCCATAAGTCTGCTGTCTTTTTGCAATTAATTGACTTAAATATTTTTATTATGTCATGGGGGTTTATAAAATTGAAACTAAATGGTACAGTACACTCTTTCACACTGCTTCTTACAAGTGATTGGGCTTTAGCCGGACATGAATTTAAGGAGCTGGTTGTATTTATAGGTATTTCAGCAAATAAATTATATTATATTATAAACATACAAACCTATTCTAATAATTTAATATTTTTATCGTCGAGATACTCTTTAATAATATAGTAAGCTTTGTGGATTAGAATATTCCGTAGTGCATTTTCAAATTTGTGAACATTATTTAAATTGCATAATTCGACAGGTAATTTATTATAAATTTTTGATCTCATACAAAATATACTATTATTAATTAACGAAGTCTTACAGGGCATTGTTCTTATTTTATACTGATGTCGTCGGCCACACATGCATCTGTTTGATAAACAGATGCATATTCTTTTCACAAATATTGCTACTTCTAATATGTATATAGTACTTGGTAGTGTTAATAGATTTAAGGACTTAAAATGTGGTTTGCAGCTGTCTGTTCTTCTTAGTCTACGGATTGACCTAATACATTGCTTTTGAGCTATAAACGCAGTCTCCCAATTAGTAGAGTTTCCCAAGAATAGGACGCCATAACCCAATGTTGAATTTGCTCTTTAAAATTTAATATTTTACACAGGGATCCCTGAAACTAAAAATGGTCTTCCCAACCCTTAAACGTTTTTAAAAGACCTATTCCCACATGATGGGGTAGGTAAAAAAAAACACACCCTCACTTTACATATAGGGGACAACAAAGTGAAGGAATAAGATTTTGAAAATATTTTTTTACTTAATTATTTCACTTTGTCGGCATAAGTAATATGACGTATATCCATACCCCCTAGACAAACAGTCTCTGAGCGTCGAAACTAAAAAGGTGTTCCGTTTTGCTATTTTGTAAGGGCAGACGTGTTTTTCAACTCTTTAAGGCCCTTAAACACCTAAACTTACTTCTTAACCGCCCTCTTTTTATCTTTTCCCTAAAATCCATCGATTATATTGTAGCGATACAGAACAAAAGCTAAAACATATATAAATAATTTGTCCATTAGTCACTGATCGACGTTGCAGTTACAGTTATTGTGCCGGCAGATAAGTGCGTTGGCGATGTGCCAGTAAACACGACACTGTATTTATGCCAAGCTCGGTCGAGTGCTCTGCTACTAATTGTAACACTAAATAAACTGCAGGTTATGTCATAAGAGGCGTTAGGACCTAGCTAATGTCTTCGATTGCGTTTAACGCTTGGGGAAAGTGCGCTAAATAGGTACTCAGTACACTGGCCTTGTATTTTTATAAAGTTTGGTAAAAGCTGATAACAGTGTTTGTTTCAAGAGCTACCGGCCCAGCTGCAATTTGCTTTTGAAAGCATTATTAATTAGCCACTACTCCCGCGATATAAGAACGTTACTTAATTTTGAGACTTTTTACTCTCATGCTGCCACTGTTACTGAAAGGTAAATCGGGGGGCACGGCAGTGCCCCCGTCAAGTCGAGCGCGAAGCAAACGCTGCCGTACCATCCTTTACTGGAACCATTTCGCCACATTTTCAGGCCCCTATTTGAGAACCTCTGGATAAGACCAGAACGCAGATATTTTCGTCACTCAGTAAGCTATAAAATCACACTTAAAATTAAAAATATCAAGTCTGTAGGCCATTTAGTTCCGAAGTTAAGCGAAAGCACAGTTTCTTATTTATGACACACACTCACTCACTCACTCATGATCATCAAAATAGAACTAGTACTTCCCATAAACTCAGAGAGCTGAAATTTGGCACAGAGTTAGGGTTTAATGGCCACATAAAGGAAGAACTATAAAAACTAGGATAATCGAGGATCTGAAGTACCTGGTGACCCTTATTTGAAAAGACAAGAGCCCAACCAAACTATTAAAGGTCGACATACTGCCTTTACAAAAAATATTCAACTTTGTTTGCCAAGTGGCAATTTTCCATCGTCAATGGGTAGCGGTTCTGGCGACAGATTGGTGCAATGGTGTCATGGAGCACCTGGTTTTGTACCCTTGTGTATCCTTCAACGGCCAAGTCACACAATATTAACTATAATAATAAAAAAATCGCAGTAAGGAACCTTAGACTTGGCACGACTTTGTCTAGATTTCATTACTTTTTAGAGATAAACAAGCAGCTCCATCGAGACTTGCCTAGTTTTTTACATAATGTTTTTGTGGGATAGTTTTGACAGAAATAGTTTTGAACACTACTCAAATTCAAAAATGGTTTGAATATTCAATTTGGGCAGCGCTTAACAAACTTCGTCGAGTCTTCTCTTCGCCTCTACTGCAATGCCTGAAGACTAAGATATTTAACCAATTTATTATCTGTTATGCTTATGACCTACGGTGCCGAGACTTGGACACTTACAGGTGGTCTGGTCAACAAATTCAAAGTCACGCAGTAGACTACGGAGCGAGCTATGCTTGGAGTCTCTTTGAAGGATAAAATTTGCAACGAAGTCGTCCGACAAAGAACTAAAGTTACGGACATAGCATGCAGGTTAAGCACGTTGAAGTGGCAATGGGCTGGCCACATTTGCCAAAGGACCGGCCGATGGAGCAAACGAGTCCTAGAGTGGAGACCACTCTGCTGTAGTGGATCGATACAGAATGATTGATCAGAGATGGGCGTTTAAATAAAAGCTATATAAAAACGGTTTTCAAATAAAAAAAAACAAAAAGTACGTCTGAAATTACAATCAATTTCGTTTAGTACTTATATTCACTTAATGCCAGATTGCACGAATAAAAATAAACCTATTTCGTTCATCATAAGGCACAACATGACATTGACACCAGATGCCAAAAATAAGTAGGACCAATTTCCTTCCTCAACACTTAAAACCTACAATTTTTTCAGCACGATTAAAAAGTAACCTTATTCACTTGTTCATAATGCACAATCTAACAATGACATTACATACATCATCAAAAAGTACAATCGGTTTTGTATAAATAGCTTATTTAGTCCAAAAATGCGACTAAATGAGGTTATTTTTTTTTAATATTGCTTATATATTGCCAAAAAAGATTGTTTTTTAATGTTAAAATTAAGGTTGTGTTTGGTTTAGTGTTGTAAGTAAATAATATGAGTATAAAATCATTTCAAACAGTTCTAAACGTGCAAACAGTTATTTTTCATACTCAATAAAATCACAGAGTAAGTAATCACTTCGAATATAATCATCCAAACGATCAAAGATGCTCGTCATTTTTTCAAATGTCAAAATACTAAAGATGAGAATATGCCACAGAGAATATCTTGTTAAATTATTTAGTAACTTTGTCTATGATTCGAGTTGTAAGACTGATTATTTAGTTGATCAATAATAACAAGTAGTAAAATAGAAAAAAAGCGGCAATAAAAGAGTTTAGAGATGTAAACAATATATAACAAACAAATTAGTAATAAGGGTTATTGTTGCAATATCAAAAACGGCCGCGGCTACTGTTGTCATTGTTTATATTCGATCGATGCGTTTTAAGTGTAAAGCTTCTTTAAAAAACAAGTACAACGTTCAACGCGTTATTAAAATAAAAATGTTTATCAAACCTCTATGATTGATTGATTAATTTAGTTTGGATGATATACATACTCGTCTAGATCTTAGCCGTATTTGGTCACACAGCAGTTTGTTTTCAGGTGTATAACATATCTAATTTGCGTGGCACGTGAGGAGCGACCCCATTCATGTCAGTAGCACTCTGACATGACAGTAAATAGCAGCAGGAAGGCGGGCCTTAAGCTCGTCTCGTAAGTAAAGCCCGATACTAACATCGAGCTTATTTCAAAATCGAGCACTTTTGTGTACATGGTGTGCCTCAACATTGACCATGGAACAATTTTCTTTTACTTGTTACAGAAAAGTTATATCAGTGAGTGAGAAGTTATTCAGACAACACTAAATCTTGTTTTTAAATGAGGATATATCTGACAGAATTCACATTGAACAATAATTGTAGTTGTAAATGAAGACTATTTACTATAGTCAGAGTGTATCACATACAAGTGGAAGTCATAACCGCAATATTGTCGGTAAACATTGTTCGTATTCACGAAATAATTATAATTGTCTTTGTCACTAAAAAATATCAGAACAATGGTAAATATCAGCATCGTATTATAATGTAAAGTACATTACATTAACTCATATGTTTATTACAGAATGCATCGATTACTCGTATATTCTATACTCGTATACTACTACTTGTATTAAAGTGACGCCTTTCTTAAAAAAGGAGCAAGACTCTGATCTCTCGAATTGCTTTAACCATTTAGTGACCTTAATTTTGTTTAGCCGCTACCCAGTCCCATCAAAATGGCGCTAATACCATGGCCGTCACCGTACATCTGTCAAATTGACGTCAAACGTCGGCCGGGAAGGATACGAACGATATATCTTTAGAATTATGTATTAAACCTATTTAAATATATATATATAATTGTTTGTTGATAAATAAGCTATGAGAAAAAATATAACTTTGCACATACCACCTTGTAGAATTTTATCAATTGGAAGTTAAAGGCGCGTCACGTGATTTTTTCTCCTTTTATTTATAAAAAAAATCATAAATAATAATAAAAGCCATTAATTCAAATACTAAATAATTTATACGCAATAATATAAACCACTAAACAATAATCAATCATAAAAACAACCCACTTCATACATTTTTTTTACACCACCAGCCCACTTAAGACCGGCACTTAAGTACCTGATAAGAACGACCCGAAACGTAAACAAAAAAAATATTGTTTACTTTAAACTTCAATTGTAGCGTGCCTCGAGGTTCGAGTGGCTATAAATCTTATCTTAATAGCTTCAGTCGGTCTTTGTTCGTAACATAAACAGTTCCAAGTGCTATAATATTTATTATGTAAACAAACGAGTTCCAGCTAACACGATATAGCGATAAGAGTCTTGTAATATGATACCAAAATGGAGGGTCTCACACTATTGCGTATTTATCGTAATTTATACAATTTTATTTTGCATGTTAATGTATATTCTTTAATTAAATGTTATTTGCTAATTAAAAAATACAAAAATAGAGATGTTTTATACGAAAATATTAGAAAAATCACTGGTATTGCCTCGGCCCCTCGGACCCCCGGGGGTCCCTGAATTTCGTTTTTTTTTTATTTTTAAGTTTACGAAATATCTAATCGGAGTAATTCAAATGAAATGAGTGATAAGTCTATAGATATGTATGTTATCGGTAATAGTAACAACAGTTTCCAGCCACAAGAATGTTTTTGTTATAAAAACAATAAAACAATACGATTTTTTTTTTTATGTTCAAAATGGCGGCCAATTTACGATAAAATGTAAAATTTGTATCCAAATCGTTATTTGAGACGTTGTGTTTGTATTAAAAAGTGTTTATGACTTACCTGTCGATGTTTTTATCACAGTATAACACTAAAACAACACAGTTTCACACTGACTACACCCTTCACAAACAAAACACACAATACCATGTATAAAAGCGCGCCAACGGCAACTAAATACAGACGAAATAAACAGGTTTAATATGAAATTATGGTGTAACTGTGGTATTATTAAGCATCTTTATCCAACGATCTAACATTCTGCCAAGTTTGAAAAGGATAGGTGCAGGTTTAGTAGGTTTGTTTGAACTTTAAAATATAGTCGTACCGCGACCTCCAGGAGGTCGCGGACAGTCATGGGTATTTTAGTCGCGACCTCCTGGAGGTCGCGGACAGTCGAGCGGATGGGTCTAACTGGGGCTAGATTCGAGTAAGAAGCGTTTAACACGCGTTTACAACTTCATACGTTCAACGCGCGTTTACAACTTCATACGTTCAACGCTCGTTTACAACTTCATACGTTCCATGCATGCGTCCGATGCACCCGGTCATCGATATATAAGACGGTATCACGTCAAAAAGTATTCAATCGACTCGGAGCCGGGAGATCTTCCATCCAAACTCCGGCAGACGTCGTTTGGGCCAAGGTTTCCCCATTAGTATAACCTGCTCAGTTTACTTTGAACTGTGCGTTAATATATCAGTCAGTCACCTTGTGTCAGTCATTTGTATAGACATTTTTTTTTTAAGATACATTGTCGCATCGGCTGCGATGCATTGAAATGAACCTTTCAGAAGACGAACCTTTACCTACTGCGGCGGCGCGCGGCGCCCGCGTGTTTGGCCGCTATATGCTGTAACTTAAATTGCATTAAAAGCTGCCCTTTACCTTAAAAAAATAGTTTCACTATAATAGGTATTGTCATATACATATATGACAATATCATATCTACATAGTTCAATCGACTACTGTTTGAGCATTTAGTTTATTATAAATACCCATTCGATATAAACTGTATTTTAGAGGATTTCTTATTATGTTTATTTATTTGCACATTATATTTATAAAAGTAGAGAAAAGATCGCAAAGCTCTAGCATATTCTAAAGATGCGTACATTAAGTAGTAAAAGTACCTATAATAATATACCGCAAGCTTAACACGAAAAAATAAGCAAACATAAAAGCATACTCAGAGAAAATCACAAAAGTATGGAACATTATCTCGAGGATACATGCGCGCCGCGCGGCGTCGCCTCATTCTGATAACGACCTTCATTTACTACCGTAATACCCTCACTAACTAATTAGACGATACACCACATTACTGCCGTCTCATTCTTACACATATAGTAATAAGTGGAGCGATAGAGAGGGAGATAGTCGGGTATTATTTTGTAAGTGATCGTAGGGATTAAGTGTTTTGTTCGGTCTCGGGGTCGAATGGAGGCTTCTCACGTGACGCGAGTGGGCACAAAAGATTGAAGTATTAAGAGATCCTGGTTTCGAAAGGTGAAGGTATTGTCACGTCTAGCTAATAGATTGTGGCAAATTGTTTGAGTTAGGTATTTTGTAGGTATAATGGTCTCCTAACTGATGTCGGTTCCGGCGGCCAATCTCATCAGAGACTATTAATACAATAATTGCATTTTTGAAAGATAGAAAAAAGACTAGCAGTCTACCCGTGACCACGGCCGTTGCAATACGGTCGAAACGTCGAGCAATAAACAAGGTAATTTACCTTAAATTATTCACACGATTAAGACCCGTATTATCCCTATATGATTTAATAACTACGCAGGAGATATTATAGTGCACATATTTATGCGAAGACACAAATGCACTCTCTATCCCTTCACTTATATCCGACACCACCGGAGAGAGATTTGGCGCAGGACCGACGGAATTTTATTTTAATTGAAGACGTGGGTGCATAAAACTTAAAAATATGACTGTTAAAATATATTGTAACGTTTAACCATACGTTCACTTTAAGGCGTACTCAATTTTTTTTTTGTCGCTAGTCATCACCTTGAAGTGGCAGTGACAACATGACAGTTACCGATGATTTACAATTATATTTTGTTGAGTATTTAGTGGTTAGTCAGACAAACAATTTGCTAAGCGCAGACGTGCCCTTAAGACCTTTCAAATGATCGCTTTCTAAGAGAATGCATCGAGTGTTTGCGAGTTATGATTGTAAGGGCATACTCGTGCGAGGGGTAGTTAAATGCAAGGCTTTTGCACTTCATACCATCATCAAAATCACGCGACAGTACTTGTGACGTCACATATGTGTACGTAATGTGATCGGTAGAGGTACTATATTTATACATCTATAACGAGATCGAAGTGTCCCTGACTAAGAGGAGACCGAGCAGATCTAGATATATGCGAGGTTACGCAACGTTATACAGTCGATCCATAGCCGGGTGATCGTTTTCGAAAAATCTCATACCTCCCTCGATGCCAGAGAGAACGTTAAGCTATCGGTCTTGCGCCTAATCTCTCTGGCCGTGTCGGATTTCGGTCCCATCGGCCTGTGAGAATAAAGAGATAGAAAGTGCATTTGTGTTCGGTCTGTGTATAATACTTGTGCACTATAATATCTCCTGCGCAGTGTTGGTGTTTTGTGTTTTGGTGATTTCTCTGCGCTCCATTGTTGGATTTTATTATTTGTATCAGAGAAATATGGTCTAATTTGGAAATCTGTATTTTCACACAGATTTCCAAATTAGACCATATTTCTCTGATCCAAATGTTATTTGGAATAAAGTCCAGTTTTGTATATACTCAACAAGATTATATTTCTGTTGTTATTGCATAATGCATGAATATGACTCAAATATGTAGTATTGTTTGATCAAATAGTTTGTTTAAATAGATCGTTGGTTCAAACATTGGGAACGCGATTATGATCATAAATAAATTTCCGGCGTTTATACGTTATGTATGAGGTTGTATTATGCTGCGTTTGATTCATTCATACATGATTCAGGTTATTTGTTGCTGTATTACGTTACTGAAAAAGTAAGAATTAAAACTAATAAAATATAAAAACTTTCTTTACAAAAAAATGTACCGACTTCAGTCACGGTTGATTTGAAGCCGTTGATTGAGGGGTTTCGTTGTCTGTCTCCAAAAAACATTTTCAGATCTTTACGAAGTTTAAATGGTATCATTTCGAAAAAAGCATCTTTGGATTCCGTCGTGACGTAAGAGAGTTATGCCTGAACATACATAAAAAGAAAATACAAACAACCGAATTGAGAACCTCCTCTTTTTGAATTTGCGGCGAGGGACAGCGGTCAAACTATAGAGAATGCTTTGTCTTGTTCTATTCTATTTTGAAAATCGAATGAAAAGCAAAAACAACGTTAGACGTATTTAAAGTATGGACCAATTCAAAAGTTTTTATTTCAAATACCTACTTATTCGTAGAAGTCTGGGGAAAGTACTTGTAAAAAACAAAATTGGAAATAATCCTGGAAAATACGTAGAAATCTAATTTTGGATTGATATCCGGAGACAGAGACACATTAGAGAGCTCAAGTAAATAAGGGGCATTCACGCGGGTAAGCTGTGGGCAACAACATAAAAATATACAAAAAAATGCTATCTTATTTTTTTCTCGATTTGATTCGACAGTTGCGAACACTAGTCTCCGCAATTGCAGATGCGAACATTATTCTACATCCGCAACATCCCTGGCGCAAACACCAAGGGGACCCATAAGACACCACAATATTCAACAGATGGACGGGGTTTGCTGAACTGATGCTAATCATAAAACGATAAATATAAATGCAAGACATTAAGACCTGCAACTGCTTGTGCGTTGTGAAGAAGAAAAAAAAGATACGAAAATTCACTTTTATACGAGCTATTTAGAAATGAAAAATATAATCATCTTTTAAGATATTTTTTCAAACGCATTTCAGACTACGCTATAATATAGTACATAACACAGCAATATCACCTTACATTGTTATGAACATGTTCACACTATAATTGAATATGCTATTAAATTGAACGATACGTTGCGCTGCTATGTGTGTAGGGTTGACATCAATCCTGGCTTCCAGGGATTCTTCTTAGTTTAAAGGGGCGTGGGAGCGTTCGGGCTTCATTTGCAAAAATCCAATCCATACTCCAATTTTCATCCGGTTATAAACTCATAACATAAACATTTCACATTTATTATATTAGTATGGATTTATAATACATGACAAACTTAACTTTGCCGGTGTAAAACTATTGTCATCAATACAGGCTGCGCTTAATTTACCAACTGCAAATACATTTTATAAACTGATTTTTATGATGGAATGATAATGGCTTTTACTTGTTTGCTTTAATTTATTTACGGTTGGCAAACTAACTGTGGCTTAAGTTGATATATAGGGACAATAGTTTTTCAATGGCAAAGTTAAATTTGTTTTCTTAACGTCTGTTTTCTTACTAACGTACCGCTGTATAAATTTGTTGTATAGATAAAGTTGACCATCTTGTCAAAATGAAGCTACTAAGACAATTGCAGCTTGGTATCATTCATTTGAAAATTTGTTATCGGGACCCTCCACTATGGACTGCCTCTGTGGCGCGGTGGGAGTGTATCCGACTGCTACGCAAGAGGTCGTGGGTTCGATCCCCACCAAGGATAAAACTTTGTGTGATGAGCACGATGGTTTATTCTGTGTCTGGGTGTTATTTATCGATAATATGTATGTATTTAGAAATATATAAGTATGTTTATCAGTTGTCTGGTTTCCATAGTACAAGCTCTGCTTAGTTTGGGATCAGTTGGCGTTGTTGAGATATTATTATTATTATTATATTTGCTTTTTGCTATTTTATCGCGTACTGTGAACGCAATGCTATATAATATAGCTTTATGACATACTAGCTGTGCCCCGCGGTGTTACCCGCTGTTTATTATATAGCCTATATGTTAATCCAGGGTGTCAGCTAACTCCATACCAAATTTTATTAAAATCGCTCCAGCCGTTTAGACGTGAAGAAGTAACAAACATACACACTCACATACTCACAAACTTTCACCTTTATAATATTAGTGTGACTAGCTGTGCCCCGCGGTGTTACCCGCGGTTTATTAGCCTATGTGTTAATCCAGGGTGTCAGCTAACTCCATACCAAATTTTATTAAAATCGCTCCAGCCGTTTAGACGTGAAGAAGTAACAAACATACACACTCACATACTCACAAACTTTCACCTTTATAATATTAGTGTGACTAGCTGTGCCCCGCGGTGTTACCCGCGGTTTATTAGCCTATGTGTTAATCCAGGGTGTCAGCTAACTCCATTCCAAATTTCATTAAAATCGCTCCAGCCGTTTAGACGTGAAGAAGTAACAAGCATACACACTCACATACTCACAAACTTTCGGCTTTATAATACATATATATACTAGCTGTGCCCCGCGGTGTTACCCGCGATTTATTAGCCTATGTGTTAATCCAGGGTGTCAGCTAACTCCATACCAAATTTTGTTAAAATCGCTCCAGCCGTTTAGACGTGAAGAAGTAACAAACATACACACTCACATACTCACAAATTTTCGGCTTTATAATATTAGTGTGATTAGTGTGATAGCATCATAGTATAGCGTAGTCTGAAATGCGCTTCAGGCTGATACATCCAATTGACACGAAAATAATAATAATAATATCATGGGATAACTAACACAACAAGAAGACAATTAAAAAGTCCTTACACAAAAAGTTTCCCTTTGAAATAAGAATGTATATTTAAACGAGAGGTGATTACAACTAACTCTTTGTAAACAAACACCAAAGAACCATTTCATAATTACAACATAACAATATCAATATTGTTAATTACAATGACTTCTGTTACATTCACTTGAAAAGACAATTTGTTCAAAAGTTACGTCAAATAAACCCACTGGCGAATCCTTTACAAATATTTGCCAAACACACCCAACGTATTTGGCAAACAAATAATAATAATTTGATGTCATTAAGAGCGATTATACTGTGGATTTAACTCTGATAACTGTTTAGTTATTTAAAAAAATAATTGCAGTTAGTATAAATTCTATCTATACTTATAATAAATCTGTAGAGAGGTCAATTCTGTACATGAAATATATTTCCAAAATAACTATCAGGGGGTGATTAGGGATCGATACTGATGCCAAAAATGCAATCAGTAAAATTTTTGTCTGTCTGTCTGTCTGTCTGTATAACCGTTATAGAAACAAAAACTACTCGACGGATTTTAACGAAACTTGGTACAATTATTTTTCATACTCCTGAGTGGGTTATAGTATACTTTTCATCACGCTACAATCAATAGGAGCAGAGCAGTGAAGGAAAACGGGAGAAGTTACTCCATTTTTTAAGCTTTCGTCGCGTGTGCAACCGTAATGGTTAAAGCTACACAGAAATCATGTATGACAGAAATGTTCTCCTTAAAATTATATAAAAAATATCCCACAACAGCATGTGTCTATCTTTTATGGTTGACTCACAATATCACGTGTAACTCCCGATAGCTTAGTAGTTCGAAGCTTTCTGATTATATTTGTCTACTCTTACGTTTATAACACTCTCTGTCATCCCTAATTAAAAAAGTTAACATAATTAACTATTCCATAAAAAATACTAATAGAAATCGGTATAGAAACACCAAAGTTATACATGAAATACGCTAATAATAAGCCATCGCGTGTGAATACTGAATCATGCTATCTATCTATATCTATACATATAATAAAATTGTAAATTTCACGTGTCTGTACATGGCCGAACATAGTGAAAAAAAAAATTGGGAAATGTTCGAAAAGAGTATTTAAACACATTCCTACATTTTTAGAAATGTCTGTCTGTCTGTCTGTTTGTTTGAACACGCATCACGCAATAACTATTGGACAGATTCGGTTGAAATTTTGTATGTGTATTCTAATAAGTCTGGATTAACATATAGGCTATAATTTATCACGCTATTTCCCATAGGAGTTAAGCAATGACGGACAATGTCTGTAGCTATTTATCGTTATAAAACAATAACTACTTGACGGATCTTCATGAAAATTTGCAGTTTTATTGTAAATACTATAGGTCATTACTTGCACTATAAATCATTATGCTATCGTCTATGGGGAGTGAGCAGCAACGTATGTTTTGTCGAACCATTATGGTTTTTCACATTTTTTTCCACAATAAGACATTATTTACAATTGTAACCCATGAAAACAATAACTTCACGCTAAAACTATTACTGCCGTGTGGTGCCGGCTTAAGAATAGTACCACCCCATCTCTTCCCGTGGGTGTCATCAAGGCGACTAAGGGATTTCACTCCGGAGGACGGGCAGCAGCGTCCTCTGCGTACTTAAAGCCTTACTGCGATCGCCAACCCGCTCGCCAAGCGTGGCGATTATGGCAATTACCCCCAGGATCTACTGGGGAGACCCGTGCCCAGCAGTGCGCCATCATATGGGTTGATATGATGAAAACTATTAGGAGCTAAACACAACATTTTCAATTTTCTTAAGATCAGCTATTTTAACCGTGTTTGCATCAGCTGAGGTGGCCTATTGGCATAAGTAGCGGTATTAAACGAGCGAGGTCGGAGGATCGACTCCCTAATTGCGAGTCTCTTTTTGTGTTGTGTTAAAATTATTTTTATTCTTTTTTAAAGTATTTTTCTAAATGTAGGTATACTTATTTATACAAGCTTTTATTTTCGACTTTAACATGTTTACTTTGTTTAACAAATTTTCATATTAATAATCACTTCCAATAGGCACCTTTATCATTGTTTTGCATGAATAGTGATTATGTTATAAATGTAGAAATGAAAAACAATATTACATTACAAATAAACAGTAATTACTTGATATTTTCTAGAATTTATAAATGTTAATTGCTTAAAAAAAGATTAAGTCCGCGTTACATCAAAATAAAACACGTGGCGCCATCTGTGATTCGATTTCTTCTGAGTGCCAAAATTGCTTACCTACAAATGTTAATAAACTTTCGCGATTTGTACACATTATGAAAATATATGTATTACGGGTCTTGATCGCGTGAATAATTTAAGGTTAAATACATTGCTTACCTACGTTTAATATGCATGATAGTTTAATATAAAATCATCAAGTATAAAAATAAACTTATCCAGTTTTGAAAATAGATGGCGTTTAAATACAAATTAAAAAGAATCAGGAAAATTGATTTAAAAAAAAACTGAAATTCTTACATAGAGGGATATGAATATATGATGATCTTAATTTGCGACAGGTTGACACACCTATTTTTAAATTCACCAATGTAGACATTATAAAATAATATTTTAATCTTCTAAAGTGAGTGAAAAAAAATATTGAAATAAGTTTAGAAATAGTATTTAAACACAAAAAAAGATATCTGAGTATATCTTTTAGAAACGTTTGAATGTTGTTTGTTTGTTTAAACACGCATCACAGTACCGCGGGAATGCAATGTTTTAAAACTATTTTGCCCCCGCAAAATAGTTTTAAAACATTGCATTCCCGCGGTACAAACACGGACACAAAGTAGGTGTACTTTAGACTCGGAAAAGATCGCTCGGGCAGGACATAACCTGCGATCATAGGGAATCTGTGAGAGTTTTTTCCATCATACCTTTATTACCTATGTATAAATTATCTTGAAGGAGCGGCTAGGTACCTCTGATTAAAAGGTCCGATTTAAAAGTGTCGGAGCCGAAGTTGGAGTCGGAGGTTTAAAATCAATCGGAATTTTCGACCTATCGGAGTCAGAATCGAAGCTCCTTAACTCAAAATTTCGCACGAGTAATTGGGCGGTTTCGAGCTTCATTTAACTCGAAACCGCCCCAGTACTCGCGTGGTGGGGGAATTTTTCAATATTAATAGTATTTGATGTGATGCAAATCACTTTTTTGTCGAGGTGTGGTCGTGGGAATTTTAATAATTTGTCTTCTAACCGTCTGGCGCCATAAACTTTATCGCCCTTCATTTTGCTGCACTGGGCATTTGCTTGGCTTGCCCTATCATATGTTGGGCCCTGATTAAAGCTAGGCCCAAATATCCATAGATGCCACAGAGCATTGTGGAGCATGTTTACAATATGTTTTACACAGAAGTTGAATTGTAATATAAACTACCTTAATATAAACCCAACTTCCACGCGAACGAAGTCGCGGGCAAAGCTAGTATTTAATATAAATTCCAAATGGTTTTCTAGTTGCATACATAGTGAAGACTGTTTGGTTTTCCCGCGCCTTGTCAGATCGGTGTCAGTATCGGCCGGACACAAGGGTTCTACGCTCTGATTGGTCGCGCATACGGCTACTTTGTGAGGCGTCAGCGCGCCAATATAAAACACTTCCGAAAAAACGTTCCGTGTGTGAACTTCGAAGTCAACCGCATTTAATATTTATTCAATTTCATACCTATTTTTATGATTTGGTGCGATCTTGGACTCCTCCGTATACCTATAGACTTCCAGTGCTCGTTTTGTGAACTGGACAAGAGTGTACGCAAACCACGTGCCGACCAGGGGTATTGGATTCCTGGTTGAAGGCGGTTACGAGCTGATCTGCGAGGTAAGTGGAAAGCCAACTTCTTTGTGTGTTTTGTGTGCTGGAAACCATTTGGAAAAGGGAGTTCAATCGTATATCTTTCTGAGCCTACATACGAGTTATGAAGTAGGTTTAGTGAGCAAATCATTGCCTACGCATTTTTTTTATTCGCATTGTAGCAAAAGTTATAATCCCCGTATCTGATGGTAGCTATTTACACGCTCCATCATATTTCGCAGAATTTTGTATCTATAATTTTTTTATCACTACCGCCAACACAAAATTATCGCGTTTGCGAACTACGTTGCACTGGCGCACGATAGTCGACGCCATTATTATAGACAATTATTTATTTAAACTGCGTAATAATAATAAATGAATTAAGTTTAAATAAGAAAAAGAGATCCTTTTCTTATTTAAACTTAATTCATTTATTAGTTTATTAAGATGAGTGTTACAAGTAACACAAATGACAATGTTAGTTGTCAAAAAGGAAGCAATTATTGAAAAAGTAAATTCAATTTTATAATTTATCTCTAAATCTAACTTCAAATTACGAATCTCGTTCTAATGAAAAGTTTATGAGTGAGTTTTAGACCCTCAATGAGTTACGGTTAAAATTGTAGCTAGTCAATTATTGACAAAATCATGGCGTTACAAGATTTGTATTCCTGCATAAAACGTACGAGAAACACCTTCACGATCAGTTGAATATCATATAAAATTACTACCTATGGCTAGTATTTTATGAATCTTTTAAGTCAAACATACCTACACAATAATACTAAGCTACTTGACTCGCAAAGAGTACAATATTTAGTAGGGAACTTACACATAACGCATTGAAAATAATAGCTGGTATAATTCCCACGGGTTATACCTACAATATTATTTGGGATGACTTGGTCAAAAAATACCAAGATAAACATACATTAGGTACATATTACTTGAATAAAATATAATATTGTATTTAGATGCAAAAACATGCACTCGTACCTCTTCGAACTTAGAAAAGTTTATTCAAAAGTTTGCCACTTCAGTAGCAGCATTAAAACAACTGAGCATTGATGAATTGAAAGATTTCGTTTTGTTGCATCTCGCTTTGCGTAAAATTGATTGCAAAAAGTGCAAGCCTATCTATCCGTACGGGATCTCTAGCTATCCGTACGGGAAAGGGAATTACCTACATGTGACGATTTTATTTCGTTTAATCAAGATCAATTTAAGATTTTGACGCGCGCTGACGGTAATATCAGTTCGTCGACAGAACGTACCGTGTTGGCGAATAAACTACCTTCGCCCGCTACTTCGTCGACACGCGCGAATAATTTTAAATTTATTATTGCAAATAATAATGTACAACTTTCTTGTCTATATTGTGGCAAGGCTGCTCACAAGTTATACAGCTGCGTACACTTTAAAAAATTAAGCTCCTCTCAAGAAAGATTCGAATTTATTAAATCCAAAAATGGTTGTATTTTGTCTTAGTACTTCACACACTTTATCTATAGTTCGTAAAATATAGCTTGATACCTGTGACTTTAGAGACTACGTTTAAAAGACTGCTACAATAAATTTGTTGTTGGAAAAGTTTTAATTTTTTAAATATTAATAAGACATTTGTATAGAAATCTAGAACACTTTTTTCAAATAGAACTTGTTATCAAGGAGATACTAGTATAAACAAAGGTAATTTAAAATATTTATTATATTTTATTATTTATATTTTTTTGTTAGCTTACTTCGTAAACTCTTTTCGCAGCCTGGTAGGGATGTGTAATCGACTGGCCAGCGAATATCGATAAAATAAATGTATGACAATTTCATTAATATAAATTGTATAAATGATTATATCTAATCGTTTTTTCACAACGAATTCGTATTTTTTTAGTCTTGCAATACCTACTGCTTTCGCATGCAGCGATCAAGCGGGCGCCATCTTTTTTGAGTCAGTACGAGTGCCCACGCCTTGTATACGCTACCGCTACGTGATTAATATTGTTTTGTCGTTATTACTGTTGCTTTGTTAAGTTTTGTTGTTATTTCTAGTTATTTGTTTTTTTTTGCACCACAATGCCGAAAAGAACAAAAAAAACTGTTTTGAATAGCGAAAGTCGCGAGTTTGTGATTCGTTTGCGTGAGTATTTTGAGCGCGAGAATCAAAATGGCGGACCGCTACTACCGTTGGAGCAAGTGTGCAATAGAGTTGCTGACGCTCTTGGTATCGGACGAGCTACAGTGTCTCGAATTAGCAAAGAAAAGTATGGAGAATCGTCAAAGGAGATGGTGGCCGAAGATGAGGGAGGTAAAATATTATCGACTCCTAATAAAAAAAGGAAGAGAGTTTCGCCAGTCACCGAAATTGACGACTTTGATGCTGCCGCAATTCGAAATCATATATATGCGTATTACGCACGTGGTGAATTTCCCACGTTAAAAAAAGTATCCGTTTCGCTTAAAGACGCGGATTTATTTAAAGGAAGTCCACCATCGTTGTCCAAAATATTGAAAAAAATCGGCTTTGCTTATAAGAAAAGCGATAAAAGAAAAATTTTAATGGAGCGAATAGACATTGCTTTGACCCGAATTGACTTTTTGCGCAAAGTCAAAAATATAACAGATTGGAATAAAGTGGTTTTTCTTGATGAAACATGGCTCAACGCAAACCACACTGTTTCAAGATCGTGGACAGACGATAAAGCGGAGTCTACCACCAAGGTGCCCGAAGGCAAAGGACAAAGATTAATAATTACTCATGCGGGGACATCGTCTGGTTTTGTGCCTAATTGTTTACTGGCGTTTAAATCAGTAAAAACAACAGAGTACCATGAAGAAATGGATTTTACAAAATTTAAGGAGTGGTTTCTAACTCTTCTAAATAATTTCAGTGAACCACATTTTATTCTGATGGACAACGCTCCGTATCATTCAGTACAAAAAGATAAGGCGCCTACGACAAGCAATCGTAAAATTGAAATTATTACTTGGCTGCAAAACAAAGGAGTAAAAGCCGACAACAGCATGCTCAAGAAAGAATTGCTAAGATTAGTAAGCATTCATAAGCCCCCCACTCCAAGATATATTATAGACGAAATTGCAAAGGAAATGGGCCACACCGTCATCCGTTTACCACCATATCATTGCCATTACAATGCAATAGAACTAATCTGGGCTCAAGTCAAAGGTTCGTATAATCTAAAAAACATTATAAAAAGCTTACAAAGAATGTAGTAGGTTTTTTGTTTGATCGAATACCTTTTTTTTCTAGGTTACGCTGCCAGACATAATGTAGCACCGCCTTTCACAGCGAACAAAATGTTGACATTACTACATGAAGCTTGTGTACATGTAAATGCTGATGATTGGAAAAAGGTAGTTGAGAAGACAAAAAATGTGATTCAAAAAGATTGGGAGCGCGATATTCAATTTGACAACATATGCGATCAAGAATTAATTATTAATCTACAGGACTGCTCCAGTGATGAATCAGAATTCGACTTGGAAGTTGATCTCGGCTGTACACCATTTGACAATTAAACTTTTAAATACCTTCAAATTCATCTTTCATTTCCTTTTTTCTTTCTTTCAATATCGTTAAAATGTATTTTTTTTAATAAACTCATTCCATATAAATATCGATAAAATACGAAAGACGTCCCATACCTATTACATGTCATTCTGACAAACGTCACAGGTATCAAGCTATATTTTACGAACTATAGGTAAATGTAAATCGACGTCTATGTGCAAGATATGCGACAAGCGTCATAATACACTTTTGTATTTTGATAAGGACACAGGTTCGCGTACCGATACCGTGCAAACCGATTCGCGTCGTGAATCGAACGCCGCAGTCGCAACCACCAGTGTGCCGCATAACCGCTACGCGCCCGCGCGCCAGTGTCCGGTCAACAATAAGTCATGCGCTATTTCACCGCGAGACGAGTCTTCGCTGTCATTTAATAATCATTTTAAACCATATTCTACAATTTTACAATCGACCGCCCAAGTGTATGCTAGATCAATAATTAGTAAAAATAATAATAAAAAGATTATTCGTTGTTTAATAGATAACGCTTTGCAAAATAATTCACTTCTTCTGGATTTTAAAACAAAAAAGAGTGGTAACTTACATTTCTAATGCTCGTGTAGTCAATTATGGAGTGCCACAAGGGAGTGTACTTGGACCGCTTTTATTTATATTATATATAAATGACTTGCCCAAATCTATAAATCACCGTATGACACTGTTTGCAGATGATAGCACTATTGCAGTACCATGTTCAATACCAGCAGCATATGAAAAAGATATAAATGAATCGCTCTCGACGATGATATCATGGTTAAATAATAATAACCTAAGAATTACTCTCAATAAAACGCACATAATGCACTTTAGCCAGCGGATTTGCTTAGCTAATCAACCAAATATTAAATACTAGCTTTCGCCCGCGGCTCCGCCCGCGTGGATGTCGGTTATCGCGATAAAAACTATCCTATGTCCTTCCCCGGGACTCAAACTATCTCCATACCAAATTTCATCTAAATCGGTTCAGCTGTTTGAGCGTGAAAGCGTAACAGACAGACAGACAGAGTTACTTTCACATTTATAATATTAGTATGGATGGAGACTTTGAAGTAGGTGAAGTAGAGACAACAAAATTTCTGGGGCTAACAATAGATAGGAAACTGAATTGGAAAATTCATGTAGAACAACTCTGCAACAGAATTAGCAGTGGATCATATGCTCTATATAAACTTGCTCCCGTAGTAAACACTAGCACCCTACTTGCGGCTTATCATGGACTTATTGCTTCGTTACTGAGATATGGAGTCATTTTCTGGGGTAACTCTGTCAACAGAGACTTAGTCTTTGATAACAGAAACGCTGCATTAGGGCAATGTTTGGCTTACAAGTGACGGATAGCTGTAGACCATATTTTATGGAATATAAAATCTCGACATTAACCTCATTGTACATTTATGAAACAGCACTATTTGTCAAAACGAACCCTCAACTGTTTCCCCGTATGTCAGATGTCGTAGTACGCAACCGAAGAGACAATAAAAGATTGTGCATGCACTCCTCTAAAACAACGTTACTATATTTTGTATGGCTCCAAACATCTTCATTAAGATACCAAATACTTTAAAAGATTGAAATTTGTGTTTATTTAAGAAAAAAATAAACAATTTTATGTAGTAAGTGTTACTTTAACATAAAAGATTTCCTTGAAGATTCTGATCTGTAAAATGTTCTACTTCCTACTATGAAATTCTTATCTTTAAACGAGCAATTCTTGTATATATATATACATAAATATATAATCTGAATCTCGGCAACGGCTCCAGCGATTTTCTTAAAATTTAGTATGCAGAGGATTTCGGGGGCGAAATATCGATCTAGCTAGGTTTCATTTTAAAAAAAACGTCGTTCTATCTGTATTTTCAGGCAATGAAAAACTGCTACAATATCATTAGAATATCAAGGAAAATTTCGCCGCTATTTCCTTTGTTTTAATAGCTTAGGTGGGAAACGGGCGATCCACAAAGCAGATGACCCCGGTTCGAATCCGAATGAAATGTATTTTTTTTATTTTATGATTATTTTTTCCCTTTTTTATTTTAATTTTTGTTTTTTGATTTGTGCTTTATTATTTGATATTATTTATTATTATGTCGGTAAGATCGAAAAATATTATTCAAATTTCATCAGTATGTCATTGATAATCTAAATATAATTTCCAAAAAAACACGATTTACCAAAAAAAGACCAGTGTAGGGTTCCGCAACCGTTGTCATACGCTGCAATTATTCAAATCAGATTTATTCATACGGCTACGGCTCCGAAACTCTACACTGAGCATGGTCCGACATGCTTTCGCCCGTTTTTTTAGGGTTCCGTAGCCAAAATGGCAAAACGGAACCCATGTCCGTCCGTCCGTCCGTCCGAACCTTTGTTCAGAGACTGTTAGTGCTAGGAGGCTGTAATTTTGCATGAAAACCCACTTCTTAAGCTCATTATTCAGGTGCATTGTGCATGATCCGACATGCACTTGCCGGGATTTTTTATTTAATTTTTGCGTTTTGATTTGTGATTTATTATTTCATATTTTTTATCATTATGTCGGTAAGATCGCAACGCTCAATATGGGATTCCGTAGTCCCCCATCCGAATAATGCGGCTTAAGAAGTGGGTTTTCTGATTTTTCAATATAATCTGTACAAAAATTTTGTTCCTTCTCACTTGTTTTGCCTGCTGTTACTCGTTAAGTTGTAAAGTCTACTTAGTTGTGATAGTTTTCCTTTTAATTTTACTTTAAATACTGCTTCAGAAACGGAACCCTTATAGTTTCGTCATGACCGTCTGTCTGTCGGTCTGTTTGTCTGTCTGTCTGTCCGTATGTCACAGGCATTTCACTCAAAAACTACACAATGACTATTGGTGAATTTGGTGAAATGGTGTCTTGTAATAGCCGCTACTTAGTTTGATAGCTAAATAATAAAAATAAATATTATTAGGGGGTGCAATCCATACATATAACAGAAGCTGAAACATTCTTTTGTTATACAAACATCAACGTGTTGCACATCATTCCCCAAGTCTTTTAAAAACATTAAATTTTAATTTGTGATTTATTATTTCATATTTATATATTTTTTATTGTTATAATAATAATAATAATATCTTGGGACAACTCACACAACGTCATCTGATTCCAAACTAAGCAGAACTTGTACTATGGTAACCTGACAACTGATAAATATACATACATATTATAGATAAATTACACCCAGACACAGAATAAACCATCGTGCTCATCACACAAAGTTTTATCCTGGGGGGGGATTGAACCCACGACCTCGTCGGTAAGATCGAAAAATATTATTTATATCTCATCAGTATGTAATGCGTGTCTAAATATAATTTCCAAAATACACGATTTACCAAAAAAAGGACTAGAGCATGTCGAACCATGATTAGTGTAGGGCTTAGTCCCGCAGCCGTTTACGTAAAAATCCGTTTTGAATATTTGCACCAGCAGAAGAGCGTTATGTTCAAAGATAATAGAGTTATATGTGTGTTCTGAGGTTATGTTCATGGCACTTACGCCCTTTTCTTGTATTCATCGTATTCGACAATGTCGAAAATAATTATTTTAGTTTAAAGTTTTTATTAAGCGCTACCTTGATGATTTTTAATACAATTATTGCATTTTTTAATAAAGTGGTTGGCAAAAATGCCTATAAAAATTCTATTATTTTTTGGTCACACAGTCCAAAAGATAAGGGGAGGGGACACAATTAATGTAACTTTCGGGGCAATTATTTCCAATAATATTCACTCAATCAAAAAAGTTTATTTGAAACCTTACATGTCTTTTAAAGGCCTGTCAATTTTTTGTCAGCTTTTGTTATGTGTATGGAATGCCTAAAAATATTTATTTTTTTATTACTTAGCTATCAAACTAAGTAGCGGCTACTAGAAGACGCCTTTTCACTAAATTTCATCAATATATTCATTGTGTAGTCTTTGAGTAAAATGCCTGTGACATACGGACGGACAAACAGACTATTATACTATAAGCGTTCCGTTTTTGCCATTTTGGCTACGGAACACTGAAAATACCGAGCAAAGCTCGGTCATCCAGGTACTCTATATTTAATTAAGCAAACAGTAATAAGTAAGGTATTGTAATTTGTAATTTTGTATGTCCTTTTCTTTTATAATTTTGTTACACTAATATTTGTACGTCTGATAATATAGACACAGCCATGTTTGAACTAATTTAATTACTATAACACCATATTGTACACATGTTTGAGACAAATAAATTTATCTTTATCTATATCTTTACGTAAGACTGCTGTAATTCGCTTAACTTACACATAATTCCTCTTACTAATTCATGTAAGGGGCGTTGGTTTATCTTCACGAACAATACATGGGTACAGTGAAATTAGTCTCGAGAAATTTTTGCATATGTAGTGGTGTGTATGTTACTTAGATATTAGAGCGCGTTTCCACTATATCGTTCTGGCCCTTACAAAAATGTTTCAATATCCTAACATTACTATTTAATTTAATACTTATCCCTAGCAACACTCTGATTTTTGTTTTCAATAAAAACAAGTTTTTATTTTAAAGAAAAAGGTTTTGACTTTATTAAAAAAAATATGTCATTCAATTTCACGTCCTTGAGCAAACGACAAGGCGACTACCGTGAAACAATAAAATATCGTGTCGTTCTTTAGATGATAGTAGTTTAGCTATAGGTAAAAAGTTTTGACCATAATAATTACGAAACAAAACAAATAAATAAATCGTCACTTGATAGTGGAAAGTGGAAACACGCACAAAACCAGAATAAACCAGTTTACTCTGTCCGCAGGTGCCACGTGCAGTCTGACGTCAGTCGCTTGATACCGTTAGAACATAAAGCACGCATTTCATTAAAAAATTATAATTATTAGATACGTAGTAGTTTCATTGTGAAATTTTGTATTTGTTGATTGTTGTTATTGTTTGTTATTATTGTTAAAATATTTGTTGAAGTGTTTAATTTCAAGTGTGTAAGTGTTGTAACTTTATATTGATAATTCAAAATGGCTCCAGTGTTAAAACATGGTCGAGGCAAGCCTTTGACTTCTCAAACTAAGGAAGTTTTGTACTGTTTGTACAAATATTTCGAAAATGAGTGTAATAACAACCCGAGCAGTATTATGACCCCCACTCAATTAGTTGCTAAATCAACAGGAATTTCAATAGCATCCGTCAGAAAGGTAGTATCAGAAAGCAAATGTCGTCCTTCAGATCAGGAAGTAACATTTAAATCTCCTAAAAAGAAACCGAATCGTAAACCTACAATAGTAATCGATAACTTTGATCAGCAAGTTATCAGAAGAACAATTCATGACTTCCACATCACAAATAAAGAAGTTCCCACTTTAAAAACTTTGCACTCAAAATTGAAAGAAGATATCGATTATAAAGGTTGTGTCAGCACGTTACGAAAACACGTCATGTCATTAGGTTTTAATTGGAAGCAAACAGAAGATAACCGGAAACTTCTTATGGAAAAACACGAAATTAGATACTTGCGAATTAATTATTTGATGAAAATTGCTGAATATCGTGAACAACGCCGACCAATTGTTTACACCGACGAAACATATATACATACATCACATACCCTCTCGAAATCTTGGTCAGATGGAAGCACTTCAGGTTTGAAGCAACATATATCGAAAGGCAACCGCTTAATCATTGTTCATGCCGGTGGTATCGATGGCTTTATACCAAATGCATTGCTTATGTTTAAAGCCGACCAAAAAAGTGGAGATTACCACAACAATATGAACTATGACAACTATTCAAGGTGGATTCAAACTCAATTAATACCCAACTTACAACCAAATAGTGTTGTTGTTGTTGACAACGCACCATATCATAACTCAATACAAAATCCTGCACCGAATAGTAATTCTAGAAAACTGCAAATGATAGACTGGCTGACATTTCGAAACATTGAGCATTCATCCACGTTGCTTAAGCCTCAATTATATGAACTGATTCTGCAAAACAAGGCGAGATTTATAGAGTACAAGATAGACGAAATATTACGACAGCACGGTCATACTGTGCTGCGTTTACCACCATACCATCCGGAGTTTAATCCTATAGAAAATATATGGGGGATAGTGAAAACATATGTCGCAAAAAAGAATGTCGCAATGAATATGAAGGTTATAATGTCATTAGCTGAAGAAAAAATGAACGCCATAACTGTAGAGGAATGGAGAAAAGTTTGTTTGCATGCTATTGAGGAGGAAAGCAAATATCAGGGTAGAGACGCAGCTTTAGACACAATATCAGAACGAATCATAATTAATTTAAATAATTCATCTGATGAAAGCGAGGATGGGGATGATTGTGATATGCCTGGGGTTGATGAATTATTAGAATAAAACATTTATGGCCGGAGAACACCTAATTCATACACGTCTTCACTGAAGTGAAAACCGGCATTCAATGCTTGTAATGTTTGGAACTGGCTTGTCTGCCTCATACAGTTCCATAGATTACAATGCGGTGGATACACATTTTCACGACCGTATTAGTACGTAGTGCGTATGCGTAGACGTGCACGCATTTGGTGTGCTCCAGCCACAAACGTATATTACCTTTAAAACAATAAAAACTAAAAATAAAATGTTGTTTTTTTTATTTGCTGACCATACACTACTACAAACGCAAAAATTTCTTCAA
This sequence comes from Herminia tarsipennalis, assembly GCA_945859575.2. Lineage (NCBI taxonomy): Eukaryota > Metazoa > Arthropoda > Insecta > Lepidoptera > Erebidae > Herminia > Herminia tarsipennalis. The sequence goes on from OX243857.2 coordinate 499,757, forward strand.
GCTAATTTACCTGTACGTGAATTTTGAAATACAGTCACACGTCTACCCACAGAATAAATATAATATTCAAGTGTTAGTTTTAAGTTGCATTACTGATCAATTACCTTCGTATTTTATAAAAAATTACGACACGAAGTAGTAGGGACTTCGTGTCGTAATAATTTGCCTTTGGCAGATCTTACATAATATTCCGGAAAATGTTGACCTTATTCTAGGCGCAGAGCTCTTCCCTTATTATTGTCTTAGGTGATCGCGTTGAATCTGGCTCTTATGCTCCACCAGCTTTATCGACCGCATTTGGCTACGTACTTATGGGAGGTGGTCACTAGATGAAGTTGTACACAAGTTTTGGGAGTTAGAGGAATTGCCGCTCAAACGTCACTTGAGCCCAGATGACACGTTATGCGAAAATTTATTTACGTCGTTTGTCACGCGAGACAACGATTATGTCGCTCTTCCTTTTTCAAAGAATCCTAGGGATTTAGGGAATTCTCGTACTGCTGCTCAGCGCCGACTCATGGCACTAGAGAAGAAATTCAAGCAAAATCCTTTAATTCCCGAAAACTACAACAAAGTGATCAGTGACTATATTGAGAGTGGTTACCTGACTGAAGTTCCCGAGTGTGACAACCCTGTTGAGGGATATTATATGCCGCATCATGCAGTAGTCCAAGCGGACAAGCCGCTGCCGTGCATAGTACGCGTGGGTTGATGCAAGCGGGAAAACGCACACAGGTCTATCATTGAATGACGTACTTCACGCTGGTCCTAATTTACAAGCCGACTTATTTATTTCATTATTAAATGTTCGTCTTTTTCCAATTGCCATTACGGCTGACATAAAGCAGATGTACTTGCAGGTTGGTGTAAATTGTGATCCATTTGGGATAAATTGTTAACAGCAATGGTTTTTGTTTACGCTTTTTAAAGAAAGCTCCTCATAATGGTGGCATCAATAATTTGATCACCGCCGAAAAAACGCTTGTACAGGCTGTACAAGCAGAGCACTTTGCCGAAAATAAAGCTCTTTTAAAAAATAATAAGCTACCTATTATTAGTAGCTATTTACACGCTCCATCACTCGGCATTAGGGTACTAGCACAGTATAGCGGGGAAACGTGGTACACCAAAGGGGGCTCCAAGTGGGTTTCTAACGCCCTCTTGTGCAGTAGTCACTAAGATAGTAAATTTTTAGGGGGTAGAAAACGGAACCCCTATAGGATCATTTTGTTGTCCGCCCGTCCCTCCGCCCGTCTGCCTGTCAAGACCCTTTGTCTCGAGAATGCGTGGAAGTATCGAGTTGAAATTAAAACCATATACGCAGGTATTAGGTCTACAGTACCTTGAAGCTGAGAAAAGTTCAAACTTCTAAGTTATCGTAAAAAAAAAGATACGGCCGTTTGTGCCGCGAAAAAAGGTATTTTTCGAGACTCGAATCCTGAACTACTTAAAATATATACCACACTACATCGATAGACATGGATACAATCAGTATAGTGTGCAGTGATCCTAACATTTCAAGAAAAAGACAAGACCTTGAAAATGAAAATGAATAGGTGTGTTAAAAATGTAACTAAATTCGATAAGTGGTTCAGTTAGCCCATAATTATCGGTTTGGTCATTAAAGTATCGATAACTAATTAATAACGTATCCTCGTTAAATATGTCAGTAATTAATACTAACTTCAAGGATGGACACTTAAGTAATAATCGATATTATAATTGATGGACCAACATCCAACTAATAAAGGCTCGCGTTCACTAAATTGAATCGTTGAATTGAATCGCAGAAATTTGTCACAACTCGACTTGGCGTGCCTAGTGAACGCCAGTGTTTTCATGTCTCCGCTACGAACACGCTACGCGCCCAGCGTAGAATACTCGTAGCGTACACGTCATTGTGCTATGAAAATGCTACGAATTGCCACACTGTTACATGGCGTTGCCCGAGCCCGGCTTATTCCCATACAGTAACACCCCAACCAGTAACACTGTTACTCGTTGCCATTTTTTTTTTGGCTTGTTCCTACGAGTAACACCGCTAAATATTGGTGTTACTGGATGAGAATAATAAAGTTACGCTTATTCCCATCCAGTAACACTCCAACCTAGGTTACTCGATGCAACTTTTTCGTTGGTCCCAAGGAGTAACGTCGCTAAATAAAATCGGTAAAATATTGGTCTAGATGAAAAAAGTGGCGTCTCGTAACAGTGTGACTTGTTGGGAAAAATATTAATATTTCCATCGATCTATTTACACCAGTTTATAATAGGCATATTATTAAAATATACGTGTAATATTTTAAAAATGTAATAGTTTTAATATGTGATACTTTTTTCATGATCTTATAATATAGTCAGTGGAAATATTGTTTATGTAGTAATCTAGATTTTTACTAAGAATCTCCGGGCTACGGAAGGCCACCACAACCGACTGACCCTGGTGACGTATAACGGACGCACGCTACGGCTAGACTCGCATCTGGCACAACTTGAGGTGGAACTTGGGAAGATTAGGTGGCATATCCTCGGGTTAAGTGAAGTCCGAAGAGAGGGAGAGGACACCATAACCCTCGAGTCAGGCCACCTTATGTACTTCCGCGAGGGAGACCAAAAATCCCAAGGTGGTGTTGGGTTTCTGGTAAATAAGTCCCTTTCTGACAACGTTGTGGAAATGTCTAGCGTGTCGAACAGGGTAGCGTACCTCATTAGCAAGCTCACCGAGAGGTATAGCCTCAAGGTAGTGCAAGTGTACGCACCGACCTCGGCACATCCAGACGACAAAGTGGAGGATATGTTCGATGACATATCGAGAGCCCTCCACTCCACCACTAAGACCCACTACAACGTTGTTATGGGGGACTTCAACGCTAAAGTGGGAGTACAAAATTGCAGCGAATTGGTAGTAGGATCCCATGGATTTGGAAGCAGAAATCATAGGGGGCAAATGCTAGTCAACTTCCTCGAACGGGAGGGGCTCTTCTTGATGAACTCCTTTTTCAAGAAACGGCCCCAAAGGAAGTGGACGTGGCAAAGCCCCGACACTATGACGAAAAACGAGATCGACTTTATCATGACGGACAAAAAGCATATATTCAGAGACGTCACCGTGATCAACAGGTTTAATACCGGTAGTGATCACCGACTTGTCCGAGGCTCTCTGAATATCGACTTCAAGGCGGAACGTGCCCATCTGATGAGGTCCAGGCTTCGACCTACTTTGATACAAACCATGATAGGATCCGAAGCGTTCCAGTCAAACCTGGATAACCGATTTGCTGCCATGGAAACCACAACAGACGTAAACCAGAAGCTCGTAAATGTGGTTCAGATACTCAGGGAAGAAGGTACGAGATTTTGTGAAATGCAGCGTAAGGGCAAGAAGTCAAAGCTTTCGGAAAGGACTTTAGGGCTAATGAAGGAACGACGTGAAAACCCACCCGTCACTTCGTCGGAAAAGCGCGCTCTAAACCACGAGATCAACAAGCTTATACGACACGACCTTCGGTGCTCCAACACTCTTTAAATTAAAAGAGCGATCGAGCAGAACCGGGGGTCAAAAGTGTTCGTACAATCTCTTGGAAGAAGCCACCTGACTAAGTTGACCACAGCAAGTAGAGAAGTCGTTTCTTCGAAGCCGGCAGTCCTCTCCGAAGTGGAAAGCTTCTATGGCCGGTTATACGCTTCGCATGCATCTCGACCTGATCCTGAAAATGAGGGTCCTAGAGCCACTCTAACACGCCACTACACCGAAGACCTGCCAGAAGTCAACATTGACGAAATCGTGCTGGGTCTTAAACAGCTGAAAAATGGAAAAGCCCCTGGAGAGGATGGCGTTACAACAGAGCTGTTAAAAGCTGGAGGTAAACCCGTACTGAGGGAGCTCCAAAAGCTCTTTAATGCTGTCCTGTTTGAAGGGAGAACTCCGGAGGCGTGGAGTAGAAGTGTAGTCGTCTTGTTCTTCAAAAAAGGAGATAAGACCCGGCTAAAGAACTACCGACCTATTTCTCTTCTAATTTTTTAATGCTACACCAATATTTAGCGGTTTTACTCGTAGGGACAAACCAAAAAAAAGTGGCAACGAGTAACAGTTTTACTGGTCGAGATTTTTTTTTACAAAAAGTTGGAACGGGTAACATTGTTACTGGTTGGGGTCTTACTGGTTGGGAGTAAGCCCCAGCACGGTGGGTGGTTGAGACAAATCGTATCGACTGCTTCGATGGCTCAGTGGAAGTTTATACGACAGACGGATTGATTGTGTATGAGGTTGTGGGCTCGATTTATACAAGAGACAGAGGTTTGCAAAATTCAATGTTGGTCCCGACTCTGGGTACACCCAGAGTACACACTCTGGATGTACACAAACTACAGTTTGTGTTTATGACTTGTATCTTTACGTGTACGGTTATTTATTAGATCATTTTATTCTGCCATGGAAACTTGGTTAAATTGCGTGTTATTTTCTATCGTTATTAATATACTAACGAATAACGAACGAAACGTAGCAATAGCAAGTAACGAGAACGAGGAACATCGCATTTTGTTAGTGATAACCGAAATGAGGTTTGTTGTTTGTTACTTTACACCTTTATTAATTTTTAACATATGTACTAACAATAAAACACAATTTTGCCATGTAGATGTTTCGTCAACGAATTCGCTGTTGTCGCTACAAAGAAATAAAACAGTGTCGTAATTCATTCAATTTTGACTTTTTTTAATATATATTCTATTCTATTATATTTTACTATATCTTGGGTTCATTACACAACGTAATCTGATCCCAAATTAAGAATACCTTGTACTATGGAAACTAAACAACTGATAAACATACTTAATGTTTGTAAATACATACATACATATTACAGACCAGCTGTCCCGCGCAACTTCGTCTGCGTAATTTTTCCCAGTTCTCACTACTGCTCCGCTCGTATTGGTTTTATTGGATTAATTTTTCAATTCGGATCAGTAGTTCCTGAGATTACCGCGTTCAAACCAACAAACTCTTTAGCTTTATAATATTAATATAGATAATGTAAATGCCACGTAAATAGCTACTTTATGATTTAAATAACGATATGCTATTTAGTTATGTATAAAAAGAGAGTTATTTGTTCATGTATGGAATATAACGAACACCCTTACCTCTTACACATTACCAGTACATTTAAACCATAATACGCCTACTTAACCACAAACAAAGGAACTACGAACTCGGTTCACTTCACTAGAAATAAACTATAATTTAAGTACAACACGACGCCCTGGGACCTAGAACCTACGTCTTGTTTAAGCCCTGTCACAATCGTTAGTTAGGATTTAATACCTAAGGTTGTACTAAGCCTCACTCAAGCAAACTGAGTTAAACCTGTGGGTAAGTACTGGCGTTTAGAGCTGATACCTGGGGGCTGGGGAGCTACCACGAGATACAATAATTGCATTTTTGAAAGATAGAAAAATTTGAAGTCCAGACCCAGGAATCGAACCCGAGACCACGAGATGCTATGCAATAGATACTATTTTAATCTTGCTTTGCTTTTCACGTTTGTCAGTTTTTCAAAGTTCATTGCGAATATGGGCACTGTTGTATGTATGATAGTAAATAATAAGGACGAAGATTTAGTACTTTTTTTTTATTAAAAGATAACTAGCAATGTGGGATTGTGGTCCCACATTCTTCTCCAGCTAAGCTCAATGGCTTGTGTTTGTAAAGCAAGTGGGCAAGTGGGTTCACGTCGGTAGTATAATGGGTAGAATTCGAACCTATGACCTCACGATTGCGAGACCAATGCCTTAACCATTAAGCTAACATTACTCTCCTTTTAAAAATAAAAAAATATCCTAATAGACTTACTAAGGTAACATAATTTACATGGAAATATACTAATAATTACCATTATGCTCCTCTAAATTAGTAAATACTTACGAGTACTATCTCTGACTAACAAAACTTACAATTAGCTTATTATCGGGAATATTCACATCTGTCCAAAAACTTTTGAGATAACATTGGCGTTATCCATTCAAGTAGTTATATGCAATCTATATACAATACCCTTCCATACAACAAAACTACGGCGGATACTATAACGTACTGTAGGTACTATTACATATAACGTATAGATAAGCTACTATAACACAAAACTCTTATCACTAAACCTAAACGCGACCTTTCCAATTTTACGTAGAGAAATCACATTTTGTCACCGAACAAAAATAAACTTTAAAACAAATGCAATAAAGTTGTATTGAGAACGGCAGCTAGTGGTGTTTGGAGATTTGAAAGGATCTCGTGAAAGCAGGCGGAAATCGGCCAAGTCGTCCTAAAGATACTTCTTAAAGCAAAGTGGCTGAGGTCATACTGCGAGCGGTAACTTCATTTTCAAAATTTTAACTTCTAAATAAATTAATTCGTAAAGATTTCTTGGCAAAACGATTATTTTTAAAACCCATTTTTAGAGTTCAGTAGCCAAAATGGCAAAAACGGAACCCCTTATAGTTTCGTCATGTCCGTCTGTGTGTCTGAAAGACTACCCAATGAATATTTATGAAATTTAGTAAAAACTTGTCTTATAGCTATATTTTCGAAGATGTAACTATACATCAACAGTGTACATGGACCCATTCCCATAAAACACTTGAATGTCAAAAGACAGACCTACTCAAACTTTCAAATTTCATTATCTATACCAATATTTGTTTTGTTGAACGCAATAACCCCAGGGACTATTGGTTTGAATCGAAAAAATCTTTTAATGTTGGATAGCCCATTTAACGGGGAAGGCTATAGGCTATATAGCATCACGCTACGACCAATAGGCAATCTTTGTTACAAAAACGGGAACAATTGATGCAGGTGAAGTTGCGCGGATAGTTAATTATAATAATTAGAGTGCTATTAAATATGTAGGTAAATCTTCACAAAACCTCCGGCAGTTCTACCTCGCCTTATAAGACGACACGACCGCACCGCAGGTCGGGGCGCGTGAATAAATTTAATGTATTAGTCGAGCGGAGCCCCGACACTCGTATATTAGCCCCACTCTGTCACTACATCTTCCTATCTTTAATAGTCCTTACGTTTATAGCATTGGTACTAGACTATTACAGGTATGAAGAATCCAGAGCGTGTGATCAAAATACCCAGAGTACAGTGCGTCTAGTGCGAGTTTGTTTTGCGTTAACGCGATCGAAACGTTATTTATTTCATTTTCATAATAATTATCCACCGCCATGATGCACGACCAAAATCAAAACAAAATGACATCATCACCTCTACCGGTGAATAGGTGGCACTATTTTACGATATGTTCGCTAAACTTTGGTCACATCTATCATGAAGTAGCAGTTCGTCTGGAAATCAAACGTTAAGTAATCATTGATCTGGTCAGACCACATCATGATGTGACTAGTGCTTATTTTGATATATCGTGAAATGCCATAATTTCATGATATGGTTGGCCACATCACGAAATGTTTATACGTTGTTTACGCACATGAAATTAAAGACAATTTTGACGTGAATACGTCTTTAAATTACTTCCTTAGTGGGAGGGGGGGCAAGTAAAGAAAAACAATGATAACAAAATCTGTGTATACAGTTTGGTGTTGCAACTTTATATATATCATATCCATCCTAAACTCAATTACACCATTGGATAGATAAAAGATCAAAGAATTAATTACGCCAAGTGAGGACTGTGAGGCGTCACGTAGGGTGGAGGAAGCCCGCCGTTTTGGGATCATTTCGCTACGTATCGAGGTTTCCACTTAGTATAAACTTTTGACTCGGAAAAGCTACAACGTTTGTATAAGTTTCAATCATCGGCTCTCATCAAAATCTATCGATTATGTACAAAATACTGGTGTGAAATAGTGATTATAATTGTACCAGCAAAAGAGCGTATCTTTATGACACTTACGTCCTTTTGTATTCGCTAAGTACTCTTTCACGTTTAAAATAATTTTTGTTAAAATTATTTGTTATGCGTTACCATTGTATTTTTTTATATAGACCTATCGAATGATGTGCCACGCGTAGATGTTTGCTGAAAAAAATGTTTCAATCAAGAAACTTATACACTTCAAATTTAATTTTAATTTAATATGTCTAATGCCTGCTTGCGACTATTGCGCAAGTGATTATAAGTTTGTTGCAAGGGACACCACAAGTGATTCACAAAATGATGTTTGGAATCTATGTGGACTTTGCGTCCGTGATAGTATATGATTGTAAAGTCACCCGAAACACAGAGATTGTTACCTAGTGTGGATGGAACATGCCGTTTATAAAATACGGTCCACAGATCTAGGAATAAAAAGGTATTTAATCTTTCTAGAAATGGTTTGATCGCTGAACATCCATGTCATCTTTGTGTCTCTGTTTTATAAGTACACCTTAAGGTTCAATTAGGACAATACTCAGAGTATGAGAATATATGGCGCCGTTTCCGAGGTCCACGACTGGACGCGCGCGGCCGAGGACTGACGTAGGCTGCGCGCGCACTCTAACTATTGTCGTATCGGTCGCGCGCGTCAGCCGCTTGTCGAAAGCCGCGCGCGGCTCACGATCGGCCGCGATGCACGGAAATGAACCTTTAGAAACAAAATCGTCAATGTACTAGTAACTCACGATTTCGAGTTATATTCGAGTTATTACTAACTCTGTCAAAAGCTTTGAATATTTATTCTTTTTTTGAGCAGTGGACGCTATTGGTCGCATTTCCTTTGTATATTTACTACAACGAATGAATACTCTGTATTGTTCGATTCGTTTCTAAACAAATACTCAAGCGAAAAGTTTCGAGTTCCTGAACGAACGAGCAAATTTCCTTAAGGTGTTGCTACATTCCATCAATTATACTCTGTTATACAATGAGACCGAATATGACTGCAGTGAAAGAACTTGTGGGTGGTTCTCTCTGGTATGAAATTTTGGGATATATTTGTTTCGAGCGTGGGTGCAATTAGTGTCAGTTTATTATAATTGTATGTTTGTGATCCTCCGACCCAGGTCTAGTGCCCTAGTGAAAGCGTTGTCATTTTAAAGGAAATAAATATAGGTATTCAGACAAATTATTTAAATTAGTGGATAAGGTAGAAAGTGACACTCTGACAAAAAAAAAGTTATTTGTACAATAACAACCTGGAGGTATAAAAATTAACTGTTAAGTAACAGTCACTGACTATGATGTCTTATATAATGTAGCTCTACCTTTAATATCAAGATGCCTAAGTGTTTGTGTTGGGCAGTATTTCGTTCATCGTCGACTGTTATTAAACCATAAGAGTATGTGTACCGAGTTTGTTGTTAGGAGGACTCAACACTCGGGGCAGTCCCACTTCAAGTTTTGTTGAAGAGTTTCAATAAGTTTGGAGTAGGTAGGTACTCGTGTGTGGTTGTCTATTGGCGTCGATATACTAATGGTAAAATACGAATAGAAGTCAACGACCTTTTGGAAGGCAGTTGCTGTAGTGACGTTTCTTCGTGAATGTATATCATACTTTTTTCTCGGAGGATGTACAATACATCAACCTTCTTACATGACCTTTGCGGTCTATTATAATAATACTATCGTCAAACGAGAAAGCTATTTACCTAGATTATATTGAGTATGTTATCGCAGGGCTCGGGCTAGGCAATAGCAAGCTGCAGCCCCTAATTCATACATACATCGTACATTCATTCCTTGTTGGTTAACATCTCCTTCTTCTCTTTTGAGGGCAGTAGGTGATGCAGTGTTTAAACCTACCAACCTACGTTTGCAAAGTGTTGTGAGATCGATTTGGTTTCATCATACATAGAACACTGCTTTGTGTGATCTTTAAATTGTCGCTCCGAGGTTTAATTGACTGTCTCACGGGCGTAGTGGAAGTGTGTACGACTGCTGCACAACAGGTGGGGGGTTCGATTCCTACATGGAATAACACATTGTGTGATCCATAAATTGTTTTCAAGGTGTGATAGTATTACGCTGTGCTAATAAGATAACTCAATGTTCGAAGAAAAGCATAACAACAAATTGTTTTACTGTTAATCTTCCTTTTCTCCTATTCATCTCGGTTTCCTATCGAACAGTATTATTTCACAATTGTTTACAGATTCATAAACAGATTCCATTTTAAATCATTCACCTTATTATACAATTTTCGTAGACACAAACAATTGAATACTCCATAACTTTACAAAACGGATATTGCCATTATTAAGACTTCGGAAGATGTCTTCATTGCTTTTATGTTCTGTAACCACAGGCACGAAACAATTCGTCCTACAGCCATTCAATGAACGACAACCAATTATTTGTTTGTTACATTTCCAGGCCTGATTCTCCATCTCGCTTGCACCTAGTTTATAGAGTAAGGGTTGGAGTGCGATAGGCAATGTGTCGCGCTGTCGATTGTTTGATTTCCGTAGCGCTCCGCCACGCACTACCTGTGTCACTAAACGAGTTACGTTTAGGGATGGACTGTGTTACTTGTAGGTCTTATATATAAAAAAAAATAAAGATTTTTCATTTACCACTCGGGAAAGAGACCACAGTTACACGAGGTCTAGAAAACTAAAACTATAAATTTACCACATACACACTAGTATATTTAAATTTAAAGTCTTTTTATTATTTAAAGTCAACCAGTGACATGGGCCTTACTATCATTAAGATATCTCATTCGTCTGTGAAACAGAAAAGTATAATCACATCACAACTATTTCACGTCTCACGATTTGTTTTTAAAGATACTTTGTTGTACAAAGTATTCAAGTTATGTACATCGTATACCAAGACGGGCTTGATAGACGAGCGAGATATTCGATCTTTGACTTGAAGGTGAACTAAGTTTTCTTTGTTTTAGTTTTTGTGCCAAACTAGTTTGCTTACTTACTAGAGGGTTATTAATACCGTCATATCAGTTTAAGGTTCCTATAGAAACGTGTGTGCGTCTAAATACATTTATTTACTATTAGCCAAATATTTTGCGTTTCTGTTCACTTAATTGTTAAGCCTTCCCTAGCAAATTTCGTCTATTAGAAACTGCTACTACAATTTTGTATCGATATTTATCGTCCGTAGCACATCCCTAGTCGCCTCTCGCCGCTTATATTTCGTATCTGTCGTCTGTCGAACATCACTATTGATTCTCGCGACACATATCGGCGCATTGTGTCACTAGGAATTCCACATTTTACTTCACCTAAGTAGATTGCACACTACATACACTACACCGTATACAGTACGGGCAACAGCAACGCGGTGAGAAATTACTTTTAGAATGTAAAGTTACTTTTCATTGGGATTCGGAGTGCATTCATTCGTACCGAGCTTTCAACTTGAAAGGTTGAAGTGAGTTAGCATTTGTTGGTTTGGAAAATAGAATAACTGGTAAAATTAGTTACTTTAACATGTTTTATTGCGTAATTGTATTGACATAATGGTTCAGTGACTTTGTGACGACCGAGCTGATCTAGAGATCAGCGAGGTTCATCTACGTTATCACTGTTGGTACATCGTTAGATGCTTGTGTTTATTTTAAAAAATCTCACCTACGGAGAGTTTTTCGGTGTCTAGGATAGCACATTATGCCATGGAACCTGCGTCTAGTCTCTCTCCGGTGTCGTCGGATTTCATTCCATTGAACTGTGGAACAAAAGGACTAGTGCACGTGTGTTTTCGAACACACGTGCACTAGTTCACAAGGAACTAGTTCACAAGGAACTAGATGTATTCTGGAGAGTACAACTAGTTCACAAGTGTGTGTGACTATCTCCTGCTCCGCTGTTAGCAAAATCGGTTAGGAGGACAGCATGGTGGTGTTGTTTTATACAAGTAGAAGTAAAAGGAGTCAATTCCTAACTCAAATGATAATGGATACGGGACTTACTTCTAGGGGCTCTTCTATATTTCTCCTAGACGCCCCCTGTGTCTCTCCATACCATCGCTTACTGTCAGTAAAGAACAAAGATTTAGTGTTAACTCGTTCAATTGGTTCCAAGTTATGGATGGTGGTCCGAGGTCGGCGAAAGAACTAAAAGGCATTTGTTGAATTGCTGTAAAGTTGTTTCACGTCTTTGTTGAATGATATAATCGTTGTTTATGATGGCTTTATCCATTCACAAATTCTTCTGATAAATCTTGTTGTAATTTTCTGACTTATTTAGGTGACCAAAAAATAACTCGTGTTCTGTTTTTAGTTGGATAAGTTTTGACTGGGGCTGCCAAAGGATTAAAATTCAATTTGTATTCACTGTCAAAAACTGAATTTAGGCTTTATCTAAAGCATTTGTAATTAGCGGATAAGGTAAAAACTTGTATTTTCTCCTCTGTGTCAACGTTTTTTGTCAGAACTGAAATTATTATTATGAATTAATTGAAATTAATATATCTACGAACTGCTATTTTTTATTGCCTATGAACTTTATTGCCTATGGCATTGGAAATAAAAATAACTATATTCAAAGTTGTTCAAAATTTTACTTGCCAAAGCCGGGAATCGAAACCGTCAACTGTAGAAACTAAGCACCCTGTACTTTTATGATACCGATCGAAAGGGTCTAAAGATAAAGAACAAATCTCTTTAATAAGCATTGCGTCTAAAATCAAAAGAACAAGGAAGTAGTCAAATTACAATAGTAGATAATATAATGTTTTGTTAGTATGTATTATCACGAACGTACTCGAATATTTGCGAAACACGTAGAATACGCGCGAGTACGCTCGCGAACTCGTAACATAAACAAAACATGCGGTTGTTTACCAAAAAGAACTACATATGTGTGTGTACGTAGGTATCGCAAAATGTAAAGAACTCTTTTTTGTGTGCCGAATCCAACTAGACTACTAGCCTGTGCTAAAGTTTTCTGTAACGTTAATTTTTTGTATAAGAAGGACTGGGCTAAATGCAGAACAGTTCAGTTTTCAATACGATCTCAAAGCGTTCAGCTTGGAGGTGATAGTTTGAAAGTGAATCGTACTGTGATTTTGTGTACATTGTAACAGTGATTTGTGTTAAATAGTAATACAATGAAGACGTCATTGCGGAATTTTGCATTTTATTCGAACTTACCATCCTGTCACGTAACAGTTGGTGACAGAAGTGAGATGCCGGTAACACCGCGCCACTACGAAATTCGACAGCAAGTTAGAGGGACTTAAAGCAACCATCGCCAACAATTATGTAGGAAGGTGAACTAGCAAGCCGATAACAAACATCAACAGAACAGCAAGTGACCATCCTGGGAATCACAGATGTAAGAATAAAGCTGGGAAAGAAGAGCTACAATCAATCTGCTGTGGTGGCGAATATAATTGACGGCTGCATCATAGAACTGATGTCGTAGGAAGTCTAGATATTGTTGATGTCGTAGGAAGTCACCTATGATGTAAATGCGTGGTAGACAGACGTACCAAGAGAAGTTCTCAACCAAATTAAGAAGTTTTCCTAAACAGATTTGGCATTTAAAAAGTCTACAGCGCAAAGACTATTACCTTGACACCGAGATCAGAAACCTTAGTCGATGTCACCTTTCCTAAAGATGTAGCAGCAAACCGTTGCGTCTTGGTAGAAGATTCTAAAACTCATTCTCACTCAATCACACGCAGTTGAATAACAGCAAGAACGTTAGTCATGACTAGAAAAAGAACGAAGGTAAGAGTAGTCAACCTCAGAAACAAGGCGACACAGCTACAGGAGAACGCAGTCCTTGAGCGATGCGAAGACTAAAGAAGATTTTGGAGTTATCTGATATTAGATAAATCTTCCAACATTGTTTCGTTACAGAGCTCCCGCTAAAACTAAAAATGTTAAAGTATGGCAAGTTAGTTAAAGTTTTCGCTAATAACAGACTCCTGTTATAAGCAAAACCTTTATCTAACTTTACATACTTTAACATTTTCAAAGAAAATCAAGATTTTTCCAAGTTCTTAAAATCATACAAAGCTACATGACACTAAAAATATAAAAAAAACATTACACTTTCTTTTTTGATTCGCCATAGTCGGGTAATGAAGAGATTTTAGTTTCCTTGTTTTAAGTAATTTAAATAATGTTTTAAATAAAAAACTATTCATTGTTGTTCCCTTAAATATACCACATGATTTTTCAATATTTCTACAAATGTTGATAATTGATAAATTAAAGTTTCCATCTATCGAACCGGCTGAAAAGCTACATCCCTATAATTAAAATAATAAAAAAACGGTATCTAATCATATTAAATGTCGCGGGAAACATTAATTTTACCGACTTCAAAAAAGGAGGTTCTCCATTTGTCACATTATCATGTAAGTTACTCGATCTCCAACCATCTTGGTCGCCAGACCTTACACCTTGAGGGGATTTATAAAAGACAACGTGACAATCTAGGAGATTAAACAGCCTGGAAGGATTACAGAATGTTGTAAGTCGTGCAATTGCTTCAACTGCCCAACTAAAAGAAAAAAACCATTTAGAAACTGTAAAGGGGGAAATTATAAATTCAGTTGACGTAAATGTATCGCACATCCTAGAATGTTACTTTAAAAAAAATCGCAACAAAGTTTTATGAATATTTAATTAAGTTTATTTAAAACCTCCGCTTTATTTCACAAAATGTCTGTAAGCTTGTTGTTGACTTGTAAAATAAGGAAACATAGTAACTGTATGGGTGCACTTACTGTAAAATGAAATATATACGAGTATTTTCCGTAATTGATTAAAAAAAAAAAAATTGAAATCCTGCGATTTCAATAATTGTTTTCCACTCTATAAAATGATATGCGTGATCATTCATAAAAATAATTTACCATGTTAATTTGAGAACCTCTTTTATTTGTTTTCGTCTGTTGAAAGTTGATTTCATCCACCCCTGCGCCAACTGGTGTCACATATTGGTACTAGTTGTAAAACTACAATCAGTTCAGTTACCGAACTCAATACAGCTGCAGTAAATGCTGTGCCATAATGAATTTTAGCTATAACCAGATACAAGTGAAATTTTGGAAACTATGAGTGGAATTCCCCAAAGTTGTAATAATACATTGTGCTCAGGAGAATAGAACATTGTTCGGGAAAAATAAGTTTTCGAAACGTAGTTCCATATCTCACGATATCATTTATTAGCGGCATAAGAGTTTAGATCAAACCGGGCAAGTGCAACTGCACATTCAGGGTTCCGTACAAACTTATAGGTGTGAAAATAGTTAGATCAGGGAGTAACAAATAACACCCAGGGCAGCCAATTTACCACATTTTGTAGGTTTGCCTTCACATTTTCAAAGTTGCAGGCTCAGTCATTTCAAAAAGGAATAGATTTTCATTAATCTTCCTTAAATAACTTTAGGAAATATATATTTGACTCGTAGACCAAGCCCTTATGTTCGTTTTCATGTTAGACCATCGTCTTTAAAACGTTTTTTTCGACTTACTGTTTGCCCCTAAAATTATCCCCATATTTAGACTTCTTATTATTATAATTAAGCTTAGCGTCGTAGATAAGGATAGTTTGTTTTCATGGTTTTTCTTGAATAACTTTAAAAGTATTTTTTTTCTTTGAAAAAAATATATACAACGTGTAACGGAAAGGTGTGGTCATATTCAAGGGTTGATATGTGCTTATGATTCTGAGTACACAAACGTAATATTATTAAAATCAAAATACCCTAAAATTGTATTTATTATTTTTCCATTCGTTTCTTTATGAATGAAAAAATAAAAAGTGTGACTTTTAATTTTTAAATTACTGAGCCTGCAATTTTGAAAGTGTGAAGACAATGTGGTACCTACAAAGTGAACTTAATGTGTCTGAACGCAATAATCTCTGATTTATGCTCTGATATTAAACCCTTAATTTAAGCGGACGACAAATAGACAAGATATGGTTATCTACACTGTCTGTCTAGCTTATAAGGCAGCAAATGTTTCAAAGTTTGCTCACATGACAGGTAACAAACTAACAAGCGATCTCTTGACGAACTACTTAGTTATGACCTCGAGGGAAGCCGGGCAGATTGGATAGACAACTAATTGGCCGCGCCGTATTACCGATACAAGCAAGTAAGGTACCCACACCGCGGTAAGGACATTGACAATAGACGATACGGTATCGATACGATGTCTAGGTCAAACGAAACGAGATTACAGAACACTAGCTATTCTTAAAATAAAACCGGGCAACAGATTGTCAAACCATGTTCAGTGTATGGTTTTAGAGACATTGCCCTATGAAAAACTCCGATTTGAATAACTGCACCAGCAGAAGAGCGTTTGTTCATTACACTTACGCTCTTTTGTTAAGAAACGCAGTTTTTCGGAAATAAACCAACGAGGGTATATTCGATCATGTCCGAAATAATTTTAGCTTAAAGTATTTGTTGAGCGCTACCTTTTGTTTGTTTTTCATATTTTTTAGTCGTCGGTTCAAAGACAAGGGGACACAATTTATGCCACTTTTGGAGCGATTATTTCCAAAACTATTGACTTATTAAGTTTATATATAATTAAATAGTGAAATGAATATTATATTAATGAGAACGCACGTTGATGCGTGCAAAAAAGTTCGAGTTTGTTTGGAGTGCCGCCCTAAAAAATATTTATTTTCATTATTTAGCTATCAAACTAAGTAACAGCTACTACAGGACATCTTTCAGACAGACAGACGGACAGGACGAAACTATAAGAGTTTAGTTTTGCCATTTTGGCTATGGAACGCTAAAAACAAACGATGTTTTGAGCAAAATTATTATCACGTGTAACACCGTTACTTAGTACTAACGGTAGCCAGTATTGGCAATGATTAACGGTAGGTCTTAATAATCTATCTATCGATGGATTTGGCTACTAGAGGTAGAATTTTGACTTATTTTGTATGGAGCTTATGTCAATTATATAGCTCTAGTTACCAAATCCATCGATAGATCTATTATTGAGACCGGCCGTATATCGCAATCTATTGATATACCTTCTTTCTATTAAGACTGCTACGTCTTGTTCAGTTCTCATAACGCTGGCACAGTTCTTTCTAAAATTCCATGAACTTAACGAATATTGTTGTAAGACGATATGATAATTGGATCTCAAGGATCGAATGAACTAGCAAGTGTCAGAGTATCAGTGGTTTCCACAGATCAAGACATTAGCAATGTTGCCAATGTTGTATTGTATAAGCCTTTATTTCCCAACATAACATTGATAAACCATTTCACATATATAATTAACAATAAGTAGGTATATGCATGCATTTGAAAGAGATAATAAATAATTAGACATCAATTACATTATATAACAATTGTAAAAAATAAAAATATATGTAATGTTTATAATATTGATATTATTATGATTGTGTAAATACAATGAATGATTTTAACATGCTTTTGTAAAATTATTATTGAATTAATTAAATTAAATTATACAATTATGCTTATTTTAATTTATTATGAAAATTATTACAAATAAATATTATAAACATTATGTATTATTAATTATTATGGATAACTACTAAATCTAATAAATTGCTAGAAACCTTACGAATATAATAAATTACAATCAACTATAACAAACTATTATTGAAATAAATTATTGTTAATATTTTTTATTTATTGGGTACCCATTTAAGGGCGAAGGCCTCCTCCATCTTTCTCCATTCCTCTCTGTCTTGCGCTATTCTTGTCCAGGTGGGACCAGACATTGCTGTGATGTCGTCGGACCACCGACGCCTGGGTCTGCCTCGGGGGCGTGGTACATCGCGGGGATACCAATGGAGGACTTTCTCACTCCAGCGTCTATCCGTGGCTCTAGCTATGTGTCCTGCCCATCTCCATTTCAACTTGCAAGCAAGCTCTACAGCGTCTATTATTTTTGTGCACCGTCGTATATCTTCGTTCCTTTTTCTGTCTCGCAGTTTGATGCCTAACATACTCCTCTCCATTGCTCGTTGGAAAACTTGAAGTTTATTTGTAATTGTTTTTGTAAGTGTCCAACTTTGGCAGCCATAGAGAAGAGTAGGTAGTATGATAGTATCCATAGCTTTCTTTTTCAGTCGGATGGGGATGTTAGATTTGAAGACTTCTTTCAACGACCAGTATCTTCTCCATGCGCTCTTTATTCTGCGATCCACCTCGTTTTCTGTGGGTTTATTAAACGAGATACTTTGTCCTAGGTAGACACAGTTATCCACATACTCTATTATTGTGTCTTGTATCGTCGTTGGTACTCTTATGCTGTTGGTTAGTAGACATGTCTTTTTCGCGTTCATGTGTAGACCACATAATTGACTCTCTCTATCTAGAGACTTCAGCATATATTCGAGTTCTGTATGTGATTCGCTTATAAGCACTATATCATCTGCAAAGCGGAGGTGATTCAAATACTTGCCATTTATGTTGATGCCAGTATTGTGCCAATTGAGATGTCTAAATATGTGCTCCAGAACTGCATTGAATAGAGTAGGTGAGATGGGGTCTCCCTGTCTCACTCCTTTATGGACGTTAAACGGCTCTCCTTTTTTCTCCAATTTGATAATTGCATTACTCTTTTTATAGATGTCTTTTAAAATTTTTATATACTTTGTCTGGATACCTTGTTCGTGAAGTGAGCACCATACAGCATCATGGGAAATAGAGTCAAATGCTTTAGAGTAGTCCACAAAAGCTATGTAGAGCTCTTTGTTATACTCTTGGTATCTCTCGATTATCTGTGTGATGGTAAATATGTGGTCGATTGTAGAGAATCCCGATCTGAATCCTGCTTGCTCTCTGCTTTGGTTTTCGTCTAGAGTTTTTGAAATTCTTTTTAATATAAGGGTAGTAAATAATGTGTAAAGTGTCTGCAGCATACTTAGTGGTCTGTAATTGTCCATTTCGCCTGGATCTCCTTTTTTATAGAGTAAAGTTATAACAGCGGTATTCCAGTCAGATGGTATCGTTTCTTGTTTCAGGATTTCGTTAAATATGGTAGTTTAATTGCTTTTAATATATCATTAGTTATACGATCTTCTCCAGGGCTCTTTTTTGTTTTTAATTGCGTTATAGAGAAGTTTATTTCCTGTTCCAAAAACTCTGGCACCTTGTCTGTATTGTGTAACTCTACATAGAGTACCGCCTCATTCTCTCTATTAGGATTTTCATATAATTTTGAATAAAATTCTGTAGCAATTTTTAATATTTGGCTTCTGTCTGTTACTTGGTGTCTATGTTTTGTAAGTTGTGTTATCCATTTTTTGCTAGAATCTAGTTTTTTGTAGGCTTTTCTGACTGATGCAGTTTTTTCAATTTCCTGTTCAATAATTGTATATCTGTGTTCTTTTATTTTCTTCTGCATTTGTTTCCTAATTAGTTTGTATAACGCTGATAAATGTCTCTTTTCTATATTAGTTTTATTTTTCTTTTCTTTTAACAGAGTTCTTTTCTTTATTAGTTCAGTGAGATTTTCTTCAATGAGGGGTTTAATAGAGTTTCTTTTGTTTTGTTGTGTTAGTTTCTTTGTACTGTTTTTAATTTTTGTGATTAGAGTAGAGTATGCTTGCTGTACGTTTATAAATTCCATGTCTTTGCTTTCTTGCAGGAACGCGTCTCTCAAATATTCTTTATCGAGGGGGGTAATATCATCTTGGATTTTTTCTATGATGTGTTTTCTTGTAGTGATGCGTTTGTATTGGAGTGACAGAGATGCTCGAACCAGTCTATGATCTGTCGGGTGTGTAGTAGAAATGACTTCAATGTTAAGGACACTGGTTTTGTTCTTTGTGATAATGTAATCAATTTCATTTCGTGTAGCGCCATTGGGGTGCATCCAAGTCCACCGGCGATTCGGATTTTTCTTGAAGTAGGTATTTGAGATATGTAATTGATGTTCAAAACAAAAATTGATTAGTGTTTGTCCTCTTGGGCTCCTCTTACCGTAACCCCATGGGCCCATCACATAATTATCATCATCCGAAGGCATACCAACTTGAGCATTGAAGTCACCCATGATCAGCGTGTCTCTACTTGTGTGTTTTAACGCTTTTCTGAGATCTTCGTAAAATTGTTCGATGTCTTCTATGGATGACTGTTCCGTGGGTGCATATACTTGAATAATGTCTATTGTTTTACGATCCATAAGTATTACTAATTTTGCTATTCTGTCAGAGACCGGTACAAAATCCTTAATATGATTTTTTAATTCTTTTTTTATTAGAAATCCAATGCCGTTCCTATTATGGGTTTGACCATAGTACATAAAGATAAAGTTTTGATGTTCTACTATTTCCTTTCCTTTGAGTCTTATTTCAGAAAGTCCGATTATATGCCACTTTAGCCCAGCAATAGCGTGTTGCAACTCGATAAATCTCGTCGTATTAATCAGCGATCTCACATTCAAAGTACCGATGAAAAAATATTAGTTTTTCTTATTGATTATATTGATGTTTTTGATGGAGGGTTGTGGTCTACTGCTCCCACGGGGACCAGCCGTGTTGGGAGAGTGTTGGTCAATGGTGATGTAGTTGTTGTAGTTTATAGAAGTAAAAGGTGAAGAAGAAGAAGGAGGGCCTGCTGGTTGCTATTGATCGATTTGGGTGTCTCTCATGGTTTGGGTAGAGCTAGGTGTTGGAGAACTTTTCTCTATTTCCTTTGGCGCTAGGAAGTTTCTCATATCGACTTTGCTTTTCTTGGTAATGCGCTGTGAAAGTTCTGGTCTGTTTTCTTGATGTATACTTTGGTTCTCTGGTGATTTGGATTGTTTTCTTTTATAGTTATATTGGTTGTTTTGATAGGTTTTTGTTTGCTCTAAGTAAACGATTTTGTCGTACCTCAAAACAGCATTTTTGCCGTTGATTCTCGCTATTTCTACTTCTTTTTGTAGTTCTTTCCGTTTTTCCATGACTTGTGGTGTGAAATCTTCCTTTAAGTAATAGTTGGTTTGTTCAAGTTGTTTTTTCTTTTTTAATATTTTTAATTTCATGTTTAGTTTACAGAATGTTATTTTTATAGGTCTTGTTTTTTCTCCTTTTTTGCCTATTCTAAAGGCGGACTCAATATCGTGTGTGGTACACTCTGCAGCCAGATGGTTATTAAAAATAGAGATTATTATTTTTTCTAGGTCTTCGTAGTTTTTTTCTTTTTCCTCTAACCCAAATAGAACAAGATTCTTCATGCGTACTTGTTTTTCTAGCTTTTCTATTGTATTCTGCTGGTTGGTAATGATTTCTTCTAATTCTTCGTTTTTCGACATAATTTCATTGAATTTTATATTCATATTTTCTATTATTGGTTTCGAAATTTCTTCTTTTAAATTTTTTATATCTGTTCGTTGTTGTGACAAGTCGTTTTGTAGTTTCTTTAACATTTTTGTAATTTCTTCCATATTCAACAACAATCTAGCGCCCTCTTGTGTTGGGTGCGTAACCTAAGTATCGATTAAGCTGACTATCTAGTATATGATTTGTTAGTTCAGCTACTCACCGCCAGATGGCTATCGCTTATGACTTCCAGCAGTCGACAATAGATGTCGCTGGTTTTTATGGCTATTGATGTAGATCTTGGATGATATTGCAGTATTAACAAAGTGAGGTTATGTTTTTGTATTATATTCTTCATGAATTCACTATAGCTCAGTTTTTGTTCACTATAACACTGTCTTTAAATTCTTCTTGATGAATTATGAGTCTACAGTTTGATATTTCACATGAATGTTAAGCGGTTATCGTTTGAACAAAGTTACTATTGACACTTGTATATTTCTCGAGATTTATTGTTTTCACTTAGCACTGAGTATTTACTGATGTTCAGTCTTTTCATCACTATATTTAACAACACTTTTGTTATGTTCCAACTTGATTATGGTCACTAAACTATTTTTAAACATCAAAAGAATACAGAGCCGATGTTATTGTGCTGACAACAGCGCCCTCACTGGCCGACGTTGCCAATGTTACACCCTTACAAAGGTCAGACATGTTGGATTTATATTGCATTGGATAGTGTGAGTGTAGGTACAGAGAGTGCACTTGTGTCTGGTCTGTGCACACATTAATTGTGCAGTATAGTTTAATGATTCAGGATACCACAGCACAAACACACCAATAGTATCTTTAACATAATAAGTTACAAGAAGTACACTATGTCTTTTAATATACCTAGTCTGGCCATAAGTTCTGTTACAAATGAAAATGCATATTTTTAATGAAGTAATGTAATATTACTAAAAGCTATATGTACATATTTATGAAAAGTCTCAGCAATAAATAGAAACAATATTCTATTCAAAATGGCCACCTTTGGCATTTATACAGGCCTTTAATCTGTCTCGCTACGAATCTATGGATTTACGCACTGGGAAATTTCGCCACTGCTTGCTCCATAGATTTTTTAAGAGACTCAAAGTCGCCGTGTCTAGAGCAAATCATGTCCTCTAAAAATAACCATAATTTACAGTCTAAAGGAATGAGGTCTGGCTAGATGAGGGCCAGTCTTCAGCTCTTAAAAAGTCCGGAACGTTAGTTTCAAGCCAGGCTTGGGTAGTTCGTGCCATGTGACCAGGTGCAGAATCCTCGGTATATTTTTAAAAAGTGTTTATTATTTAAGAGAGGTATATTTTTAAAAAGCTTTCTAATGGGATTTCGACGAATTCTGGCTTAAACAGCATTAAGAGCCTTTGTAGTTCTAACAGCACACGGCCGTCCCGATCTTTTATGGTCTTCGACAGAGGAAGTGTTGTTGTATCTGTTGATAGTACGATATACGAATATACGGCTGATACCAAGCTTTGGAAGTGTCTGGAATATGACCGACGGCTCCATACTCACTTTATACAAGGCGATCACCGCAATCCTATTTTTTTTAACACCCCAATCCATATTGTAATTTGATAATAAACACGAAAAAAATTGTGAAATGGCGCGAAATCGAAAGAACTTTTAAAAATAATAAACGTGTTCCAAATTCAAAGTAATTAAAAAGTTGAAAAAAGAGAAGTTTTTATGTTACAGTATTTATGGCCGGTCTAGTTACATATTCATTAAACGATAATATCACCATTTAGACTATGAATATTTAGTCTATGTTTTGTATGCTACTTGCAAAAAGGATAGAAGAAGACCAAATCATTTGGCAAATACACTTTGCCAAATGATTTGGTCTTCTTCTATGCTTTTTATCTATTCGTATTTCTATTCGGTTTATCAGGAATAAGAGAATAAATCCTTTTCCGGTGTCGTATCGTCTGATATAAAACAAGCGCACAGTAATACAAGACGCTAGAGCTAGCGTTCAGAGCCAATACATCCTGACACAATTAGATTTGACGTGCGCCTGTAGAATATCCGTGCGGTTATCACTTTGCTGTGGCGGTATTACCTATGAAATATAATAATAATAATAATGTCTTGGGACAACTCACACAACGCTATCTGATCCCAAACTAAGCAGAGCTTGTACTATGGAAACCAGACAACTGATAAACATACTTGTATATTTCTAAATACATACATATTACAGATAAATAACACCCAGACACAGAATAAACCATCGTGCTCATCACACAAAGATTTATACTGGGTGGGGATCGAACCCACGACCTCTTGCGTAGCAGTCGGATACACTCCCACCGCGCCACAGAGGCAGTCAAATATATATGTAAAGATCTGTTTTGGGATTGGTACAAAACATTATAGGCTGAGACGTGAAATCCATCCAATCCAGATTGGACTGACTACCTCTGTGGCGCGGTGGGAGTGTGTCCCACTGCTACGCAAGAGGTCGTGGGTTCGATTCCCACACGGGACAGCACTTTGTGTGATCCACAAATTGTTGTTCCGAATCTGGATGTACTTTGTGTCCGTGACTTGTATGTTTGTGTCTGCGGGAGTCGTCTTTTAAAAAAAATATATATAGCATTTTGTTATATATTGATGTACAGTCGCGGAATGAAAATGTTCGTCAGTTTTTAAATACATTCATTTAACGCTTTGCAAACACATGTTACCTTTTCAAACTATGTATCACATTAGACAGTTATAAACTCGTATGCTCTGAATTGTACTTAACGATTTGACAATAGAGTTTAAATTTATTCAGACAAATATTCCTTGACTATGAGTAGTTGGACTCTCAGATGTATAACTAAATGAATAGGTGGAACGTACATATCTGTTTCATTATATCCCTATCACTCTCTGCCACTGATTGCAATACTTGAAAATTATGTCTTAAAATAAGACAGTAATAGCAGTGTTAGTTCTGTCAAAATAACGTTCTTCTCACTCTTGGTTTCCTTTGATTCTCTTTACGCGAATCGAGAAATAGTCGTTTGTGGTAATTATTTCCATTGTGGGTGTGATAATTCAAAATAGCTGTGCTATCATTTGTGTCTATTACCTTAAAATAAAAACTTTTTCGAATGTTGTTGATGTATGTCTATTTTCTTAACGAAAAAGTTTTTATTTCAAGGTCCCATCTACATACCTACGTTTAGTTGACTTGTTGACTTAATCTGAGTAAAACCTTATTATTAGGTTGACAACATGGACATGTTGTTATTGTTCCTTGATCTTGATTTATCAAGCAAAATTGGACTTAAAGGTGACGAAAATTTTCATTCCGCGACTGTACTTATAAAGTTAAAAAAATCAGCGCCAGGGTTTCCCCGAAAAATATTTACTTTACTGCGTAAACATCAATATAATGAACGTTGAAATGGTTGTCCTTTCCAGTGTCGGTAAGCCTAACTTAGTAAAAAAAATGACAAAAGAACAGAACTGCGAAGATCAAATTATTGCCAGCAGGTGAATGTATGACTCAAGAGCTTAACCCACAAATCACGAACTTGTACTCTCGCCTAACAATTCTCATGCTAGAACACCAATCAGAAACTCATATAGAAGTATACATGAACAAGTATGAGCGGGTAGCCAAAGTTGCAAGAGAGGATACAGAACAATTAAACTCTCTTACTAAAAACAACCTATGACACAATTGCTCACTACCACAGTCTGTCGGTCAACACAACATTAACACCAATATACGGCAGTTGCAAAGCAGTAAATGTAGTAAGTCTGACTCTGACTGCGGATTGTTGTCTGACCAGCAACCTCTAGATCAAACATGTATAGAAAATAAAGTTGTAATTTTTTCTGATCAATTAGGTATAGATTTTCGTAGATTTATCACACAAAGTATAGGGTCATAAATTATTGTTCACCGGTATCGAAGTTTTGTAATTTAATTAGTAAATTAAATAATATACTATCTTAGATAATAGGTCAAAAGTTATAGTATTATATGAACGGTAGCGAGAGGCTACCGTTCATATAGTCACCGAGAGAGACAATTCAATTAACAAAATTTATTAAATACATTCATGAAAAAGTAGGTTGTAAGTTTATCTTATGTAGTCTACCTTACTCGCCGTGAATATCTGATTTACAAAACAAGCGTGCAGAGCTTGAATCTTTTGTTATATAACCCTACTTACCTACGTAGTAAGTATATTTTGTTTTTTGACACGAATAAATTTATTCGTGTCAAAAAACATTTTATTTTAACGAAAGATAAAATATATCTCCCCACATTCTACAAAAGACAACTTGCTAAGTTATTAGCATTTAATTTACACAAACAGTACAAACAGTAGGTACTTTGAGGATTTATTTAGCACTAGCTGTGCCCGCGACTTCGTTCGCGTGGAAGTTGGGTTTATATTAAGGTAGTTTATATTACAATTCAACTTCTGTGTAAAACATATTGTAAACATGCTCCACAATGCTCTGTGGCATCTATGGATATTTGGGCCTAGCTTTAATCAGGGCCCAACATATGGCAGGACAAGCCAAGCAAATGGCCAGTGCAGCAAAATGAAGGGCGACAAAGTTTATGGCGCCAGACGGTTAGAAGACAAATTATTAACATTCTCACGACCACACCTCGACCAAAAAGTGATTTGCATCACATCAAATACTATTAATATTGAAAAATTCCCCCACAACGCGAGTACTGGGGCGGTTTCGAGTTAAATGAAGCTCGAAAACGCCCAATTACTCGTGCGAAATTTTGAGTTAAGGAGCTTCGATTCTGACTCCGATAGGTCGAAAATTCCGATTGATTTTAAACCTCCGACTCCAACTTCGGCTCCGACACTTTTAAATCGGACCTTTGAATCGGAGGTACCTAGCCGCTCCTTCAAGATAATTTATACATAGGTAATAAAGGTATGATGGAAAAAACTCTCACAGATTCCCTATGATCGCAGGTTATGTCTTGCCCGAGCGATCTTTTCCGAGTCTAAAGTACACCTACTTTGTGTCCGTGTTTGTACCGCGGGAATGCAATGTTTAAACAAACAAACAACATTCAAACGTTTCTAAAAGATATACTCAGATATCTTTTTTTGTGTTTATATACTATTTCTAAACTTATTTCAATATTTTTTTTCACTCGCTTTAGAAGAATAATATATCATTGGTGAATTTAAAAATAGGTGTGTCAACCTGTCGCAAATTAAGCTCATCATATATTCATATATCCCTCTACGTAACAATTTCAGTTTTTTTTTTATATCAATTTTCCTGATTCTTTTTAATTTGTATTTAAACGCCATCTATTTTCAAAACTGCATAAGTTTATTTTTATACTTGATGATTTTATATTAAACTATCATGCATATTAAACGTAGGTAGCAAGGTATTTAACCTTAAATTATTTACGCGATCCAGACCCGTAATACATATATTTTCATAATGTGTACAAATCGCGAAAGTTTATTATCATTTGTAGGTAAGCAATTTTGGCACTCAGAAGAAATCGAATCACAGATGGCGCCACGTGTTTTATTTTGATGTAACGCGGACTTAATCTTTCATTTTTTTTAAGCAATTAACATTTATAAATTCTAGAAAATATCAAGTAATTACTGTTTATTTGTAATGTAATATTGTTTTTCATTTCTACATTTATAACATAATCACTATTCATGCAAAACAATGATAAAGGTGCCTATTGGAAGTGATTATTAATATGAAAATTTGTTAAACAAAGTAAACATGTTAAAGTCGAAAATAAAAGCTTGTATAAATAAGTATACATTTAGAAAAATACTTAAAAAAAAGAATAAAAATAATTTTAACACAACACAAAAAGAGACTCGCAATTAGGGAGTCGATCCTCCGACCTCGCTCGTTTAATACCGCTACTTGTGCCAATAGACCACCTCAGCTGATGCAAACACGGTTAAAATAGCTGATCTTAAGAAAGTTGAAAATGTTGTGTTTAGCTCCTAATAGTTTTAGCGTGAAGTTATTGTTTCCATGGGTTACAATTGTAAATAATGTCTTATTGTGGAAAAAATTGTGAAAAACCATAATGGTTC
Organism: Herminia tarsipennalis; assembly: GCA_945859575.2. Classification (NCBI taxonomy): domain Eukaryota; kingdom Metazoa; phylum Arthropoda; class Insecta; order Lepidoptera; family Erebidae; genus Herminia; species Herminia tarsipennalis. Next base: position 527,069 of record OX243857.2, read on the forward strand.
GACAACACATACGTTGCTGCTCACTCCCCATAGACGATAGCATAATGATTTATAGTGCAAGTAATGACCTATAATATTTACAATAAAACTGCAAATTTTCATGAAGATCCGTCAAGTAGTTATTGTTTTATAACGATAAATAGCTACAGACATTATCCGTCATTGCTTAGCTCCTATGGGAAATAGCGTGATAAATTATAGCCTATATGTTAATCCAGACTTATTAGAATACACATACAAAATTTCAACCGAATCTGTCCAATAGTTATTGCGTGATGCGTGTTCAAACAAACAGACAGACAGACAGACATTTCTAAAAATGTAGGAATGTGTTTAAATACTCTTTTCGAACATTTCCCAATATTTTTTTTTTTCTACAGACACGTGAAATTTTCAATTTTATTATATGTATAGATATAGATAGATAGCATGATTCAGTATTCACGCGCGATGGCTTATTATTAGCGTATTTCATGTATAACTTTGGTGTTTCTATACCGATTTCTATTAGTATTTTTTATGGAATAGTTAATTATGTTAACTTTTTTAATTAGGGATGACTGAGAGTGTTATAAACGTAAGAGTAGACAAATATAATCAGAAAGCTTCGAACTACTAAGCTATCGGGAGTTACACGTGATATTGTGAGTCAACCATAAAAGATAGACATATGCTGTCGTGAGATATTTTTTATATAATTTTAAGGAGAACATTTCCGTCATACATGATTTCTGTGTAGCTTTAACCATTACGGTTGCACACGCGACGAAAGCTTAAAAAATGGAGTAACTTCTCCCGTTTTCCTTCACTGCTCTGCTTCTATTGATTGTAGCGTGATGAAAAGTATACTATAACCTACTCAGGAGTATGAAAAATAATTGTACCAAGTTTCGTTAAAATCCGTCGAGTAGTTTTTGTTTCTATAACGGTTATACAGACAGACAGACAGACAGACAAAAATTTTACTGATTGCATTTTTGGCATCAGTATCGATCCCTAATCACCCCCTGATAGTTATTTTGGAAATATATTTCATGTACAGAATTGACCTCTCTACAGATTTATTATAAGTATAAGTATAGATAGATAGATAGATTAGCGGTTCTACTATGAACCTTATTAAGACTCCTAGTTTAAACGAGTAGGTCAGACAATGGACAAGCCCACAAGTGGTGTAACCGTAGTTCACCAAAATATTCAAGGCTTATTCAGCAAATGGAGGAACTCGAATTGTTTCTTAAAAATAACAGTACTGATATTTGTTGCATAACTAAACATTGATTGAAAGCATTTAATAACAGTTATTATTGTATGGTTAATGATTTTTTATGAGAAAGGGCTATACATGGTGGGTCTATGATATATATACATATGTAACAGTGTTAAATGAAAGGAACGCAAGTATATGGTACATTTGTCTGTCGAGCGTACTATACAGATATCATGTGTGGAGCTAGAGAGATATAACATACTCGTAGTTTGTGCATATTGACAACCACTGAGTGATTTTAATTTATTTGAATCTGTGAAGGAAGTTGTTGCTTAAAAGGATAAGTTACGGTAATAAGCATATAGTTGTATGTTATTTCAATGTTAATTTACTTTAGCAATCATCTTTGACTACCAGATTAGTTAATCTATTCAAATCGTTTAATTTACAGTACTTATTTAATGAACCAACAAGAATTACATCACATTCTGCTACAGTATGTAGTTATTTTAATGAGGTAATATTGAGTGTTTTAACATGTGATCACTGTGGGCAGAAAGTTACTTTTCCCTCACACACAGTGGCCAAAATAAATAAGATCACATGTAGGCCAATAAGTACAGTTCGTCTAGAAAAAATCAATTTTAAAGTTTCTACTAATAATAATAGTATAGATTTCAGCTACTCTGATCCAAACTATATTTACTCCTCATTGTTTAATTTATTAAATTCCGAACACAATAATAATAAAATCTTAGGACAACTCACACAACGTCATCTGATCCAATAAAACAAACTAAGCAGAGCTTGTACTATAGCAACCAGACAGCTGATATACATACTTATATATTTCTAAATACGATACATAATATTATAGACAAATTACACCCAGACTTAGGATAAACCATCATGTTCATCACACAAAGTTTTATCCTTGGTGAGGATCGAACCCACGACCTCCGGCTTAGCAGTCAGTGTCACTAACTACTAGAACAACAGACAGTCAAACAAACACGTTTTAAAAGAATTTTACACTTAACTTTGGTCATTGGACAACAACCGGCATTTACAAAAGTAGAGCTAAGTTGTACGAGTTATACGTACTCAGAAAGATTGAGAAACTAAAAAACTAACTTCTATGGCTAAAATATTTTATTTAAATCTTTTTAAAGATACCAGCCTGTTACGCGTCGGTGTTATAGACGGACCGTCGACACCATTTATCTACGCTTTGGTGTAAGAGGCGGACCGTTGACACCATTTATCGAAGCAGTGCAGTTGCGGACCGGCACGAGGCGTCGAGTCAGCGCTACGTGATTTCCACATCTCGCCACTTCGATTTCGCAACCGTCTTTCCATAGTTGTAGTTTTAGATTTTAATAAAGAACGATTCATTCTTGGTACATACATCGACCATTTATCACTAGTTTTAGATTTTAGTTTAATGTAATTTATAATTAAATTTATTTAAGATGTATAGACTTTCTCTGCAACCTCCGGCTCCAGTTAACGTAATTGGCGCAGTCGGTAGGATATTCGCGGGCCGGTTCGCGATAATTAGGAATATCTCAAATCGATATCCGCGTTCGCGAGTCACCCGGGTGGTTTCCAAGCACCTTCAACGAATATCCGGATCTTCGGAAGCTGAAGCCAGAGGCGTATCCAGACATCGATACTGCAGAGGGGCCAACTATACACTTATTGAACCCAGACGGAACATCCGACCAGAAGAAGTAAGATGAACACCAGTGGTCTGGCAGCAATATTTGCCACTCCGCTTGACAAATAGTTGCTGTTCTTCGGGGGGAGGTGTTACGCGTCGGTGTTATAGACGGACCGTCGACACCATTTATCTACGCTTTGGTGTAAGAGGCGGACCGTTGACACCATTTATCGAAGCAGTGCAGTTGCGGACCGGCACGAGGCGTCGAGTCAGCGCTACGTGATTTCCACATCTCGCCACTTCGATTTCGCAACCGTCTTTCCATAGTTGTAGTTTTAGATTTTAATAAAGAACGATTCATTCTTGGTACATACATCGACCATTTATCACTAGTTTTAGATTTTAGTTTAATGTAATTTATAATTAAATTTATTTAAGATGTATAGACTTTCTCTGCAACCTCCGGCTCCAGTTAACGTAATTAGCCTCTATACAAATTTTCATGTGTCTGAACCTATTTTCAAAACATTTTTTCCAGTCGCCGCAGATACCTCTTCCACGGCCTTCTCGAACGCTGCAAGCGCGTCTTCCGACGATGAAAACTTATTTTATGGAATAAAAAAAGTCATACGGTGCCAGATCAGAACTGTAAGAAGGGTGACCCCAGACTCTGACCGGTGTGGTGTCCAAGAAGTTCATTGTTTTGAGCGCTGAGTGAGCGGGCGCATTGTCACGGTGAAGCAGTACCCCGTGGAGCCCGATATTCGGCCGCTTGTTGCTCATTGTAGACAATACTTTTGGCGGGCATTTTGTGGTATACCATTCGGTGGTCAACGCTGCTTTGCAATTGAAACCAGATGGGGTATCTGGTGTCAAAGTGGAGAGACTAGTGATCAAAATTTTCCCTGCGTTTCTCATTCGCTTCGCTTTCGTAGGTGTAGGTTCGTTTTGAAACAGCCAAACTGTCGACTGACATTTTGTTTCTGGATCGTATTAATAAATCCAGGATTCGTCACCCGTAACAATGTCGTAATGAAAAATTGAAGCAGACGACATTACGACATTGTTACGAGTAACGAATTCTGGATTATATCACGGCACCACTCTACACGGGCCTGCTTCTGAGCTTCGATGAGGTTGTGCCGTTTAGAATTATTAACGCTTTTGCTGTGTATGCTCTTTGTATGTAATTCACCTATTTTCTTAAATTATTTTTTTTACTGCCAGCACACCTTCTTCCGCAACAGCCGTCGTAGGACGACCACTCCTTTGTTCATCTTCCAAAGTAAGGCGACCGAGCTTGAACTCGCCATGTCAATGGTAGATGCTTGCTTTTGAACGTCCTTCATCCATAAAAACCATTTAAAGTCGATCAAATTGCAATCAAATCATCGCACAAAAATGTTCTCGATGCAGATCCATTTTTAAATGAGACACGTTAATTTAATTTGGCTCTCGTAAATAGTAGATAGTATTTTTACTTTTAAATGACCTGGCCGAGAAAGGTATAAAACAATATTATTTTAGCCAAAACTTTATTCAGTATGTGAGAAACTATTCAAAAACTTTTAAAAAAGCTTGTGCATGTGCCAAAGCTTTACATATTAGTAGAAATATTAAAAAATCTGGTAATAAAATAAAAGCCACTTGGAATATTATTAATTCGAAAAGCGGTCGGGCAAAACCTCGGGATAAAAGCTTTGATTTATTAATTAACAATAATACTGTTATCTACTGATAATTTAGACCTAGCACAAACCTTAAATGATTTCGTTGATGACATACCACTAACCACTACTAGCTCCTTGAACTCATGCCCTGATAAAGCCGAATCACTCCGATATACATCCCAGTGACATAATTAAATTATTCAAGAAACTTAATTTAAAAAAAAACAGCTGATATGAAGTATTTCAGTCAAATTAATGCACTGTATAATTACTAGCATAGCGCCACAGCTATTTATATTTTTTAATCAATGTGTTGATACCGGTATGTTTTCTGGGTCCTTATTCACTTTCTTTATTTTCGTTTTCACGGCAAGCCCGCGCGATTTGGCGCATGCGCGGTGCGCTCAAAGATGTCAATTCTCAATTGCTCAATTCTAAAGGCAGTTCTCTAATTACCATTATGACTGAAGACTTTGACAGTTAAAGCGAAAACGACCCTGATCTGATGAAATGTAGTAAAGTATGGCAGTCGCCATAGTATATTCCTATACCAAATAATGAAACACCAGTACGTGTTTAGATTGCACTTCCTAATTGTCTATTTTATTATTTACTAGCTTTGCCCGCGACTTCGTTCGCGTGGAAGTTGGGTTTATATTAAGGTAGTTTATATTACAATTCAACTTCTGTGTAAAACATATTGTAAACATGCTCCACAATGCTCTGTGGCATCTATGGATATTTGGGCCTAGCTTTAATCAGGGCCCAACATATGATAGGGCAAGCCAAGCAAATGCCCAGTGCAGCAAAATGAAGGGCGATAAAGTTTATGGCGCCAGACGGTTAGAAGACAAATTATTAAAATTCCCACGACCACACCTCGACAAAAGAGTGATTTGCATCACATCAAATACTATTAATATTGAAAAATTCCCCCACCACGCGAGTACTGGGGCGGTTTCGAGTTAAATGAAGCTCGAAACCGCCCAATTACTCGTGCGAAATTTTGAGTTAAGGAGCTTCGATTCTGACTCCGATAGGTCGAAAATTCCGATTGATTTTAAACCTCCGACTCCAACTTCGGCTCCGACACTTTTAAATCGGACCTTTTAATCAGAGGTACCTAGCCGCTCCTTCAAGATAATTTATACATAGGTAATAAAGGTATGATGGAAAAAACTCTCACAGATTCCCTATGATCGCAGGTTATGTCCTGCCCGAGCGATCTTTTCCGAGTCTAAAGTACACCTACTTTGTGTCCGTGTTTGTACCGCGGGAATGCAATGTTTTAAAACTATTTTGCGGGGGCAAAATAGTTTTAAAACATTGCATTCCCGCGGTACTGTGATGCGTGTTTAAACAAACAAACAACATTCAAACGTTTCTAAAAGATATACTCAGATATCTTTTTTTGTGTTTAAATACTATTTCTAAACTTATTTCAATATTTTTTTTCACTCACTTTAGAAGATTAAAATATTATTTTATAATGTCTACATTGGTGAATTTAAAAATAGGTGTGTCAACCTGTCGCAAATTAAGATCATCATATATTCATATCCCTCTATGTAAGAATTTCAGTTTTTTTTTAAATCAATTTTCCTGATTCTTTTTAATTTGTATTTAAACGCCATCTATTTTCAAAACTGGATAAGTTTATTTTTATACTTGATGATTTTATATTAAACTATCATGCATATTAAACGTAGGTAAGCAATGTATTTAACCTTAAATTATTCACGCGATCAAGACCCGTAATACATATATTTTCATAATGTGTACAAATCGCGAAAGTTTATTAACATTTGTAGGTAAGCAATTTTGGCACTCAGAAGAAATCGAATCACAGATGGCGCCACGTGTTTTATTTTGATGTAACGCGGACTTAATCTTTTTTTAAGCAATTAACATTTATAAATTCTAGAAAATATCAAGTAATTACTGTTTATTTGTAATGTAATATTGTTTTTCATTTCTACATTTATAACATAATCACTATTCATGCAAAACAATGATAAAGGTGCCTATTGGAAGTGATTATTAATATGAAAATTTGTTAAACAAAGTAAACATGTTAAAGTCGAAAATAAAAGCTTGTATAAATAAGTATACCTACATTTAGAAAAATACTTTAAAAAAGAATAAAAATAATTTTAACACAACACAAAAAGAGACTCGCAATTAGGGAGTCGATCCTCCGACCTCGCTCGTTTAATACCGCTACTTATGCCAATAGGCCACCTCAGCTGATGCAAACACGGTTAAAATAGCTGATCTTAAGAAAATTGAAAATGTTGTGTTTAGCTCCTAATAGTTTTCATCATATCAACCCATATGATGGCGCACTGCTGGGCACGGGTCTCCCCAGTAGATCCTGGGGGTAATTGCCATAATCGCCACGCTTGGCGAGCGGGTTGGCGATCGCAGTAAGGCTTTAAGTACGCAGAGGACGCTGCTGCCCGTCCTCCGGAGTGAAATCCCTTAGTCGCCTTGATGACACCCACGGGAAGAGATGGGGTGGTACTATTCTTAAGCCGGCACCACACGGCAGTAATAGTTTTAGCGTGAAGTTATTGTTTTCATGGGTTACAATTGTAAATAATGTCTTATTGTGGAAAAAAATGTGAAAAACCATAATGGTTCGACAAAACATACGTTGCTGCTCACTCCCCATAGACGATAGCATAATGATTTATAGTGCAAGTAATGACCTATAGTATTTACAATAAAACTGCAAATTTTCATGAAGATCCGTCAAGTAGTTATTGTTTTATAACGATAAATAGCTACAGACATTGTCCGTCATTGCTTAACTCCTATGGGAAATAGCGTGATAAATTATAGCCTATATGTTAATCCAGACTTATTAGAATACACATACAAAATTTCAACCGAATCTGTCCAATAGTTATTGCGTGATGCGTGTTCAAACAAACAGACAGACAGACAGACATTTCTAAAAATGTAGGAATGTGTTTAAATACTCTTTTCGAACATTTCCCAATTTTTTTTTTCACTATGTTCGGCCATGTACAGACACGTGAAATTTACAATTTTATTATATGTATAGATATAGATAGATAGCATGATTCAGTATTCACACGCGATGGCTTATTATTAGCGTATTTCATGTATAACTTTGGTGTTTCTATACCGATTTCTATTAGTATTTTTTATGGAATAGTTAATTATGTTAACTTTTTTAATTAGGGATGACAGAGAGTGTTATAAACGTAAGAGTAGACAAATATAATCAGAAAGCTTCGAACTACTAAGCTATCGGGAGTTACACGTGATATTGTGAGTCAACCATAAAAGATAGACACATGCTGTTGTGGGATATTTTTTATATAATTTTAAGGAGAACATTTCTGTCATACATGATTTCTGTGTAGCTTTAACCATTACGGTTGCACACGCGACGAAAGCTTAAAAAATGGAGTAACTTCTCCCGTTTTCCTTCACTGCTCTGCTCCTATTGATTGTAGCGTGATGAAAAGTATACTATAACCCACTCAGGAGTATGAAAAATAATTGTACCAAGTTTCGTTAAAATCCGTCGAGTAGTTTTTGTTTCTATAACGGTTATACAGACAGACAGACAGACAGACAAAAATTTTACTGATTGCATTTTTGGCATCAGTATCGATCCCTAATCACCCCCTGATAGTTATTTTGGAAATATATTTCATGTACAGAATTGACCTCTCTACAGATTTATTATAAGTATAGATAAATTACGCAATCTACACGTACTGTTAAGAGGCGCTGAATAAACAAATCGCCCTCCTATTATAATATTACTTCCTATATTTTTACGTGTATAAAAACTTAGGTTTAAGATTTATTAAGCTAGTCAATTAAGTCAAGTCAATATAATCTACAACCCTTCATCTCGCTTCTCATTGACTCACAATAAATATAGCAATACGCTATAATTGGTGACCCCGACGTGATCTATTGCTAGCTAGTGCTGATATAATTCCGAGTCGATCGGTACCCAATTTGGTTTTCAGCAGCGAATCTAGCGAAACAATAGATTACCAGAATAGGCATAGGATCGGTCAATTTAGTGTAGTACGTTTTCGGCACATTTTTGTTGGCTTCCCACAAGCGGGTCTCACCAGCTAAAATTTCAAGAGGCCAGTATTACGCGGAATAACAAAAATTTACCATGGTCCCACCAGCTTCTCCTATCAAGGGCGACGCTAGCGCTGAGACAATAGCAGCGATATCCGTCTCAGAAAAATTACCACAGTTTTGGACCGACTCACCAAGACTATGGTTCGCCCAGTTCGAGGCAATTATGGCACCTCAAAAACAGGGGGAAGAGTACAAATATAACATGGTAATAGCAAAATTACCAAAAGAAGTCATACACCAGGTTAGTGATATACTGACAAGCCCTCCAGCGGAAAAACAATATACCACTATCAAGGACCGACTGATAAGCTGTTACGAAGAAAGCGAGCATCGACGATTTCACAAACTCCTCTCAGAAATGGACCTCGGAGATCAGAAACCGTCTCAATTGTTAAGACAAATGAAGGAAGCAGGCTGCGGCAAGATCAATGAAGATACAATTCGCCTACTGTGGTTTCGACAACTCCCAGCAGAAATTACGTCAATCATAGCAGTATCCGAAGAGTTAGGATTAGATAAATTATGCGACCTCGCCGATAAAATCCACGAAAACATGCGATATAATAGAAGTACGTCACGATCGGCGACCGCAGAAATTAATTTAATAACAAGCCTGACGTCACAGATTGCAGCTATGCGAATTGAAATTGATGAGTTGCAAAACGGTCGCTCACGCCGACCTTTGCAACGCGGCAGATTCCATTCACGTAACAATTCGCATACACGGTCAAGGTCTAAAAATAGAATGGCGAGTAATGGACTTTGTTTTTATCACAGACGTTTCAAACAAAAAGCGTATAAATGTACGCAACCATGTTCATGGAACAACAAAAACAACCAGCATTCGGAAAACTAGAACTAGCACAGAATGCGACGGGTCTCTGTGCAATTCACCCATCAAACCGCTATATAAAGTAATAAAATTATTAAAATCCGGATCAAATCCTATTACTTTTATTAGTAAAATTTTCGAAAAGGCCATACTTATGCAGTTCGAAGAAGCACACTTTAATTTTGAAAATCTACTGCATAACGATCAAAATGGTTTTACAAAGGTTCACTCTACTGTTGATGCAGGCACTGAGCTATTGAAATATATTTTTAGTGCCTGGGAAAATTTGCAGAATGCTATTGGTGTGTTCTGTGATCTTTCTAAAGCTTTTGATTGTCTAATGTGATAGGACAATTTTGCTGAAACTAATAAAGCACTTCTATTATCAAACTTCTACAACAATCAGGCAAAGTGGTGACATTATTCAAAACAGTAGCGTCAGTAGTTGCTCAAATCCATAATCAAATAAAAGGTAATAATACTCAAACACTAATACGCAATTAACACATATCGTATCTGATCATTAGTCACGTACAGACGTCAACAGCCGGATTATCTTGGATTCATTAAATTATAATGATTGATGACAATACACTCCTGTTTATATATACATTTGCAATTTACGTGTATGCCATCGGTGTGAGATATATATATATATATATATATATATATTTATATAATACTATACGCACACACATTAGGGTCTTACATATATACATATCAACCCATAAGATGGCCCACTGCTGGGCACGGGTCTCCCCAGTAGAACCTACTAGTATGGAGATCCTGGGGGTAATTGCCATAATCGCCACGCTTGGCGAGCGGGTTGGCGATCGCAGTAGGGCTTTAAGTACGCAGAGGACGCTGCTGCCCGTCCTCCGGGGTGAAATCCCTTAGTCGCCTTGACGACACCCACGGGTAGAGATGGGGTGGTACTATTCTTAAGCCGGCACCACACGGCGCTTAGGGTCTTAGTTGATAATATAAGTTGATTAGCTTATTAGTGTGTGTCAAAACAAAACAAATTAGGTAATTAATACTTATGCCATAAAATAAATAAATAGTTTATTTACGTTTTCTTACTTATCCTAATGACTGCTTTGTAAACTAGCCCAGTTTACAAAGCAGTCATTAGGATAATCGTTGTAGCATTTAAAGGTGTTATAACTTTTAGGGAGAGGAATGAGAGATGTTTGTTCCAATACAAATATAATAGATTGGAAGTGACAAGTTACACTTTAGAAAATAAATGAGACTCGATTGCTACATTAACAAATAGTTAAATCAGATGGGAATAAATATGATGATTGAATTTTTAATTTTGAACCGGGACCTCGTGCGAAGCTGCTACCGCTGGCGCAGGTGTGGTTGCCGTGCAGAGGGACCCTGGGAAGAAAAACAAAGGCTTAACATGTGTTTCACTACCTGTCGGTATGCTGTGGAGAAGATAAGTTAGGCTGAAGGTATGGCTCGGTATTGTACATAGTTAGTTAGTTTTATCTGGGCGAACATGAAAACCGCACTTAGCCTCCTGATTGGGGTATTGTGCGTGTATTGCACATGTGAGGTGGAGGTTTGAAATCCACATTTGGAAGGAATATCCAGCAACCCGGTATTAAATTTTGACATATAATTGTTGAGACGATGCGGATCGAGCAAACAAGGAAGTAAAAAAGTATCAAGTTTATTTAGTTTAGATTGTATCCAATTTGGAATTGATAATTTAGGTGTAATATATTTTTAAAAGCTGTCACAATGTGACATCCTTTTATGTAAAGAACAAATTAAAAAAAAAATCATGACAATGTTTAAGCCAATGTCTTCAAGAATAGGTGCTCCTGATTAAATTTCCTCGAATCAAAAATATAAAATTTTGCTATAAAATCTTTTATATGTCAAAGTTATATCAAAAAAAAGATTTAAAAAATTAGACATATTTCGGGACTTAATCGCGTGAATTATTTAAAGGTACGAACCTTTTATTTACCCGACGTTTCGATCGAATTGCACCGATCGTGGTCACGGGTCGACTGGTATAAAAATGATTGCCCGGGTCTTCTTTGGGAATAGCTAATACACAGGATATGCGTAGTTAAAGCAAGGGTATTGTTTTATTTAAATCTCTCCTCTGCTATTCGAATGTAGCCTACTTATAAGATAAGCCTTCTTTTCATCCGGGGGTTCAAAGTAGTACAAAACATTCAGCAAGACGTGATGAAACGAATGAGGTAATAATTCTCTCACTCGTAAAGATAACGTGTAATATACACCAGTACATTGGTACACTCGCTCTACAAGCACAGCACAATACATCTCGTCACACAGACAAGAACTGCGTTATCTTGTAACGAGGACACTATGCGCTGGTATCTAAGAAGTAGCATTCCGGTGCGACTGTGGCTAATACCTGCACAAATTCTACGTCATTCTTTATTCACCTAGTAGCGGCCCGCTCCAGCTTCGCACGTACTTTTAATCCACCATATTTACATATAATATGCATGTTTTAAATAAATATTAACCATCCGAAAGATATGATCTTAATAAAGTGAAAACTGCTTTAAAATCTGTTGCGTAGTTTAGAGCGTACAGACAGCAGGAACCGGCTTTGTTACACACACAGGTAAAGTAACTATTTTTTTATGTATAAGATGTAAATGATTTACGTTTTAAAATATTACAATCTAACATTGAAGCTAATAAGAAATTTTAAGTTGACTTAAACCGCTAAGGTACATAATCTAAGAAATTATCTATTGATTTTTCTTAGTGTCTGATAATTGATAACACTTTGTTCTTATGTTTTAAATGTAAGCACTGCCACTAATGACTCATGAAAATTATACTACAAATAATTGTAGTATTGTTAGCAACAATAATAAAAGTTAAAATAAAGTAATTAAAATATGTCAACTTCAAGAGGTACAAAGTAGCAGCATCCACTTGCAACAATGGTTAAATAAGCTTTGATTACATCACATTCATTTGATTACATCTTCAGCCAGAGCAGACCACTCTGTTTTACCTGCTACCAATTTTTTGTGCCCTACTTCTCAATCGTCCACAAAATCGCGCCATGGATTGTAATAAGGGTATAAAATAAGCAATAAACTTGTTAGACACGGGTCTTACAAGATAGCACTTATGTAAATGTCACCAGAATATGGTAGGGAATTGTACCATCACCTATGGTATGTTTTCATTACGTAGTTCTTTGTGGTTCTAAGATTTTGTTTATAGACACCAAAACAACGTTAGGCCATCGTAAACGAAATGATATGTTTCCGTATTAATAACTAGGTGGCGTTGGTGTTGAATTAAATCGCAAATGTGGATAAACTTTCGTGATTTGTAATGAGAATAAATATATTACGGGTCCTAAAATACCTTGTTTATTGCCCCACGTTTCGACCGTATTGCAACGGCCGTGGTCACAAGTAGACTGCAGTCTACCCGTGACCACGGCCGTTGCAATATCGTACGCATAGGATTTTGTATTCCTAAGGGTTACGTATTAAGCGGGAGTTGTTGGTTGACTGAAAATAACTAGGTATAATTTGGTCGACGAATTAATTTAAAGAATAATCAAGAACCAAAAATTTAAAGCTATGTGGCTTATAGATTGCGCTTATGATTACGAGGACACATGTTTCCTATGCCTCCACAATAGCAACGTTATACGGCCAATAATGTCGAGTTACCGGCATGTCTTTGACAATATTCTCTTAATTGTACTACTGTACATATCCTTCCCACACGACAAGACAAGGCAGATAGTAACACCGCAATTACCGGAATGCAATTAGAACAGTCGGTAACGTGCGACAAAGACAGAGCTACCACAATGCCTCACCGGGAAAGGTGTGAGCAAATCTGCCTCAAGGTGACTTCAGATATAGGCTTATAGCGACGTTTCTGAGAACTAACTAGGGCTGAATCACACGGTGCGTTGCGAATGTTGCGATGATGCTTTTCGCGAGTTTAAGCAGTTAATCTAACTTGGAACGGGTGGTAATTCAGTGTTCCCTTTGGAGACCATGGGTCCGCTTGGTAAAAACGGTCCATACCTTCTCTCTTGGGAAGGACGCTGTGTCTCAATAGTGGGAACATTATGAGGGGAAAGATCTACAATCAACCTAATCGGTCAATGTCATTTAAGTTTCATTTTTTTTTGTATTGTTGATCCATTGGGCTCCGTCTTTAAAATTACGATCTAGTCTTAAGACTAATAAGTAACTTAGTTATATCTCAATCTGCGAAGTTCAATATTTCACTGTAGTAATTTGTCCAGACACTCTGTTCTTGTGTTCTTTGTAAATAACACTTACTGCACTATATTACCCGAATTTCACTCAAGTATCAAGTTAATTCCTATGATGATCTTTTCTCTGAATGGCGAGATTTAACTACTGGCGTACCCCGAGGTGGTGTTCTCTCTCCTCTTCTCTTCTCCATTTTTATAAATGCTATTACAAAGGTCCTATCTTCAAAGTACCATCTCTATGCAGACGATCAGCAACTGTATCGTCACTTTAAAGCTGATGAAATTACTGCTGCTGTTACTACAATTAATAATGACCTTGAAGAAGTAAGTTTATGGGCTAAAAAATTTGGACTTGTAGTCAACCCATATAAGTCTCAAGCTATTATTATTGGTGGCAGAAATACGTTAAATTTGTTGGATCACCAGAATCTTCCTCAAGTGTTTTTTGATGGAGTTAATATCCCGTTTACAAAAAGTGTAAAAATCTTGGTGTCTTTATAGACTCAAATCTTTCATGGGATGTCCACATTACGGAAATAAGTAGAAAATTATTTTCCTCATTTCAATCTCTCAAACGTCTTCAGAAGTTCTTACCGTTCCAAACTAAAGTTACTCTTGCTCAATCTCTTCTACTTCCACACATAGGCTATGCCGATGTTTGTTTTCTGGATGCTAAGGAGGAACTCGTTGACAAACTCGAACGTCTGCAGAATTTGTGTATCCGCTTTATTTTCGGATTACGTAAATACGACCATGTCTCCGAATCTCGGAGAAACCTAAAGCGGCTACCGTTTCGGCAGCGTCGTAACTCACACATTCTTTCTCTTCTCTATACTATTCTTCACAATTCTAATTCTCCTTCCTATCTACGTGAACGCTTCAAATTTCTTGTTCCCAGGGGTAAACCCTGTCGTTCCGCCTCCTCTCTTCTATTGAGTACTCCCGCTCACAGCTCCAGCTGTTACGATAGCTCTTTCACCATAAAAGTGGTGAGGCTTTGGAATTCTCTTCCTTACCCTTTACGCGACAGCCTCTCTCTTAACGTTTTTAAAAAAAGGACAAAAGAATGTTTTCACTCTATCTAATGTATGTATTATAATATTTTATTTATGTAATATTAATATGTAAGTGTATGTATTATCTGGTATATATATATATATATATATATATATATATATATATATATATATATATATATATATATATATATATATATATATATACAGCCTTGGCCAAAAGTATAGAGCACCCCTATAAAAACTGAATATTTCAAAAAGTTTTGTAAATAATTAAATGAAACAACTTGTGTAAATTTAAAATGATCTTTATTTGTATAAAATCAATATTTTGTCGGTCCACCCTTTGCCGCTATCACAGCAGCTATTCTTCTTGGCATAGAGCCTACAAGATTTTTACACTGTTCTTCAGTTAAGGCATTCCATTCTTGGCGGAGGCGTCTTTTTTGTTCTTCTTTTGTGGATATTGTGTGACGGCGGACCTTACGTTTTAGGATTCCCCATAAATGTTCTATTGGATTAAGGTCCGGCGACTGTGCAGGCCATTCCAGGAGCTCTATGAAATTTTCACGAAACCATGACATCGTGCGTGCTGATTTATGGCATGGTGCGTTGTCTTGTTGAAATTTAACCCCATCCATATTTGTGTCTCCAAAAAGTATAGAAAACGAAGGCAACAAAGCTGATTCCAAAACATTCGTGTATTTTATAGAGTCCATTCGACCCTCACACACAAACATTTCGCCGACTCCTGTGTCAGTCATGCAGCCCCAGATCATCACGCTACCTCCGCCGTGTTTTACAGTCGGGACCACCCACTCTGGCTTAAATTCTTCGCCCACACGGCGACGCACGAAGGTAGCACCAGGGGTGCCAAAGACCTAACAAAAACAAAAAAAAATAGAGTTTTACAAATCATGAAAAGACAACATTATAATTTTTTAAATTTCAATAATACTCATTTATTCGTTTGGACATTTATATTATTTAACTTACCTCAAAGTTTGATTCGTCTGACCACACGATATTGGACCAGTCTTCTTCAGTATAATGTTGGTACTTTAAGGCCCATGCATAGCGAGCCTTTTTATTATTGTCAGAGAGCAATGGCTTCTTCCTGGCTTTACACCCTTTGAGGCCAGCTTCTTGAAGTCTTCGACGAGTAGTTCTGGCAGAAATTGTTTTATTGCTCGCCACTGAGAATTCAGCAGCGAGCTCAGAAGATTTATTTTTCCTGTTTTTCAAAGACTCTCTCACTAATTTTCGATCTTCACGGTCAGTTGTAACACGTTTACGTCCAGTTCTGGGCCTATCGCTGTGCGTACCGGTAGCGGCGAATCGCTCAAGGGTAAGTTGCACCGCTCGGCGCGAACACTTAACAGTTCTGGATATTTCAACTTGAGATTTCCCTTGTTCATGTAAAAGTTGAATTTTCACACGATTTTCAAGAGACAGTTCGGATGTTTTAGGCATTATGTATCGATGTTAATATAACTGAACACAAAATAATACAAGAAGTGCGCTAGATCACGGTATGTGTACACAACGACGCGAAATAGTGAACTGAAAAAAACATTGTAAATTACTAAACGGATAAGATGCTTCGCAACAGATGTTTTATTGGCCCTAACTAGGTACACTATTGTTTTAAACCCCTTTTTAGATGCCGCTTAATCCATATTTAAACAAAAGGTATTGTTTCCTACTGCAAATGTTACGCACGTGCAAAACATAAGGGGTGCTCCATATTTTTGGCCAAGGCTGTATATATTATACTAGCTGTCCCGCGCAGCTTCGTCTGCGTCAATTTACCCCTTTTTTAAAAAAAAAAAATCCTATGTTACTTCTAATACCTCCAAGAATATGTGTACAAAGTTTCATGATGATCGGTTAAGTAGTTTTCGCGTGAAAGCCTAACAAACGAAACTTACATTCACATTTATATATTAGTAGGGATGTATTTATTTAGGTATATTATATGATTTTGAAATAACATACGTTTATGTATGTAAGTATGTACTTACTGTTTATTTATACATATGGTTTATTTTCTATTTTTCTTTTTTTTCTCTTTTATTGTTACACTTCCGACTTCTTTTATATTGGTGTGTATTCCTACTCTAGTGCTCAAAGGTTTGCTGGCAGAAAACTCAATTTTGAGTTAAGCTCGCCGTTGTACATAATTACTTTTTTTTTGTACTTATTGATTGTATATTTTTTCTATGTGTACAATAAAGAATTTGAATTTGATTTTATGTCACTATAGTCTTGTGATTAATGCACAAGCACATGTGCCGTTTTTCTGCAGTATATGTGAATAATGCGTGGCGCCTTGAAACAGTATAAGGCACCTACTCGCGGCTTATACAACGGGTGCAAAATGTTTGTGGTCGGTCCTGCTTTAATGTGCCACCGCGTTCTCACATTACCCCGTTTCTTAATGATGGAAGCATGATGCGAATGTCCATCCGCAGGAAGCTTCATCTAGCTACGTTACTCTTTGGTGTAATATTAACTAAGAAACCTGACTATTTGTACAACAAATTAAGCTGATCCAGTGATCTCAACAAGCATAATATACGAGCTTTAACATACCTTCTCGTTACACCAAGACATCGTACTGCCTTTCGTGGGAGTTTTAAGCTTGCCGCTACTCGTTGTTCGAACAATCTTCCGCAGCCTGTACGTACACTGAAATGTGTTCATACTTTTAGCAAAAAATCAACAATTGCTAAACTTACAGAAACAACAGACCTAATAATACCTGAGATTATGCCGTTTATTCAACGAGCGCTCCTCGCTATCAATCCAATGATAAATCAAGTAAATTTTATACATTTTAATGCTCATCTGCAATTTGCATAGGTACCCACTATTTATTATGGTTTAGGCTTTTTCAGGGATTTTGCCTAATAAAATGGGTACTTGGTAAAAACTTTATGAAATTCAGTCGAAACCGAAAAACTTTAAGCTCTAACGTCAAACCTGTCAAACGTTTCCCGCGCGATTTGCCTGCGTTCAAAAATTAGTTAAATTACCCTTATTAACATGCATTTTTTTATTATTTCTTAAATTACATTTTATTTACTTTATTTAAAAATAGTCTTGCTTATATAAACTTTTTTTTTCTGTTTATGTTTATTTTATACTTTCTTATTACATATTGACGGTTAATGTTCGTGTCGTCACCTTGGTCTTAGCAGAATACCAGCGCAGCTCCTCATTAAGCGGAGTTGCAATCTAGCTGAGTTAGGACCATTTTTGTCTCTCTAAACTACTATTATTTGAATTTGTACTTACTGTATTTTTCTTCTTTTGAGGACAAAATAAATTTATTTCTTTCTTTGTTTCTTTTTTTCTTTCTTTCGTACCTATGAAGTTGCTATATATCTTAAAAAGCGGAAGGACAAACTCATTTATCAAAATTACTGAATTAAGAAACTGAAATTGAGTAGGTAGGTAGTTTTTATGAAGGGTTTTTTTCAAGATATCACCCCTAAAATGGCAGGCATAGTTGCAGGGTATGCATACTTAGCAAGATAAATACCATATAGGTGGTAGTATATCACCGCTCGTCGTGTCATCATTGCAACGCGTCGTGTGTACATAATTTATTTATTTATTTATTTAAAACTTTATGCACAAAGTTGTACAAAGGTGGACTTAATGCTAAAAGCATTCCCTGCCAGTCTACCTTAGGGTGATGTAGAAATGGAATGTGTAGGTGCAGTAACCTAATTGTAAAATAAGAACTTCCTTATTATTCTTACATAATACACAAATAAAAATAGCTAGATAGAGAATATAAAATAAATACTAAAATCCAATATAACTATACAATAGTATACATACTTACAAAAATACATACATACATATATACCTACATATCTAACAACCTGCCTATTCATTCTAGTGTACCTATCTTAAACTAATATCCGATATGACTGGCCTGGACAACATACCTACTATCAGATTCTGGAAACTTAATTGATACGTGAAGCAAAAATGTTGTAACCCTTTTTAGGGTTCCGTAGCCAAAATGGCAAAAACGCAACCCTTATAGTTTCGTCATGTCCATCCGTCTGTCTGTCTGTCTGTCTGTCCGTTCGTATATCACAGGCACTTCACTCAAAGACTACTCAATGAATATTGATGAAATTGTTGAAAAGGTTCTTGTAGTAGCCGCTACTTAGTTTAATAACTAAATAACAAAAATAAATATTTTTAGGGGGCCTACTCCATACATGTAGCAGAAGCTGAAAAATTGATTTTTCAGCAAAAATCAACGTGTGGCACATCATTCGACAGGTCTTTAAAAAACATTTTAAGGTTTTTACCAAACTTTTTTGATTTGAGAAAGTTGTATAAATTATGTGTCAAAGTTAAGGGAGGGCCCTTAACTTTTGAACCGTGTGACAAAAAATATGAAAAAAAAATCACAAAGGTAAGCGCATAAGAAATACATTAAACTAAAATTGTTTTGGACATCCTGTCGGTCGGATATCCCGTCACTGAGTTATTGCCAAAAAACCGCGTTTTTCAACAAAAGGGCATAACTGCCATGAACATACGCTCTTCTGCTGATGCAATTATTCAAGGCTGCGGAACCCTACACTGAGCATGGTCCGACATGCTCTTGCCTGGGTTTTTTTAGGAAAATTTCGCGGACGTCATCGTTCATCTCACCTCACTGATTTAGTGTCGTGTCATCGTATGTCATATTCGTTGTAACTAACATGTAACTTCGGTGTAGTTGACTAATCATTGTAATTCTTTCATCATTGAGATCAACAAAAACTGGGTAAAGGAATCTATCTTCTATTAAAACTCATGTAAAGATTTATTGAATACCAAACACCTATGCAATTCTTCGTTCATCCCGTAAAGAAACACTCTAGCGCACAAATCCTTGAGAAATGCAAGCTTTGTCTACGAAGATTCCGTGTAAATGGAAGCTTTGCATCAACTACACACTCCGTCTTGTGGAAAGTCGGGTAAAGCCGTTGTCGACAGGCAGGCGCGCACAAAGGGTAGTCTTGTGTGGATTTGTGTATCACTGTGTATGTGAGTGACTGATTCATTACTTTACGTAGAATACAAAACACTGAGAGTTCAGATGGTAAGCTTCATACGTATTTTGTTTGAACAAAAAAAATATAAAGTAAATAGCTTCAGTGCTTTGTGCTATTTTGTACAACATAAAATTTTAGAAAAACGGAGATTGTGCAAGATATGGCATCAATCCAGACATAAAAGTGACAAGACTGCACTTAACAAAGCTATTAAGGAGCTGAAGGACTTAATAGATAACGTAAATAATGCTACGCTGCAAAACAACCTGGAAAACCTTACTGCTACAAAATCAACAGGTCACTCACTTTGGAAGTTTACGAAGACACTAATCAGACCACAACAATACAAATGTCCAATTCGAAATACGTCTGGATGGGCTAGAACAGGTTCTGAGAAAGCCAATGCGTTTGCAAGGCACCTAGCCAATATCTTTACACCTAACAAAAGCAACAGTACTGATTTCGAAAATGAAGTCAAACGTATTCTGTACCAGGACCTGCAATTGTCCCTCCCGCCAAATCCAGTTACAGTTCGGGAATTGAAGAGGACTATTAGTAAACTTCAAAATAAAAAGGCCCCTGGATTTGATCTTATCACCAAAGAAATTATCATGCAACTCCCTAGAAAAGCACTGGTGTTCCTAGTGACTCTCTTCAATGGCGTGCTTCGGGTACAATATTTTCCCAGGCTATGGAAAGTATCCATAGTAACAATGATACACAAGCATGGAAAGCCCCCAGAAGAAGCCACATCATATAGACCCATAAGCCTTTTACCAGTGCTTTCAAAAATTTTTGAAAGAGTTCTCTTGAATAGAATATTGCCCATTCTCAATGAAAACCAAGTTATACCTTAACACCAATTCGGCTTCAGACAACAGCACTCCACCATAGAACAAGTGCACAGGGTATGCGAAAAGATAAGATCCTCTTTTGAAAATAAAGAATACTGCTCTGCCGTGTTTCTGGACATACAAGCAGCTTTTGATAAAGTGTGGCACAACGGCCTCCTGTCCAAGATAAAGACTTCTCTACCCCATAGCTATTATCTACTTGTGGAGTCCTACCTTGCAAACCGAATCTTTCAGGTGAGAGAAGAAGGAGAACTCTCCGAATTCCACAATATAATAGCAGGAGTTCCACAGGGATCAGTGCTGGGGCCTGTCCTATACACTATCTACACGGCCGACCTCCCAGAAACACAAGGAGTTACCACGGCCACATTTGCTGACGACACCGCACTACTTGCCAGCAGCGGGGACCCGAATACTGCATCCGCCACTCTGCAGAACAACCTAGACCAGGTGACTGAATGGCTGCAGAAATGGCGAATAAAGGGCCACTAAATCCGTACACATAACGTTCACACTCAGACGGGGAACTTGTGCACCCGTTAGAATGTGGTCACAAAGTGACTCTGTTAGATACCTCGGCATGCATCTGGACAAAAGATTGACCTGGAAAAAGCATATCAAGTCAAAGCGAGATGAGCTAAATATGCGGTACAGGAATATCTCTTGGCTGATGGCACGCAACTCCAAGCTATCTATAGATAATAAACTTCTAATCTACAAAATGATTCTGAAGCCAATATGGATGTATGGATTGCAACTGTGGGGCAGTGCATGCGACTCCAGCCTAAATACCATGCAAAGAATGCAAAATTGCATTATAAGAGCTATAGCCAATGTACCATGGTTTGTTACCAATACTGAGATCCATGAGGCGCTAAACATTAGAACTGTTAAGGAGGAAATAAAAATAACAGGCACTAATTACAGAATACGACTGGAAAAACACCCAAATGACCTGGCAACTCCCTTAATAAACACCAGCTACCCTAAACGACTGAAACGCCATGACATCCAAGGGCTTGGTGACAGATGGTGAAGAATGAGTTGCCTCCAGCTGAGGAGCATCTCATACATGACACAAATTGCATATAACTAATCTGCTTATAGTCAGCGACTGATTGTAGATATGCCAAAAAACAAAAAAAAAAAAAAAAAAAAAATTTGTACAACGAAATGGAGAGAGGAGTACCTATATTGTGCGCCTGATGGTAAGCGTCATGCTAGCCTATACCAATATCATTGCCACCTAAATCCTTATTTGGCCAAGATCTTAATGTCACCGCAATGAGGAGCGCAGCTCCTCATTTGAGTCTCATTTGCCCAGTAATAACACTTGTTACAGTGCCTTTTACCCCAAACATAGTGATCCGTTAACATTACTGTTTAACGGAAGAATAACTTCACGGTTGTGGTACCTATCAAGACGGCTACTGGCCTACCAACACTTAATAGTCATAGGCCTATGGTTTAGACCTACCACTCGGATGTGTAGGTAATGGTTGCAGGCCCTTTCTTGCTGACATAACTGTATACAAATGAATATTGTGATGTCTGAATTGTCTGGCCTGTAGCTCTAGTGGTTAGTGACCCTGACTGCTAAGCCACATGTCGTGGATTCACTCTCACACGGGACACCACTTTGTACGATGCATAAATTGTTGTTCCGAGTCTGGGTTTACGTACTTTGTGTCCGTGATTTGTATTTATGTAAAGCCCCCTGCGACACAGGACTTATACCTTAGTGAGGATATGGATTTTATTTAAAAAAATATTATCAAGTTCTTTTCTTTCTGTCTTTACTTTTTGCAGACTTGGCATTGAATGTATTACACATTATCCTTAATTTTGTGAGATGCTCATAAGAGCTACACTTTGCAACCTATGTGAATAAAGTATTTTGACTTTGATTCTTGAATGTATATATCAACATAGTTCACAGACGTGGAACCTTGGAGCACTGAAAAACTGACTTTTACTAGTGATAGGTCTAAGCCATAGTCTTGATGGGTACTACCGCAGTGTCAGTTATTCTTCCGTGAAATAGTAATACTTCGTTTCGATTGAAGGGCACAGCTACCGTAGTGTTAGTTGTTCTTCCGTGAAATAGCACAGAAAGGAGCATGGAGGGCATAGGAAATTAAGTAAACGAGTCATCGGAAATTTAGATGTTGTGAAAGTTTGTGAGGATGTATGGATGCATAGATGTTAATGAAGAAGAAGAAGAAAGAAGAAAAAACATTTATTGTAACAGATACAGACATGGTTCATACATTTAAGTAGGTAAAATATGGGTTTGGTTTTTGTGCACGTCGTATGCAACAATGAGGCTTCATCTCAGCATAAAGCTATGTTGTGACATGAGCCACAACACAGAGCTGTTTTTCCGATCATTAGAGACGTACAAAAAAAATAAGAGAAAGTAGATAGAATATAGGCATGATGAATGCATTTAAATCCCCGAAAAATGTTGCATCGAACGAAACGAAGCCGCGGGCAACAGCTAGTAGATTATAGTTAATATAGTTTGCCTTCTGTATTGTCGGTATTTTGCAAATTTGCCGACTGAATCTGCATTTGTACTCAGTAACCTTAGTATGTCTTGTTGTAATTACTAACTATTTTAGTTTCGACCAACAGAGGGGGTAAACATTTTCACAATTTAATTAGTGTGAATTTTCCCTTGTTTTCAAAATGACCTATGTCGCTTTTGCTTAACGAATTCATTCTTTCAAGTTCAAGTCGGCTCAACTATTTCATTGACTGTCTCGGTGGCGCTGTGGTTTTAAATACGTACGACTGCTGCGCAAGCAGTCGTAGGTTTGATTACGATATATTTAAAAATACTATTTCACAATAGAACAACATATGTAAATAAGTTAATAAAATAATAATAATATCTTAGGACAACTCACACAACATCATCTGATCCCAAACCACAGAATAAGTAATAGTACTCCAAACCAAGCAGAGCTTGTACTATGATAACTATACTACTATAACTGATAAACATGCTTCAATATTTCTAAATACATACATATTATAGGTATTGCACCCAGATACAGAATAAACCATTATGCTCATCACAATTTTTTCCTGGGTGGGGATCGAACCCACGACCTCCGGCTTAGCAGTTAGGGTCACTAACCACAAGACTTGATAAAGCCCTAAGTAGCCATTATCTAGTCCATATTAGTCTATAATTATTCCAAAATAAACAAAATAGTAAAATATATCAAGAGTTACTATAAACTTGATTCAATCAGAGATCTGTAGATCTCGCCGGAGTGACCCGTCACTCCCGATCACTCATCGAACCATTTAAGCTCAATTTACAATGACACACACTTGAAATAAATTCTTGAAATATTACAAAGCATATTGACCTTAATGTAAACAGCATAGAGTACATATTTTAGAAAGAGCTTGAGACCTCGCGCGTTGAGTCTCTTCGACCTTGCGTCAATTTATATTGAACCTTGCTAGTTGACTGTCGAAATCATTGAAGGCGAAAATGTTTTAAGTAACAAGTACATGTCGTCCCACACACAATGTAGGGTTCTGTAGCTATCCAGCACAACGATGCGGTATAAGATGTGGGGTTTCTGTATTTCTGTTTCTTACTACTAACAATTATATAAGTAATTTTTAATGTAATTTGTGTGAAAATGTTGTTACTTCTTACTTGGTTTGTTGTTACTCGTAAACTTTTAAAGACCTATCCAACGGCACTTAGGGGAAATACCAATAAAATGTTTTTTTTTTAATTTCCCGTAACTTCTATCCACCACTTTGTCGGCGTAACTAATACATACACTGACGGACTCATAAACTGCATCAAAGTTCAGGTTTACTCTAAAAGGATTTTTTTATAATAAGTATGCAAACTTTTTAGATTAAATTATATAAATATGGAAAGACTGGCTCTTAATCTTAAAAAAAAATTAAATTTAAAAATAGAACTGCGGTAAAACAAATGAATATAGCCGGGAAAAGAAAATTTACTCGTAGTATCAGATTTGCGTGTTATTTATAGCAAAGTTTTAAATTAATTCTCATTGATTTTTTTTGTTTGGTCAATTGAATTATTGTTACCAGCATAATTGTTGGGTTAGTTTTTTAACACATCGAGAGTTTTTGAACCATAATATGGATACTTCGTCCGAACAAGCGGCACAAATTGTAGCATTGGTGCGGGAGGGCTTGGATCAACGAACGATTGGTAGAAATTTAAATTTAAACCAGTCTACGGTTTGTAGAATATACAGAAGGTTTGTAGAGACAGGTTCTTACAGGAGGAGACGTGGTACAGGCAGAACTCGAGCAACCACAGGTCGTGATGACCGATTTATTGTTACAACTTCCCTGCGAAATCGTTTCCTCACGTCAGTTAACATCAAAACCGAGCTTAATGAAGTGCGTGGAAAAAACGTGTGTGCACGAACAATAAGAAGAAGGTTAAAGGAAGCGGCTATCACCCCTTTTAGACCAGCAAATGGTCCAAAGTTGTCTGCAGCTCACAGACAAGCTCGCTTAAGATTTGCGCGTCATCACCTGAATTGGACAGAAGAGCAGTGGGCCTCTGTATTGTTCACGGACGAGTGTAGGACATGTTTATATGGTGCAGATGGTCGCAGAAGAGTCTATCGTCAACGTGGGGAGCGATATGCTCAAAGTTGCATTGAGGAGCGTGTTCCTTTTGGAGGCGGTTCATGTATGGTCTGGGGTGGCATATCGATGAACGGGCGAACAGAACTTGTGTTCATAGACATGGTCCGTCAAAACGGTAATAGAGGGGGTTTGACAGCACATCGCTACATAACAGAGATATTAGAAGATCACGTGGTGCCTTACATGGGATTCATAGGCGAAAATTTTACTTTAATGCAGGATAATGCCCGGCCGCATGCAGCTGCACAAGTTCAACATTATTGCGAAGAGGTTGGGATACGTACAATGAATTGGCCAGCACGCAGCCCGGATCTTAATCCCATCGAGCATGTTTGGGACAATTTAAAAAGAGCTGTATATGCGAGAAACCCTTCGCCTATGACAGTGGCAGCACTAAGAACAGCACTTTCAGAAGAATGGGACAATATTCCGCAAGATCTTTTAAAAACCCTTATAAAATCTATGCGGAACCGATTAGAATCCGTAATAAGGGCACGTGGGGGTAATACACCTTATTAAAACACAAATAAACCCTTGCATAAAGTTTGTGTCTATTGTTAAAACCAATTTTTTAATTAAACAATTTTTCCTTAAACTTCTGTTTTTTCTTCAAAAAAGGTCTTAAGGTCCTTTCCAGTACATAAACTTAAACTTAAAGATATGATCCTACGCTGTTTTAAAGTTCACGAACCAATCTAGAGGTTTCAATTTAAATCTGTATAGAAAGTTTGCATACTTGGTTAAAATATTTATTTCAAAGTCGTCTATTACTTTGATGCAGTTTATAAGTCCGTCAGTGTATATCCATGCAAAATCACAGCTTTCTAGTACTAAACGTCTCAGCGCTAAAGCGGGGACCAAAGGAGATAATAAACAGTGGGCCAAAATTTAAGTTGAGATATGATCTATATTATAATAGTTAAAATTAACACAATTTACTAACCTTAATTTTATTAACCCCAGAGTAATTGAGCAGCAGCAGCAGCTCAGATTGTCAAAACTTACTGAATTTTTAGTGAGGAACTAATAAATCTGAATCTATTATTTGACGCTATTTTCATCTCGGTACATTCAGATCCAAGATTGTATGTAATCGTGTTTTTTTTTATGTGAGTCGCATGCATCGCCGACGTCGACAGATGAAATCAGCGGATTACATTTTTCTCTTTTTCGCTCATGATAATTAAGTAATGCCTTCCTACTTTTACGACTCATAATAGTGTGATATCGCAATATACAGGGTGTAACAAAAAGGTGTAGTCAAATTTCAACAGTGTATTATTTTATCAGTATTGCACCTACCATGGTGGCGTAGCTGGTTGCATGGTTATAGCATATTCTTTTTGTAAAAATTCATTAGTGAAAGGCATATGGCATAACAATTATACCTCCCCTGGTACGAAATTCGATTGGATTATTATGGTATTGAAACGTTTTAAATCTTTTTTTTAATAATAATTTTTTCACTCTTAAATAAACGAATAAAAAAATATAAATATTTTTTTAGGGTACTCCGATTTTGATAAAATTAGGTATGTGTATCATGGGCATTTACCAACCATTGAATATGACCACACCTTTCTGTTACACACACTGTATAGGTTATCTATGTGTGAATTAGTTTGCCGTTTTTAAAGATCGAATGTTGTGTATGTAACTTATCTACACCTTTTTACTTAAAATATCATTGATTCAAGGTTATAGGCACGGAACAGAAAAAAACAGAAAAATACATTTCCTTGTTAAATATGATGTAGTTAATAGATATCTTTGCTCACAAAGTGATGTTAGGTGACTTAATTTTCAAAAATATAGAATTTTTAGATTTGAAATCTCTGAAAAGTTTATAATTTTAAATAACGTTAAAAAATTTGGATAAACCCACGACGGATGTATGGACACTCCCTCGTAGTAAAGTAAGAAACCGATGTAAATCCATCGGCGGCTGCTGAACGCTGTAGGTACTGGAATGAGTTATAATATTGCGATTTAAGTGATTTCATTCAGTCAGTGCAAGGAATGGCAGAAGGCAATCCCTAATAGAAAAATGTGTGGCACTCGGGGACTGCCACGGTAAAGCTATTGCATAGCATTTTTTTATCAACTTATGCAATTAAAAAAAAAACAAAATTAAAAATTAGATTTTTTTATTTTAGTTTTATTTTAAATAAAATTCTTATTTTTCTTTTTTTCTCATTTTTTCCATTATATTTCAGAGCAGCTCGTCTCGATCCGTGCGAGCTTCGTACAGTCGTACCATATACATATACGTTAAGTGAACGCTCGGCCGAGCTACATGGTAGGCGGAGTGGGGGGTGTTAGGGTTTATTTTTAGTTCGGAATTTCTGGATTCGGTCGCCGCGCTTAAAACCCGCGATAAAAGCTATGCAATAGCGTAAAAATAATTTTAATTTACATAAAAAAAAATGTTATAACTTATATATATTCTCTCTCTCTGTCCTCATAGATTATATTTAAAACCTTAAACTTATCAAATTATACAAGGTTTGATCAAAGGCCACAATTTACATAACCAACAAATAACAACATAAATACACGATGTTAGTTGTCGACGTTGTGCCCCGAGGGTTGCGGACGTTACGCGGGTTGCGGAGGGGGCCGGGGGGGATTGTCAACCCTTCCGCGTCGATCATTGCTCCGTCGCCGTCGATAACTCGATTATCAGCGTCTTTATCGATGTGATAGAGGGAACATCGGCTTTTGTTGTTCTTCATAAAGTGTGGCCATCGAAACTGAGGGCAACTTGAAGAATAAACGTACCTAACAAATATGTTGTTATTTAACATCTGATGCCAAACAAGGTAGAGTGTCTAATGCAGACCTCAGACTTAGCAAACCCCTAGGACCCTGAGGGTCTAGGGGTAGGTCAGCCAAATGTCTTGTCTGCATCAGTGAGCGCAGCGTTAAAGTGCTATAAATAGATTGAGGTGGGATTGTCACTCGGGACAATGCTTTGTGTGATGCATAAATATTTGTTACGACTGTCGCTGTCGGTATTTTGGTTTGAACAGACCCCTGAATACTCTCAAATAAAAAGAACTTACCTAACCTAACTTGATACCATATTGCCTCTAGACACGTATTTATACCTACAAATTTCTGTTTAAAGTCATATACGACTATTGTAGGCTCGTGCCTTTCAGTAAAACACATAACAAAGTAACATAAGGTGGAAAATATAAAGCGTAAACCATAAAATCGCTAATTTAACGTCCACAAACCGTCCATTACAAAGTCAAAGTGATTTCTGGTGAAAATTAAAGATTTGCTAACGAGCGCCATCTCCCATTTACATTTTATAATAACACAATGTTACGTTCCTTTATTACGCGGAGAAGGAACGACGCGCCTAAGTGTTCTACAGGCAGACAGCAACAGACAATAGTCTAGTATTAGAGAGGTCACCGAGTCACTGTTTAGGATACACCCAAACATGCATAATTACAATAATAGTCAAATTAATTAATTCAGTAATTCACATTTGTAATTGTCTTTTAGCATTTTTTTACCAGGCTGCGCAAGAAGAAGGGTTATGTTTTTTGAGTCTATGTATATTTATTTGGCACGCTCTAGAGTCTAAATGATTTGATATCTTTGAGCTTGAGAGTCTTTAGCTAAGATGTTAGTCACTAAAATATTTCAGTTATTAATTTTAAGCAGTCAGGTTTTTTGTTTTGTAATAATTTAGCTTAATAATGGTTTAATTACTGACAATATTAATTTCGCTGAAAATGCATTTGATTGGTGAATTTAATAATCGCGTTTCAATTTTCATTTCCTTTTTAAATTAGGCAAAAAAATGCATTTTGCATTGGAATATCGGACTTGTCACAGCGGATCTCTTTTGGGGTCATAACTACACATTCCCTTACTTCACTTATTTACTTAACTCTTTTAGTACGGGTAGCCATAGTGCTTTTTCCTACGATATCACATTATATGCGACTGTGGACAGCCAAAATCAAGGACATTAGAGTGTCAACCATTTCCAATTATTATATGAGTTTGTTACTATTTTTTTCTATAAATCTTTTCATATCAAATTATAATACTTAAACTGACTGTGACGCCTTATTTATATAATCTTTTTTTTATTTTAGGTTTATTTAAATTAATACTTAATACTTAAAGTAAATCAAAACATTTTTTGTTTTGATTAGCAAAATATAAATAATTGTGTTAAGACATGAGCGTTGCTCACAATTTTGGGGGCCTGTCCACACACAGAGCATTTCTAACCTCCTTTTCTCCGTCCTGTGGTCAACAAATACCCACTTCAAATTACAGGGTAATACTAGGTAAGAGAAATTTCATCTCTCACGAGTCTTGTCTTTGCCTTGTTATTTCTAGAATACTGTTATGTTCATGACCTTTTATTATATTTTTAACATTACATTTTGTATATTTCGAATATTTCTGTTTGTGGGCTTAGTTCATCTAAAACTGCGTCACAGATTCTTTAATATTCTCTTTCTTTAAAAAGACTACGGACAAGCATTCAAACCCGCCACCTTTCGATTGCTTATCCGATATATTAACTACTAGGCTGCGGTAGCCTATTTAGTAGTTAGACATTTTCGTTTCAGTATTTCAAAGATGTTTTTCGGAATGTTCATATAATATACTAGCTGTGCCCCGCGGTGTTACCCGGGGTTTATTAGCCTATGTGTTAATTCAGGGTGTCAACTAACTCCATAATAAATTTTATTAAAATCGCACTAGCCGTTTAGACGTGAATAAGTAACAAACATACACACTCACATACTCACAAACTTTCGCCTTTATAATATTAGTGTGATGTGATTGTACGAAATGTGGGCGAGTTCTTAGTGATGATTTTTTCTTAATAAGCATGTACCTACCTAATCTCAATTTGGAAGTGATGAATTTGAATATTATAAACAATTTTGAACGTTCAAACTCATTAGATCATAATGGGTCATTTGATTTTCTTTTTTTAAAAAGACACGTATCTATATTGGAAAAGTAACATACTTAAAGAAATACCTAACCTTCTTTATTACATTTTATCATTTTTTTATTAAAGTAAAAACTACTCAGAATCAAGGACATCCCAGAAAGATGGCATTACACCACAGTACCGACAAGACAAACAAATTACATCGCATTAGCAAAATTGCGCAAAACTGCAAAACTCAGCGACATTACCGTTTGAACCATTATAATGAGAACAAAACAAATCCTTTTTATTTCTTTAACGGAATTATCTCTCGCTTATACAAATAGGATGTAATCTAAAACAAATCCGAGGAAGCGAGCGATCGCTGAACCAGTTTATGGATTTATTGCAAAACCTTTATAGAAAAAGAAGGGTTTTTTTAAGTTTGACTAGTAATGGCAATCTGAGATCGATTAAACAAAAAAACGCTTCTAATACCAATGCCTTTAATGCTTAAATAATAAACTAGCTGTCCCGCGCAACTTCGTCTGCGATAATTTTCTCCGTTTTTACAACATTTCTCATTGCTGCTCCGCTGCTATTACGATAAATGGGCTATCCAACAGTGAAAGAATTTTTCAATTCGGACAAGTAGTTCCTGAGATTACAACAAACAAACAAACAAAGTCAGCTTTATAATATTAGTATAGATAATATATATTTAAACAAATCGTACATCAATAATCATATCAGCGGGTCCTCACTGACTCATAGACCTCCTCTAGCTTTTTCCCTTGTGTTCTATATCTGGTTATCCTGAGCCAGAGTGTTCCAGCTGCCGTTACAATGTTATCAGATTATCTTTACGCAAACTTATACAACTACAACAACTTTACAATAGCAAAAATGCACTTCTTCAAGAAACCATATCAACCTTTATAAAAATCGGCTCAATATTTTCTGGAATGGCGCGTACAAACAAATAAATGTTATTATACCTATTGCTACAGATAGTAATGTATTAAAGTAATATGGCTGCGTTCCGACCCTCAGAATGCTGTTAGAATTACCGAAGTTAAGTAAATGGTCGTACACTCGATCAGATTTGTCGGATCACTCGGACAGTTCGCGGGTGAGGTGCAAAGATAACCGCATTCATCTAAGTAATGACTGCCACTACTATTTGTTTTTTAAAGACAATTTCCGCATTAATGTTTATATCAACAATGTAACACAAATTGATATCTCGTGTGAGATCGAAACCAGGACCCTATGCGCAGCCGTATGTACTCTCACAGCGCCACCTAGGCAATCAAATACTCAAATGCAACTCGATTTTATTAACATCACTTAGTCTTATGTTGTCACACTTTATGAAACATCTTAAAGTGATGTGTTATTTGAGGATTGGGTAAAGCAGAAAAAAAGACTTGAAGCTACCTATATACAAAAACTAGCCGACCCACGCAACTTCGTCTGCGTAAATTTTCCTCGTTTTTGCAACATTTTTTGTTGCTACTCCGCTTCTATTGGTCGTAGCGTGATGTTAGATAGCTTATAGCCTTCCTAGATAAATTGGCTATCCAACAATAAAATAATATTTAATTCGGACCAGTAGTTTTAAATAAACAAATAATTTCTTCAGCTTAATAATGTTAGTATGGATAATACATGAAGCCAATGACAAGGAAAAGAAGTAGTTTAAGTTATCGCTATAGTCGGAAGTCGGATAGGAGAACTGCTACAAAACCCTCCAGATTAGTACAATCTAATGTAAACCTACTGGTAGTAGGGGCAACCTGAATTATCGCGGCGACCCGAGTGTACAAGAAAGATACATTAGATTAATTACAATGTTTGAAATCGTAAAAAAATCTATTCTTTATCAAGAGTTGCAATTTCTAATGTCTGTATGTTGGCATGTTTGTACGCGCTTTACGCAAAAACTACTGCGTAGATTAAATAGAAATACTGCGATCACACATCTCATATGTCCAGATCAAAAACTTAGGCTATAAAATATGACGCTATTAACAGCGGATTAAGCAAAAAAAATAAATTATAAAAATAAAAAAACCCGCCTGCACAAAAAAGATGGAAACAAGATAAGTCAGATCATGCAGTCGGAGGCATTAATGAATATCGATGAACTTAGTAAAGTGCCTCCGACTGCATGATCTGACTGATCTTGTTTCCATCTTTTTTGTGCAGGCGGGTTTTTTTATTTTTATAATTTATTTTTTTATTGAATACTTTTTAGTAGTGGTAGGATGTAACCAATGTAACAACTTACTTTTATCACAACTATTGTCAAGTATTAAAAATTAAAAAAAAAGAATGGTTGCTAACTAACTTTTTTAGTATAACAGTCATAATCATGTTATACCTTTTTGAAATGCTTAAGATGAGCTCTTTAATTTGATACCCATGTTGCAGTATTCAAAACAACTTTTTTTTTCACACCTCTTTATTTTGACATCTCACAGCCGCCATGTTTGTTTTTTTCAAACGTCACATATCTAAGAACACTTGGGCGATCAAGACGAATCCAACGACGTGTGAATTGTATAAATCCGTTCAGTGTATTTTTTTTTTTTTTTTTTTTTTTGTTTTAATCAGATTCCTCCAACATGATCGGAGCCTGTGTTTGCCTTTTTCGATTTTTATAGAGGTTGGGATTTTGTTTTTTTTATTTAGGTCGGGACTGACCATATTAACTTCTTATTGTATTTAGCTATCTTTACATTTTTATCTATATTTAGCTGTTTATATAATTTACCTATACATGTTTACTTTACTTTTTCTATCTATGTTTACCTGTCTTCTTATTTTACATACTTTAATTTTCTTTCTTTTATCTTACAATTTGTATGAATTCTTAATATATACTTTAACATATACAGATTCATACCTTTCCTTATTCTATTTTTATTGTTTCCTGTATTTAAGTCTTTTAAAATATTTTTTGTGTCTTTTTGGTGGAACAGAACTGAATCTATGGTTTCCGGGTTATGCTTTTTGTGCATTAACGATGACTTAACTGTACTGTGCGCTTTTTTCAGGTAATGCGTCTTTGCTGCGTTGTCCGTGAATGGAAGCCTGTCATACTTATTATGATGTGGTTCATTCACGGTTTTGCAGTCTATCGCTATGTTTTCGTACCTGAAAAAATGCTCTGGGACAACGTTAGCAGTATGATATCGAGGCCCTTGCTATGCTGTCCCATTTCCTGCGCACTGGGCACTCCCTGCTAAACGCGTTGTGCGTGCTAGTTTCCAGTTTTGACTTCTTACAGTTAATGCACTCGGGTGGCTCTCCAGCTGCAACGCCCGGGCATGCCATGCGGAGGTGCGGTCCGCTGCAGTGACTGCAAAGATCCTCAGGATCTTTGCAAAACCTACGGCCATGTCCATATGCCAAGCACCTGGAGCATTGGACGAGCGGGGACTGGTCTTCTACGTATACGTGCTGGAGGTCCACTCGTAGTTTCCCTGCCTGTGTTGCTCGTATCCATATTGTGGGGGAAACTTCCAGGACTATATGACCAGCATGTGGATTCCTGGTTCTCTTTCTGAACTTGACCTTAATCCTGTCCTTCTCGTTGTCGAGGCCATGGAAAACCGTTCAGTGTATTGTGAGATATCAGGTAATAAAGAATATTACATACATACATACAAGATACGCGCGAAAAACATAACCCTTCTTTACAGTCGGGTAAAAATGGATAACGTATTCTGGGAAAGGATAATAAAATATCCTACGATATTTGGTTGCACAAGATTGAGTTTTTAAACACGACTTCTTTTACTTATTTTCATTATTTTGACACAATGTGAAACTGTTGTGGACGCACACTTTCGGACGAAGATCAATGGCGTTCGGAATTTTGGAGTCAGTCTCTCACAAACCCTTAAATGGTTAATCCTACAGATTTTGGTGACTATTAGTGATTAATGCCGTGTTAAAGAGCCGCGCGCGCTGATTGGTCTTCGCTATCCGCGCGCGGCGAATTGAATAGCTGCAAATTCATCCGGGGTTGCCTTTGTAACTCTTATAGAATTTTATAAGCTACGGGTTTTAATCGTGTTAATATTTTATTTTAAGGCTAAATACCTTTGTATATTGCCCGACGTTTCGACGTGGTGTACAAATCGCGAAAGTTTACGAACATATTTTGTAACTCTTGTTACAAAGACAACCCCGGATGAATCTGCAGCTATTACAGATGAAAAAACCACATGGTATTTCCCATCCCTGGCAATCTTTTACCCCGTTTAATTCACAAAATTCTCATACAGTCCACTTTCGATAAATTGAAACAAAGTGACACCAATATTATTTAAGATAATAACCGACGTCCGCGTCTGCGGAGCTGTAGGCAATAGTTAGTTTAGAAAATAAACTCAACGACTGACTCATAATTTCATTCATCAGATTTTATAAAAGGTACCTAGCCCATGTTTCCCACAATACATAGTTCTAAGAATCAGGATGCATATATTTGAGTTGACAATATCCCCGATCTATTTTCCTCGCGATAACAAAGGGGTACGAAATTCTAGGGTTTGCAAACGCATCGTTTTCCAATGACAATAGAAGGGACTATGTGATAAGGGGTGATCCCGTGTCTTATCATTTCAGGCCCCGTAATCGAACTCATTGAGATTTTGTAAGCTTCGTGTTCCTTTTTATTTTTTCTTTTTAACACTTGCTTGCACCTATACTGTCGTTTGTCTTTACTAAGGTGGCATTAGGTTGAAATAATAGAAATTGAATAGGCATCTTCCTTACCGCCTAATTATAGCTCTTCTGACGTTTTAGACATTTGAACGTCTACCTGAGTGGGATGTCTAAACGAGGGCAAGATTTAAGGCTCCAGTGGATCCGACACCTAAAAAGGTCCGCATTAAAAACTCAAAGTGAAAACTCTCTTCTGACGCATTTCAGCAACTAGTGCTCAATCTGACTTTGGATTGGTAATTTTTGTTAGGACGAAATAATTTATGAGTAGCTTCTGTTATGTTAATACGGAAGTTGATATCTCTTTTTTGTAATTTCGAACATTTTCAAATTTGGAGGAAAGGCAAATTCGATAACTCCGGTCGTGGTTCAGTGGTGAAGCGGAATCCTATGTTCGCAGGTTCGAGTCCGAAGTCCGAGTCGATTTTTTCCTTCATACATTTAGATGATTTTTTTTGTTGAGACGAAGTCTTTACAATCGATTTTGGCCACCATAAAATATGTTATCAATAGTTTTGTAACTATATTGGCTGTAACAATCAAATGTAAACCAATAAAACAAATTGAAATTGAGTGAAACATCAAGCAAGCATCAATAAAAATGTATTGAGACGTTGTTCACAACTAAATATTATACAGAAAAAATGAAAACAGTTATCTTTATATTTGTTATCTGCATCATTAATACAGTAAAAGGTTCAAATGTGGAGGTCGATAACAAAACAAAAGTGATTCAGGATTTAGAAAAAAAGAAAGCTGACATGTTTAAAAGGATTAACATCGCTATTAATGAATCAATTAATTATTTAAAAGACAGCAATGATTCAGACGCTAAAGACGGTGTGATGTATATGAAAGATTTGAGAAAGCAGTTTGAAGAATTATATGTCGCCACTCAAAACGATACAAACCTTACTTATCCAAATACGAATAATACAAATAATTTTAATCTAACATCTGAATTAAGAAATAGTACCAATATTAATGGTAGTACAAATTTGAATGCAAGGCGACTTTTAAGAGATCTATATAACGACGATGAAAGTATCAAAATAAAAAATGCTATAT
The DNA here is from genome assembly GCA_945859575.2 of Herminia tarsipennalis. NCBI lineage: Eukaryota > Metazoa > Arthropoda > Insecta > Lepidoptera > Erebidae > Herminia > Herminia tarsipennalis. The sequence continues at coordinate 563,190 of OX243857.2, forward strand.
TCCACTATTCCAATGTCGGTGATTCAATAAGGAAAGCAGAAGCATTAATTGAGAAAAAGAAACAGAAAAAATTAAACAGTTACAAAAATACTGAAGCGAAACTATCCTTATGGTTGGCTCAGAGGGAGAGGGAAAGACAGATAATTAAGAGGTACCAAGAAGCAACGTCTAACCTCCCGGTACATACAGAGAAATGTCCCAACTTTGGCCTCTTCAAGCCGAAGAAGAAGAGCTTAGGAGAAGAGACATGGCCGTGTTGTAGAAAATGTTGCAAGGGGTCGTACCTTGGCTGTCTGTAGAAACAATATTGTAATTCTTGGTTTGAAATAAATTGCATTATACTGAAATTATTGTTTTAACATATTTTGTAAATAAAACTAATACTATTAGATTTAGAGAAGAAGAGATTTGGTACTAAGATGGTTTGAGTCCCGGGGAAGGACTTATCGCTATAATCGGATACTTTTCATCGCTTTAATTTTGACATCCAACGCAGGCGGAGTTACGGGTGAAAATTAATTTATTATATCTGATTTATAAATTATTACAAAACAAAAATCCGACTGCTTTATATTTTATTTATTTATTTTTTATTTATTTATTTATCAATAACAATAAAACAATTGTGTTTGACATTAAATTCTTAACTACTACTCTAATCGCTAGTTAATTGCTAAAGTGGCTATAAACTAATGATTGAAATTGAAATTGTATTTAAATAAATATAGAGATCATTAAGTTAAAACAAGTAAGACATCTCACAAATAATAAGATGACACACATATCATCACATGTAAGTAATTATAAAATTATACAAGTCAAAAGGTATTTATAAAAAACATTAATCATGACAATTTAATATATAAATTAGATAGGGGGCAAACGAACAAGCGGCTCACCTGGGTCCTTTTTCACGTTCTATTTTTTTAGTTTTCGCGGCAAGCCCGCGCGAACTGTCTAAATCTTGGTAAATAGAGAGCTGCGCTTAGAAATGCAACATCGCGCATGCGCGGGGGAAATCTTTAGCGCACCGCGCTTGCGCCAGCTCGTGCGAACTTGTCGCGAAACAGCTGGCTATGCTATGCGAGGTGGTTGTTGGATGTTGATAGGAGAAAATTGCGTTTAAAACGCACTGTGGTGCATTGCCAAGTGTCGAGATGGTGAGGGTGATACTTGGGTATTTGTCGCATTGTACGGTGCCGAAACTCAGCTGGTGGTGGAGGTAGTAGTATAGAAAGCTCTATAAAAACGCAAATGCCAATGTATCTAGCCTATTGGAGAGACTTTGGTCGCCGACGATTTTTTTGTTTTGACTGGCAACACTAGCTCTGTAAACTCAACCCGTGTAATTATAAATTATAAATAATAAAACTATTCGTTTTTAAAGTGTATAGTGTAGTTAAAACTGATGACGATATCGAACTATCTAAGTGACATTATTAGTGGTTAATAATAATAAGTGCATAAAAAGTTATAAAACAATAATACAAAACAGTGACTGCACCAAATATCAACGTCAATAAACACTAAGTACTACATTTGGATTCTATAATAGTGGTAAGGATAATAACTAACTACAATATAATATTCAGTTAAGTTTAAACAGTGATATAAAGTGAATTAAGTAAAAAATGAATTTTTAAAAACCGTAACGGAAAAAAAGTTAAATCTTGAAGTGAACTTTGTATAGCAACTAACGCCTCAAGTGGAGAGCAGCCCAACGAAATGTGACATTATTTCAGAGTTGCTACTACAATTAAATAACTTTTTGCTTAGTACAACGCCATCTAGTACTAAGTAGCGAAACAAATCTGTCATTTTTGACATGATTGACAGATGAATGATACTTGACAGTGTTGTCAGTACAAAGAAAATAATTTCCCAAGATCGGGCGCGTTCCAGCACTCTGACTTTTAAAGATAAACTAGCTTTCGCCCGCGGTTGTATGTCGGTTATCGCGATAAAAACTATCCTATGTCCTTCCCCGGGGCTCAAACTATCTCCATACCAAATTTCATCTAAATCGGTTTAGCTGTTTGAGCGTGAAAGCGTAACAGACAGACAGACAGAGTTACTTTCACATTTATAATATTAGTATGGATGGATTTAGCATCAAATCGTGTGCAAGTGCAAGCCAAGTACTAAATATTTGAATTAGTGTATACTGTCACTACATTTGTAAGTAGTAGTAATACCAGACACATTATATAGAGGGCGTTTATATCAACATGGAAGATTTCAATAATGTTACTCTAAGAAAACCGCTTCCGATGTCAACATCACTAAAAGATTTGAATTTAAGCAGCAATTCCTTAGATTCACCATTTGTTGAAAAGCGGCTAGGGAAGAGTTTTGATCTTTCTGGTCGTGCTTTATCATTATGTAGAGAAGAGATGACCGCCGAAATAAACTTTCTAAAAAGTAATTTACAAAGCACACAAAACGAGCTTGATAATGTTATTCTTGAAAATGCAGATTCAAAAAAACAAATATCACACCTTTATCAAGAAATAAATGTGCTAAAGGAAATTTGCAGGAGTCCAGTTACAACACGTCGGAAAAAACTATCTTCAACGAAAGAAAAAAGTGTCAAACGTCGTCTAACTGATACAATGAGAGATAGTCCAGTCAAGATAAAACCTACGTTGACTTGTAACTCTCCAAACAATCTCGAAACTCAGTCAACAATTAAAGAAAGTAGTCCTCAAAGTATAAGTATGGATCAAAAGACGAAACCGGTTACAAAAAATCCACAATATACGAAAGACTATACAAATTTGAATCAACATCAGAAGACATAAAAGACAACATATCAGCGAAACTAGATAGACGCCTATTTATATTTGGCGGCTCTCAATGTGTAAACATGTCGAAGCAGATCATCAAATCAAGGATGTTTTCAACTTATTTTAAGTATAAGGTTATATCTTTTATCAAACTGAACGCTTCAACTGAAGAAATATTGGCTAGCTCTAAATTGTTTGATATTTGCCAAGATGATCGCATTATAATATCTGTAGGACAACATGACAGTAATCCGTTTAAAATTATGACTAAACTATCTATGTTCCTAAAAACTGTCAAATGTCCAGTTTTCATTTTAAAAACGACCACAAATAGATATTTAAATGAATTTAAAGTAAATGATATGTTAACCATGATAAGTATGCAGTATTTGAAATGTGTATTTGTTGATTTTATTTCTAGTTATAATTACTATTATAATGTGTACAACATGTGTAAACAAATTAACTGTGCATTAGACCAACTAGATTATGATTTAAAATATTTGACGTATAAAACTATATATAAAAAGACTGAGCACATCAACAACTCCTTTAAGTTTTCACAAGAATGTCGAAAAATAAGTGTGTGTGACACACAAAATAGGGTTCATGCTGAAACTCAAACAGAAAATCTTAACACAAATCTATCGCCTGAATCAATTTTTCGGAAATAAATATTTAAGGATACTTCATCAAAACATAGCTGGCTTATTTAGTAAACGAGATTTAATTGAAATACATTTATATGAATTATATACAAAAAGCGAAGAACCTGATATTATATGCTTGTCAGAAACTTTCGTGGAAAAGGGTTGTGAATATTTAATTAAACTTTCTGGCTATAAACTAGCAGCATCATATTGTAGGAAAAAACAACAGAAACGTGGAGGCATCTGTATACTGGTGAAAAATGAATTATCTGTCAGGGAAATATCTTTTTTAAAAGATTATACTGAGGATAACGACTTTGAATTGTGCGGGGTAGAAGTGTTGGCTGAAAATATTTTTGTAATTGTTATTTACAGAACACCTAGCTCAAATTTTGATAGATTTGCTACAAACCTGTGTAAATTATTGTATCTTTTCCGATTAAAATATAACTGGAAACTTGTTATAACAGGTGACCTAAACGTAAACATCTTGCAAACTAACAGAACGACATCAGAATTTCAAGATATTATTAAAAACTTTAATTTGACTTTCCACATTAATGAAGCAACACGTCAAAATACTTGTATAGATCACCTGATAAGTAATATCCGAACAGCAAAAGGCAAACTACTGCATTTAGATCTATCTGATCACAATACAGCACAAATGTTATACATTCCTGTTAATCAAAAAGAGAATCCTATGGAATATTTTATATACCGACGAGACTACTGTGCCGAGAATATATATAAGTTTAAAAATTGTTTACAAAGTCTCTCGTTCTCAGAAGTATACTGTGAAAGAAATATAGATTTGGCATATAATAACTTTCAGAATTTAGTTACTTTGTTTTATGATCTATGTTTTCCAATGATAAAAATAAAAAATTCAACAAAGGCACGCCGATTAAAATGGTTGACGAAAGGCTTGCGTACCAGTTGTAAACAAAAAAGGTTATTACGGTATACATTTTATAAAAGTAAAACTAATGCAAATAAAAATAAATTTAAAACCTACAATAGACTACTGAAACAGTGTATTACTCAATCTATTAAGAACAACACAAAGAAAATCATGAAAACGTCTAAAAATGTTTGTAAATCATCATGGGATCTCATAAATGATGAGTGTGTACCTAACAGTAAATTACATTTAATAACTAACATTCGTCAACAAAATCGTGACTTTACCTGTAATCCGCAAGATATTGCTGAAGAGTTCAATAAGTATTGGATAGAGCTTACAAATAAACAAAATGTGAATTTAAATAATACTTACAAGAAAATTGCATGTCATAGTATTTTCTTGAGGCCATACAGCTATAATGAAGTTAACAAAATAATTTTATCTCTTAAAAATACAAATGCCGTAGGTGCTGATAGTTTGTCCACAAGGATACTAAAAACAACTTCATCTCATCTGACCCCTGTGTTAACACACTTAATTAACATGTCATTTATAGAGGGATCTTTCCCGAAATCATTAAAGAATGTTATTGTAAAACCATTGCACAAGAATAATGATCCTGTAGAAATAGAAAATTATAGACCTATTGCTTTAACATCAGTCAACTCAAAAGTTTTTGAAATAGCAATGCATAAACGACTTACTGCCTTCATCGACAAACATAAAATACTTAAAGATGAACAATGCGGTTTTCAAAAGGGTAAGTCTACATCTTTAGCTTGTTTCAATTTAGTAAAAAATATATTGACGACATTGACAGTAGAAAATTAGTAACAGCCATCTTCTATGACATGTCCAGAGCTTTTGATTTTGTCTCGCATCGACTTCTCCTAGATAAAATTGAAAACTATGGGATTAGAGGCCCGGCACTTAATTGGATCAAAACATACCTAAGTGACCGAAAACAATGTGTTGAAATTTTGAACATAAATAAAAGTAAGGAGTTAGTGTGTAATAGATCTGGCTATAGGCAAAATTCTTGTGGTGTACCTCAGGGAAGTGTCCTAGGACCGCTATTATTTATATTGTATATAAACGACCTACCTGATATTACTCAAAACTCTTGTACGTTATTTGCTGATGACCTATCAGTAATAATTACTTCTAAATATGATATTCCTAATTACACTATTGACATTAACAATACTATTCAATCAATAATCAGCTGGCTCGATATGAATAATTTATAAGTAAATATGACAAAAACAAAATATATACAATTTTGTACGGATCATCAAAAACATAATACTCTTCATAATATAAAGGCCAAAAGCTGGATGAAGTTAATAAAACAAAGTTTCTTGGTAATATGCTGGACAGACATTGCAACTGGAAATCATATGTTGATCAGGTTTGTAGTAAATTAAATAAATTTGTTTATGTACTATATCGACTGCACAACATAGCAAATCAAAACACTATTTTAAAAGCATATCATGGTTACGTAGCGGCAACTTTGAGATATGGATTAATACTTTGGGGCAACTCTACAGATACCCATAGAGCATTTGTCGCGCAGAAGAAAAATGTAAGAGCGATTGTTGGTATTCCGCCATGGGAATCGTGTAGGCCTGTATTTCTTAAGTTAAAATTGTTAACATTGCCTAGCATGTATATATTAGAAGCTGCTAAATTTGTAAAAAAACACATGAGTATATTCACTTTGGCTAGAGATAAATATCCTAGAAATACTCGCGATCCAGCAAAAATTGTTTTGACTAGGGTGCCCAAAACCACATTGTTACAGAAAAATTGTTATGCCATGTGCGGACGGATTTACAATAAAATCCCTAATGAGATAAAAGACTTGCCAATTAAAATATTCATCAGGAAACTTAAGCAATGGCTATTAATGAAATCATTTTATTCAATAAATGATTTTCTGAATGAAATGTAATGTTACAAAATTATAGCTCTTTGACATGTTTTTTTATTAATTTTTAGTATTATTATAATAATATAATAATTTTTATTTCTTGACATAAATGTGATAAATGGACCTAACAATTTGTAATTTTATAGAACAATTATTCATATTGTGTAATTAATTTAAAAAAAATGATGTATTTTTTTCGTATTATGCATAAGGTAATTAGAAACAAATTCAGCAGAAATCTTATTTAAATGAAATAATATTTGCATGTCACTATTGACTGAAGTTGTAAGAACTTAATAATTTATAAGACCACAGATGTACCAACTTTTGTGCAAATAAAGAATTTATTTTTATTATTATTTATTATAAAGACAATCAGTTGTTGAATGGCAGATATAAACGCCACCGGTCAAAAATTCCTTCAAATATTTTTATTGAATACTATACAAACCAAGAAATCGGACATTAAGACAAGTAGATTAATGTTTATGAACTTGTGTTATGTAAGTGTAGGATTTGGCATTGCTGACCCCGCTGTTTTAGTCAGCGTGGATCGTCACTGAACTTATGAATGCAATTCCAACACAGCCTATGCCTGACAATTTACTACGACTAAGAGTGTGTGTGGGTTGTGGGTTCGATTACCACACGGGACACCACTTTGTGTGAACCAAAAATTGTTGTTTCGAGTTTGGGTGAACTTTATGTCCGTAGTGTGTGTGTTTGTTAAATCCCTTACGACACAGGGCTTGTATCCTACAGCGGCAGTTGTCTTTAAAAATTAATAATTATGGTAAGATATTTAGTAGTTGAAGTTACGGTTGAGCAGTCAACTGTTCTTCTCATTATTTATTCTCTTACTCTTGCCACGGAGGGGTGCAGATGTAATAATGAATGATCGTATGATCACAGGTTGCTCAATTCAAGTTTTGCTATTAATTATTCTGTAATCATTTTTAATATTTATTGCACGCTTTTATTTCCCGGGTCTCTTCATTTCGCTGTCGTGAAAAGGCCGTGCGTACTGGCGCATGCGCGGAGCGCTCAAATATGTCCACCGCGCATGCGCGGTAGAGAGCTGCGCTTAGAAATGCATCAACGCGCATGCGCGGTGGACATATTTGAGCGCTCCGCGCATGCGCCAGTTCGCACGGCCATTTCACGACAACGATATAAAGTTAGTGAATAAGGACTCAGTTGAAAAAAACCTAGACGAAACCTTAGCGTATTAGGACCAGTTTCCAAGTATTAGGGACCGTAGACTCACGGGCGAGAGAATTGGTATACATAGTATCTTTCAATATAGTTTCGTTACAGAGTTTTTTTTTTTAAATTAATTTCTTTTGAAATTCTAGAATCGATACTATCATAAATGGCGTATTTTATTTTTTTAAATAATTTGTTTTTTGCGACATTTTTTTTTTATTACTACCAATTGGGGTCGCACATTACAGTGGGCCAAAATGCTTCGTGTAACCTCTGTCGTGCCGTGTGTCTAGATAGATTCCCGTGTTGATCGAACTATTTACATACTTACAAGTTAGTACGGGAGCCTCAGTGCGCGAGTGTCACTCGCACTTGACCGGTTTAGTCCTTTTCTATCTAGTCTGTCCTTCTCATCTGTATGTGACCTACTTATTAGTAACAGTTTGTATGGCGTGATACAAAGTTTTACTAATAATTAGGTCAAACGTTGCTCGTCAAATTTTCATAAACTTAGTTAATATCGTTAATTGTGCATACCTGATTGTGTGGAGCCCGTGTCACCGGAGTGTGGGGGTCTGAAAATCCCGCAAATGATGCATTATTTTGTTTATCAGAATTTAAACTATATGAGTTATGATTCGACATTGAATTAAAATATTATGATACAATTTTAACTGACTAGGTAAGTTGTAAATAATGTTAATAGTTTGTATATAATTAGTAGTAGTAGGGTAATCTAGCTTAATGTATATAATAACACTAGCTGCCCCGCGCAACTTCGTCTGCGTAAATTTTCCCCGTTTTTGCAACATTTCTCATGGCTGCTCCGCTGCTATTGGTCGTAGCGTAATATAGCCTATAGACTTTCTAGATAAATGGGCTATCCAACAGTGAAATATTTTTTTATAATTCGGATGAGTAGTTCCTGAGATGACAGCGTTCAAACAAACAAACTAACTCTTCAGCTTTATAATATTAGTATAGTTTGTAAATTTTTATTTTAATAAATAAATAACTTATTTAACTTAAAAAATGTATTTAATACAAGGTAATGTCTAAAGCTATCTATATGTTTATGACAATCAAAAGTAAGAAAATACAAGTATCATTCATTTGCTCCCTGCGAATAATTAGAATATAATCTAGTCGACATTTAACTATTTATATGGTGATTTTCCATTCAAACTTGTTAGTAAAAGAACTTTCTAAAATACATAATATTATTAATATAGAAAGTCTAGGTTCAAAGAAATCTTAAAATTGATACATTGGAGACACAAGACATACGTATCTCATAGTCGTATCTCGTGCTTAGCTCTGCCGTCCCTTTGAGAGCAGATCGTGGGTACACATACAAATGTGGGCTTGTATCTACGCGCCGATACGTCCACCAACCCGAGATAACGCCCAACGCCCGGACCTCAGTATTGAGGAAAACGTACACCAGATAGATAAGGGATGATTTTTTTAAACAAAAAAATTCGTGGAGCGAAATTGGGGATGAAATTGAACCCTTAAGCTTTGTCGGATTATCTGATGGTTGAAAATGTGCGAGTGCGATAATTTGGATATTATGAGAGTAAATTTATTGGGACAGGCGTTAAGGTGAGGTGCGAGTGGAGTGGAGCGGAGCGGTGTTGGCATGAACGGAGAAGTTTTTAATTTCTCTCCGGAAGAGCGGTTTTACACCTGCCTGTCTTTGTTTTGGGTTAGTAAGTAGGTATTCACATTCATCAGACTGTATCGGTCTACTACCACACGTGGTCGCATATCATTTGAACCTTAGATTTAGAGCAAGATAAACTGCAAATCTATGTCCCAATGTAAACAACAAATTTTATTCAGCAAAGTTTATTCTCAAACTTTCAATGAAAAAGATTTTTATTTTGTACACAGAAGACACATAGGTGTTAAATTTTTCAATAAAATCCCTGTCAGCATATCGAGTCTACCAGTAAATAAATTTAAGAATGTAGTCAAGAGACATCTTATTTAAAGAGCTTACTATTCAATCGATGATTATTTAACTAATAAAGATAAATGGATGTAGTTCGTCGTTTTTTTTACTCTGCCAGTTTTTCGTTATAAAATTCAAACAGTGCCTTGCAAAAAGTGACATAACGAGTGTTCTACACATTATACAGGGTGTAACAGAAAGGTGTGGTCAAATTTCAGCAGCGGGTAGGATATGTTATCAGTATTGCACCTACCATGGTGTCATAGCCGATTGCATTATTATTACATAGTTATAGCATATTCTTTTTGTCAAAATTCAGTAGTGAAAGGCGAATGGTATAAGAATTTTACCACCCCTAGTACAAAATTCGATTGGATTATTATGGCATAGAACTTTTTAAGTAATACTTTTCTTAATTTATAACTTTTTCATTCATAAATTAACGAATGAAAAAATAATCAATATTTTTTTAGGGTACTCCGATTTTGATAAAATTAGGTATGTGCACTTAGTATCATGGGCACATACCAACCCTTGAATATGACCACATCTTTCTGTTACACCCTGTATAAATACTATACAGTGCATACACACAAACCTTGTTATCAGAAAGAGGCAATCCTTAAATGCATTTTACAATCTTGCATTATATATATAAAAAGTGTTGATGTGATCAGATTTGTTATGGGACGGATTTGTAATCGAATGATATCGAGCTCACTGTAAACGTATCTTTTTAAGGATACTGATAAACAAGTTTTTCTATAAAAAATGAATAACAGCTACAGAAATATAAACACAAGGAAACGTAGAACTACTCGTATTCTAAGGAAACAGAACTTGTCGAATCTAAACTTAAGAAATGCAACATCTCACGAAAATAACTCTGATAGTGATTTTAGCTTACCGAATGAATCCATAGAAGATCTGAGCCGCATTTCACAACTACAAAAACAGTTACAAGATCTTCGCGCCAACCTAGACAGTGCTAACAAGGAAATCGAAAATTTGATAACAGAAAATTATAATTTACAGAAAACAGTAGAGGAATATAAAAGTAAAATTAAAATATTTAAAACAATCGGAGTAGATGATTTGAATTTAACGAATAATAGCATTAAACTGATGTCGACGCCGTTATCTACTACTAAAAATTAAAGAACTTTAACACGACACAAATCCAACTTAAGCTTGGTAATGATACCTTCACAATCACCGCACCGTCAAAGAACAAAAACTAACCACATCGACGACGTGGAGACGAACGATTCAGAACACACGTTGAAAACACCGCCACCTAGCGAGGAACAGAAGGACCTATTAGAAAATATCAATGCGGGCGACTGCCAGCTCGCTGTGACGACCAACAAGTCCATTTCGGAGCGATAAATCAACTCCGTATAGTAAATACCGGTCCCCGTTGTCTCGGGTTCCGCCCAATGATTCACCAAGCGGTTCGTTAACACCAAGGCGGGAGTCAAATCCCCGCCAGTACTTTTTAAGGAGCAGAGAACCTCTGCCGATGCCGGTTCAATCAGCTGGTGATGCAGCGTCGTCGACAACGAGAGTAGGCGAGCATCACGTCGCAGCAATGAGTACGCAGCGGCGCTCAAACATAGAAGACGTCAAGAAGAATAATTATGGTCAGTCCGAACCAGTCATTTTAGTAGAATTAAGTTCAGGTGCTATTCCTGCTTTATTAGATAGTGGGGCTTCAGTGTCCTTGCTATCGAAGAAAGTAGCATTAATGAACAAAGTAACCTTAGATATATGTGATAATATTAATTTAAAAACGGCAGATGGTAAGATTATACCAGTCGCAGGCAAAACATATATCAACGTTATAATTAATAATGTGGTGTATAACACACTTTTTTATGTGGTAATAGATGTCAGTTGGCCAGTGATTTTGGGTCAAGATTTCTTAATCAAAAATGGGGCATCCCTAGATTTTGTGAATAATAAAATAACACTGAGAAACTACAATGAAATATGTTTTGTTGCTAGACCAGGCAAAGTTTCTGTTATCGATACACAGGAAATAATGTCTGTTAATATTTTTAAACATAATCATTTATTTGTTAGTAATATTTGTGAGCCAAATAAGAATAACACTTGTATTCTTCCTGATTTAAATGTGTCAAAAGATAAAATGAATATTAATAAAAATCTGAGTACAGGTGATAATAATAAATTACATGACTTAGTGGAAGAATACAAGCCACAATTCTCATTTGGTAAGGTTAGGCCAGGTGGGTGCCGAAATAACCCAATTAAAATAAAAACTTCGAACGAGGTTCCTGTGAAAAAACCTTCATATCGGGTCTCACTTAAACAGAGTGAGATCAGTCGTCAACAAGTGAGTGAGTTAGTGAATGTTGGTAGCATTCGTCCTTCCTGTAATGATAGTTCCTCTTCAGTAGTTGTAGAACAGGATTCGGATTCGGATGCGGAGTTCGTGAGTCGAAATCCGTTAATAAGTCAAGATGATCACGTGGTCACTGACGGGTTACAAGTATTTAGGATGAGATGTACAGAGAATAATGAGCAAATCTGCAAATTAGAAATAGACCCAGTAATAAGGGCTCAAATGAACGATAATTTTTGTTCATCTTTAAGAAATAAAATCAAAGATGAAAACTTACAAAGATATAAAGGATTCTTTATACACAACGGCATGTTATATAAATTAAATACAAAAAATAATGTTATAAAAAGATTGATGGTAGTTCCGGATGAACTGTTTCCAGTAATTATGCGTGAGATTCATGATGATCCATTATATGGAGGTCATTTAGGTTTGATGAAGACAGTAGAAAAATTTAATTCAAGATTCTGCTGTCCAAAGTCATATAAGAAAATAGAGAATTATATCAAAGCATGTAAAGTATGTCAAGAAGTGCGCACGTCAAATAGGGTGGCGCCGTTGCAACCGATTGTTACAAACAGGTTATTTGAAAAGGTAGAAGTGGATACGATAGGCCCGTTAAATAATGCGAATAGATATCGATATCTTAGTATTTAATTTTATGTAGTTGAGAATTTTTATTATATGAACATATGTTATAATTAAGTCATGATAAACATGAGTAGTTGATGAGAATTATTTTTTTAGGAGTAGGTGATGCCAGAAAAGAAGTGGCGACGTTGTTAATAGTCTGACGTGTAAACAATTGTATATTTAGGGATGGTTAATGGTTTTAGATCTGATTCTAAAATGTTGTTTGTTTTTGCATGTACAACCACACGGCGAAGAAATGTCCTACAATGTTGATGCCATAGAGCACTAGGCAAACAAAAACGGGTGTATTATTGTTTTGAATTATAAATACAACTCTGTGATTAAGCAGACAGTTTTGCATTTGGTTCAGTCGAACTTGGGAAGTTCGTTTGTGATTATTTTATCTAAATAATCAATAGATGTGATCAGATGGTCACCGATAGCTTGATTGACCAATTATTTAACTGATATAAGATTAATACTTAAAGATGAATTTTCTTCCAGTTACAACAAAGCAGGACTTTCACCCAATTTGTTGCCTGGGGTCAATTGGTGTTTAATGATTGATTTAATTTAGTTATACATAAGTTTAGCTAGGTAATGAATCTGATACTGGTGCTTCTTTTAATGGCGTTTTTTGCCCAGCATCATCGTATAACTGTTATGTAAAGTGTTTGTTGACATAAATTTTGTTAGATTAGGTATAACAGTTACACGTTGTCTTTTGCATAGAGACAGATTAAGGGGGGTATTAAAAAAAAAAAAAAATCTATATCGCCAGCATAGGTAAATGCACAGCTAGGTTTATATTTGTTGTTTTATATTATAAAAAAAAAAAAAAATTGACTTAGTAGTCAAATGTAAAGATTTTTTTTTTTTTTCATAAGGCGGCGGCGTGTGGCAGGTGCGTCGGAAACTCGACCGGCCACTCGCATAAAGCCTCATTAATTGTGAACTGTTTGTCTTGACGTTCCAAAACTATGAAATAATGACGAAGAAGAAGATCGAAAAACAATTGGGAGAATTGGACCAAGCGTCAAGACGAATGGTCAAGGAAAAGAATGAATATGTAAAGAAATCATATTACAAGTTATTCAATATATAATATCGTTCTGGGCTTAAGAAAGCGTTTGATTCCTCATCCTCGAGAGCAATAATCCCGGCTGCGCACCCCAAAGCCAGCAAGAGGTTCACGTCACAAATTTCAGTAACTGTGTCTATGTTGAAACTCATAACAACTTTATTGGGAAGCGTGACCAATACTTGACAGATTTGTGTTATAATTATAATATTAATATAAAAATTGACTCAATGGAATATCGACAGAACTTTCAATCATCGCCAGGTAAAAACAAAACCTTATGTAATAAATGTAGTTCGCTTTTATCATATTCAAATGAAGTGCCAAATAGAATACCGGAACAGTTGCATAAAACCAGTTTTCACTCAGATTTAAACATAAAGCACACTAACAATGCTAACAAAAATCAAAAGTTTTTTCGTGCGTAAGTTGAAGGAAAGCAGTTTAACGGTGTTAAACCAAAATATTGCAGGCATACTCAATAAACAAGATATAGTTGTTTCCGCTTTAAACGAACTTACTATAAGCGGCATAGAGGTACGAATAATATGTTTAAGTGAAACATTTATAAAATCGGGTCATGAAAACAATCTCAAAATAAATGGATTCTCTCTAAGCTCGCGTTTCTCTAGATCAACAAAGAAAAGGGGAGGAGTCTGTATATTGACTAAGAATGAAATTTTATGTAGTAATCTAGAATTAACATCAGACTATGCAGTTGAAAAACACTTTGAATGTTGTGGAATTCAGTTATCTGATACAAACTTAATAATATTATGTATTTATAGAACTCCAAACTCCGACATAAATATATTTTTTAACAAATTAGATGCACTACTCACCAAGCTTACTCGAGGGAACAAAACTCGTATAGCGATAGCGGGGGATTTGAATATAAATATGTTAAAGGTCACACCACACTCAAAATACCTTTCTGAGCTTATTCTGAGCCACAACATGTTTTTTCACATTAAGGTTCCAACAAGAAAACAAACATGTATTGATCAGATAATTAGTAATATTCCATCAGCAAATAGCGGTGTTCACCAGCTATGTCTCTCTGATCATAACACAGGACAGATCATAGAAATAAAACAAAAAGTCAAACAGGCAAAGCTGACGTGGCATGAAATAAAAAGAGATTATAGTCAAGACAACATAAGAAAGTTTAAAGATTACGTTTCCTGTTTGAGTTTCACAGAGGTTTTTGCCGAAATTGATACAAACAAAGCCTTCGCAGAATTTCATGACATATTATTGCTAATTTTTAATTTATGTTTTCCTAAAATCAAAGTAAAAATAAACAGAAAATTAAATAAAACCAAATGGTTAACGAAAGGTATAAAAAAATCATGTGTTACGAAAAGAAGGTTATACTATATGCGTCACTTTACCGCAGAAAACAAAATTACAGCCAATAATAAATATAAAAACTATACTCGCGTTTTAAAACGCTGTATACAAGGGTCTCAAAGCATAGGCAATGCAAAGATTATCAAAAACTCGACAAATAAGTGTAAAACAGTTTGGAATATTATAAAAAATCATACATTTGATCAACATAATTTAAACAATATTAATGAGCTAAAATATGAGGGAAAATTTTTAAATCAACCTTACGACATTGCGAATTTCTTAAATAATTATTTTATTGACATAACAAATCTAAAACAAGTTAATTTGCCTAAAAGCATACCGTTTGATCGTAGTACTACCAGTATGTTCACTATTTTCTAAAATCATTGAAAAGATTATATACAACTGTTTATATTCCTTCCTAGAGAAAAACAATATCTTAGCAGAAGAGCAATACTGTTTTAGAAAAAATAAAAATATTAACATGGCCATCTATAAGCTAAATCAACAAATAATTACAAGTATCGACAACAGAACACCCGTAGTAGGGTTATTTATGGATATGAGCAAGGCCTTTGACTGTGTGGATCGGAAAATACTTGCTGATAAATTGGAAAAATACGGTATCAGAGGTAATGCGCTTAACCTTCTTAAATCTTACTTGTCAGACAGAAAACAAATGACAAAGGTTAATAAAATATGTATGAACTCAAAAACAGAAAAAACCTATGAATCTAATTAAAGACTAACAAATTACGGTGTCCCACAAGGAAGCATATTGGGACCTTTACTATTTCTAGTTTATATTAACGACATGCCAAAAGTAACAAAAAATCCCATGATACTATTTGCGGATGACAGCACGGTGGTTTTTAGTGCTAAAAATACAATGACGTTTGAACAAGAAATAAATGAATGTCTTAAAGCAATAATTGATTGGTTAAGGACTCATAATCTTAAAATTAATATAGAAAAAACTAAAATCATGACTTTCGAACAACAAACAAATCACCCAAAACCTGTAGTTCAATATGAAGATAAAATAATAGCGGAAACAAACGCAACTAAATTTCTAGGGCTGGAATTGGATAGAAGTATGACATGGAAACTTCACACTGATAGAATATGTGAACGTCTACATCAATATTCATATGCTTTGTACAATTTATCAAAGGTCGTAAACCAATCAACACTGATTACTGCTTACCATGCATACGTCACCTCAACACTACGGTACGGTGTAATATATTGGGCCACTTACACCAATATGGAAGCAGCCTTCAAAGCTCAAAAGAGGTGCATCCGAGCCATGAGCGGTATACAAAGCACTGACACTTGCAAACCATTTTTTAAAAATTTATGCATATTAACATTACCTTGCTTATATATGTACGAAGTAGCTATATTTATAAAAACTAATTTACATCTATTCCAAACCTTAAATAGTCTTCGCAATAAGAATAAAATACGTTATAGACCTCACAAGAAAGCAATTTACAGCAAAAACTTTTTAGGAATGGCACCTAGAATATATAACAAAATACCTAATCATATTCTGGAAAACAACAATCTTAATCTATTTAAAAAAGAGTTAAAACATCTTTTAATAAATAAGGCATACTACACTATTAACGAATACCTACTCGATAGCAATATGGTTGATGCTTATTGAGTTCCGATTTGTTTATCTATTTAACTTAATTATTATTCATTGTATATGCTATAACTTGTTATAATCAATTGTAACAATTTAATGATAACATAATATTTCGACATTTAATGATATTATAATATTTAAATTACTAATTTTATGATAACAATAATTTTATGTGTCTAATAATAATTTAAATTTGCATGCCGCCAAGGTGGAACATACTGTACTAGACATTTAACCAACACCACGAAATGTATCTTTTTTACTATGTTCAGCAATAAATGATTGATTGATTGATTGATAACCCTACAACCCCACATGAAGTCTACGGAACCATTATATCACTGAAAAACACGAGGTCTACGGGTTATGATGAATTACCGACGCATTTAATAAAACAGATAGCCACTTATATCTCATCGGCCTTATGTCACATTATTAACATGTCATTTACACAAGGAGTATTTCCCAAAGGACTAAAATACTCGGTGGTTAAACCTTTATTTAAAAAAGGGGACCTAAAAGACCCCCAAAATTATAGACCAATTACTCTTATACCGATTCTCTCTAAAATTATAGAAAAAGTCATGTTAAAGAGACTGGACCAATACTGTGACAAAACAAATATAATTAGAGCAGAACAAAACGGGTTTCAACAAAATAAATCTACCACTTTGGCCATGTTCAAACTAGTGAAACCTATTCTAAAGTGTATTGATGACGGCATACCAGTGGCTGCCCTGTTCTTTGATATGAGCAGGGCTTTTGATTTTGTCGACCATAACAGGCTAATAAACAAATTATCTAAATATGGGTTGCGAGGGGTTGTAAACAACTGGTTCCGTAGTTATCTTGATGATAGATTCCAATGTACTGAAATATCTTCATGGACCAAAAGCTTATTAAAAACGAAGTGCTTATCGGAGTATAGAGCAAATAACTTTGGTGTGCCACAAGGTAGTATACTCGGGCCTAGATTATTTCTACTTTATATAAACGATCTACCCGATACAACACTACACGAGTCAATTTTATTCGCAGATGACACAACAATTGTAATCAAATGTAAAGATAAAGAATCCTATGAAGCAGAAATAAATAAAACTGCTAAACAAATTATTGAATGGCTCGCAAGTAATAACTTGCAGGTAAATGTAAAAAAAACTACGGTTGTTCAATTTCAAAGCCCTAAGTTGGAGCCATTAAAACTTAATATAAATTACGACGGCATACCCTTACAAGAGGTAACATCAACGAAATTCCTAGGCTTGATAATAGATAATAACTGCAACTGGAAACTACATATTGATGATGTGTGCTGTAGGTTAAACAGATTTGTTTTTGCATTGAGACATCTTAGGGAAAGATCTTCAGTAGAAATTGCATTAAATGCCTACCACGGATATGTTGGATCAGTTTTACAATACGGTTTGATTATTTGGGGCAACGCTGTTGAGTCGGATAGAGTATTTAAAGTTCAAAAGAAGTGCCTAAGAGCAATCGTTGGGCTACATTTTTGGCAATCTTGTAAACCATACTTTTTGAAATTTAAAATTTTACCCCTACCCTCTTTGTACATCTTGCAAATCTGTCTATTTGAGAAAAAGTATCCTGAACACTTTAAGAAAATGAAAGATGCATCCAACAGAAGACTTAGAGGTGCGGTACAAGAAAAACTGGTTGTTGAATACTGTAGGCTTCAACTAGTAAAAAGAAATGTGTTCCAGATGGCAATACAAATCTATAATAAGCTCCCTAATTCGTTTAAATATCTACCAACAAATCCATTTAAAACAAAACTACGCGAATGGTTATTAGAACACTGCTTCTATTCAATTAATGAGTACCTGGAAATGAATGTTTCAAATTAATTAACTAACAGTATGTGACGACAAAGAGAATTTTAGCTGTATTATTAATTTAGGTATTAGTATTATTATTATCAAGACATTCAATATTACAATTTTTTTTTTTTTTTTTTTTTAATTTAATTTAATATAATTTAATGTGACATCTTATCAATTTTTGTATTTAATTATTTTATCAAATGTCAATTTAATTTCGTGTTATTGTTATTTTATTAATATTTGTACACCTAACGGTAAGACATAAGGAACAGAATGTAATTGTATAAAAAAACCACAAATGTAATTTTACATGTAATTTTACCTATGTCTAACAAATAAATTATTCTTATTCTTATTCGTTGCTCCCTATTAATTTATTTTGTTGTATAGTTTATTGCATTTCACAGTTTGATAATGTTACTTAGGTACTTGTTAACGAAACGATTTTGTAAGTAAAGATTCTGCGTGATAAATTATGGCCATTCTTTTCTTTCTTTTGAAAAACATGTATACCTATTCATTAAGTAGCAGTAAATTGGCCAATATTTAAGAACATAAAGTTTTTACATCGTAAGTGGATGCTCCTACTATGTTGTGCCCATTGAGGCTGATGTATCAAATCTTGTAAACTCTTCTAATATTATTGACCTATTTTTTTTGCATCAGTCCTCTAATATGGTGTATAATATAATGGTGGCAGCACCTTACCTGCATATACAGTTTATAAACAGAGAAACATTGTAAGCATTGGCAATTTGAAAAGAGTGGCCACGAGTTTTTATTGCCTGTTCTTTTCTTGGGCTTTACCTATTGTTTGCGAACAGGCATTACAAGTAAATGTAGAATCGACTTTTCACAAGTGTATTATTTTGCTTCCTAAGTGAATAAATCATTTTCATAATTATTTTATTATTATTATCATATATATTATTTTTATTTAACAAAGAAAAGAGAATAAACGAAAAAAGTAATCAAAAACACTTAATAATCTAACCTCAATGATGGCGTAGGTATAATTTTGGTTATGATTATTTGGGCTATAAACGAAATGGATAGTAAGGTGCCATCTTCAAGAGCGAGAGAATCGCGGCGATACTATCGTCGTGCCAACTATTTCTATATACTCTCTTAGAACGTGTCTCCACACGGCGATGTTGCGACAAGTGGCTGAGTGCCAGAGCACGTATGGCAGCGCTCTCGCAGCGATCGCGCTGTCAAACACTGTATCTACACTATACTAATCAGTTTGTCGTAGTTTTTCGTAAAACTTCTGCTCGTTTAGTTAAAATCATTTGCAAAATTCTAAGTTTTAAACAAATTATGCCCATTCACTTTTTTTGTGTTTAGGACGCAAAAAAAGTACAATTGCAAATACTATCTGTTATTTATTTCAAATACGTACGTCCTCTAGAACAGTAGTAGGTCACCACCGTAGATACAAAGAAAGGACTGCGCCATAACCTGACAAAATTTACCACTGTCTAGAAAGAGACAACGCAACTGTGCGGCCAATACCTTTCTCTTTTCTGTAATGTTAAGGTGACATGACATAGACAACCAGAGCAGAAAACCTGTGATGTGGACCAATCAGATTTCTAAAATGAGACAACTACTAGCTACAAGCGTTTTGTCTCTCTCACGCTTCGCAGCCTGTATTGACTTTAAACCTAAAAGGGAAGGCGCAGTAGAGTCTCTAAGTCTATGGTCACCAGCAGCAGCAAATAGATAAGCACAATAAAAATGGCCGCACGTACGGAGAGAGCGCAGTCGTCCGGACCACAGATAAGATAGACCGCAGTCCAACACATTTGTATCGGCTGATCGATGGTGGCTGCGGATAATTCACTCGTACACATTGATTTAATGCTCGATAGAGTGCCCTACATACAAAATATTGACCATTATCAAGCTATTCTCGGAGCGGAAATTCCACCACGTTCAGAGTGAAATCAACTAAAGGTTTTAAGACATTTATTTCTCTAAAATAATACAATTCACTTATAAAGAGAAACACAAATTAAATTTAAACTTAGGTAGGTACTAAATAAAATGACATAGTATTAAACAGAAGTTAAAACCATTAATAATTTGTAAACAATTTCTTGCAACTTTGTGGGTAATACGAAATTTTTTGTGCACTATTACGTATCGCTTCTTATTAGAAAGTCAATAGCAACTGATAAAGTTACGGTTCACATAGTATTCAATTTAGATAAATGTATTTTATTTAAGTATACTGTACTCACTAAATACAATATTATGTATTTAAAGGTTGGTTAATCAAAAACAGAATATAGGTATAATTTGGTACGAAAATGGATAGTTTGCTAGAATCTAGAGAAATCTTTCAAGATGTGGTGTTTCAGGGTATTTTTTGTACAAAGTAAAGGACTGAATCTCTTTGATATCATTCGGCAATGTGTTATATAACTTTGCTCCTTTATATAATATGTTTTTCTTGCCGTAATTAGTTCGTGGTGGTCTTAAGCAAATGTTGTTTCCAAAGAAAGACAGGTAGGTTTTATGTAATATCAAAAGACATGACATCATAATTATTATTATTAACAACGAGTTCGCCAGAGTTCTTTTCAAATATACAATTAACGGACATAAACACCAAAACTGACATAAATATTTAAAGATCACATAAAAGTTTGTTCCGAGTAAGAATCGAATCACGACAGGGGGTCGGGGGTTCGATTCACAGGACAGGCACAACAATCGTACACCGTCGAAGCCATTAGTTGTAATTATTCCCTGGTAAGTTCTATTCACACACGAGTAAACACTTTTTCAGAAGGCCTGCTATTATTCAATGTAAAAGGAAAGTGGTTAGTGACCCTCACTGCTAAGTCAGAGGTAGTGGGTTCGATCCCCACCCAGGGTAAAACTTTGTGTAATAAGCACGATGGTTTATTCTGTGTCTGGGTATTACTTTTCTATTATATGCAGGTATGTATTTATAAGTATGTTTATAATATATACTAGCAAAAAGCGGTGCTTTAAGATGGCTCGCAAAGTTTTCTACAAGTAATAATTTTTAAGACAGTTGTTTAAAGAGATTTTTTTTTAAATGTGTTTAAATTTATATTTCTATAATAGATAACACATCTTATTGGTAAAATCCTTCACTCAAACCATAAGACTGCGGGTTTGGAGGAAGCTAAAAAAGCTTTGTCATCAGCATGCCCAGGTGAGGATATCCCTGCCCGTCCAAACTTTCAAAGAAGCTGGGATGATGGTTTGTGCAAATTTTCATACAACACTCTGTTTGACGAAAGCTCTGGTCTTGAGCGCGCTAGACTGTTGGCATTCAGCTCCAGAGAATCCGGTGAATGGCTTCGTGCTTACCCGTCGTCAAACACTGGCACATTTCTGGAGCCTGATACCCTCCGGCTTGCTATCAGCCTGCGCTTAGGGCTGCGCATATGCACTCCGCACCGTTGCCCCTGTGGCAGTGAAGTCGACCAATTGGGATACCACGGGCTATCTTGCCAAAAGAGTGCAGGTCGCTTTTCTAGACACGCCGCCCTGAATGACATAATCCGTCGGGCTCTTGCCTCGATAAACGTACCAGCTCTTTGGGAACCTACCGGCTTAGCTCGGGACGATGGCAAGAGACCTGACAGGATGACGCTGATTCCTTGGAGTTTGGGAAGGGTGCTTGTGTGGGACGCCACGTGTGTAGACACACTTGCTCCTTCCCACCTCCACGGAACCAGCGTTAAAGCTGGAGCGGCGGCTAAAGCGGCCGAAAATCTAAAAACCCTTAAATACAGTGGTCTCGGCAACCAATATATATTTATACCATTCGGCGTCGAGACCCTTGGCCCGTGGGGTCCAAGTGCACAACATTTTTTTAAAGAACTTTCCAAAAAATTGGTCGACTCCACTGGTGACCGTAGAGCTGGCAGCTTCCTCGCACAACGCATCAGCATTGCTATATAGCGAGGAAATGCTGCCAGTATTTGTGGAACCATGCCTAGGGGTCCCAATTTTTTGGATATATTTTAGTTTTATTTAGTCTTAATTTCTAGTTTAAATATAGTATTTAATAGTTTAATCAATATACCTAGTAAACTTGTAAATATACACATCTAGACATAAACTTAAGTTACTATACTACTAGGAGATAGTTTCTCAGTAAGTGGTACCACAAACGTGAATACGTTGTATGACAGTGTTAGGGCTCGCTTTGCTCGTTCAGATAAGGTTTTAATCAGTTATTTGGTTATCATAATAATAATAAAATGCAATCCCTTATTACATGCCTTATTACAAATATAGCCCAGAAACCGTTATAGAAAACTCTACACATAAACTTTACTTCGACCGCGCAATATTGACTGACTAGACTACACACTTCAACCGACCAGATATTACACTACTAGACAAAATTAACAAAACTGCGCAACTTATAGATATCACTGCACCTAATACACATAATTTGCAAAAACTATATCAGAAAAGCTTTCTAAATTTGTAGAATGCAAGAATGTGGCGTCTTAATAGCGTCACAATAGAACCGGTAGTAATTTCTACTACTGGCGTTGTCCCCAAACAACTTTACCAGTCCATAAAAACATTAGATCTTCCTACTTACATTCATAAAAATCTCCAACAGGCCGCTATATTAAATACTTGCAGAATAGTTAGAAAGTTTTTACAGACAGACAACCAAGGCAACCCCTGCATTGACGCAACAAACCCCTCAGAGTAATAATTGTGATTGTACAGGTTAACACTTGGCTTCGGCCCGTGTTTCCCGTAAAAAAACCGGCAAAGATATTAAAAAAATATACAAACATAATAATAATAATATAGTACAGGCTCTGCCTAGTTTGGGATCAGATGGCGTTGTGTGAGTTGTCCCAAGATATTATTAGGTATTATTCGTTTATAAAAAAATATGCATGAAGCTTTCCCAAATAAGACACAGGCCGCTTTAAAAACCAAATTTTGCAGGAACATTTCAAAAGGTTTTTAAACCAAAAAAAAAATCACCTCAATAATTTTATTGTACGAGAGCGTTCAAAAAAATCAGTTATCAGTCATCACATGCCCCAAAGAAGTGCCCGTTTTTTAACATACTCAAAAAATACATTTAACATTCGAGTCAAATATAGTAAAAAAAGAGCATGTCATGCTTATTGTAGGGTTTCGGAGCCGTTGCCATTTACACAAACAAACACAAACACAAGACACACAAGACAAAGTTTAATAGCACCAGACGGTTAAAAGACAAATTATAAAAATTCCCATGCTTAGCACCTCGACAAAAAAGTATTATACCAAAATGATTTGCATCACATCAAATATTATTAATATTGAAAAATTCCCCCTCTCCCCCGTCACGCGAGTACTCGGGTTAAATGAAGCCCGAAACCGCCCAAGTACTCGCGCGAAATTTTGTGATAAAGAGCTTCGATTCTGACTCCGAATAGTCGAAAATTCCGATTGATTTTAAACCTCCGACTCTAACTTCGGCTCCAATACTTTTAAATCGGACGTTTTAATCGGAGG
The DNA here is from genome assembly GCA_945859575.2 of Herminia tarsipennalis. Classification (NCBI taxonomy): domain Eukaryota; kingdom Metazoa; phylum Arthropoda; class Insecta; order Lepidoptera; family Erebidae; genus Herminia; species Herminia tarsipennalis. The sequence continues at coordinate 587,094 of OX243857.2, forward strand.
TACCTAGCCGCTCCTTCAAGTTAATTAAACATAGGTAATAAAGGTATGATGGAAAAAACTCTCACAGATTCCCTATGACCGCGGGTTATGTCCTGCTCGAGCGATCTTTTTTGAGTCTAAAGTACAACCACTTTGTGTCCGTGTTTGTAAAGTCCCCCGCGTTATAGGGCTAGTGTGAGTTATGTTTTTAAAAAATATCCTGTTTTTAAAACATTGCATTCCCGCGGTACTGTAATGCGTGTTCAAACAAACAGACAACATTCAAACGTTTCTAAAAGATTTACTGAGATATCTTTTTTTGTGTTTAAATACTATTTCCAAACTTATTTCAATATTTTTTTTCACTCGCTTTTGAAGATTTAAATATTATTTTATAATGTCTACATTGGCGAATAAAAAAATAGCCTATCGCAAATTAAGACCATCTTAAATTCATATTCCTTTACGTAAGAATTTCAGATTTTTTTAAAAATCAATTTTACCGATTCCTTTTAATTTGTGTTTAAACGCCATCTATTTTCAAAACTGGATAAGTTTCTTTTAATACTTGATGATTTTATATTAAATTTTACTTAAATTATCATGCATATTAAACGTAGGTAAGCAAGGTATTTAACCTTAAATTATTCACGCGATTAAGACCCGTAATATATATATTTTCATAATGTGTACAAATCGCGAAAGTTTATCAACATTTGTAGGTAAGCAATTTTGGCACTCAGAAGAAATCGAATCACAGATGGCGCCACGTGTTTTATTTTGATATGTTTTATTTTGATATAACACGGACTTAATCTTTCATTTTTTTTAAGCAACTAACATTTATAAATTCTAGGAAATATCAAGTAGTTACTGTTTATTTGTAATGTAATATTGTTTTTCATTTCTACATTCATAGCATAATCACGATTCATGCAAAACATTTCATAATTAATATGAAAATTTGTTAAACAAAGTAAACATGTTAAAGTCGAAAATAAAAGCTTTTATAATGAGTATACATTTAAAAAAATACTTACAAAAAAGAATAAAAAGAATTTTAAAACAACACAAAAAGAGACTTGCATACTTGAGACTCGATCCGCTGAACTCGCTCGTTCAACACCGTTACTTGTGCCGATAGACCACCTCAATCGCTACAAAAATGTTTAAATTAGGTGATCTTAAGAAAATTGAAAATGTTGTGTTTAGCTCCTTATAGTTTTAGCGTGAAGTTATTGTTTCCATGGGTTACAATTGTAAATAATGTCTTATTGAGGAAAAAATTGTGAAAAACCATAATGGTTCGACCAAACATACGTTGCTGCTCGCTCCCCATAGACGATAGCGTAATGATTCATAGTGTAAGTAATTACCTATAGTATTTACAATAAAACTTCCAATTTTCATGAAGATCCGTCAAGTAGTTATTGTTTTATAACGATAAATAGCTACAGACATTATCTGTCATTGCTTAGCTCCTATGGTAAATAGCGTGATAAAGAAAATTATAGCCTATATGTTAATCCAGACTTATTAGAATACACATACAAAATTTCAACCGAATCTGTCCAATAGTTATTGCGTGATGCGTGTTCAAACAAACAGACAGACAGACAGACATTTCTAAAAATGTAGGAATGTGTTTAAATACTCTTATCGAACATTTCCCAATATTTTTTTTCACTATGTTCGGCCATGTACAAACACGTGAAATTTACAATTTTATTATATGTATAGTTAGAGATAGATAGCATGATTCAGTATTCACGCGCGATGGCTTATTATTAGCGTATTTCATGTATAACTTTGGTGTTTCTATACCGATTTCTATTAGTATTTTTTATGGAATAGTTAATTATGTTAACTTTTTTAATTATGTATGACTGAGAGTGTTATAAAAGTAAGAGTAGACAAATATAATCAGAAAGCTTCGAACTACTAAGCTATCGGGAGTTACACGTGATATTGTGAGTCAACCATAAAAGATTGACATATGCTGTGGTGGGATATTTTTTACATAATTTTAAGGAGAACATTTCCGTCATACATGATTTCTGTGTAGCTTTAACCATTAAGGTTGCACACGCGACGGAAGCTTAAAAAATCGAGTAACTTCTCCCGTTTTCCCAACATTTCCCTTTACTGCTCTGCTCCTATTGATTGTAGCGTGATGAAAAGTATACTATAACCTACTCAGGAGTATGAAAAATAATTGTACCAAGTTTCGTTAAAATCCGTCGAGTAGTTTTTGTTTCTATAACGGTTATACAGACAGACAGACAGACAAAAATTTTACTGATTGCATTTTTGGCATCAGTATCGATCCCTAATCACCCCTGATAGTTATTTTGGAAATATATTTAATGTACAGAATTGACCTCTCTACAGATTTATTATAAGTATAGATTATTATTATATGTGGGTACCGCCACATCACTCCCCTCCGAGACCGGAGGTTGATTGTCTTGATGAGTCAGCTGTCGTCGCTTTCTTGAGGAGCGTGCCAGTACCAGTGTAGGGTAGTTCCAGTGAGTCGGAACTTGACTCCGCTAGTCCCAGTGAGTCGGAACTGAATGCCGCTAGTTCCAGTGAGTCGGAACTGAAATCCGCTGAACCCAGTGAGTCGGGTAGTAGCTGCGGTGTGCGATGCTGCGGTGCTGGCTGCTGCGTAGACGGGAGAGATGTGCTTATGAGTACCGTATGTGCAGTGTGCTGTGCCTAGACGCTAGAGAGGCCGTAGGAATGACCAGGCTGGAGCGTTCGCTGCAGGCGTGTGGTATCCCAGTAGAGGCCGGATGCTGGCTGGCTGTGACTTGATTACTGCTCATATGGGAGTGACGGCGAGTGTGGCGATGACGATGCTGCTGCTGCTGGTGGTGATGAAGGCTGCTTCCAATCACGTCGGGGTCACCAAGCTTTTCTTGAGTAAGCAGTTGCCTCACTTTTATCTCATGCGTGGCTGACAATCTACGGAGAAGCTCAGTCTTGATTTTCTCGTAGCGTTTCTGGGCTGGTGGGTGCAGAATAATGTCTTTCACCGCTTTCGCATATTGGATATCGAGATTGGTCGTGACGCTGGTAAATTTCACGGAGTCGTCAGTGATATCCAAAATATCGAACTGGTCTTCCAACAGAGCAAACCAGAGTTCAGGATCCTCGGGACAGAATGGAGGCACCTTTAGTCTCAACTTCCGTTGATCCGATGACGTGTCGTGTCGTGTAACGGGAACGCACAAATTTTTCGACCGCATGGTTACGTTTTCGTCGCCTTGCGACGCAACTGTCTTTACCGATTCGACCGTATCACTCATTGTGCACTAACCGGGGTCACTCGTTAGCTCAGTAGGTTAGAGCACCGATATAACGCAATGCTTGATCATCGGAGGGCGGAGGTTCAAATCCTTCACGAGTCACCACTGTGGAGGGCAAGGTGTTAAGTCCCTCCAACACAAAGGGAGGATCCTCCGACCAGGCGAGGTGATCGTGCCTGGCGGGCCGCGGCCCAACGGTTTAACGTTGGGAACTTGTATTTATAGTTAGCAGCTGTGAAAACTTCTATATCGCGATTCAGAATTTGGCGCGAGCTGTCAAGTGTCAATTTATTTTAAATTATGAAATGTGGGTACCGCCACAATTGCATCAGCAGAAAAGCATATTTTCATGGCACTTCCGCCTTTTTGTTGAGAAATGCAGTTTTTCGGCAATAATTCATATAACCATCATTTTTAAAATCTTTCTATCATAAATGTTGGTCACACAGTTCAAAAGATAAAGGGGACACGTTGATGTATGCTCAAAATGTTGATGATGTTTTTATCAGCTTCTGTTACATGTATGGAGTGCCCCCCCCCCCTAAGATATTTATTTTCATTATTTAGCTATCAAACTAAGTAGCAGCTACTACAAGACACCTTTTCACCAAATTTAATCAATATTCATTGGGTAGTCTTTGAGTAAAATGCCTGTGACATACGGACGGACAGACAGACGGACGGACTTGATGAAACTATAAGGGTTCCGTTTTTGCCATTTTGACTAGGGTAAGAGTATTAAGATCTAAGAACTTATTACTAAATTAATTATTTAATGTAAACACATACGTTATTAAAGGAACTAAATATTTTTTAAATTCATACGAACGCAAGAATTTGTTACATTATACCATATGTATATATGACATCAAATATAATTAAAACATATTGTTCTTATCACCTTGACTGCCTCTGTGGCGAGGCTACGCAAGAGGTCGTGGGTTCGATCCCCACCCAGGATAAAACTTTGTGTGATGAGCACGATGGTTTATTTTGTGTCTAGGTGTAATTTATCTATAATATGTAAGTATTTAGAAATATATAAGTATTTTTATCAGTTGTCTGGATTCCATAGTACAAGCTATCCTTAGTTTGGGATCAGATAGCGTTGTGTGAGTTGTCCCAAGATATTATTATTATTATTATTATTACCTATACACACAGAACATTTTAATTATTTTTAGTAATAACAGTTGCCAGTGCACCTAAGTAGACCCAGATTTTAAAAAATGTAACTGAATTGATTAAATTATTAGTATTATCTAGTTACGAACAACAAGGGTGGACCTTATCTTAAGTTATAATAAGCTTATAAGTAGGTTTATGGTTTTTAAGAAATTCCGTGTTTCTGTAGTCATAAAATGGCCCGAGACAATTTTGTTTATTGGTTAATCATTCTAATAAGCTCGATCTTATATACAAATTAATTTAAAAATGCCAATACAATGAAGTATTTTTATTAATCTGGATATTACATAAGTATTCATTAATTCAAAATGTGCTGTCTACGGGTGACTATACACTTAGTATTTGCCTGAACAATGTAATGTAACATTTTTAGTTTTTCGAAGTATTTCTATGTAATGTAACATTCTTACGAATGCTCGACGCTGTGTTCGACGTAATTACAACGACGTAATGCTGTAAGGCGAGGAACATTTACCTGTAACATTTCTTTCTGTGTTGCATACGCTCCCGCCACCCGCTTGCTGGCCTTTGCTCAATAAAATGTTACACCATAACGCATTATGTTTGAAATGTGGTTAAATGCTCAAGGGTATATTCGCCTTTTGGTAACCAGGTTTCTAAAGTGGCTCGTTGAAAGGATTTCGAAATATTGATTTTACACTGTTGCAATTTCGAATTAGCGCATAATATACCTATTTAAAATAGTTGCGTACTACAATTGCTTTATTTCATTATTTTAAGATGGTTTGATATTAGGGCTCGCCGTGTTGCGTGCCAGTAACTTGTCCCAAAATTCATTATAATATTCTTGAAAGTTTACAATGTTTCGTTTCCAAGTAAAATAGAACTACAGTTGAATCTGCTCAATTCTGAGAGATCTCTCGCGTTATCGTACCTCTCATAACATGTGTACATTTAATTTACAGCAAAAACATAATATGTACAAAACCTGATATAATATTGAATACAAACACATAACTCTTCACATACAAAGTAATATATCTCGGGGCGAGGTTCACACAAACCTTTATTTTCATAAGCATTAGTGCGTATCTGAAAATGTCATTTTTGATTCAAAACACGATGTTTGTTTTAAATATTGTTAAGCGTAATCCGTATATCGTAGCTTACGTACTAGGGTTCCCTATTATTCATGTAAATTAAACTATCCTACTTACAGTATACAGAATGTTCCAAAACAATGCCACACTGAGGGAAAGTACCTTAATTATTGTAGTTAGAATAATAAGGCATACTTTTGGGACACCCTGTATACTAATAAATACGAAAGTACTATTTTTAAATATTGATATAATTCTGATCGTCATTTTGTAGATATTCTTAGCTTTCTGATAAAAATCTGATCACAGTATCTTTAACTTCCTCATTCTCTTGCATTTTAATTAAAACTGCTTAGCCATTTCAGTGAAAATAAACTTAAGAATTTCTTCTTCGCAATTTGTTGATGATTTGGGTTTTCATTTAGATGGAATATACCGGCGATGGTAGGTCTATAGGCCGTATTGGTGAATACCACATCAGTGTCAGTTATTATTCCGTGAAAGACTAATGTTAACACAACACTGCGTTGTTTAAAAGACACTGTAGTAAGCGTAATTACTGGGTGAATTAAACTTATGAACTAATGTCTAAAACGAGGAACGCGGTGCAGTGACATTCAGATCTTTGCCAAGGATGTGGGTGTCACTGATACTGCTATGGACTAGCGTGACCTTACCATCAGGCTCACGACCTGCTAGTATCTTCATTTCATAGTACAAAAAAATCTGTTTCTGCAACGAGCCTCATAAAGCCGTACGTGGGCAACACGGCAGATTGGGTGACCATTGCCTTAAATCGTAATTAATAAAGGACAAATTCACCAACTCCGTCGGTCTCGGTAATAATATTTCTTTAAGGCAATCGGAGGATTGTAATACCTGCACATAAGCTTGTAGTTATTCTTACGGATCCCAAAAAATAAAATTCGATAGCCGTTATGGCCGTAGGTTTGTGTAAATAAATTGGTTTATCGCGGCAGGGACCATTAAGCACCGCCTCTGCCCGTACCACAAAACAAAGGGATGAATATACGACGTGTGAATGTGACACTATAAATATCAAAGGGCAAATCGCTGTTTGTTACCACTTTTTGTTTTACATAATAGGATTTTTATGTTTAGTGTTACCTTTTTGAAGCCATTGTTCAGTGTGTCTAACGGTCTAGATATATTAAAATCTAGATATTAAAGTGTCCATTTTTAGGGTTCCGTAGCCAAAATGGCAAAAGGGAACCCTTATAGTTTCGCCATGTCCGTCCGTTGTTGGGAATAGAAGGCTGTAATTTTGTATGGATAGACATATTACTTACACCGACAAAATGAAAGAATAAAATCTTGATAATCTTTTTATAAGAGTATTTCCCCTTTAAGTAAAGGGGAAATGAGATTTTTTATTCTCACCTATCCCAATTTGTGGGGTATCATTAGATAGGTCTTCTTTAAAAACGTGTGGGGGTTGTAAAAACCTTTTTTTAGATTTAGGGATCCTTTCGTGAAATATTAAGTTTTAAAAAGCAAATTTTTGTGAGTGTCCCCTGCCACCTAAATGGTTGATGTTGGTGAAAAATAACGCGGTAGTAGTATATATAGTGAAATTAAAGGAAAAAAACACATTTTACAAGTAACAGCTGATCAAATGACAAGTAACATAATTTTCGTACAAATTCCATTAAAAAAAATAACTTATTTGTACAATATTGTTAGTAGTATGAAACAAAAGCAACAGAAAACCCACTTCTTATACCGCATTAATATACTAGGTACTAGCTACGGAATCCTACATTGTGCGTGGCCCGACATACACTTGCCTGTTTTTAGGGTTCCGTAGCCAAAATAGCGAAAAACGGAACCCTTACAGTTTCGTAGTAGACAGACGGACATCGTCTGTCTGTCTGTCCGTCAGTCATTTTACTCAGAGACTACTCAATGAATATTGATGAAATTTGGTGAAAAGGTGTCATCTAGTGACCGCAACTTAGTTTGATAGCTAAATAATAAAAATAAATATTTTTAGGCGGGGGCACTCAATACATGTAACAGAAGCTGATTTTTTTTTTCGGCTAACATGTGTGGCACGTCATTCCAAAGGTCTTTAAAAAATTTTTTAGATTTTTTATAAACTTTTTTGTTTGTGTCAATATTTTTAAAAATAATTACTCCGAAAGTTGTATAAATTGTGTCCCTTAACTATTGAATCGTGTGGCCAAAAAATATGAAAAAAATCACAAAGGAAATAAAATCTCAATAAATAATTTAAAGTAAAATTAATAAAAATAAGAATGATTTATTTGTCAGACATAGGTAAAATTACATGTTTGTGGTTTTTTATACAATTTTTTTACAATATGTACCTTATGTCTTACCGTTAGGTGTACAAATAAATAAAATAACAATAACACTAAATTAAATTGACATTTGATAAAATAATTAAATACAAAAATTGATAAGATGTCACATTAAGTTATACTAAATTAATAAATAAAATGTTTGTAATATTGAATGCCTTGATAATAATAATACTAATACCTAAAATAATAATAATAATAATAATACAGCTAAAATTATATTTATCTTTAGTTAGTTTTAGTTATTTAATTAATTTGAAACATTCATTTCCAGGTACTCATTCATTGAATAGAAGCAGTGTTCTAATAACCATTCACGTAGCCTTGTTTTAAATGGATTTGTTGGTAGATATTTAAATGAATCAGGGAGCTTATTATAAATTTGTATTGCCATCTGGAACACATTTCTTTTTACTAGTTGAAGCCTACAGTATTCAACAACCAGGTTTTCTTGTACCATACCTCTAAGTCTTCTGTTGGATGCACCTTTCATTTTCTTAAAGTGTTCAGGATACTTTTTCACAAATATACAGATTTGCAAGATGTACAAAGAAGGTAGGGGTAAAATTTTAAATTTCAAAAAGTATGGTTTACAAGATTGCCAAAAATGTAGCCCCATGAGGCACTTCTTTTGAACTTTAGTTACTCTATCCGATTCAACCGCGTTATTTTGGACATGATCGAATATACCGTCATTGAGTTATAGCCGAAAAAATATTTAAGGCTGCGGAACCCTCCACTGAGCATGGTCCGACATGCTCTTGATCGGTTTATTCATTTTTATTTTGTAGGTTTCATATACAATAGCAGCTATTATAAGGAATATATGTTAATTTATAATGAGTTATATTATTTTTTTAATAAGTCGCGTGAATTAATAAACCTTTTTTCAATTCTTTATAAAACTATAACTCCAGCACTAGGGTACAAGTCCTGTTTGAAGTTCCAGGTTCAAGCCAGGAATTATCGAACATACAATTTGGACACCATGTACACTTACAACCTGTATCAAGATTTATATATCCTGTGTAGGAATCAAACCTCTTCCACAGCACTCCGCCATCCAGGCAGTCAAACTTATGTCATTTCGGTAACTACCTACGTATCTGACAAGCTGTAATTGACATATTAAATGTATGGATGAATAATACGTCTCAGGTCGGACTTGAACCCCCGACTATATTTATAATGACATTGAATTTATGATGAAGCAATGTTCAGGCCACTAAAGCGGCGGTAGCCTAATGGCTAAGGCATAGGACTCGCTCGTGAAGTCACTGATTCGAATCCTACCCATTATACTACTGACGTGAACCCACTCCTAACACAAGTCATTGAGCTTACATGTGAGACCCATAACCCCACATTAGTCTTCTTTAAAAAATATATGTTATAAAATTGTCATTAAAATGTTTTAAAAATTACAAAAATAAGACTGTAAATTAGTTATTTGACAGACAAAAACATTACACCAAATATTCATATAATCTATTATAGTAACAAACAAATGAATTAATCGTTTGTTCGACTCGATTGTTACATTTCCGATTCACCAAATCCAACTCCGATGTAATTAAAAGTCACCAAATTAATCGTTTGAACTTCCACCCCCTAATCTTTAGACAATGTCGTGTGATTCAATCACACGACAATTTCCCCACAACAGAGCCGTCAATAGCCTCTCACAGTACATAATATATAGGCATCGGCTTACAAGTCGACAAATAAATCCACGCACACATAGATGCGTACGTACGGAAGATCTCAACGTGCGCTGTTTCAGTTGAGATTTAACTGAGATCGACCGAGATCTGTGTACGTGAGCTTCTATAGGTGTGTGGGCCTGATTTCGCTCGTTCTAGAGAGCCGACCTGCTGTGGCTATACAGTGTTCTGTGCCCACAGTCTGTAGCTCGCAGACAAACGGCGTGAAGGTCGCGTCGCGAGCGCGTGCTGAGAGAATCTCTCATTTCCTGACGACAGAGACGCATTGTGTGAATGAGGACTTGCGTTTATTGCGTAAACTACGGACTTGGGACAATCAGCGTGAATAAATTAATGTTGAAAAACTTTCAATAGAAAGTTAATCATATTGATGAAAATGAAATTAACTTAAAATATTTCTGAGTTTAGTAATATGACATTTTGAAATGTCTGTAACGTAATAGTGGTAATAGTTACTATGCAGACGAAATGTCCTCTTAACTGATGATCTAATAAGATTAAAAGATAAGAAATTGATGATGATTTAAAATAAATATGTGCGTCTCTGCAATGGGTTTGTTACAAGGGCTGATTAAGTAAAATGATTACTAGCAAGATTGTTAACACTTTTACAGGCTTAACAGATCAAGTAAACTTCGGTATTTGAAATGTACAACCCGTTGTTGGTTGTACAATATTGAAATTTGAAACCGTTACTTTCTGATCTTATATTTGATGCCTTTAAATGCTGTTTTGAATTCATATTCAACCAATTTTTGCTCTTTAGATAATTATTTAGACATGGACAACGAAATGTCGTGATACTATGTAATTAAAAACTAATTAAATTAAACATTAGTCCAAAGTTCGCAGTATAAGTAGTCATACCGTAAACAAGGCAGTCTGCAAGCTATTACTCAATTTCCTATGTTCCGGCGCGATTGTCGATTGACAATAAAATGACTGAACAATCAAATATTTCACCCCCCCCCCCGTCAGGCTTCCACCTCCCCTCTCTCGCCCTCGTCCAATAAATACGGAAATTAGTTTTTTGTTTGCATTTTACTCACAGGTTTTTAGAATAATTTTCCTTCCATTTTTATTTATGTTAATAATATTTTGTCCCCCTACTGTAGACTTGTTGGTGACGAAAATAGGGAATAATAAAATGAGATTGGCTGCGTTTTGATTGATCAGCGTTGAGTGAATTATTTGTTGGTGATTTGTATTGATAGTGTGGGATTGACATCTGATATGATGATGGTGATGGAGGTAGCTGTGTGCCGCGGTGTTTGGTTTGTTAAGTGAATGGGCAATATTGTAGGTATTGTGTTGAACGACAATAGAACAATATTATATTTAAATCACTGTGTAAATAAACATAACCTTTTAACTTATGCCAACGCATAAGTTCAAATGTTTTTATTCCCGTTTGGTCGATATAATGCAACCATTATATCGACCAAACGGGAATAAAAACATTTGAACTAGGTAAGTATTATTATACCCTTGACGTGCCGTACTTAAAAAAAAAAGTAAAACATACAAAGTCGTGATGCCGCTTCTTCAGTCAACTTGTGACCTTGATCAATATAATTATGTGGAAATTTCCACATAATTATATTGATCAAGGTCACAAGTTGACTGAAGAAGCGGCATCACGACTTTGTATGTTTTACTTTTTTCTATAAAAAAACGACTCCCGCAGTAGGGTACAAGCCCTGCGCTGTGTCTGTCGCAGGGGATTTTACAAACATACAAGTCACAGACACAAAGTACACCCAGGAATCGGAACAACAATTTGTGGACCCCGTGTGGGAATCGAACCCACGACGTCTTGCGAAGTTGTAGGACACACTTCCACCGCGCCACAGAGGCAGTTGTTTGTTTGTTGTTGTTAATATTTTTGACCTCTTGTTTTTGCCTCAGTCCTATTATTATAATATATGTATAATATAATGGTAGCAGCACCTTACCTGTAGATACAGTTTATACATTAAGAAAAATTGGCAATTTGAAAAGAGTAGCAACGAGTTTTTACTGCCTGCTCTTTTCTTTTTTTTATTATTACATTACATTACATGTAAATGTAGAATCGACTTTTCACAAGTGTAGTATTTTGCTTCCTAAGTGAATAAAGATTTTTTATTTTTATTTTATGAGAGAAAGTCAGTCCCTGTTTATATCTCCACACCCTGGATGTAACTTAACTTAATATTGTTACCTTTAGTCGATGTCTGTACTACTAATATGTACCAAAATGTAATAATGTGGGGTTTTACCGGATCTAAGTTACAGAAGTGAGAACATTTTTTTGATTGTACACGAAATAAATGTTGTTTTTACGTGAAATAGCTTAACACCCATCCATCCATACTCACAAACATTTCGATTTATAATGTTAGTAGAATACATACATTGTAGTATCCTACTAACATTATAGTTCTTCAAATTTTACAACGAAACAACTCTTTTATGGCTACGGGCGATACGAAAGCGGCGTTTACAAAGTTTGACGTTTGATAGCAAAGACTGAGAAGTTTCCAATCTCTACAATATACCTGCACTTGAATTTGATCGTGAGGAATATCGAACGGAATTTATTTTGATTTATTGTTGCACAAAGATGCACGCTCGACACACAATTGATGTCCCGCTATTTTTTCATTAGAAGAAATGAAATATGTTGAATTCCGGTATACCAGCGCATATACCATACAAAGAGCCTTGTAAAAACAACAAAACGTTGTTGTTGCTTAATCGGTAGAGATGTAAATTGTCAACAAAAATGTTATAAAAATATGAAACATACGTGATGGTTTTTGTTACAGTTCAAAATGTTCTCAATCAAGAGAGCTAGCTAACAGAACATTTATTGTTTTTAAACTTTCGCGATTTTTATACATATTAGATATATTTTGGGACTTAATCGCATGAATTATTTAAAGGTACGAACCTTTTATTTACCCGACGTTCGAAACGTCGGGTAATAAAAGAACATTGCCCAGATCCATAGATGGATGATTCTTTTTTAAATAAGATAGTTAAGTCGTCGGTCCTGTGCCTAATCTCTGCAGTTATATTGGAGTTTTGTCCCATTAAAGTTTAAGCGTGAGGCAATAGAGACTGCATTTTTATTTGAAGCACAATAATTGGTTTGTTTACTGCCCGACGTTTCGACCGTATTACAACGGCCGTGGTCACGGGTAGACTGCGAGACCATGGCCGTTGCGATATGGTTGAAACATCGGGCAATACACAAGGTATTTTACCTTAAATTATTTACGCGATTAAGACCCGTAATATTTATATTAGAAAGTTTATCAAAATTTACAATAATTGCTCGCTGCTAGTCTCTGTAAAGATTGGTCACCATGATTGAAATCGCTTAGAAGGACTTATCAAAACCTAACTAGCAAGAACACATGAAATTGAGTCATCAATATGTAGAACTCTATCCAAGTAACGGTTCACACTGCAACTCCATTTAAGTATGAATAGTGAAGAGAGTAAGGTATAGTACACACTGAATTATGGTGACTCAGATTCAAAGAGGGGTTTTCCTAATAAGCACTTTTTTGTAAGAGTTTCCTTAGAGTGCTCTTGAGATAGCGGTAGCAAAATATTTTTTGCTATGAGGTGCGGTGTATATCTAATGAAAAATAGTAAGAAAAGTAACAAGAAATATACTAATACCTTTTCTGGGATTAAATACGAGTACCTAAAACACTTTGTTATATTGGTATACTAGGTGAACTTGATTTCAGCAGTCCTAGTTTCGTTTTTTCGTAAGTAAAAATCACGTAAAATAACCTTATTTTTTATTTTTTCTTAGTTTAAAAAGATAACTAGCAATGTAGGATGGAGTCCCACATTACTAGCAATCCTGTTAACCCCTCCAGCTAAGCTCGAAGGCTTTTGTCAGGAGTGGGTTCACGTCGGTAGTATAATGGGTAGGATTCGAACCCGCGACCTCACGATTGCGAGACCGGTGCCATAGCCATCAGGCTACCGCCGCTTATTGGATACTTTCTAGTGGATACCCTATCACAATTAGTTGGGGAGATTGACTAAAATGGATAGACAATCAAATGAATACTCAGTTTTGCACCATAATTTACACACTCTGTAATAACCATACGGATTGAGACACACGAAATCAATTTTAATACACATCTAGTAGTTATATATTTTGTTTCTTTAAACAGCATTATAACATAATATTCTTTCTCCATCCGTTGTGCCCTCGGCCTAAACCACGTAGTTAGTGAAGTAGGAACTAAGTGAGACTTGTTTGCACTTAGGACTTCGATTATCGACTTGTTCCCGCTTTTACATTGTGAAGCAGCTTCCAACTTGGCGTCAAGACGCATGTGCTCGTAACAGTACTTGTGGTAAGTGTACAAGGGACTGAATGCGCTGTGTTATTGTATTAAATAGTTTTGATTGTATCTGATAGATAAGTAGTTGTTGTCAACACATTATATGAAGATAGATTTTTTTAATAGTACGAAATGAAGAGACGAGCTGGTCGTACGCCTGAGTACGCTGTAGGCGTTCCGCTGGCCCATAACAGTATCAGTGCCACCCAAATCCCTGTTTGGCAAAGATCTGAATGTCACCGCAACTGATAAACATACTTTTATTATGCCTAAATACATACATATTATAGATAAATAAAACTTTGTGTGATGAGCACGATGGTTTATTCTGTGTCTGGCACAGAATAAACCATCGTGCTCATCACACAAAGTTTTATCCTGGGTGGGAATCGAACCCACGACCACTAGCGTAGCAGTCGGATACACTCCCATCACGCCACAGAGGCAGTCAATATGTATTTTTAAATACAAATAATTATAAAACATGGTATAAACCCCATTTAAATTAAAGTTAACCGATTACTAGTCAATTTCTGATGCCACTTTACTAGATCGATCGTATCTACATCCGTGGTGATTTCAGAGTAAGGGCTATTACCGAAAAATTGACAGAGACGGTACACGCATGTCCCCGAAGTGAGAACCCGAACACATAGCACGAAAGGTGTTGGATATGTATCCCCACAAAATAGATGAGGTAGACCCCGACTAACACACACATGCAAGAAGCCCAAATACTAACAGAGACGAGCCAGGACCGCAAATCCTGGCGAATAATGATCTAGTAGATTCGCCAGGATTTTATTATAATTAGGACAACCGACCACATTAATGGGAACAGGACAAGGGGAAAAAGAAGAAGATTACTAGTCAATTTATAGATTGAATACTTTTTAGTGTTATAAATCTAATGTCAGGATCTGTTTGTCTGTTTGTAATATTGCAGCGCCTAAATCTATTTAGGTGCAGTTTTGTTTGGATATGTTTCACAAAAATCTGTTCATTCAGTTCGAAAATAATCTTTTTTTGTTACATGTGCAGTTGTATAACAAATAATAATAATTATAAATCATTTACCTATTTCAAATCGTTAAAATTCGTAACATTACCTAGGCAGCCCCAACAACATCCTGAAAGCAGTGTTTAAAGTGCCTTCTGGGTCAAGTCAGTCCATAGGCTACAGGTATAAAAAAAACTTGACAATATGCCTTAAAACGTGTTACTTTAACTGCACCTGTGCAGCGTACGAACCTTTAAACTAACCCTCTTTCTATATCTAGGTACTATAATATTTTCAACTGATAAACGTAGGTGCGTATAAATTTCTAAATACATACATATTATAGATAGCTGTCCCGCGCAACTTCGTCTGCGTAAATTTTCCCCGTTTTTGCTATATTTCTCAATGCAGCTCCGCTCGTCGTAGCGTTATGTTATATAGCCTATAGCCTTCCTCGATAAATGGGCTATCCAACAGTGGAATAATTTTTCAATTCGGACCAGTAGTTCCTGAGATTACCGCGTTCAAACAAACAAACAAACTCTTCAGCTTTATAATATTAGTAAAGATATAAATAAATTACACCCAGACACAGACTAAACGGTCGTGCACATCACAACAAGTTTTATTCTTGGTGAGGATTGAACCCACGACCTCCGGCTTAGCAGTCAGGGTAACAAACTACTAGACCTACAGTCGAACCATCATTGTGTCTGTTACAATTACAATATGACCCAAATATTTTAATTGATAGACACGGGTCAGGATACCACCGCATTACATTAAAAGCCATCGGTAGCCATCGTGAGTTCGCGGGTTCTAATCGTACCCAATATACTACCGGCGTGAACCCACTCCTTACAACTTACACTGCTATTTAACTTAACAAGATTGCTAGTAGTATGGGACCCGATCCTACATAGCTAGTTAACTTTAAAAAAAATCTTGTATTATTGTTAATGATATCGCACAACAGACTCTTTTTATACACTTTTTGAATTTCAAAAAGAAATACAATGTTTGCTACTGTAGATACTTGTCACTTACACGCTTTTTACAGAGAGGACACGTTTACCTGCAAGGGACAATTAGTCAGCACAAAAAAATAACACATTATCAACATATTAAAAGAATCCAAGCATATAAAAGAGTTTGTCAAAAAAACATTATCTACGTAACATAATGAGATAAAAACTCTCAATACCATTTAAAAAGAAGCTTTTGTTGTTTACTCTTTGATCATTGGAGTCCATTAATTAAAATCGAGTAAGCACATTGTTACACAGCGTATTGTATTCGCGAACAATTGATCAGAACCGATTAAGTACCTACTTACATACATTTTATGTATTTGTAATAATGTCATAACAAAACAATATCATTCTCTGATATTTCATAAAATGAATATATAATCCTACTTATATTATAAATGCAAAAGTTTGGATGGATGGATAGTTGGATGGATTGATGGAAGGATTTATGCATGTGTGTCTGTTACTCAATCACACCAATATGGTTAAAATGATGTTTTGGCACATATAGTCTAGAATACTCTTTTTATCTCGGAAAAAATAGGTGAATAAAGAAATTTTATATTATACATATTTGTAATGTAAGTCATGTCCAAATGTTCGCTCGATTTGGACACGACAAGTATATTAGTATGTTTTTTTTTTAAATATGTGGGATTGTGGGTCCCACCCTACTAGCGCAAAGCTCAGACACCCCAACTAGATTTACATTTCAAGAAATCATATAAAAAAAGAAAATGATGATGTTGTTGAAAACTTGCAGATTTATAAGTTGTCTTATGTTCTTCACAGTACCATGCTTATTGCGCCGCGTAGTACATCCATGGTTATTATTCAAGGTAAGTAAACGATTACATTTTTTATTAAATTGTGAATAAGTTTTGGACTGTTAGAATAATTAATTAATTAATGATTAATTAATTAATTAATGATTAATTAATTAATTAATGATTAATTAATTAATTAATTAGGGATTGATTCATTAATTAATGATTAATTCATTAATTAATGATTAAATAATTAAGTAATTGTAAATATGACGTGGTTCAAAAACTACCCCATTGGATTGTCTTACTGATTCTAAGCAAATTACTTTCAGGTTTGCACTATACCAAGAATAACCTTGTATATTCTATTATACAGGTTGTAACAGAAAGGTGTGGTCAAATTTCAGCAGCGAATAGGGTATGTTATCAGTATTGCACCTACCATGGTGCCGTAGCTGGTTGCATTATTATTACATAGTTATAGCATATTCTTTTTGTCAAAATTCAGTAGTGAAAGGCGTATGGCATATAAGGATTATACCTCCCCGGGTACAAAATTCAATTAGATTACTTCGGCATAGAACTTTTTAAGTCATACGCTTTTTTAATTAATTACCTAAATAAAAAACCTATAATAAAAACCTTTTTCACTTATAAATAAACGAATGAAAAAATATTTATTATAAATATTTTTTTAGGGTAGGTACTCCGATTTTGATAAAATTAGATATGTGCACTCAGTGGCGTGGGCACATTTGGTATGTCTCTTGAATATGACCACACCTTTCTGTTACACCTTGTTTCCAAATATTTTTTAATTTTATTTTTAAATGATAACGACTTATAAATCATTAACTGGCTGCACTTACGAGAAAGTGTCTAAAAAAGTCACGTTATTTGGTTGCTAAACAACAACGAATGGCGATTGTAGTGACATACGACGCAATTAGAACTAACGTTATTGATTGGTTGCTAAGCAACGCGCATGGCAATATAATACAAATATTTTCTTATGACGTTATCACCTAAAATAATCGTCCGTAAACTGACTTTACAGACAAACATTTTTTTACTAAATGCATATGAAAGTATATGATGGTACTTACGGAGTATGGTACCTACTTGTAACAAAAACATATTTTGTATTTTTTGTCTGTCTGTCTGTCTGTTTGTTCCGTTTATCATCATGCTAACGTTTGTAAGTAGTGAGCAGCACTGCAACTTCACGCAGGGGTATTCGCGGGCTAAGCTAGAGTGTATATTACACCTAGAGCATGTGATGTGTACAGTCCATGTACAAGTTTTACAGATTTGTTAACGCTGCAGATTTACGTATAATAAAACCTATGTACATTTTTATTCACTTGCAACAATAAAGCTGTTCAGTCTACACATCGCCTATGTTTTCTTTACAACGACAGGAAATTCCCGGAACACAGAGACGTGCAGTTCGAAGTGTGTGGTCTATCATCATACATTTTTGGTTCTTCGAGACGGATTTGGTGATTTTGGAAGTGAAGTGTGAGCGAAGTTCGTCATAAGCGAATTGGCTTTCACAAGCGGGTCGCCCCAGTTGAGTTAAGAAGTCGCACACATATTAGGACACTGACGGTACGGCTGGTCCACCAGTTCAAAGTCGCTCAGAGGGCTATGGAAAAGGCTATGCTCGGAGTTTCTCTAAGGGACAAAATCAGAATTGAGGTGATTCGGTAGAGAACCAAAGTTATCGACATTGCCCACCGGATTAGCAAGCTGAAGTGGCAGTGGCAGCCGAAGAACCGACATCCGTTGGGGTAAACGAGTTCTTGAGTGAACAATGAATAGAACAAAGTGGCGTGCAATTGGTGAGTGGACTGCGAAAGGCTGGTGATGATGATGACACATTTCAGCTGCTTATTTACGTCCAACAAAATGGAGAGACTGCTGAAACGTCACCAGATTATCACAGTGACGTGCGTTTCTAAGTGTGTGGTCTATCACCATACAGTCCGTATGAAGGTAGTTAACACCGAGTGGTTCAGCTGACCTCGCCCACGTCTTATATAAGCTACATTTAACACTTGCACTACAGTTATTAAACCGCTCTTAGGTTACATTGATAAGGGGTAGCGGACGCGGTTTAGTTACTTCATAATTCACTTTTATCTGATAGAGATATATTTAACAGAGGAAACAAAAGTTGTCCGCGTAGGTGGCGCAGTGGTAGTAGGTAAGCGTGATTGCTGCGAATAAGTTCATATAAAATTCAAAATTCTTTATTCACTTAGGATGCAAAACAACTCTTGTGATACGTCGGGATTCTACATGTACATGTAATGCCAAGTTCGCAAACAATAGGTAAAGCCGGAGAAAAGAACCTGGCAATAAAAACTCGCGGCCACTCTTCTCTAAATTGCCAATTTTACAATGTTTGAATGTTTATAAACTTGACATGGGGTGCGACTAATATACTATACACTATATTAAAGGACTGATGCAAATTGTATTATCAAAAAGATGAAACATGAGATAAACCAAAATCAGCCTTAGTGGGTACATTATAGTAGGAGCATCTACTTACAACAAAGGTAAAAACTATATGTACTTAAATTATGGCCAAAGTACTTGTAACGAATGATTAAATAAGTTCCATTCCAGACAGGTCAAAAAAGGGATACTTTATAGCGTTATCAGTGTGATGATTTCTTTTTTCTAAAAAAATTGAGCAGCGGTCGAAACAACTTTAATTGTAACCAAATATAAAAATATTGTATATATTTTGTGTCCGTGATCGACACAGAATGTGCGATTATTTTTTTTGATCCTTAAAACAGGCAACCACAAAAACAGATAGATAATCGCTATCGCTTTTAATATATTATTGTAACCGCTCGTTTATCGCTCAGTCGGAATCGGCAGTGACCCGTGCAGCGTGACTCGGTCGAAGCGTGACGATTTATGACGTAGCTCCGTGACACGCTTGTCTGCTGTCAAACTAGCGGCTTTACAGACTGATGTATAGGTACATATACATACACATGCCCGTTACTATATATCACACTGAACGCCACTGAGTTTAGTCTCATAGGTAGATCTCTCCGCACAATGTTAACTGTTCCTATTACCTAGTGCCTTGAGAGGTCCCTGATTCACTGGTAACCGAACAGATTGAGACATCTGCGTGGTTAAGCAACGTTACCACTGTCGGTTCATGGATGGGTGACTAGCTTCCGTGCCTCGGTGAGCATGTTAAGTCGTATCCTGCGTCCAGTTTCTCTTCGGTCGTGTCGGATTGCCGTCCCATTGGGCTGTGAGAGTGATGGAATAGACAGTGAATTATAAATAATTGTTCTGAGTTTGGCTGTACCCTGTTTCCGATAGTTGCACCTTTGTGTGTATTGACCTCGATACATGATTATTATACCCTAGTGCCCCTCCCACTAGGGTACTAGGTACTTATTCGTTCTACCTTATTTCACTACGCGGGCTTCCAAACCTCGACATAGAAGTGCAATTCCAATCGCATTAATCACTCTGCTACCGAGTCACGCCCAGGACTGTCGAATTTTTCGTTAATTTATGTTACGATCTAAGGCCATCTACCGTGTAGCGAACGTGTACGACTCTGTTTGATTTAAATCATTTTCTATTCATCATCGTTAGCCTGTAGCGGTCCAAACGCCACAACATACGGTCCTCCGCCTTTCGCATCCAGTCCTTTCAGTGACCTTCTTTAGGTCGTCGGTCCATCTAGCTGGGAGCAGTCCCACCTCTCGTTCACCGAGTCGCGGTCTGCACTCTAGGACTTTTTTACATTTTCTTTTCATTTTGGCTTATTCTTTCCTCACAGTACTATTGCATCGTGAAGTTTTAGTAATTTAATTATTAAGTAAGTTATAATTCTCCTATAACGTTCATATTCCCATTAAAACCACTCACGGAGGATACGCAATCCAAGATACTACTAGCGTCTTGCACAAAGTTATGATTATCCTAAACCAGATCGATCAAGCGATTTATCCTTTGAAATCTCTTGTACCCTCAAATAGGCAAATCAAATCGTTGTTCAGAAGACGCACGCACACGCCAACAAATAGATACAAACACCCACACACACACACACATACCTACATAAGACAAAGCTCTGCAACTGCAAGTTCCAATTAATTAGAACAATATCGTACAGCGCACTGCTACGGCTACTATTGCTCATATTCTAACAGATATTCTATGTACCAACGTGTGATATATTAGGAAATACTATTCAACAAGATTGGCTACGCCAACAATGCGAGATAAAAAGGTTATTAGAATATTTTTTTTTTAAACATCATTAATAAACTAGAGGCACATAGTATCTAATAGAGTTTAAAGGCAGTTCTTTGGTGTATAGGTCAATGAAAAAAAAGCTATCTAGGAATCAAAACCATGAGCATTTGCAATACCTAGGTTCTTCCCCAAGTTAAAAATAGTGATAACTATATTAACGTAGATTCATCAAAATTATTCTCGATGATTGTTACGATTATTTTCTACAGTGTGTATAATGTGACTTAAATCTAAACCTTAACTAATATTACAAACAGAACCGATGACATATATCTCAATTGCGAGCAATAACAGTAGTTAGTGAGCTAAACTAAGCTGGCCGATAAATACTCTGTGCGACGTAACTGCGAGTTATGGCTGGAATCCGGTCCAAATATTTGAGCTCCAAACTTATATACGTATAGGTAGGGTAAGAAGCAGATATAGGTGAGGGACGAGGGCAACCATGCCTTGGCAATGGCCACCAAAATTTACGCGAATATTGAGGACTTATTACTTTATGAAAGGAAATTGAAGAGCTGCTGAAGTTCCAAATGTTCAAATCAGCTTCAAATGGCCTATGCAATAAATGGAATTAGAATGAAACATTTGAAGACCCAGGAATCGAACAAGATGAAGAATTGAAGAAAGCCAATGGATTTTTTTATTACGTATTATTTATGAAACAAAGAAAAAACAGAAATTATGATTTATTTTTATAACGCTGTCTCATTTATTTTCAGTTTTTTTGATGTTCAAATAAATTACAATTTCATTCACAATCGTAATCCCGGGAAAAAACCTCGGGCTTATTATAATTGGAATTAATAGGTGAACACAAATTGATGACTTACAGCCTGACTCAATAATCTATCTAGCGATGGATTTATCTACTTGAGATATATATTTGACACAAGCTCCGTACAAAAGATGTCAAAATTCTATCTCTTGTAGCCAAATCAGTCGATAGATAGATTATTAAGACCGGCCGTCAGATAGACTGGGATTGTCGATGAAAAAGTTTTGATCATCATAAATATTGATGTCATGCTTCGACAACAGAAGTAGGATGAAAGATGAACCTAATAAAATTGTTTATGGTTGGGCCCTCCAACTTCATAGATGATCTTCTCACACAAAATATTTATAAAAGATCTATAGATAAAACAAAAACAGAAGAACTTTCTGTACACTAAGCAGAATTAGAATATGCATATGCAGGCATATTCTAATTCTGCTTAGTGTACAGAAAGTTCTAATTTCGAAAATTCCTCTAATTGCGCATAGTGGGATGATATAATAACAACAAAATTAATTTAACAAATAGATCGTAACATAGAACAAATAATTGAGTTACAGAATGTCGCCAATCATTGACCGCGGACAAACAGACCGACAACTATATTTCAATACTAATATTTACTCAACAAACTAAAATATTATTATTTGATTATGTTAAACTAGCTTTTGGCTCCGGGTACACTCGGGTTAACTTCAATAGAGTACTAACTACATAAACTAGTTATGGTTACCGATATAGCTCAGAGGATAAGTAATTTGAAGTGGAATATGAGCAGACCACATCGCTCACAGAACCGACAATAGATGGGTAGGAGGGTTTTCGAGTGGCGATCACGAGT
Source organism: Herminia tarsipennalis (assembly GCA_945859575.2). Lineage (NCBI taxonomy): Eukaryota > Metazoa > Arthropoda > Insecta > Lepidoptera > Erebidae > Herminia > Herminia tarsipennalis. The sequence goes on from OX243857.2 coordinate 609,791, forward strand.
TGGAAAACGCAGTGCAGGACGACCCCCCACAAGATGCACTGAAGACCTGATTAAGGTAGCAGGAAGCTGTTGGAGGCAGACCGCTCAAAATAGATCGTTGTGGAAATCCTTGGAAGCGGCCTATGTTCAGCAGTGGACGTTTTCATGCTGATGATAATACTAGTTAAAAGTAGTCTTATGAAATATTCTAAATTCATAATCTATATCTGTGCAAAATATCATTCTGGGTCCTTATTTACGATCTTTATTTCGTGTTCGTGGCAAGCCCGTGCGAACTGCCGAATGCTCGGTGCACTCGAAAATGTCTGCCGGGCATGCGCGTTCTAAGCGCAGCTCTCTATTTACCATTATGACAATATTTTGATAGTTCGCACGAGCTTGCCAAGGACACGGATAAAAAAGATCGTGAATACAGATCCGTTCAGTCGTTCTAGCGTGATTAAGTAACCAACATCAGTCCATCCCAGCTTTCGCATTTATAATAGCTGTAAGAAGTAAGATTTTTTATTATTTTTCTATTCTTATTTGATAAGGAGGTAACTTAAAATTAAATATCTTAAACAAGCCGTGAAAATGTTAAAAGACCACCAGAATTGCTTTGGCATTTTAAATATTAGTATTTAATTATACTTAGTATTTTATTACGCAAGTACCTACTCTATTTCGTATTTAGTTAAAACTGATTCCCTTAAATCCTACCTAAAGAAGTCGAAAAATGTACAAAATACCAACCACGTACAAACACATTTGTTACAGCATTATTCTAATTGCACAATCTAACAAACAAAATTATCTATTCCATTTGAAATTCGTCAAATAGTGGTGCGACTATTTACCTTGCGTATGTACTGTGCAGTGCGTTTGTCGTGTCGTGCGTGTCGCATCGTCGCATTATTAGCAATTAACTGATGCTAAACACGCGCGTAAATATTGGGGAGTGTGTAGGTGTTCTATTTAGGGTGGACGACCCCATTACCATCTGTGTGTTTCCTAAAATTTAACATTTTGTGGCCAATAGAATCTGACGGGATTTTTGCTTGTTTTCATTAGTCGTTAGTTTCTTTTTTTTATATTTACACAACTTCCGCACGGGGATAAGTTCTGTGTTGAAGGGAACCTGACAAACATACAAATAATGGACACAAATTACACTCAGACTCCGAAACATTTCGTAGATTAAATTAGTGTTCGATTGAACAATGATCGTGTACAGTCTACCACCAAGCTCTGGCATAACATAATTTAGAATAAAAGAAGGCTCTTTAATTGTGAATTATGTTATGCCAGATGGACAAGACAGAAGACGTTGGCTACGATAGTAATGTTTTTTTTAATAAGTCGTACCTTTCATGAGAATGAGTTGTTCTAAAATATTATTATTATTATATACGTAGTTAAGTCTCTTGTTTAAACCTAAATCTAGTCCAGAGAGGCAATCAACCATCAACGGAGCTTCTCTAAAAACCCCTTAGACAAAACTATTGAACAGATTGGGCACACATTTCAAAGACCCAACAGAGAGATATCCTGGTCACATTTGGATGTAAAAGACACAAGCTTTTCGACCTAAAAAGAAAAAAATAACTAAAACTGTTACCTGCTAAATCTGTAGAGCACTCAGCCGCCAACTAAGGTACCTACTGTCCCACCCACATCCCGTATATTTGCGCACTTTATTTGTGATGCGTGTGTTTGTTCACTGAGCTTTGTTGCGCTACATGCTGATGGTTTAAGCTGGTCGCTAACTATGACCATTGTGTTGCTTTTTATGCACTGCATCTGTGAACTGTCGCACTTAAATCGGTGAAATCTAAAATGAAAGCGAAAATTCCTAATCAACAATTTAGGTTTTTGGGCTCTTTGTACTTTTTCTAAACAATCCTAGTGATTAACGATTAAAAAAAGAAAATAAATGTTATTTTTAAACATTCTCAAATTTTAGCAAATCAATCGCACGGACATAGCACAAAGTGTGCGTGGCGTTACGTTACATGGGGCCACTATTGTTCCGAAAAAGCTTGTCGTGTTAAAACACTAAAAACAAATTCAAAATCGAATTCGAATTATTTAAAGCTAATTAAAAGGTGTAGCAAGCGGGATGCTACGCCATAATGCATCACAGACTTACGTCTCACTTATTTACTCATGTTCTATCACTAGGTACTGTATCCATGTCAGCTATTTATTATTTACTGAAACAGAATCATGGGAAATAATGCAATAGACACTATTGCATAGTTCAGCGGGGCAATTCACGTATATAAAGCTGTGCAGTTGCAGTTAAGTTTTGAATAAAACGGCCATTTTTGTATTCTTGAAACTTTGAAACTCAAATTCGCATGCGCACCGTACTAGAATGCCGCCATTGCGCTCGCGAGACGTATACTTGACGCAAGCGTATTTGAAATCGATCCCAAAGTTACAAAAATACGAAAATAGACTTTTTATTCGAAACTTAACTGAAACTGCACTATTTTAAATACGTGAATTGACCCATTGAACGGATTATATTTTAAACATAATAAATCCGGGCACCATTTGTCAGAAATTCAGGCTCAAATCGTGGACACATACTATGACAGTATGGGGGTAAGATCACCAAAGCAAAATTTTTTTAATACTATAACTAGCAATCTTTTTAACCCGTCCAGCTAAGCTATTTTGTGCAGGTACTATTAGCTATTTATATTATTTACAAGTCAGTAGAACTCATACAACGTACTATTAAACTCGTAGGTTCGCGTGGACAGAGGTGTTTCACACGACCATCGACCACGGGAGAGGCGCTCGGCGTCCGCAAACCGTAGTGGAACCAATTTGCGCCGTGACGGATTGCGACCAATTAAATTCGTGTACAGACTCACTACGAGGCTGTTTGCTGCGAGGTCACCCGGTACCAGGGTCGAAGAGCCTTGATACTTATCAACATTGTGAGAAAAACTAGAAACTACATCCTCGTCGCTTTTTTTTCGGTGTCCCGAATCGAGGAGTAGGTACTTGTTTTCATCTCAAGTTCTATCAATTACTAGCTGTCCCACGCAACTTTGTCTGGATACATTTTCCCCGTTTTTGCAACATTTATCATTGCTGCTCCGCTCCTATTTGCCGTAGCGTGATGCCTATAGCCTTTCTCGATAAATAGGCTATCCAACAATGAAAGAATTTTTCAATCCGGAACAGTAGTTCCTGAGATTACAACGTTTAAACAAACAAACTCTTCAGTTTTATGGTATTAGTATAGTTAAGCAATAGTTTGGCCAAAAACAGTAAGCTGTTCTTATGATAGTTAAAAGCGGTGGTACAAGTTTGCGCTCTTGCTTGAGAATTTATACAAGTATCCAGAGCAATAAGTTCATCAGCATTCAAGCGGGGACATTTGAACGATTACAGATTTCTAGGGATGTAAATGCAAATCAATCAAATTATTGCCAAAGTACCTAACTCTTTTCTTTTTTTTTAGTAAATATAACTAGCAATGTGGGATTAGGTTTCACCTCACTAGCAATCTTGTTAACTTTACCAGATAAACTCAAAGGCTTGTTAGGAGTGGGTTCACGTCGGTAGTATAATGGGTAGGATCGAACCTGTGACCTCACGATTGCGAGTCCGATACCTTAGCCATTGCTTAGGAAACTGTGCGAAGTATGTTTATCAGTCTGTTTGGTTGTCACTTGTAATTTGCGCTGCCAATTACAAGTGACTACAATTACGTGAATAAAGCAAGCGAGAACTCAGCGGTTCGACACAGGGTACACTTTATTGTTAACCTATATTTTAAGTCGTGGGCAACATAGTTTTTCATAGTTCTTCATTTTACAAGCCGAGTAACATTAGTAGACGCGACTCGCGAGACAAAAGCCAATCGAGTGTCGTCAAGTAATTGACGGGTCGCTGTTTTGTCGCCGTCTCTCTCTGACACACCACGAGTAAGCAAGACGGGAATAGAGGAAGATCGGAAAAAAAGAACATTCGTTACTCGAAGTGGTATACTTTGAATATTAAGTAATTAATTAATGGGAACCAGGCGTTATCTTCTCGGACGATTTGTTCTGAGAGCCGGGGTGAACTGTACTTGAGTATAGACTGAGGGCTGTGCGACAGAGAGATACGATGATATGGTGAAAGAAAGAGATGAGTGATGTACTTTGGTGGTTATTGTGCCAAATGTTGTTTATTTTATTATCTAGATCGGGTTTGGTTATTGTGCAAAATGGTGTTTATTTTTATACCTTGGTCAGGTTTTTTAAAATGGCTATTCTGCCGATTATACAATAGGTACATTTGTATGAAAGATGATGTTTGACATAATGTTATGTCTACCAGTCCGTCATTGTGAAGCCCAAACGGTTGGATGAATTTCGTGGAACAAAGTCAATGAAAATGTAAATTGAAAAAATATGCCATATGGCCAAACTGACATTTTCAAAAAAGTGGCCATTAGTTTTTATTGCTTGCTTTTACTCTTGCGAACTAGATATTAAATGTAGAATCATTCTATTCCAAATTTTGTATGACGATCATAAGTAATCGTTGGATTTGGTAACTAAAGTGAATAAAGTAGGTACATTTGATTTTAAATTCGTTCACACAGCAATTTCGTTACTTTTTTAATAAAAAATGATACGAGTTGGAGAAAATGCCCGCAGTTTAAAAAAAAATATTGTAAGAAATACATCTGTGATTTTCATTTATTACAGTAAAAAAAAAGTCATAGAACCACAGTTTGTTTGATTTATAACTAAAACAGAATAATTATACAGTGTATACTTTTTCTACGACTTCATAAGGGCCACGAACCAAATAGTATGAAGATTCAGTTTACTTATCCAAAAATCAATTTCGAGCACTGGTGCCTATATAAGGACCATCGACAAGCTTTAAAAAAACTTTTTTTGCACAACATTTTCACTTTAATTAAAAACAGTTTATTCGCTCATGATATCTTATTATTTAAAACACTTTTCGAAAATAGATTTTTAATTATTTCCACTTCCAAAAACTCGGCCCTTATTACACGCACTTACCTTACTAATGATATTGGAATGAAGTTCCTTATCGTGCGTTGTGAAATGCTTATATGGGCTAGACGGAAAAAAATCTCACGAAAAATTGTAACGACGCTTTTTGACAAAAACAAAAGCCGGCGTGCGCGTAAGATATGAACATCTAATTTGACGAAGAAGTCACCTGTCGATTTGGTCGAGAGGCATAAATTCGGTACACAGTATTGGTGACAATTGTGTAGTTGTGGGTTCGAGCCTTCGGTATACAATCGTCTTTTTGTAAGTTATTTTCGTCTTTCTATTTCGCATTGAACAGTGTGGTGTTGCGTAGACTATAAAAAAAAAAAAAATAAGAAAAATAAAAAATGAAAAGATTCGGAGAGATAGAAGTTCGTAGTTTCAAAAAAAATATTGTAAGAAATACATTCATGTGCGTAATTGAAATTAAAAGAAGGATTATGGAAAGTATCTTTAGGACTAGATGAACGTAAGAGAGATGACCGAGGTATTTTAAAATTATTGTTTTCTAATAGACTAGCAGAGTTAATTTGGTTATTTTATAAAGAAAAGCGCTATCTATTCGGCCTCAAGGGCGCGGTGGGAGTGTGTCCGACTGCTACGCAAGAGGTCGATAAGTAATACACAAATTGTTGTTCCGAGTCTGAGTGTACTTTGTGTCCGTGACTTGTATGTTTGTAAAGTCTTCCATGTCACAGGGCTTGTGGCATTAAAAAGAACATTACGGAATCCCGCAGTAGGGTACTGCGGGATTCCATAATGTTCTTTTTTTTTAAAAAAAAGCATTACGTCTTGCATTCATTATAGGCATTTTATGTTTTTTGGTTCATTCTACATAGTCTTCACAAAGATAACCTGTATGGTACTATAACGAATTAAAAAAAAAATGAACCCTCTCAACCATGTGAAGCGACTAGGGTACTAGGGACTCCAGCCTACACTTCTAAATTCTAAAACACTACGGACATAGGCTTTACAATACTTTGAGGGTATTTCTAAATAAGGTCCCGAAACTATTACTAAAAAGTGAACTACCTAGTAAGGTCCAAGGACTAAGCCTGAAAAAATGGTTAATTAGTTACATTTTGTGTTGATGTTTTTTTTTAACTCTAATAAATGTGATTTTCATTTATTACAGTAAAAAAAAAGACATAGAACCACAGTTTGTTTGATTTATAACTAAAAAACAGAATAATTATACAGTGTATACCTTTTCTACGACTTTATAAGGGCCACGAATAAAATAGTATGAAGATTCAGTTTACTTATCCAAAAATCAATTTCGAGCCCTGGTGCCTAATAAGGACCATCGACAAGCTTTAAAAAAAACTGTTTTTTGCACATCATTTTCACTTTAATTAAAAACAGTTTATTCGCTCATGATCTATTATTAATTAAAACACTTTCGAAAATAGATTTTTAATTATTTCCATTTCCAAAAACTCGGCCCTTTTTAGATGCACTTACCTTACTAATGGTACCTATTTGTTTATAACACGCTTTTATTAGCTTGGTATTTAACTATGTTTCTTTATAACGGAATCTTTGAACGTGATTTTCACCCACTTCAAAACGTCGCGTCGGATTGAATTAAAACTTCGCACACTTATCAAGGACCGATGACAATACATTACGACTAAGAGGGTAAAATAGTGGTTGTAAGTTTATCATCATCATCATCATCATCATCAGCCTATCGCAGTCCACTGCTGGACATAGGCAAGTTTATATGAGAAACGAAATCTTTATGGCAGTCCTGTAAAAAGTCTACGATTTTGATGAATAAAAACGTTGCTTAGTGTCATACTAGGTATTAGGGATGGAGCTATCAAAGCAATCAGGATTGTTCTTAGCATTGTTTAATAAAATCTATTTAGTCGTTTTATAGACAATCATTATTTTATTTAATATCTTTAAACTCACGGTTCACCCTCTTTTATACAACCTAGATAACAAGATATATAAAACAAGTATCAATTTAATTACAATTTACCTTTGATTTGTAACTTGTACAAAGCCGTAAAAGTTTTACGCACGTCCCGCTAGATGGCGTTGCCATCCAAACGTTTTATTACCATTTTACTACCACGAGACAATTAAAATTTCAATGAGAATAGGAAATTTCATTAGCGCGAGTGAAGATGAGGAAGGAAGTGGGGGGAGGAGGGGGGACAAGTGTTTGAATTCGTATGTTGTCATTGTTTTGAAGATGTGAGCTTGATCTTTAGACATTCTTCAGCGAGCAAATTTATCTACGTAGTATAGTCAGAGTGAACTCTCTCTACTATTATTGGCAATTATATTGTACCGTTGAATATAAACGAATACCTACTCAAATGCAATCTATACAGTAAGTATAAAAATTATGCTATGGGGATCTTGTTTCCATCTTTTTTGTGCAGGCGGGTTTTTTATTTTTATAGTTTATTTTTTATTTAATACTTTTTAGTGGTTATAAGATGTAACCGATATAACAACTAATTTTTATCACAGCTATTGTCAAGTATTGAACATTGAAAAAATAATGGTTGCTAACTAACTTTTTTAGTATTACAGTAATAATCAAGTTATACCTTATTGAAGTGCTTAAGATGGGCCATTTAATTTTATACCCAAGTTGCATATATATTATGTTTATGTAGTTTATATATTTTGTACTATCTCGTAATATTAATAGGTATAGATAGCAAGAAACCAGGCAAAAAATGCATCAGCGCAGGGCATTGCAGAGCGTGTGTTCATGGCACTTACGCCCTTTTGTAGCGAGAAACGCAGTACTTCTGCAATAACTCAATGACGTTATATCCGATCATGTCTAAAATAATTTTAAAATGTTTATTGAGCTTTCCTGATTTTTTTGAGGCACACAATTTATGCAACTTCCGTAGCGATTATTTCCAAATATATATATATATATTTATTTATATTTGTATATATATATATTTCCAAATATATATATATATATATATATATATATATATATATATATATATATATAATAATCGTAGCGATTATTTATATATAAATATAAATAATCGCTACGGAAGTTTTTATTTATTTATATTTGTCAAATTTTAATAAAAGGCGACTACCGCAGTAAGGTACAAGCCCTGTGTCGCGGGGGTTACAGACATACAAATCCCGGACACAAAGTACACCCAGACTCGGAACAACAATTTGTGGATCACACAAAGTGGTGTCCCGTGTGGGAATCCACGCGTAGCAGTCGAACACATTCCCACCGCGGCACAGAGGCAGTCATATTTATAATTTTTTTATTTTATAAAAATTCTTAAAATGTTTTTGAAAGACCTGTCGAATGATGTATCACACATTGATGATCGCTAATAAAAAAAAATACAGCGTCTGTAAATAAATATTTTTAGGGCATTCCATACACGTATGGAACGCCCTAACAATATTTATTTTATTATTTACCTATCAATCTAAGTAGCGGCTACTGCAAGCCACCTTTTCACTAAATTTTATAAATAGTCTTTGATCAAAATGCCTGTCTCATACGGATGGACAGACCGACAGACAGATGGACTTGACGAAACTATAACTACGAACACTAAAAAACATATTTCTATAATTTTTAAAAAAAAATATGATACAGTTCCTGAACATCAATACCTCTTGATACAACGGACTCTTGCATCCACATCCCCGTCCCGACCCGCACAGTGCGGACGCACACAACTCGACGTATCAACTTTTCCAATTATCAACTCTGAATCAAGTTCATTCTGTTCCTGTAGTTTTGTTACAGTCGTGTTCTTGACTTGGGGTTACTTTAACAAGATTATTATTTTATAATACACATTCAAAAGTACTTTTTAAGTTAACAGTGCCACATACTGCTGTAAAGTTACAATTCCTGAAATGTTTTAGGAAGATTTTCATAGATGCTAGACGTATTTTCAAGTTTGCAACGATTTCGTTGTGTACATTACGTACGTACGGGGTGTGAAAGGGTGTCTATGTCTGTTTATGTATCAGTCATGTCTGTATGCAGTATCGTGCGGCTGAAACAGTGAGAGTGGGGATTTTTATTAGACAGTTGTTTCGAAGATGGTGCTTCGTAAAACTTTAGTAAAAAACGGGCAAGTACATTTCGGGCCACGCACAATTTAAGGTTCCGTAGTCCTCATCCGAATAAGGTGTGTGGATTAGGAAGTGGATTATCTGTTTTTTTTTGTTTCATACTTACAACGTTGTTTTTGTTTTATACTTACATCTACTTAATAATATTTTTCAATGGAATTTGTACGAAAATTTTGGTTGCTTCTCATTTGATCAGCTGTTACTCGCAAACTTGTAGAGCCTAGTTAGCTGTGATAGTTTTTCTTTTAGTTTCACTATATATACTACTGCCGTGATTTTTTTCACATATCCAACATCAACCATTTAGTTGTCAGTGGGGACACTTGACTCTGACAAAAATTTGCACTTTAAAGTTTAATTTTTAAAAGACCTATCTTATGATACCACACACGATGGGGTAGGTGAGAATAAAATCACACCCTACTTTACGTATAGGGGAGGTACCATAAAAAAAGTTTAAGATTTTATTCTTTCACTTTGTCGGCGTAAGTAATATGTGTATCCATGCAAAATTACAGCCGCCAAGTACTAACAGTCTTTGAGCAAAGGTGCGGACGGACGGACATGGCGAAACTATAAGTTTTACCATTTTGGCTACGGAACCTTAAAAATGGTTCAATGAAAACTTGTTAAGACATTTTGAAGTTAGAACTTAAAGTTAGAAAGACTAGGAAACTACGAAATATATATATTAATATCGGAACAAAATGTGTACGTAACTAAAAAAAAACTTATTATAGGGCACAAATGTGTACGTATCTCTCTATTTCCCAAAGTTCGATGGAACAGAAATCCGACACGACCGGAATGACCAGGCGCATTACTGACGGACGTATCTCTTACACTTCGAGGCACGGAGGTACCTATTTCAATTTTTGAAACAGTCATTATCAATGGTTAGATAGTCGTAACGTTGCTTACCTCGCTGACCTCTCGATTTATAAATCTTACAAAGCTTCATTTTGTGTGGGAATCGAACCTCTCGAATCGAAATCGCACAGCAGTCGGACGTGTTCCCGGTAACCACAGAGGCTTATGATTGAACATTGCGTACCTTTAATTTTAATCGATAGTAGCTCCTACAGATGCTTGCGTGTTATCCGAGGTATGCATTCGACCACAAATAGGGCCAGCACGTGATTATGTCGTCATGCGGCGCGCGGCGCCCACACATTGTGCCGCGTGTGGTCAGTGTGGTGTATACCACACCGTATTGTGTTCTGGTTAGTGTGAAGATAGGTTTATTAAAGGTTATGGGCAACTGGAAACATTTGGAAAACCATTTTAAACAGAATAATAAACCGATTTTAAACAAGGATAGTGTTATGTTTTGTAAAAGCAAAGGAAAATTGACCAAGCTCATAAATAATTAACTTAGGTATAGGTCACTTACTTGCTTCTATATCTACAGGTTGACTTGCAATATACTAATTAATAACCTAACGCTCGTGGCTTCTTTACTATATAAACAACTTTATAATATCAGTTTAAAAAAAATGTTTTATTAATAACCACCTACTACCGGTTTTTTGAAGTTATAACAAATAGTCTGTAGTTCTCTTTTACTAAAGTAAAATCGTGGTTCATTGTGAAGTTTAGGCCTCAAACCTGACAAAAAACAACGACTCAAGGGTCCCACAGAGGTGTTATAGAGCTGGTTGTGTGACAAAAGTAGGAAGTAGGTGGTGAAGGATCAAAATAAATTGGCCAATATTTAAGCACATAAAGTTTTTACATCGTAAGTGGATGCTCCTACTATGTTGTGCCCATTGAGGCTGATGTATCCGATCTCGTGTACTCTTCTAATATTAATGACCTCTTTTTTTGCATCAGTCCTCTAATTTATGGTGTATAATATAATGGTGGCAGCACCTTACCTGCATATACAGTTTATAAACAGAGAAACATTGTAAACATTGGCAATTTGAAAAGAGTGGCCACGAGTTTTTATTGCCTGTTCTTTTCTCGGGCTTTACCTATTGTTTGCGAACAGGCATTACCAGTAAATGTAGAATCGACTTTTCACAAGTGTAGTATTTTGCTTCCTAAGTGAATAAATGATTTTTATTATTATTATTATAAATGTATTTTTCATCAATCAAATAAAAAATTATATTACAAATTTATTAGCATTTCAAGAATCATCCTATAAAACTCTGATGTCTTATAATCTTGGACAATGTTTTATAAACTAAGCTCCCTAGAAAAATATGCAGTCGAATAGTGAAAATGGGTTAAGTGGTATAATCCCTATATTCTCACCTGTTCTGTTGGCGGGGCTACTGGTATATTTTTCCCCATTAGTTCTGTCCACAGAACAAAGGGAATGCAGTTCCTACCTGTTCTGTTGAGTAGTTCTGTCACGAACACTGTGATTCAAACTATTTACTTCTCCATGCAATTAATTATCAAGTAACAGCCAACTTGAGGTATTTATTCTTCATCTATGATTGCCGATGATAACGTCATATTTACAAATTCTTGTTTCAAGTATTTCACGAGTGACTTGAAGAGGGCAATAGTACCTATATTGAAAAGGGTTGTAGTCATTTTAATGAGTGAGTTAGCCACGGTCGCGTTTTTTCTCGAAAATGGCTTTAAATATATATTAGCAGTTATCATCTCATAACAACTTATATGATATCCCACTGCTGGGCACGGGACTCCCCAGTAGAATCAGTAGATTGTAGATCCTGGGGGTGATTGCCATAATTGCCACGCTTGGTGAGCGGATTGGCGAAAGCAGTAAGGCTTTACAGTACTCCTAGGACGCTGCTGCCCGTTCTCCGGTGATATCCCTTAGTCGCCTTGACGACACCCACAGGAAGAGATGGGGTGGTACTATTTTTAAGCCACACACATACAAAAAAAAAATCAAACGTTATGAAGATATGACATGTATAAGAAAGCCAAATGCAGTGGAACAGTTACCAATTTCGAAGTAATTATTTTGTTTATTATGTCATGGTATCACACACAAGGAATCGTCAATTTGTTGATGAAATGACAGTCACTGCCTATCATCTAGCAGTGTACAAGAAAACAGTGGCTGCTTTAAAATACACGGGTATAGATCCCATTAAAGAGTTGCCCAGCTTCAAATTAAGTCGTTGATTTAAAGAAATAAAAAAAATAAAAAGTTCAAAAAATGAGCTACCTAAATGATACTGTAAATACCTGCGCCGTTTTCAAAATTAATTTTGGCAGATTACAACGACGAGCGCGAGGGAGTCCGTATTTTAATTTTTTGCACTAAATAAGCAAGAGCTCACCCACGTAAAAAAAATCTTCTTTGCTGACACTTTTAAATTTGCTTAGTACCTTTCACATAGGTTTACGCCATTCATGTAGATCTCGGAAACTCTCAAAATACTATCAGTGTTATGTCCCTAATATACGAACTTCTTGGTCACAAAACCATAAATACAAATCACAGATTCCAAATTGGAATGGTTGACGTTTTCCTAAATACTGAGCATCAGGGCAGTTATTATCATTTCTCAAATGAACTGTGCAGAAAAACAAAGCAATTGGACATTAAAGATAAACACAAGAAAATAATCGTAAGTTTGTGCAGCGTTCTTCCACTGTTACTACTAAGATCGGGATGGGAGTATGTAAAATCCCAAGTGCTGCATTTTAGCGAAAGTAGCGACTTGTATAAGTTTATGAAGTATACGAGTTTCTGGATGAACCCCAGGCGCATCAAGTCATGGACTGCCTTTGTTCGGCGCCATCGCACAAAACGAATGTTGTTAAAGGCTGGCATCGCGCCATTAACGGCACATTCAAAACCAGGCCAGCTAATATTTTTCAGTTCCTGAAAACATAGAAGAAGATGCATCGTTTTTTTCTGTTGTAGCTTACCAAATGACAAATTTCAAGAAATCAGTCAAACGAAGGACAAATATCGAAAATGATGAGATGATTATAGTGTACCAAATGCAATTGAGTTGGACCATAAACTGTTACTTCAAACGCATTCTATCTGCATTCCCTTGTGGGTAAACTGTTCATACATATCTTCACGAATTAATTTGCTTCAAGTCTTGATTCATATCTCGCAACTAACCACATTGCTAACATATACAAAATCTCGGAACACCCGCGGAACAAAAGTGGTTCGAGATTACGTGTCAGCACTGGTCAAGTGTGATGAGAGAGGGGACAATTAATGTAAAAACCGTCTAAAATTTATCAAGGATTCTTGCGAATAAAAAAATAGATGAGACTTGCCCCCGTAACCAAAAGACTCCCTCTGCAACATCATCGCACGAAGCCGAAACTCATCAAATCCCACGTCTCCCCCACTGAGATTCAGCTCAACCCCCCTCCACCCTAAATGCATCCTGTAAATGATGGACGCCTCCTCGTATGATGCTTACATTAAGTTGCTGGTGCGGTGCTATACAAACAAGGGTTCATCTTGCATCTTATCCTATGTGCCCAATCACCTGCACGAGTAAACTTAATAGCTGCCTCTGCCTGACGTGATCGCGTTCTGGGCCACATTCATTTAAAATTTATTACCAACAATGTTTGTTGTCGAAACGCTAAGACGAAACGACCTTTTGTACTTTCGATATTTTGTGCTCTAGTTTAGTTACTTTTTTAAAAGTTAAATAGCAAAGTGTGTCTCACATTACAAGCAATTTTGTCATTACCTTTTAAGCTAAGCTAAATTGCCTGTGTTAGGAGTTAGGAGTGGGTAGACATCTACACTAATATTAAAAAGCTGAAGAGTTTGTTTGTTTTCATTGAACGCGATAATTTCGAGAACTACTAGTCCGAATTGAAAAATTCTTTCTTTTTTTTTAACATCACGCTACGACCAATAGGAGCGGAGCAGCAATGAAAAATGTTGTAAAAACGCGGAAAATTTTACGTGGACGAAGTTGCGCGGGTCAGCTAGTCGTTAATATAATGGGTAATTAAAACTTCTCGATTGCGAGCCCAATACCTTAGCTATTGCGCTACCGCCAACCTGCAGTAACGATTGGCGACTTACCTACTTCTATTATTAACGGTTCAATGAAAGCTTCAAGAGAACTTATAGATACAGAATGCATCCCAACACACACATTCACAACTAAGTAAACTAAGTAGGTAAGTATTACAAAGCACCTTGTTAAACTGAACTAGAAATCAAACTGAAACTGCGCCAGTTCTCCGTACTGCGGTCTTCTCGCTACAGGTATTTCTCTACAATGTTCCACCAATTATTCCTCGCGGTTGAAATAGAGACCCTTTGTGCAGTTCTAACTCCGATCAACTACTATCCTTGTATTATTTCTAACTAGTGGTTTATGCAACAGACGCTTATATCCAATCAATGGCCCAGTTAGCGTGTCTAGTTCATTTTGATTGGTGAATAGACGAATTGCGGTTAAGACATCGATTGCTTTGTTGATTTGCAGTGTTGCTATTTTGTTCCCTGCGTTAAAAGTTAAAATAATAGTCGGAGAGGTAGCTACGTAATAAAAATAAAAGCAATCTCTAGATAGGTTTCATCCAAGGAAAAGAAGTCCGAAACGAATCGTCATATCTGAATGTTGATACAACTCAATAAAATATAAATATAAATATATAGGTGACTTCGATAACTTCATACGTTGTATCGCATATTTTTCATACGTTATGAATCTTGCAAATATATTGTATGTATCAACTTATCGTATCCAACTACTTGTTCATACTTTTAAAATTCATATAACGTGGCACCAAAAAGTGATCCCAGCAATTGAGGCGTAGGTACGTATGTCGCGTTACATCGGATAGGTTGTGACACCTATTCTTCGTCGCTGCACTCTTGATCGAGTAGTTGGGGTAAATGCTAAACAATTTGTCACCGTTCCTCTTGCACTGCGGCCCTTCTAATAAACAGGGTGATATACAAACCAGAGTGTTTTTGTAAAGCTGACCTAAACCTAACATTTTACAACGATTTTACTCCAGTAAATAAGTGGCTAAGGTCATAACTCAATATGTATACTACAAAGTTATTTAGTGCAATGTAAAGAAGCATGAGCGGGAAGTTAATATTATATTACAAACCATCCTGCATTCATGAAGTGAACCATTTATTGCCACTTTCACTTATTCGGTCCAACGCACATATTATTATGCATTGGACCAATCAAGACAGCCCATAATATTAATAAAAAAAACCTTTTTCTTGTTTTAAAATAACTACTTAAATCTTTCATGTAGGGCGCAGGGACAAGGGAACAATGCAGGCAAACGGCTTATGTATCCTTTACTAAAACTTGTAGGACAGTTTCTTTTGAACAAAAAACGTAGTGAAGCATGAATTTAACGAGGCATCGTTATTACAACACAAGTTTGTATGTTCATCCCTTTATGCGCTGGACCAAACCGTGGAAGTACCTACCTAACTATGTTATTGTAAAGAGAATCGGTTTGTGTGTTTGTTTTGAATTTATTCTGAAACTGTTTAATTTGATGTAACTAATTTCCAGAAGGTTTTTTATGAAGACAAGTCTGCTCCTAAGAGTTAAGCTAGAAACCCACTAGAAGGACACCAAGCAGCATTATCAGTCATTAAGTCTTCCAATAATAGGTACTTGTTTGCCATCTTCATTATTACCTACATTAGAGAAAGATTATCCTTTCGTGTCTGACGACATCTCTTCTATCATAGAAATATTTGCCAAACCCGGACGGGTCGCTATTAGTAAAAAAGTCCTTTATGATAAATAGGACCTAAGTTTTTGATAACTAGCATTTGAATGCTATGCTATGCTCTACACTTCATAGTATCTTCGGAGGTTAGCGCGTTCTAATAAATAATCTCTTTTAACTATTATATTAAACTTTTTATGCGGAGCCGGGCCACAATATGCCTACTAGTATATGTTGATTTAAGTCCTTCTGTGCTGGCCTCCTCGTCCGTGTATCGAGAGCTCTCGCACTTGACTGATCCTTACAACCGGAACGTTGTAGATACTTATTTAACTTTTGATTTATACCAATTGTATGCTAACGATATAAGAAGTTGACTTTGTAGTTTGTTTTTGTTTGTTTTAATGATGGGGTTTATTTTTTATTGTAGTTCTCGTATTCTTTATTAATGGTATTTGAACAACTCCTGCAGTGTGATGAATGGGTGTGAATGTTACCTGTGTTGCGGGAGACGTTACAAATAGATTACAGTATACAAATCCGTCTCAGGCTCAGACTCTGAACTACAATTCATTTTTGTGAACTACATACAACGCAACAAGTTATATTGCAATCGTTGGTTAGATCTTTGCCCTATCCGTGCAATAAAACCACCCACATACGCAACTGTTTCAAGCAATTAAGCAATCAACGAAATAAACCAAACCCGTTCGAATCCAACCAAACAGTGGTATAAAAATACCACTACCAAAAAATCAACAAAACCTCATTGCATCACCATCCCGCGATCGTCTCGCGCTGTGATTGGTCGACGGTTGACAGGAGGCGTGCGCGCAGCCTCCGTTGCATTGGCCGGCCAGTAGCACACCGAGGTATACACCACTTGTGTTGTGATTGGATGTTAATGGTTGTCATTCCTTTTGTTAAGTGTTGATCTTTTTATATGTCCGTGATTTTATTGCTATTTAAGGTGAAGATCATTGGTTTGAAATAACTATAAAGATAGGTAGGTAGTATTTTTGTTTATACTAAGTATTATACTTAACTAATATTGTTTTAAATGCGTAAGCGAAAAACAAGCTTAAGATTTATAATTTATTTTTAGGGTTCCATACCTGAAAAGAAAAAAATTAAACCCTTATAGGACCATTTAGTTGTCCGTCCGTCCGTCTGTCTGTCAATAACATTTATCTTGGGAATGAATCGAGTTGAAATAAAAACCATTTACCTACTTAGGTCTACAGTTCCTAGACGCTGTGAAAAAAAACACACTTCTAAGTTAATGTAAAAAAAGATACAGCCGTTTATGCCGCAAAAAACGTAGGTAGATACGTTTCGACACTCTCAAAGAATTAAAATTTATACGGTATTTTTCGTTGACTTAGAACTAAGTAATACCGTTTTAAACTAGGTACAGTTAGGTAAAAGTCTGAAAACTCTATATATTTGTAATTATCTAAATCATAAAAATTATAGTCTTTAAAAAATGCGAGTCACGATTAGTTCAGGACTATTTATAATTCCTACAAATTTGTACGGAACCCTCAGTGAGCGAGTCCAACTCCGTCTAAGTCCGGTTTGCTATTATTTATTTTATGTAGACGAATATATCGTAGGAATGGACCACTAACAGTTCATAGGAAGTTCAAACCTCCTCTCCGAAATCCTAGTGTAGACCTAAAGGTGCTTCCACACTGGTTCAATTCGTTGTTGTAACTATCAGTTTGCAAGTGCATATTTGTTTGGCTTTTATTTTTTGTCGCTGTTTGAAAAACTAGACTTCTTCATTTTACGTGATCCAAACAAAGCGCGCAAGCAACCTCCTTCCCGCATCTTTCCGCTAACGTTGTCGCTTGGATGATGTTATAGGTACAACAAAAGTAATAATTTGTTATATCATGTTGTATTTGATTGTGTAACATTTCATAATATCAATAACAATTTATAACTTTTGTTATAATTTATTAAAAAAAGTTAGACAGTAAATGTTATACCTACAACATTCTCTAACGTTAATAATAATAATAATTTCTTTATTGCATCAAAATGTTATGTAACTGTTGTGTGGGAGCATTTAGCAAAAAAGACAAAGTCTTCTATGCCGATATATTTTCAAGAGTAAATTTCACCGTTACACTGCTTGGTTATGTAGGTAACTCGAAAAGTTTTGAGACAAGAAAAATTTCTTCGCCTGTGATGATTTCCGAAACTCGTCTTGACGTTTCGTTTTCAAATTGTAGACGCATTTCGCGGCACCACACTACAAATGGCTGTTTTTCAGTGTCTGAGAGTAATCACGGGATAAAACGAGAACAAACAAGAAACTAACGCTGATTGTAACCGTTTAAGGCTAAGTTTTTAGTTTAACCAAATTTAAAATCATAAAATATCGTAGCACACAAATGTCCGCGGTTAAGCTCCATCGTTGCAAAGAAAAACGCGGGAACCTTCGTAGTAAAATGACTGGAACATATTTTTTTTACCAACTAGTCTGAAAATGTACAGGATGTCCCAAAACTATGCCACACGAAGGAAAAGTACCTTAAATATCGTGGAGAACATTTTACTGAAAGAAGAAACGAATTAAAAAGACTAAAAAAAATTAACAGGTATGGTTCAGTGTGTGGCAACTTACAACAAATTTGACTTAATAAATGCTCAAGGCGTGCCCTATTCTATAATACGAAAGAAACCGACGGACAGAGATTTACTATGCAAACAAATTGTATTTTATTAAATGTAACATTTTAAAGCTTTCCATTCATTTATGATACGAGTACTATGTTATTTAGGAAAAATTAATCCATCTTTTATTTTTATGACACCAATCCAAATCCTTTGGATTGGTGTTATAAAAATACAAGATGGTACTTTTTCACTTATGATACGTTCAGATAAAACTTTGAACGCAGTTCGATTTATTTTTAAAATTGAAATGAAGTCTTCTTTCCGTAAAATGCTCCGTGTGGCATAGTTTTGGGACATTCTGTATAAAACAGATGCGTTCCATTTTTAAATTAGGTACAAGCATCTCAAAACTTATCGAGTGACCTACGTAGGTATTATTATTGTTATAATTAAAATCTAAAAACTAGTGCGGACATGCGTGCTCACACGCATCGGTTATATTTATATATACATAGGTACATTATTATAATCACAAACAGAGACGCACCACATCTGGCGTCGTTTGTGCGAAAATATTTGTAAAGAAGTGACGTGTTTTATTACAAATTATTTCAATGACACGTGGGAGGAAATACTTGATAATTATAACATATACTGGTTTTAGGGTTCCGTAGCCCAAATGGCAAAAACTCTCCTCTACCCTTATAGTTTCGTCATGTACGTCCGTCTGTTTGTCCGTCCGTATATGACAGACATTTTACTCAAAAACTGCACAATGTATATGGATAAAATTTGGAGTATCTATAGGAGTCTTGTGTAGGCCTTAGTTCCATAGTTATATAATAAAAATAAATATGGGGGAGGGCACTCCATCCCCCCCTCCCTTTATGTTTTACATCGCATGGGCAAAAAATATGAAAAAATGACAAAGGTAACGCTTAATAATTAGACGTTAGTTATTGCCGAAAAAATGCGCCTCTCAACAAAAGGACGTAAGTGCCATCAAGATATTTTCTTTTGCAACTGTACTTTTTTAGATCGTATTTTTAGTGCATTTCTTTGTAGTGACAGCAGCGAAAGTCTACATTAAGCATGATCCGACATGCTCTTGCCCGGTTGTTTTTATATTACATTATTTAGATCACAAGCATGTTCACAGTCGATCGGCATTATAGAAAGACATGAATACAATTTAAATGCATAAAACGCCGAGAGTACAAAAGGTTAGCGTTATTTGAACCTCACTCGGCTAACGCACACGGCCATCATTCTCGGAATACCTTCCGAGGTTTGAAGTGGTCCAAGTAAGTATTCGAGTCCATGAACAATGTTTGCGAGAGTTGCTTGAGCGTTCATGTAAATTTCAAAAATTCAATTTTCTTTTTTTCTCTTGCGATGTAAACCAACACTTCTGATACGTCATGATTCTACTAACATGTACCTACATGTAATATCAAGTTCCCAAATAATGAGAAGCTGAGGTACTTTCTATACCAGGGGGTCAATTTACATAATTATTTAAAGCAGTTCAGTTGCAGTTAAGTTTTGATTAAAACGGCCATTTTTGTATTCTTGTAACTTTGGGATCGATCTCAAATACGCTTACGTCAAGTATGTGTCTCGAGAGCACAATGACGACATTCTAGTACCTACGGTGCGCAAGCGTATTTGATATCGAACCCAAAGTTACAAGAATACAAAAATAGCCGTTTTATAACTGCAACTGAATTGCAACTGCACTTGCTTTAAATACATAAATGGATCCCCAGGTATCTTTATTTTGCGAAACTATTTTCTTAGGTGAGTGGTGGTGATAGAAATACTTTCAAGAAAGTTTTAAGGTTTTATATGGTTTAGTATTCGGGAATTACCTAACTATTAACAAATCTTGTTCACGATCTCTTTGTACTCTTAATGCTTCTAAACCATGCGACGGACTTTGATGTGGTTTTCACCATCATTCAGGTATTTTTTTCGGATTTCTTACATATACTGACTACCTCTGTGGCGCGGTGGGAATGTGTCCGACTGCTACTCAAGAGGTCGTGGGTTCGATCCCCACCAAGGATAAAACTTTGTGTGATGAACACGATGGTTTATTCTGTGTCTGGGTGTTATTTATCTATAATATCTATGTATTTAGAAATATATAAGTATGTTTACCAGTTGTCTGGTTTCCATAGTACAAGCTATGCTTAGTAAGGGATCAGATAGCGTTGTGTGAGTTGTCCCAAGATATTGTTATTATTATTATGAGTGAACTTAGATTTGCTCACACAATCGTACATATACACATCTATATACCTATATATGATATATATAATATGATATATATCGTTTCACTATGAAGCGGCGATAGCCTAGTGGCTAAGGCATCGGTCTCGCAATCGTGAGGTCGCGGGTTCGAATCCGACCCACTATACTGCCGACGTGAACCCACTCCTAACAAATTGCTAGTAATGTGGGACTCAAACCCACATTGCTAGGTATCTTTAAAAAAAAAACTATTGTATCCCGCTATTGATACTTCTCGATCGCATCGAATACATGCACCCTCTTCGACATTCAATTTTCAGGAAAACCGTGACATTTTAATTCGATTCTAGCTTAATAGTTCTCCCTTGCCTCACTAGGTAGATATGAGGGAGCTTTTAAACTGATAGTAAACATTTAGAGTTATGGAGACTCACAAGACGACAATCCGGTTGCATACGTACAAATGAGTTAAATAATTCAGAAAGTAGAGCATGTATTCCAAAACTATTTTTATAATATAGTTTATATAAGTAACATAACCATTGTTGGGAGACTCAAGGAGACTAACATCTGCTTTCTAAAATTGCATATTTAAGTATAAGCTCCTAATAACTTCTTTAATCGGAAAGTTTGTGAGAATTAATTGATGGATGTGTAGATGATTGTTTCTCTTCCACGCAAAAACTTTACGAGGTATCTCTTATACATCTTAAATTGGGATTATACCTACCTACATAGGTTATAATTATATACATGACCAACCTACGGCTTTGTTACGCTAAGATATTAGCCAAATCATAGCATAAATAGGGTAGTTTCTAACTAGTCGAAACAATAACTCTTTAAGCATGTTCCAGACGGTTGCCTTCCCGCCAAGGTGACCTAGCTGGTTTCCAACAGTGTAGACGGCTGTTGTAAACCGAATTACTTGGTACATGGCTTGCAACAGCCGTCTACACTGTTGGAAACCAACAAGGTCACCTTGGCGGGAAACCTTGTTTCCAACCGTCTAGAAGACGCTCGAATGTCAAAACGCAAACTTTATAATAATATGGATTTCACTATTTGGCTTGGCTTACTGGATGTCACTATTTCTTCAAATCTAATCAAATCATTTAATGGTATGAGTATAATAAAAAAACCTATTATAAAAATCGGGGCTTAATCGTTGGTAGTTTAAATTATAGTTTTATTTACTAACTAGGTGACCCGAGCAAATTCTTCTGAGGAACTTTTCCTAGTTTTTGCAACATTTTTCATTGCTGCTACGATCATATTGGTTGTAGCGTGATGTTATAAATCCTTTAACCTTCCTCGATAAATGAGCTAATCAACAGTATTTTTTTTTCAATTCTAGTAGTTTTTTTTTCTGAAAAAGTTACCTAGCAATGTGGGATTGTGGTCCCACATTACTAGCAATCCTGTTAACCCCTCTAGCTAAGCTCTATGGCTTGTATTAGGAGTGGGTTCACGTCAGTAGTATAATTGGTAGAATCCGAACCCATGACCTCACGATTGTGAGACCAATGCCTACCATTAGGCTACCGTCACTTTTCCTGAGATTATCACGTTCAAACCAACAAACAAACTCTTTAGCTTTATAATATTAGTATAGATTAGTCTTTTGGATTTGTTTGTTTACCTATCTAGGAAACTAGCCTATTGTTTGTAACAACGCAACATACGAAATACACCAAATAGTGCAATGATGTAAAATGAAAGCAGGAATTTATATAGATTATTAAAATATATATATATATTACGGGTCTTAATTGCGTGAATAATTTAAGGTAAAATACCTTGTTTATTGCCCGACGTTTCGACCGTATTGCAATCTTCCCGTGACCACGGCCGTTGCAATACGGTCGAAACGTCGGGCAATAAACAAGGTATTTTACCTTAAATTATTCACGCGATTAAGGCCCGTAATATATATATTTTAAAAATGTGTACAAATCGCGAAAGTTTATCAACATTTATTTATACCTATAGATGTTTTGCGATATGTAGGTACGTACCTAAGTGACATGCAGGCAGGCCGACTCAACTATCAGATAAAGCTAGTAGGTATAGGTGTAACCAAATGAGTCATACTTTTTATTTTAAAATTCTTCTATTTCTTTAGGATTTAACCGCGAAATATTTCTTTCTGTTGTGCGGTAACGTGTGACTGAAAAGTATTTACAATGCTAATTATATCAGCTTATTACAAAGTGCATGTCGGGCCACGCACAATGTAGGGTTCCCCAGGTGCTCAGAACAATAATGCGGTATAAAAAGTGGGTTTTCTGTCCTTTTTGTTTAATATTATTAATAATGTTTATGTGCGGGACAGATAATACCCATTAGTTTTTATTTGTGTTTAGTATAATCGATACGAAAGTAATAGTTTTAATTTAGTTCTTTAACTTGCAACATTGATTCCTTAACTTGTAACATTATCTGTCTCATGTCACTAGATAGAACGAACAAAGAACGAAATGATATCCAAAGAGAATTTATATCTTCGTAATAGAATTGTCCTTAACCATAGAGATTACAACGGAAATTGTATCTTTAACTTTTAATTAGTGAAATTGATTTATATA
Source organism: Herminia tarsipennalis (assembly GCA_945859575.2). Classification (NCBI taxonomy): domain Eukaryota; kingdom Metazoa; phylum Arthropoda; class Insecta; order Lepidoptera; family Erebidae; genus Herminia; species Herminia tarsipennalis. The sequence goes on from OX243857.2 coordinate 633,033, forward strand.
GTTTATTAATAGTTATGAATAGTGAAATGTAAAATAACAAAGTGATTTATGAGACATTTTCACTTATCTTTCGTGCCTTAGATACTAAGTTTGTATAATTCTAAATTCATTGTCGTAATTAGTTCAGCGACAAGACACTAAAAGCTTGTCTCTGAGGTCGCGATGTTTTTTGATTATATTTCCAATAATTGTTAAAAGTACGTGTAAATAGTATTGTTAATACACTTCTATATGGTTAAACAATATCTCTAGCACAATAGCTCTTAGTAATATTGCGTTGTTTAGCCGTAATTTGTAATTGAAATCTGATAGGCACGGTATGTACGCACCTTAGAACATTCCTATTGGTCAGAATTGTATATAATGTAATAGCACTGTTGCCAATTTAGTGGATTTACCTCAAAATTTAGGGAGAAATAAGTGGGGTAACGGTATTTACCCGACTTCGCAAGAAGGAAGGTTATGTGTTTTAAAGACTTTTTTTGGGGAAAACCAGAGTAGTCTATATCAGTAAAAGTCCATAGCAACGGCACGCGAGCGAATCAATGTTGACCGCTCGCGCATGATTGGTTTTCATTCAGGAATGTTAAAATTAGTGATAATCATTTTATGGGTTTTTTATAACAATTTAGGGAATTTATAAATATAGGGTTGACAACATTGCTAAAAATAAATTGACCAATAGCGACAGGTTATTTCGATTTAGATGGTGTATCCGGACTATGCTATAGGAATTAACGGTTTTTCGACGGGTATAAATACAGCTGTAACCGAGTACTGAGCGGATTCGATCAAGATACTTGAGCCTAGCTCGTACTGATGGATCTCTCTCAGTAATTGAATGTACCCATGTTCTTACTGAAATATATACACTAGTCAGTCACTGATATAGTTTTATTACTATTCCTCAAACTGCGTTACCCTCCGACCTACCTCAGGCAGGTACCAGGCTTCAGGGCAAGCCGGCGCACGAATGTGCAGAGTATCTCTGTACAGTTTAAGTAATTTTCAATGGAATTGGTACAAAATTTTGTTACTTCTCACTTGGTCAGCTGTTACTCGTAAACTTGTCAAGCCTAGGTAATTAACTGTGATAATTTTCCTTTTAATTTGATTATAGATATTACTAGCCTGATTTGTTTTCATATCTCCAAAAATAACCATTTAGCTAAGGGGCGGCACTTGACTCCAACAAAATTTTCCAATGTAAGGCTAATATCTCACAAACAGATCCCTAAATTGAAAAATGAAACTCACAACCCGTTAATATTTTTAAAATACCTACCTAATAATACCTCACACAATAGGGTAGATAAGAAAAAAATATTTTTCAAGATTTTATTTTACGTACCTACCACCTTTCCGGCGTGTGTAATATGTACGAGTACATCCGTGCAAAATAATAACTTTCTAGTACAAACAGTCTCCGAGCTAAGCCGCGGACGAACGGATGGACGGACATGGCGAAACTACCTATAAAGGTACCGTTTTGCCATTTTGGGTACAGAACCCTAAAAATAATAATAGCACCAAGTATAGTATACCTGGATCCCCGAGCTTCGCTCGGTGTTTTTTTAAACGGCATTTCCAAATATGAAACAATTGAAATTTAAATTTATCGCCTCCGAAACACCCGCCGTACTAAATTTCATAAAAATCGCTAGAGCCGTTGCCGAGATTCAGATTATTTAAATAGGTATATTATACATACAAGAACTGCTCGTTTGTCGAATGTCTGAATATATATTTATGATTACAGCTAAAACAGATACAAACTGATCCTACTGCTATAATTAAATCTAAACTCAAGTTGTTGTTATAAAGTGTTGTCTTCGCAAACTTCAACTAGATGGCGTTAGTGTCAACACTTGTAACTCACTGTCGTCGCGTCGCGTCGCCACTTGACGTCAACGTCAGGCGCACTTCATAAACATTATGTACTATTGTGTGTAATGAGATAAGGTTCTATACAACGGCTTAAGTGTTACAATTACAGAATTATGTAATCTTTAGACTGCAGGGAAATAACTTGATGTTTACTTAGAGTGAGTGGGCTTGTAACTCATCACGGACACAAAATATCGAAAATACAGAAGGTATTATAATAAGATAGAAGCGGCGGTAACTTCGTACTCACTGGACGTGAACCTATTCCTAACACAAGCTATTTAGCTTAGGTGGTTAACGAGATTGCTAGTAATGTGGGACCCGCATGGCTAAAAAAAACAAATCGATTGGGATGTTGACCTCCCTATTCCCTCACTCTCATAGTCCGATGGTACAATTCAACAAGACCGGAGATAAATTAGGCGCAGAACCAACGGTTTAACGTGAGGGTGGCATTTTTTGAAAATGGACACCCATTTATGAGCTGACAATGTTTTCATTGCTTAATCTCGCTGATTCCTCAACCTGCTTGGTCACCACTCACTCGCGAACACACACGCACATATAGACATCGCTCACAAACATGGAATATCAGTTTGTTTTCTTCCGAAGTGTTCCAAAATTTCGTCCTAAGCGAAGTACTTGTGTATAAAACTGTGCTTCTGCACTCTCGATATTTTATGGTCCGGATTAGTTCAGTAACTTACTTATTGCAAACTGTTTTAAATGTGAATAGTTTAAAGATACCTTATACTTAATGCATCCCTACATACATTTGATAGGGTTCCGTACCTTAAAAGGAAAAAAACGGAACCCATAAAGGATCACTTGTGTTTCTGTCTGTCATTGCCGATTTGCACCGAATCTACTGATTGGCTGAAACTGATTAAGTTCAAATTTGGTACACATATGTAATTTTATGACACAAACATGGACACATAACGTAAATAGAAGAATTATGAACTTGAGAGTCATTTTTAGGGGGAAAATTAGGAAGTTGTTTCTTTTTTTTTAATACTTTTTAATTACCTTGAATTTGGAACGCGTTTATTATTTTTAAAAGTTCTTTCGATTCCGCGCCATTTCACAAATTTTTTCGCGCTCATTATCAAATTTCAATATGGAATGGGGTGTGAAAGAAAATAGGATTGCGGTGACCGCCCTGCAAAAAGTGGGTATGGAGCCGTCGTCGCAGTGGTACGTAATGGTCGTGTAATTAACTGAGATTCGTCTTGACAAGTGCTTTTACACTTATACAGTGTTCAGGGTCTGATGCTGGGGCCAGTCAGTCTGATTCAATGTGGTTGAAAAAAATCTATACTAATATTATAAAGCTGAAGAGTTGTTTGATTGTCTGTTTGAACGCGATAATCTCAGAAATCACTATAGGCCATGGTCCCGCGCACCCCGCTCACCCACCCGTTAACATCACCCCGCGCTCCCTTCTCACCGCGCAGGCGATATACGAGTTAAGCGGTCGGCCTATAGTAACAACCACCTCCGTCTGAGTAATTTTACCCGTTTTTGAAACATTTTTCAATGCTGGTCCGCTGCTATTGGTCGTAGCGTGATGTTATATAGCCTCTAGCCTTCCTCGATAAAAAAGCTTTCCAACAGTAAATATTTTTTTTAAATCAGACCTTTAGTTCCTGAGATTACCGCGTTCAAACAAAAAAACTCTTCAGCTTTATAGTACACTAGCTGTACCGCGCAACTTCGTATGCGTAAATTTTCCCCGTTTTTGCAACATTTCACGTCGCTACTCCGCTCCTATTAGTCGTAGCGCGATGTTATATAGCCTATAGCCTTCATCGATAAATGGGCTATCCAACAAAAAAAAAGAATTTTTCAAATCGGACCAGTAGTTCCTGAGATTAGCGCGTTTAAACAAACAAACAAAGCAAACAAACAAACTCTTCCGCTTTATAATATTAGTATAGATAGTATATTAGTACAGATAAAAGCTTGTCGCGAGATTTCCCTAATGCTGTGCTGCACATTGCACAAAATGCTGTGTAGGTAATCGTAGTACCTACAGCTGCCTTCAGCAGAGTTTCGACTCTGCTGAAGGCAGCTGGTCGTATCAAGACCTTCTAGTGATTCGTCACTAGAAGGTCTTGATATGACCTCGCGACAAGCTTTTATGTCATTTCAATGGTAGGTATAATGTAACAAATTAATGGATTTGTTTAATTCGATATTTAGAGCATCGAAATTAAAAGGTTGTTTTTAAAAATGTTAGTTATCTATTTATTTATATTATTTTATATATGGTGTTTAATATAGTGGTGGCAACAGCTTACTTACATATATACATTTTTAAAACAAACAAACATTGTTAACATTGGCCATTTGAAAAGAGTGGCCGCGAACTTTTATTTCCTTATTCTTGTCGCCGGCTTTACCTATTGCTTGCGAACAGGCATTACCTACATGCACATGTAGAATCATGACTTTTCACAAGTGTAGTATTTTGATTTTAAGATAATTAAATGTTTTTTTATTGATTTGATACAAATATATAAGTTTTTTACGAGTATCAGTTGTCGCAGTAGAAGCTCTCCGACTCTCTGAACTAGAAATCAAGTTTTTAAGCTATTGCATAGCTTCTATCGCGGGCCTTGAGCGCGGGGACCGAATCCAGAAATTCCGTAACGAATAAACCTCACGCTCCCCACTCCGACGGGCACAGTGGTGATACTTTTTAGTTTTGCCATCTATCGATGAATAGCAGAACTTTTAATGACTTTTTTTTAAATTAAAAAAAAATTAAAAACATTGTTTTGTTATAATTAAAAAAAAAAAAAAATTAAATTCCTTTTTTTGTAATTTAAAAATAAAATTAAAGAAAAAAAAATTAAAAACATTGTTTTTTTTTTAATTGCCTAATATGCAATAGCTTTACCGCGGCAGTCCCCGAGTGCTACACTTTTTTTTTTTTTTTTAAATGTTAAAATTCATATCACATTTCACTACATGACATATTTCATTTTTAAAAGATTTGTTGTTTGCTACTCAATATAGCAATTTAGCAACTAAGTTTTTTAACTACTAGCAATGTGCATCGCACATTACCGTGGCCCAAAATTCTTCGTGTAACCAAGTCGGTGAGTCGCCTTTTTGCAACATTATTGATACAGTGCCATGTGTCTAAAATATTCCCCGTGATGATCGAACTATTTATATACTTTTAAGTTAGCACGAAACCCTCAGTGCGCGAGTCCCACTTGCACCTAGCCTTTTTTTTTACTTTGTTCTTTCTTTCAGTTGATATTAGGTCAACATACACGCAAGTGAAGCGTACGAACGCCAAAGTGAACAAAGCCTAAGTCTTAAAACAATCTTTGCTGTATAATTTAAAGTTAATACTGTTTGTTATCACTGGCTTGGAAAATTGATTCTTTGCGGCGTAACGATGTAGATAATTTGAGTTGAATTCTGCTTTGATTCTACAAATATAATGTGACTAAATATAGTAGGTAGGCTAGTAAGTACGCGGAGATATATAATACGTGGTATTCTATATCTCCGCGTAATTATTATGAATATAGAAGATAACGTTGTTAGTAGTATGAAACAAAAACAACAGAAAACTCACTTTATAAGCCGCATTATTCGGATGGGGGTACGGAACCCTACATTGTGCGTGGCCCGACATGTACTTGCCCGGTTTTTTGTTGATGGTTCATCTTTCTTTCTATAACTATATCTATTCAAAATGATTGAATAGAAATAGGCTTTGAAGCCAAAGATAACGTCTCGATAACGGATGACGAATATGCACTGAAGTTAGTACAATTGTACATAGAAAGTTCAAGGGGTCCCTGATTCAGTGGCGACAGAGCAGGTAGAGATATCGGCCAAATGATCATAACAAGCAGAGTATTCCTATAAGCAAAAAATATAAGCATATTTGTAGGTACTAATAACATTTTTATAAATTTATTATACCTAGTATAATTTTTAGGGTTCCTTAGCTAAAATGGCAAAAACGGAACCCTTATAGTTTCGTCATGTCCGTTTGTCTCTCTGTCTGTCCGTCGGATGTCACAGTCGTTTTACTCAAAGACTACTCAATGAGGTATTAGGTGAAAAGGTGTCTTGTTGTAGCCGCTACATAGTTTGATAACTAAATAATAATAATAAATATTTTTAGGGGAGGCACTCCATAGATGTAACAGAAGCTGAAAAATTTCAGCAAATATCAACGTGTGGCACATCATTCGACAGGTCTTTCAAAAACATTTTGGAAATGATCGCTTTGAAAGTTGCAAAAATCGTGTCCCCCCCCCCCCCCCTTTAACTTTTGAACTGTGTAACCAAAATATACGGAAAAAATCACAAAGATAGGACTTAATAAATACTTTAAACTAAAATTATTTTGAATAAGATCGGATATACCGTCATTGAGTTATTGCCAAAAAACTGCGTTTCTCAACAAAAGGGCTTAACTGCCATGAACATACGCTCTTCTGCTGATCCAACTGTGTAAAGCTGCGGAACCCTACACTGAGCATGGTCCGACATGCTCTTGCCCGGTTTTTACTCATAATAGCATTAGACAACACATAACAATTTCAAAAAAAAGTTTTGAGTTTTATGAAGCCTATAATATTGACTTACTAATTTGCGCTTATTTCCTGTATTCACAGAGTATAAATATCACTATTTTTGTTATATAAATGTAAGTTTTGTTTTATAAATATAATGTTTGCATATGTACCTAGTCTGGCCATAAATACTGTTACAATTAAAAATAAGAAAGATTTTACATTTGAATTTGGAATCTGTCATTTTTATACGATTGTTCATTGTATTTTCTAATTTTGGCGCCAATACATTGTACAATATTTTGCTATATTAAAATGGAGTGGGGTGATAAAGAAAACCGAATCGCTGTGATTGCATTACACAAAGTTGGTATGGAGCCGAATGTAATTTTTAAAACTCTCCATACGCTTGGTATTAGTCAAATGTTTGTGTACCGGGCTATTAATAGGTACAATGAGACCTTCTCTGTTTGTGACAGAAAAAGATCTGGCCGTCCACGTAGTGTTCGTACGAAAATGGTGGTCAAAGCAGTAAGGGAAAGAATTCGAAGAAATCCTGTCCGAAAGCAAAAGATTTTATCTCGGGAGATGAAGATAGCACCCAGAACCATGTCACGCATTTTAAAAGATGACTTAGGACTTGCAGCCTATAAGAGACGCACTGGTCATTTTTTAACTGATAATTTAAAAAAGAATAGGGTGGTAAAATCGAAGCAACTACTGAAGCGGTACGCAAAGGGAGGTCACAGAAAAATTTTGTTTACGGATGAGAAAATCTTTACAGTTGAGCAACATTTTAACAAACAAAATGACCGTATTTATGCTCAAAGCTCTAAGGAAGCTTCCCAATTAGTCGACAGAGTGCAACGTGGGCATTATCCGACTTCAGTGATGGTTTGGTGGGGTGTTAGCTATGAAGGAGTGACTGAGCCATATTTTTGTGAAAAAGGTATCAAAACATCGGCACAAGTGTATCAAGATACCATTCTTGAGAAGGTAGTTAAACCCCTTAACAACACCATGTTCAATAACCAAGTATGGTCCTTCCAACAAGACTCAGCGCCGGGTCATAAAGCTCGGTCCACGCAGTCTTGGTTGGAAGTGAACGTTTCGGACTTCATCAGAGCTGAAGACTGGCCGTCGTCTAGTCCCGATCTTAATCCGCTGGATTATGATTTATGGTCAGTTTTAGAGAGTATGGCTTGCTCTAAACGCCATGATAATTTGGAGTCCCTAAAACAATCCATACGATTGGCAGTGAAGAATTTTCCCATGGAAAGAGTGCGTGCTTCTATTGATAACTGGCCTCAACGTTTAAAGGACTGTGTTGCAGCCAATGGAGACCACTTCGAATAAGCTTTTTATATTTTGAATTGTTTTTTTATTTATGTATTAAACTAACACACTGTAAAAGTAATAAATATTATTTGCAATAAAAAAAAATGTTTTTTCTTCGTAACAATATTTATGGCTAGACTAGGTACATTCTGATGCAACTGTCATCATGCCTGTCATCTCTTTAAACTTTTCTCTAAAGGAAACTCGTCTTTAATTAATCTTAATTAGTTATTAAAATTAATAAGTGGTTAACCAGAACCGGACGAAGTGCGTTAGCCGCTCTAAACGTACCGCAATCAGCTGTTACTTCCCAGCATAGCAACCAAGACATGACTACATCTGTATTAAAAATAATAAACAGCGCGTGCGCCGCGACGCCGCTTATTTATAGCGTGCGCTGACGTCATCACTCGCGGAGTTCCGCCGTTCCAACGTGGTAAATATACAGATTACAGATACACAGCTGATCAAGAACATAATAGGTTTTTGTAATATAATCGAGTTAAATGGAAATTCCGAAATATTTTTTTTTTTGAGTCCCACATTACTAGCAATCTTGTTAACCCCTCCAGCTAAGCTCAAAGGCTTGTGTTAGGAGTGGGTTCACGTGGGTAGTATAATGGGTAGGATTCGAACACGCGACCTCACGATTGTGAGACCGATGCCTTAGCCATTAAGCTACATTATATTCAACATAGCGTTAGGAAGGTGGGCAGGGGAGACAATATGAAAACGCTTTCATACTGGTAAAATTTGAATTATACGCATGTCATGTTCAAATCTTTTCGTTGTCTTACTTCCATCTTCCACATTCGCACGAATACGCGAACCTAAATGTGTAAACCGACATCCTACGTATTTAGGCGTTTAAAATGAACGCGTTAAATTCGCACGTTAAATTCGCGTGTCACCTCTTCGCAATTGCGAAGAGGTGACACGCGAATTTAACGCGATATGGTGTGCACGCGGCGGCTTAGTCCTACGTGCGCGAATAGGCATTGGCGATAGTGCAAAGTTTTTGATATTCAGTCTCATTATTATGTGTAAATTCGTTAAAACGCAAATTTGATTTATTTGTCGCCTCATTCATTCATTATATAAAAAAAGGCCCTTATCCCTATTCAACAAGCGAATAAGTGCGCTTCGAATTCATGAACATTTGTAAAATGTAGGAATCTCTGCACGCATAATTATGACGGGCCGAAGTTATTATGTGTGCGACTCCTTATCAGAACAAAATACAGAAAGTAATGAAGGTTCATACGTATGCCATACACAGCTTTCGTGTTATGTCTGCCATAATTCGTTGTGTTTATTATGACTGACAAATTATCTCAATTATAGTATTATTATAGGCATTTCTTGACAAGTACTTTATTAATACAATGATTGCACTTTAGAAAGATAGAAAAAATTGAAGTGCAGACCCAGGAATCGAACCCGAGACTGCCGTAAGCCAAACTGGGGCCATAATCGAACTATCTATCTTGGTTACTAAACCTCAAATTCTTCTATCCTTCCTGCATGCGAGTCAGGCCCTCGCTTGCGCCATCTAGCCGATAGTTTAAGAACTATTACGGCTTTTGTTATTGCTCCGTTACAGAAAGCATTTTTAACAAATTATGATATCGCAGGCCAAATATAATAGTATTTTTATAGGCATTTCTTACCAATTACTTTGTTAATACAGTAATGCATTTTAGAAAGAAAAAAAAACTTTCTAAAATGCAATTATTGTTTTAAAAAAATATTATCGTAAATTTTTTCATCTATCTATAGACCTAAGTTGCAACATTACTTGACCTCACTAATCGTTCTATTTAATCATCTCAAATTACTTAACTATGGCAATTAACCACCTAACTGTAACAGTTAATCTATTACAATATTCCAGAATAAATTAATTGATGTTATATCGAACGCACTTACCTACGCAATTAAACCTGTTAACAAAACGCAATTGGAATCAAAGAGCCGTTTGAAACCAATGTTTGGCATACTATTGGTGTACGTAATCATGTGTAAACCACTGAGGTATGTCCAATGTTGGACAAAGGCCACTTGTACAGATGAGATAATTGATGATTACTGAGTGTATTTTGGTGACAAACTGTAGATTTTATGGAACTATTGACGCTCCCATCATCATATTATTATTACAAAGACCAATCATTTGTTGTTTGTTAAAAGGACAAAATTAACCCTTCTAAAGTTCTGTCTGTCCGAGTCTCTGTCAGTTTATCGAGATCTTTTTTCTCAAGAATGCGTGGAGGGAGGTATCAACTAGAAATTAATGTCAAATAGACAGGTCTGTAATCCCTTGAACCTGTGATAAAATTAAACTTCTACGTCAACGCAATCAAAAGATACGATCAAGTTTTTGCACTCTCATGGGAATCAAAACCTATAGGTACAGAATACCAAGAGCTACTCTCTATATTTTGTGATATATAGTACCTACCACAGAATAAGTAATAGTACTACGTACAGAAGGTTTACTTCCTAACAAAAGTCAGGTTTAGGTACAAAAATAGCTTCGTACGACTTATGTGCAACCGGAAAAATGTCCAACAACCTAAAAACGTCCAATCATACAATTGTCCAGTCCTAAAAATGACCAGTCATAATAATGCTCAGTCATAACAATGTCCATTCATAACAATGTCCAATCATAACAATGTCCAATCATAAAAATGTCCAACCATAAAAATGTCCATTTAAAAATCTCGGTTCGCTCGTCTTATCAGCCGTATCAATGATGGCACAGCATACGTCCCTGTCTTACAGTGAGGTGTATTTTTTTTCTTTTTAATAAAAGTAAACTAGCAATGTTGCACATTACTAGCAATCCTGTTAACCTCTCCAGCTAAGCTCTATGGATTGTGTTAGGAGTGGGTTCACGTCAGTAGTATAATGGTCAGGATTCGAACCCACGACCTCACGATTGCGAGACCGATGCCTTAGCCATTAGGCTGCCGCCGCTTCTTTTATATTAAAGGCTGCGGAACTTTAAAGATTTTTTTTATTTATAGGTTTATCCATAATAGAGGTTTCATGTCTGTTAATGACATTGCAATGTCAGTACATTGAAAATATTATATAAAAATGATATTTCAATCCACTAATATGACTATGAGCTGGGCAATAATTGAGTGATATATAAGGGGTGTCTAAACGGGCCATTTTTATCGGCAATTTGTGGCGGCACTATTGGCAACTAATTGCTCGGCCAATAATGGCAATATGCCTGTAATTGTATGGCGCATGATTCAGTCTGCTTAACGGGCTACACAACCCGGCAACAATAAATAGAGAGCGACTGAAACAACAACAAAATTGGCCGGGCAACATTCCGGAAAATCAATCGCTTAGAGATCGTCCGGCAACCAATATTGGAGCCAAATTGGGCCAAATCAATATTGGAGAGTACTGCCATGTTGCCGGCCACAGCATTGCCGCCACAAATTGCCGTAAAAAATGGCCCCTTAAGACGCCCTTATATACCGTTCCCGGCAATTTTGTCCTAGGTGGCAAAAGAGGGCGACATTACCAGCAACATTGATTTTGGCAGACAATGACAGTATTGAGAATATTGCTGGCAGTGGGAAAACTGCCGCAGTAACCCTGGTAATTTTTTTATTTGGAAATTAGACATGTAAACCCCTAAATCACTAAACTGAACATTATTACGACTGGACATTGTTATAAATGGACTTTATTACGATTAGACATTATTATAAATGGACATTATTATGACTGGACATATTTCGAAATGGACATTATTATGACTGGACTTATTTCTAACTGGTCATATAACTAAATGGTCATTTTTTAAATTGGACATTAGTCCTGTAAACCCAAAAATATACCTAGACTCACCAGAGCTACCCGCCTGCAAGCTAAATTGAAACTTATAACCGCGAACTTTTTGTATCTAGTTAATTTATTAGTTTTAAGATAAATAAGTAGATTAAGCATTACAAACGTACATTGAGCATTATAAACATAAAAAATCCAATTGTCGTGTGTTCGATTTCCACGGGTGTAGATATTGCTTTGTAAACATTATCCTATCTTGTTCCTAATATTATTTCTGGGCAACTAATTAAGGATTTTTATTTTTTAATTACTGATTACTTAAGGAACTAGTGAATGAAAAAAAAATCAACCGGCTACCGCCGCTGCTTTTACACGTACTTCGATGACGCAGTGGAATTGTAAAAAAATGTGAGTGACTGATTCGTTTTAATCAGACATCTGTAAATACAGCAATATCTTTTATATGGATTATATTGACGTTTAGGCTAAGAAGACATTGCGGGTGTCGAAAAGAAAAAAATATTTTCAAGTACGTGTGAGCGCGACGCACGTGACCGCGACTGTCGTGCAAGTCGAGAGACAGCCCACTGCCATACGCCCCATCGAGGGGCGCGCTGCCCGAATATTCCTAAACTGCGGAGTGACACCCCCTGATAGTACTTCCAATTGACCTAAAATGTTGAAATTTGGCAAATCAAATAGTAATTTGGACATATATTCGATGTTTATTAATACTAAAACATTGTTACTCTAAGAAGAAATCCTTTACTCGATGACTATTAGTCGATGACCGGGTGCACGTACGAAAATGTGTCTAAAAAATAAGTCACGTTATTGATTGGTTGCTAAGCAACAGCTAATGGCGATATGACATCATGTTTTCTTATGACGTTTATAACGTAAACTTATCGTCAGTAAACCGACTTAACAGACAACCATTTTTTTTTATGTAGCTAGTGAAAAGATCAAAAAAGTCTAAAGCCACCTCTGGCACATCCCGTACAACTCACAAATAATGTAATTAATAGCAAGGTTTTTCTAATTAAGACCCGAGAAGCCTCTGAAAGCTCACAAAACGGCCACTATTTTCTTAATGGGCTATTAAAACAAAGATTTTCGTGGATACAGGCACTAATTATATGGGCCCGATTGGAAAGGCGGCCTATACATTAAACATGAGTCGAATAAAACCGCTTTGGGGACAACATACTATTAATATATTCATTGAAGGGTTTCTTTTTGACCTCCGACGCGAAAATAGAGGTGTAATTACTATGAACTTTTTGCATGTCTGTGACATCGTAGTAGACAAATAAAATAACCAATATAAATGTCATTTTTCAAAATTGAAAGCTGATTTCTTTGCATGTACGGACAAAATCGGCTCAGCCGTTACACTACGTTTGTGGGTTTGATTCCCATACGGGATACAACTTTGTGTAAGTCAAAGTGTACTTTGTGTCTGTCATATGTCTCTATATTTCTAAAGTCCCGGAGTTGTTTATTAAAAGAAAAATATGCGCACATATGTTTGTTCACCCCCGTTGAGAGATGTCATGACGAACAGACACACTCTCTAAACTTATAGCACGTTTATCGTGTAGATTAGTATGGTCTGAATGGTGAGATGGGGAAGTTGGTGTGCTTGTTAACAGAATTCACAGCGCCTGGGATAAAAAAAAGCATATTATCTGTGAAACAGGAACACCTGAGCCAATTTTTACCTAAGAACACTTAGAACCGTCTGTAAAATTACATTTCTAAAAAAAAAATACATTGAAATCGACACAAGTTTAGGCACTATAATACCCTGCATGCATCACTTTCTTAAAAAGCATAATAATATTTAACGCTACAATTACTCGCAGTAATAATCTAGGCTTAATTGAATCCGATGGTTACGGCCGATGTAGTATTATTTCAGTCGTTCTTGACGCCTGCATCACTGAGCGTCGAGCCTCGGGAAATAGGTTAAGGGTGCAAGCACAATGAGACCGAGAGCTCGAGAAATAAAACTGCACTTTTACTGAGAGCTATAAGGTCGAGCTTTACCTGAATGGATTTCAAAATACGAGAATTGTAGGTTGTGATTCCGATGGTAACTAAACCATGTGGAAATATATGTTCTCAAATGTAACTTGATGTTGACTGCTTTAGTAGCGCGGTGAGAGTGTGTTCAACGGCTGCGCAGGAGGCGTGGGTTTGATTTCCACACGGGACACCACTTTGGGTGAACCACAAATTGTTGTTTCGAATCTGGGTGTACCTTGTGTCCGTGTGTTGGATGTTTGTAAAGCTCCGGAATACAAGGCTTGTAATACGGACAATAAAAAACCGGACAAGTGCGAGTCGGACTTGCCCACTGGTCGGACTTCCGTACAAATTTGTAGGTACTGAAACATAAATAGTTCACGAATCGAGTTTCGAAATAAACATTTTTTTTCAGCATAAGCGGCCGTATATTTTTTTTTACAAAAAAACATTTTGAAGTTGATGCCATGAAATAGTAGGCTTTATGTTTTATTCGGCACCAACTTCAAAATGTTTAATTTGTATTTGTTCTTTTACAAAATATTACTTACCCCGATGCAGGGCCGTTAATTGTTGAGTAGTTCACTATCAGCTCTATTACATTGTGTAATAGTAGTATAACGAGAATAAAGTAATACCATATTAAAGTAACTGAATCGCAAACTGTGAAATATTGAATATGTCTGCTCGTCATTTGTGGTCTTCATCATCAGTTCCACTTCACCAATTGGTGTTTTTTAAGAGTAAATGCACGAATCACTATGAAATATACCTAAATCACTGTAGGTGTGCCTTTAATATTTTAAGAGGTCCCTCGATTTCTCCAGGATCCTATCATCAGATCGTGATCTGATGATACAATGGTACCAACTTGGAAGTATACCCTTTCAAACACAAACAATTTTCCAAATCGGTCCAGCCGTCTTTGCGTAATCGGTGATCAAACAAACAAACAAAAAAAAAACATACAGCCGAATTGAGAACCTCCTCCTCCAACTTTGAAGTCGGTTGAAAAGTGAAGTGTGCGACGCAGCTATGGCTGCCGCTTGCTTCGCTACACGCTTGAGGATTCGCCGCGGTCGCAGCGGCGGGCACCGCCACACTTCCCGCCACGCATCTCTTTAAACAATGTCATATATTGCCGTATGTTTGTGATGATTAAGTGCCGCATCACGCGCCATCTCTCAAGTAGACACTACTGGGGAGACCCGTGCTCAGCAATGGGGCATAATAATATTATGTGTTTATATGATCAATAAAAAAAAAATTAAACGAATTTAACGAGTCAAATTGACTTCACCAACAAAAAGGGGGATTATCATCCAATATATGTAAATGGCTTACAAGTTCCATATGCAGATACAGCGAAATACCTAGGTATGACACTTGACGCTAAGCTTCGATGGAAAGCTCACGTCAAAAAGAAAAGACAAGAACTGGACATGCGTTATAAAACTATGTACTGGCTACTTGGAAGGAAGTCAAGTGTGTCTATACATAATAAATTTTTAATATATAAGCAGATTCTCATGCCAATATGGACGTACGGAATCCAACTCTGGGGCTGTACAAAACCAACTACCATAGCTATTATCAGCGGTTTCAGAATAAAGCTAAGGGACATTGTCAATGCCCCCTGGTATATCAAAAATGAAAATCTTCATCGTGATCTCAACATATCTATGTTGAGATCACGATGAAGATTTTCATTTGTACTGTATCTACAGTCCACCAAATTATCCATAAAAGTGCTGAAGCACATGAACATAGACTTCGTCACCACGTAAATGTCGAGGCACTCCTGTTGCCCGACCACACGGATTTAGTGTGAAGACTAAAAATAACTAAACCATTTGAGTTAGTGTAGTTACAGTGAACAAATAAAAGTGACAGTGCTTTAAATTTACACAAGAACTAAGTGTTTTTAAACGGTTTTATTTAGCTCACCACGTTTGTTTTATTTATTATTTATTCTTGGGTCAAATTTAGTAATTCAAATTTCACCCTCTTCCTGTCAACCGATTAATCTGAAATTTTGTATACACTTTGGATTTTGGTGACAATACAATTATGTTTATTCATTAGCATTATAAATTCAAGATGGCCGCCGCTACAAAATGGCGGATAATTTATGTTTTATTAATCCCATCAATATGGGTATCAAATGAAAGGGCTCAACAAGCAGAATACAATATACTATAAAAAATTGAAATCCAAGA
This sequence comes from Herminia tarsipennalis, assembly GCA_945859575.2. NCBI lineage: Eukaryota > Metazoa > Arthropoda > Insecta > Lepidoptera > Erebidae > Herminia > Herminia tarsipennalis. The sequence continues at coordinate 648,877 of OX243857.2, forward strand.
TGGCGGCCGCTACAAAATGGCGGATAACGTAGGTTTTATCAATCCCATCAATATGGGTATCAAATGAAAGGGCTCAACAAGCAGAATACAATATACTATAAACAATTGAAATCCAAGATGGCGGCCGCTACAAAATGGCGGATAAAGTAGGTTTTATCAATCCCATCAATATGGGTATCAAATGAAAGTGCTCAACCAGTAGAATACAATGTACTATATAAAATTAAAATCCAAGATGACGGCCTCTACAAAATGGCGGATAACTTAGGTTTTATCAATCCCATCAACATGGGTATCAAATGAAAGGTCTCAACAAGTAGAATACAATTTACTATGCAAAATTGAAATCTAAGATGGCCGCCGCTACCAAATGGCTGATAACAGTAAATGGCGCTATAGGCTACATCAACGAAATCGTTTGGCCTCAATTTCGTCGAACTCAGATGTATGCAACAGATGTACCTTCCGTCCGAATTGATTTCGCAAGAGACGGAGTACATCTTATACACCCGAAAGCCATACAGTTTCCAGCTAAGTACAATTACGGGACGGCTGAAAGAAGAATGTTGCCTTTAATACTATCATGGGCTTCTACAATACATAAAATGCAGGGCAGCACTGTGGATCACGCAGTCGTATACTTAGGTGCGAAACTGTTTGAAGAAGGTCAAGCCTACGTGGCTCTTAGTAGAGTAAGATCTTTGCAGGGACTACGTATAGAGGAGTTGGACTGCAATAAACTAACGGGCAAGAAACCTTGCAATAATGAAGCACTAAATGAATTAAACAGAATGCGAAATTAAAACTAAAAACTAGAAAATAAAAATTGGTAAAAAAACTTTTTAAGTTAAACGGTTTTATGTTAAACATACATTGCAATGTTTAAGATAAATGTACTAAAAACCAAAAAATAATAAAATAGATACAGTCGTGGGAATTATAAACATATGCATAGACTAGACTAAAATAAAACCGTGGGGCACGTCAATTGTCTACAAATTATCGACGAATTAAACGATTCTTCTATCGCACATTAAGTCGATAATTTGTAGACAATTGACGTGCCCCACGGTTTTATTTTAGTCTAGTCTATGCATATGTTTATAATTCCCACGACTGTATCTATTTTATTATTTTTTGGTTTTTAGTACATTTATCTTAAACATTGCAATGTATGTTTAACATAAAACCGTTTAACTTAAAAAGTTTTTTTACCAATTTTTATCATGTTATCAGACTCTAAGAAAGTGCAACAGACATTATTCTTAGTTATAAAATTAGTGTAAACGTCTAAAATTAAGTTAGAGTAAAATTGTTTATTAGCCTTATAGGCTAGATCGTAATGAATTGTAAAGAATATACCCAAGAATAAAAAAAAAATATGATCAATCGGCCTGTATCGGTCCACTGCTGGACTGAGCACGTTTATATGAGATGATTAGGACTTCGTTGTTCATTACTATTGTACAATGTTGTGATCATAGTGCAACACTGTAAGGTTTAATGCAGGCCTGTAATACATTCTACAGCGTGCTAAACTTTTACGATTATGGCGCTATGATACAATGTCGTCATCAAAGGGCATTAGCCGGCACTTTCAGAGCCTATAAATGCATAAAATGTTGTAATATTTCATGAACGTTGTTTGTTCACTTGCCTACTTCTATGTATCTAACCTGTATTGGCATATAACAACTATGCCAAAACAAAATTTAAAAAAATACAGGCGTAAAAGAGAATGAAATAAAATTTTACTTGGTCTGCCTTGAACTCAAATATTTTGGTGCATGTGATAGGGCATCTTTTTTTTTTTTTTTTTTTTTTTTTTTTTTTTTTTTTTTTTTTTTTTTTTTTTTTTTTTTTTAAAGACGACTCCCGCAGTAGGGTACAAGCCCTGTGTCGCGGGGGACTTTACAAACATACAAGTCACGGACACAAAGTACACCCAGACTCGGGACAACAATTTGTGGATCACACAAAGTGGTGTCCCGTGTGGGAATCGAACCCACGACCTCTTGCGTAGCAGTCGGACACACTCCCACCGCGCCACAGAGGCAGGCATCGAATGTGTGATTTTCTTCGGTTACTTGCCTCCTGTCGGAGAGTTTTGAAATTTTATTTGATTCTTTTTTACGTTCGTCGTTAGTTTTTATTTTATTTTAAATATTTATTTATTACTAGCTGTCCCCGCGCAACTTCGTATGCGTAAATTTTCCCCGTTTTTGCAACATTTCTCGTCGCTGCTCCGTTCCTATTAGTCGTAGCGCGATGTTATATAGCCTATAGCCTTCCTCGATAAATGGGCTATCCAACAAAAAAATATTTTTTCAAATCGGAGAAGTAGTTCCTGAGATTAGCGCGTTTAAACAAACAAACAAACAAACAAACTCTTCCGCTTTATAATATTAGTATAGATTTCAAGTTTTTTAGAGATTTCTTACAAAATGTATTAGGTAGATACTCGAGTTACGAGTTCATCATGAAACGAAACTGTTAATTATATACTTAATCTATTTTAATAATAAAAAGGTGAACTTGACCGTCTCGAATCATCCAAATAAGTATTACCCCAAACGTATATATAGGTATATTGTCTCTGTGGCCGTCGCGGGTAAAAATAATGTAGCCATAGGCATATCTATGTACCTAAATATATTGCAGCCTTCTATAAAAATAAACAGACTTATTTGGAGGAAGGGTAGGTCATTGTTGAGAAGGTCATACATAATAGGTTGATTACATTCTTTGACCGTCACCAAGTGCTAAGCCCCTATCAATTCGGCTTTCAGAAAAATAAAAGCACTTCATCGGCCATTTTCAAGCTTTTCGATAGCATATGGGATAACATGAATAAAAAAAAGAGATGCACCGCTGTATTTCTTGATATGTCAATGGCTTTTGACTGCGTTCAATTTGACATCCTCTTAAATGAACTTGATGTTATTGGAATTAGAGGTGTAGCTAGAAACCTAATAGATTCTTATTTAAAACATAGAAAACAAGCTACAGTTATTGAATCATATGACAAACGTAACAAAACTTTGAATTCTTCACAGTCTATATTTGAAAACGTATTGCTAGGTGTCCCTCAAGGGAGCATTCTGGGACCGTTATTATTCTTAATTTATGTAAATAATCTTCCAAAATTAATAAACCATTTATGCGTAATGTATGCTGATGATGCCACTATTTTTATTTGTAATGATAATTTAAATGACAATGAATACGTAATTGAAATAAATAATACATTGAATACTGTGACAAGCTGGCTAAAAGCTATAAATTTAAAGGTAAATCTTACAAAAACTAAGCTCATAGAATTTAGAAATTACAAAACTAAACCACCGAAGTTAAATATATTAAATTCAGGCACTAACATAGAAGAGGTTGATCATATCAACTTTCTAGGTGTCACGATCGATCATCATTTAAATTGGAAGAATCATATAGAGAAGATAAATAAAAAAATATCAACCTTCAGTTATGCTTTATCCATACTTGTTGAAACGACCTCTGAAAACACTGCTAGGTCAGCTTATTATGGTTATGTGTTTCCTTTACTGACTTACGGTATTATATACTGGGGTAATTCGACTGATATACAATCCACCTTCATCTTACAAAAAAGATGTCTTCGTACTGTCTACAATATGCGAAATATCGAGTCACTAAGATCTGTGTTTACCAAAGAAGGTTTCCTTACACTTACGGGCATTTACTTGTTGGAGCTGTGTCTGTTTGTCAAAAATAATATATCATATTTTGATCTCAAGTGTCATCACAAATGTAATTTAAGAAATAAATACAAATATAATTTAGTTTTACCTAATATAAAGAATATGATTTATTATAAAAGCACATACATCACAGCAATCAGAGTATTTAATCACTTACCCATAGAGATTAAAAAACTAGAAGGAATGTTATTTAAAAAAACATTGAAAAAATGGCTAACTGATAATGCTTTTTATAACATGTCTGAATATTTTGCCACTAAGTAACAATCTCTGTACTGTACAATTTTGAATTACCTATTTAAATAAGAAATTGCAACGCCCGTACGGGCAGACTGTTGGAACTAATTGTTTTTCTTGTCATCTATGTACACAGTTTATGCAATAAATGTCTTTGTCTTTGTCTTTGTCTTTGTCTTTGTCTTTGTTCATAAATATATTATATGAGGCATTACATAAGGCATGGTTAAAGGACTTACTATATTACTTATTTAAAATCGGCATCAGACGGATCTTAATTCAATCATATTATTGTTTTAATGATATTTACTCTTCATAGATAAATCGGCATTGCTAACGAAAATAAGGCCTCAGTCTTCAAACGCAACGGGGTCGAGAGAGTCAAATGTTTTATTTTATTGTATTTAATTTAAATCCAAAGTAATATTATAAATATGTAAAATTACTTTAACATTGGAAATCGTAACGTAGAGGCAAGAGTCCCGCTTAAAAGCCGCCGAACCGATTTAGATAAAATTTAGTACGGATATAGCTGAAGTACCAAGAAAAGACATAGTATAGTTTTTAACGCGATAACCGATATTTACGCGGGCGGAGTCGTGGGTGATAGCTAGTCTTGAATAGGTTTAACCTTTCTGTAACACCCTGTATATGCCAAGCTTTGATGTTACTGTTACATGCTTCATTTCTCACTAACTTTACCTTTTGCGAACTTGGCATTAAATATAACGTTATTCTTTTAATTTTTTTATCTGATCTTTATATGAGTTACATTTTGTAAACTATATGAATAAAGTACAAGTTCATACAAGTATATTTTGTCACATGGAAGGGTAGCAATCGCTAGCGTACTCTAACCGTTAATTAATACTTAGCAGTTTTAATAACGTTTGGCACTATTAACCGTTGCAATAACAGGTTATTTTGATGAAGTCATAAATAACGTGTTCGCTCACCGAGTTGAAGTTGGACGTGCTAATATAAGGGGTTAATAAATCAATCAAACAAGTCTATCAACTAGTAGTGCAACCTGTGCTTTAACTTGGAGGTATTCGATCAAGTTCTAACTGCAGGTTGCGTGCAGTACTTTACTAATTTTGATTTGTATGCTCAACTTTGTTGTAACCCACTTAGCTTTATTTACTATGGTATGTTAAAGTTTCACAGCTATTAATTAAGCTTAGTTTCTAACAGGTATTATAGACGCCAGTAAATACTAGTTGTCGTGATGTATTACATATATTAAAACTGAGGCAGGCTAACGGGTATTATGTGTCATTATCATGGCCACAGCTCAGATTTGGTGAAGAAAAACTACTTATAGAACCCGGCAGTCCTAGAACAAAGAAATCAAAGATTTGTAACATCAACCAGTCCATGGACTGATTACGGCCCGTACTCCCTCTTTCATGGTATTACGTCGCTAAAGTGGAAACTTTTTAAGGCTGAAAGTCAGGCAATGAAGTTAATGGTGAATAGATTTATAATGGGTCGACAACGCGCCTGTGACAGGCAACGGTAACTGTTTACCATCAGGCGGCCCGTATGCCTGTTCGCCACCGTTTGTAGTATAAAAAAATACAATAGTTGACTAAATGCCGCATATTGTCGCAATTTACTTACCATAGTTGTTGGCTGTATCATGAAAATACAGTAATATATACGACGCAATCAAATAACGATATTTACAAACTTAACTTTCACTCGTACAAAATAGGTTGTTTACTGTTCAAAGTTTCACAAAACAAATATTGGAAAAGTAATTACTACAATTTTATTTTTGTAATTGCTGCTATTTTAATGAACGATAGATTAATTGGTTACCTACTTCTATACATATAATAAAACTGTAAATTTCACGTGTCTGTACATGGCCGAACTTAGTGAAAAAAAATATTAGGAAATGTTCGAAAAGAGTATTTAAACACTTTGCTGCATTTTTAGAAATGTCTGTCTGTCTGTCTGTCTGTCTGTCTGTCTGTCTGTCTGTTTGTTTGAACACGCATCACGCAAAAACTACCGTACAGATTCGGTTGAAATTTTGCACGTGCAATCTAATAGATGCAGATTAACATTTAGGCTATAAATTATCACACTTTTACCCATAGGAGCTAAGCAGTAAGGGATAATGTCTGTAGTTATTTTTATCGTTATAAATCAGTAACTACTAGACGGATCTTTATGAAAATTTACAGTTTTATAGTAAATACTATAGGACATTATTTACACTATGAATCATTACGCTAACGTCTATGGGGAAAGAGTAGCAACGTATTTTTTGTCGCACCATAATGGTTTATCACAAAATTTTCCAGAATTAGACATAACCCATGGAATACATAACTTCACGCTAAAACTAAAAGGAGCTAAACACAACATTGTTAAGTTTTATAAGAACAGTTATTTTGACGGGGCAAGTAGCGAACAGTATAGCCTCGAAGCTATGCTAGCGGACTTTGACGACGAAGTCCCGGGCTCGAATCCGATGTCTGATTATGTTCTTTTTGTATTTTTTTAAATTGTCTTTATCCTTTTTTAATATTTTTCTCAATGTTTTAGTTATTTTTTCGACCGTAAGTAACTTATTTACTTTGGTTATTATTTTTTTATATTAAAAATCAAGTAAATTATGCACGTAGGTTAGTTAATTATAGGTATTGCATGCACTGCTGAGAGTAATTAATTAATCGTAGTAGAAATTAAAAACAATATTACATTATAATTAAAAAGTATTCGACATTTTCCAGAAATTATGTGTTCGTCTAAAAAAAGACATTACACACGTAAAAAAAAAACATGTAGCGCCATCTATGAAATCAAATTGTTCACCGTGATCAAATAATTCCTTATTTGTGAAAACATTTATTAGAGTATAGGTGCTTGAGATGCTGAGTGGCAACATTCTTGAAAGTAGATGGCGTTGTATTCAATAACGTTCTATACTTAGTAAAAGAAGTTTTAAAAAGAAACACATTGCTATGATTTTTAGAAATGTTTGTCTGTCTGTCCGTTTGTTTGACCACGCATCACACAGGTGCATCGAGGATCATGTTTTGGGGTTATGGTTGGAGATTACGTGTTCATCAATTCAACGATAATGAATGGCTCAACATCGGTCAAGTGTGAGTAGTTCGGGTGACGGGAGGAGGGGGGTCGTTGTTTGTCAACCGTACCTTTAGGGATATCTGACATTTTCGCGGGCATGACACACATGACACGCCCTGTGTTTGCTTACTAAAGTGTTACAGCAGTTTTATTATTAGTATTGCGTTGTAACACTATATGAAATACACCCCATTTTTAGCCAAAATGGCAAAACAGAACCCTTATAGTTCCCTTATGTCCGTCCGTCCGCAGCTTAGCTCAGAGACTGTTAGTGCTAGAAGGTTGCAACTTTTGCATGAATAAATTACTAACGCCGATAAAGTGAAAGAACAAAATCTTGAAAATCATTATTTTTTTAAGGGTACCTCTCTTATATGTAAAGTGTGGATGTGATTTTTTTCTCACCTACCTACCCCATCGTGTGTGGTATCAATACATAGGTCTTTTAAAAAGCGTTTAGGGTTTGTGAAGACTATTTTTAGATTTAAGGATTCCTTTGTGTATAATATTAGGCTTTATAGCGAACATTTTAGACTGCCTCTAGATCTTAGACTGCCTCTGTGGCGCGGTGGGAATGTATCCGACTGCTACGCAAGAGGTCGTGGGTTCGATCCCCACCCAGGATAAAATTTTGTGTGATGAGCACGATGGTTTATTCTGTGTCTGGGTGTTATTTATCTATAATATTTATGTATTTAGAATTATATAAGTATGTTTATCAGTTGTCTGGTTGCCATAGTACAAGCCCTGCTTAGTTTGGGATCAGAAAGCGTTGTGTGAGTTGTCCCAAGATATTATTATTATTATATTATTTTTGTTAGAGTCAAGTGTCCCCCTGCCAGCTAAATGGTTGATGTTGGGTATGTGAAAAAATTCAGGGTAGTAGTATAAATACTAAAATTATAAGGAAAACTATCACAGTTAAGTACTTAGGCTTTACAAGTTTACGATCACATGAGAAGTAACAACATTTTCATACAAATTCTATTAAAGATTATTAGGTAATAAGTAGGTATAACGTTGAAAGAATGAAACAAAAACAACAGAAAACCCACTTCTTAAGCCGCACACCAAACTAACTATCTAAAAGAATAGAACAGATCGATTTTTATTTAGTAAGTATTTAGTCAACAGGACTGTTTCCAACATATTTACACGGAAGTTATTTCGTTACCTAAACTACCTTAATTTAAACCCGACTTTCACGCGAACGAAGTCGCGGGCACAGCTAGTACATAATAAAATTGTGGTTTTAAAAGAACAAAAAAATATTAAAGGCCTAGAGTAATTAATTAAGATTGGTTAAGTAAATTTTCATACAAATTTACCATCCACCGGTTTTTCAATGGATTTAAGACAAAAACATTTTATATCAACTTTGTCCTTACAGTCACAAATACACCCTTTACCAATTGTTTTTTTTTGCGATTATGAAAAGATATAACACATCAAGGACCCATCCTACTTACAAAAACCATAAATAAACCTAACCGCTATATGATTTCTTAACTTCAACCGTCTTACGATGCCTTCACCGACGCGTTTGAACAGCGCCATCCTGACCCGCGTGCTTTTAAATGCACTAGTGTGGTAGTAAAGGCAAACGGGACGAAAAGAGAACAGGACGAATAGTGAATGGGACCTAATGCGTCTACGTGACGAATCGCGAACTGGACAAAAACGCCAAAAGTTATAGTTACGCTGTTGAACCGCACCGCTAGTAAAACTTGCGCTGCTGGGCAGGAGCACGGGCCGCAAGACAGCGCATCTTGCGGCGTAACTGTAGAACCACATTTATATTAAGTACTGTACATATACAGCCCGGTCTACGTATTCAATACACTTGCGTGTATCCCAACACTAACTCACTTATACCAAGTGAGGGTGATCATTTTCACTTTGAATCGCTTTTGGGGCTGAATGGTAATGCTCGTGGCGTTTATCGATGGTGGTATTAATTTATAGTGACGTCACATGTTTATGGTGTAAGCACGGGTGCAGCGGTACCAAAAATTGAATGGTACTGAATTAGTCGTAAATAATGTAATTTAATTTCTGAGCTTTGGTAATTGTCTGCAGTAATACGACTCCGACTTACGAGCTAGGGGTCACGGGTTCAATTCTCAGGTATGCTGATAAATTAATCAACATTATGAAGACCAGGCAGGGGTAGTTAAAAAACCCTGGGCCTCACGGAGACATCGTCACATAAATAAAAGGTTTAAACCTTCAAATATTTCACGCGAATAAGTTCCGATATAATTCTTATAAGCGTAAAAATTGCCAAAGTTTAAAAACAATAATTGGTGGGGGAGGTATTTCGTTAAATATCGTGTAATAATTGGCATGTCCTGGATGTAAAAAATCGATGGGCTTCATCGATTACTATCCGCTTTATCTTTTAGCGTAAACACTATAAAAGTGATTACGCGTCATAAATCAAATAATTGGTGTCAAAACTGAAGGTACTGATATTAAAATATTATTAGTAGCTTCAGTTTTGACCAGTGATCGATATCTAGATTCCTAGTCCGAACCTGCCATAATAAACACCTAATTTGGTGTAGGTGAGTTATGACAGGTTCAGACTGAAGCTAATTGATTAAGTAATTGACGTCTGGGTTCCTAGTACAAACCTGACCAAATACCACACACTACTAGGCCGCCGGTGGATATCAGTCTGTTAATTAATCGCAACAGACCACGCACTAACAGTTTTCTATTAAAGTTTTTGGACATTTCATTCTTTCTTTTTTTAAAAAACGACTCCCGCAGTAGGGGACAAGCACTGTGTCGCGGCAGACTTTACAAACATACAAGTCACAGACACAAAGTACAACCGGACTCGGAACAACAGTTTGTGGATCACACAAAGTGGTGTCCCGTGTGGGAATCGAACCCACGACCTCTTGCGTGGCAGTCGGATACACTTCCACCACCACAGAGGCCAATAGTTTAAGCGCTCACCAACCGTGTGATCTGCGTCATCAGGTATCGGCCGGACAGTCCGCGACAAGCGATCACACACTAGCAAGTATAAATCAGCTAGTATGAAAACCTAACAGGCCACTGCTGGCGCGTGATATTGAGGTCTGGAACGGCCGGCTGTCGACTGCTAGGGTGTAGCCCCAGAACCGGTTTTTAACCATTGCCGACAGGCAATATATATATTTTTTTTTAATATCTTGGGACAACTCACACAACGCTATCTGATCCCAAACTAAGCAGAGCTTGTACTATGGAAACCAGACAACTGATAAACATACTTATATATTTCTAAATACATACATATTATAGATAAATAACACCCAGACACAGAATAAACCATCGTGCTCATCACACAAAGTTTTATCCTGGGTGGGGATTGAACCCACGACCTCTTGCGTAGCAGTCGGATACAGTCCCACCGCGCCACAGAGGCAGTCGATAATGGCCATGGAGTGTTGATTTTGCAGACCCAGAACGACTGGCGGCCCGACTGACTAATGTGTGGGAGTTATAAGTTTTGACAGTTTGGGACTGAAGGTAATTGAGTTGATATCTAGGTGTTCATTTTGTCAGTTTCACTAATTACCTAGTTAAAACGACAATTTTACTACTACTATTACTACTCAGTGTACTTTTACTTTATCAAAACCACGCAATGCATTTTGGTGAAATCATCACTATCATTTAGAGAACTTATTTAGAAATAAGAAATATGTAGGTAGGTACATGAAAAGAAAGTGTAGCAAAATCCACAAGAAGCCGCAGAAGTCGCTAGTGATTGATCTTGAAATAAAAACTACTACGTGACTGTACATGCGCTCCACGGATCATATACAGCGTGCTGTTTTGTTATATTATACACAATGTTGCAGTTATAAGTTTTATTGATAGATGGGATGCTTAGGATTAGATGTAAGTAATAGGAACAATGCCATTCACCCACCCATCAAAGTTTAATTGGTTGTCTTCAGAATAGATTCACATCGATAGAGCAGAATACAAAACGTACCCCGTATTCCCCACCATAGGTCAATTGAAATCTACCTAGTTGCTGGCTGACGATGAATAGTATCACATAATATGCATGACCACAAAATACTGAATTGGACACATATTATGTCACTCACACAAGCACGGTACGCCTTTAACTGCAGGAACAAATTAATGTGCATAATGGTTAGGAGGACTCGTTTGTTTCACTTCACCTTCACTTGTATTTTAGTAGTAATTAACTTAATTACGTTTCTCTGCAGTCGGCTTTATCAGTATATCTATTATATCTGTTATATCTATACCTACGACTACAATACTCAGTAGGTACACTAAACATAAATCCTATCGACCTTGGCCACGCGTCGCTCATCGTCTACCTCCCTAACTTTATTACTCGCATAAAGACTGAGCCTTTTATTTCACAGACGGATACTGAGCGACTGTGCCCACGCGTGGTAGTGTAGCTTTTATTAGCAGTTGTAATGTGGCATATAATCACGACGGGCAGACTTTTCGTTTAATATAGCTCTATGGATATCACTGGCCTCGGAGAGCACGTTAAGCCGTCGGTATTGCGCCTAATCTCTCTCCAGCCGTGTCGGATTTCCGTCCCGTCGGACTATGAAGGTGAGGGAATAGGGAGTACACTTGTCTGCACATATACTAGTGCACTTTAGTATCTCTTTTGCGTAGTTGGTTAGTCTCAAATGAGATTGGCCGCTGTAACCGAAATCGGTTAGGAGACTATTATTATTATTTTGGTCGTCAACAATACTAGTAGCGCGAGCCCAGTCTTAACCACAATATTTTTGTTCGAAAATTAATCTAATAGCTAACAGAAAATAGCATAGAAACTAGCGCTCCGTGTTCATATTTTGAATTAAAATACGAAAGCTAATGTTTTTATTTAACAGTTTTTACGGTTGGTTATACAGGGTTTAACCTCTCGCTCCTGGCTTCTTTACATTACACTAAATAACTTCGAAATATCATTTTATATTAGTTATTTATTTGGTCTTAGTTTTCAGTTCAAATTTAGTTTTTAAATAGTTAGTAAGTAGATATAATAAATACCTGTAATACTAAATGTTGTCAATAAATTATATTTTATATTAAAAATTACCCAGTATAGAAAGTCATTATTATTTTTACATTTACGTTGCCACTACCAGGTAAAGTGAGAAAGCTACGAAAAACCCCTAAACCCGATTTTTAAAAAAATACTAATTCTCATATTAACGTGTTACTTGTTTGTTTGGAAATTCTATGTAAAAAAAAAAATAAGAAATACGAACCGCATTAATTTAGAAATTAAAAAACAATGCGCTTCCTAAACTTCCATATTTCAAAATTAGAATGTAAAGAGAACCTGTGATAAAAAAGCACACAGGTGTATCTTGACCCCAACGTAAGAGAGAGACAACAACAGGCGCACCGTTTCATCCCTGCACCTGTCTACGTCACAACAGGTGGCGCCGACCGTTACAATTACAAGTGAACCACAGAATAAATTCAAACTGTGTTCTTTTATTGATGTACTGTGACATTTGATGTATTTTAATAAAGAATGTTTTTATACTGTTTGTATGTAGATAAGAACAGCTGTTAGGCGCGTGCGCTGATGTGTAAAAGTTTTAGAAAAAAGTTTAAGTTTTTATGTTAAGTTGGTGTTATGGCGAATAGTTTATAGTTCGTATATTAATTCAAAGATGGTTTTGGAGTCAGACACTGTCATATGTTAATAAAATAATGTAAAAGTATATTTAAATGTTAAAAATTAGGTCTAAGTTAATTAATTGCCTTACCTAATAGGGATGTTGACTGTCATGAAATGTCAAAAATCAAGATCTATAGAAACATGAATTATGTATGGAATAACAACCTATGTCCTACGTCATAAGTTCCTATCGTCAAATCACTACTTTTAGTATTCGTTTTCATGCTTTTAAATTCAAAACATGTTACATTGTAAAATAACACATAATTTTAAAGCATTTTAAGATCTACTATTACCCGATTAGTATGAAATAATTTACTTTTATTTTAGTCAACTACCCATTTTATTATTTATTTATTTACAACTATCCGAATTATTTGATAGTAGGGAACCTGAACACAAACGGACTAACAGACAAATATTTTTGTCCTCGATAAGTACACGATTGTAGCGGCAAATCCACGCTGGCTAAAGAAGAGGCAGAGCCTATTCTCTAATATCTAATCTATATCATATTTCTAAACTTAGAAAACATAGTGAACATAAAGAGAGAATTTTGGACGAAACAGATATACTTAGCTAAAACTACGATAAGCTAACTAAAAACAGTATTTAGTTGGTAAACTCATTGGCCGGTAAAATAACAAGCTTACAACCACTATTTATTTTACAGCGAGAAGTGTTTTAATTAGTGCCCGACCATAATATAGTTTACTCGTCTAAAATTAATTAACATGAAGTTAGATATTTATACACAAAATGTTTGTAACATTATTTGACTTTGTTAAGTGCAAATTACCGTGCGAAAGTTGCACCTGCAAAAACTTGCTTATAAAACGAATTATATTACAGTCTAGGTTCCCAAAGTTTCTACTAAAATATAAGCTACTTCGCCCGCGGCTCTGCCCGCATAGATGTCGGTTATCGCGATAAAAATTATCCTATGTCCTTACCCGGGACTCAAACTATCTCCATACCAAATTTCATCTAAATCGGTTTAGCTGTTTAAGCGTGAAAGCGTAACAGACAGACCGAGTTACTTTCACATTTATAATAGTAGTATGGATTCAATGTACCTACCTCATTGAAGCTTCAATAATGAACCAGATTTTTTTTCATTTTTGTTGGAATTACTAAACTGCGAGACAATAGTTGTTCTATTAGTAGATACTAATTTTAATCTTCAAAAACCTATATACGCACAGTTCAGACCACTGAACATACACATTTACAAACATACAAATCATGAACCCAAAGTATATCCAGATTCAGAATTTAAAGCGGCGGTAGCCTAATGCCAAAGGCATCGGTCTCGCAATCGTGAGGTCGCGGGTTCGAATCCTACCCATTATACTACCGACGTGAACTCACTCCTAACACAAGCCTTTGAGCTTAGCTGGAGGGGTTAACAAGATTGCTAGCAATGTGGGACTCCATCCCACATTGCTAGTTATCTTTATGAGAATCGAACCCGTCTTGTGCCGCAGTAGTACTCGCTCATATTGCACCAGTGAGGCTGTTATTCTCTCATAAAGTGAAGAGCAAAGTATGAATCAGTCAACAAATCTATATCTATATCCTAAAGCCAAAGAGTTTGTTTGTTTGAACGCGATAATCTCACGAACTACGGGGTTGAATTGAAAAATTACTGTTGGATATCCCATTTATCGAGGAAGGCTATAAGCTATATAACATCACACTACGGCCAATAGGAGCGGAGCAGCAATGAAAAATTTTGCAAAAACGGGGAAAATTGACGCATATGAAGTTGCGCCGGTCAGCTAGTAATAAATATGTGATGAACATACTTCTATATTTAAATACATATATGTGATGGATGAACCACACCTAGACACAAAAAACAGTCGCGGTCATCACAAAAAAAATTTTTGGATAGGTATCAAACCCACGACGTCTGACTTAACAGTCAGGGTCACTAACCACTAGATCAACAGGCCAATGAAGTCATACAGCCGCTACTATCAAATCACCATTAGAACACGTTCACCGGATGCTTGCCGGTGGTCTGTTTGTAACCCACACCTTGTTCTCACGACAATTACCTATTATAAAGGTGTCTCTTTGGGTATAAATTGTTTATAATGATGGTGACACAACTCATTCACTATTTTTTTAGTGAGATTCATACGGCAATCTTAATCTCTGAATTCTAGAGGTTATATTATAACCTCTAGAATTATTTTATAAGAAAATTGACCATCACTGTAAGGAATCATTATTTATGATTCCTTACCAATTTTGGTTAGTGATGGTCAATATCATCAAAGAGCCAACTCTGCAGGAGGTAAGCAGCTAAAGCGTGTGCGCAGTCTCAAATTCACTCTCTTCCCTCACTCTCATAGTCCGATGGGACGACCTGAGAATGAGTGTGCAGTAACCCATCAAGTCGGAGTAATGTTAGATGTTAATCTTACTCCGTCGCCCAAGATGGTAATAATGTAGATAGGTACCTAATTTAAACTCAATGAAAATAATTCAAAATGTTGTGAGGACGGGTGGATGTTCAAAATACTTTATTCATTTAGGTTATGACAAATGCAACGCTTATGAACGTTAGACAAAATTTGGAATAGAATGATTCCACATTTAATGCCAAGTTCGCAAGAGTAAAGCTGTGAGAAAAGAACTTGACAAAAAAAACTCATGGCCACTTTTTTTAAATGTCATTTTTACAATTTATCTGTATATATACAATAAAGCGAGTATACTCACGCAAGCAATAACCATAGCACGTAAACTGGTATAATCAAGTTTTAAATGAATTAGTCTCCTACGGTGTGGATGGGAACATCAACTTACAAAAATAGAGAGGAGGATAAAGGCAACATGCGATTCGATTATTATAAGAAAAACTACTTATTTATTAACCACTAATTAAAAAAATAATAGACCTATAAAATGATAATGACAAGGCCGAACAGTCACCCGTTCACGAGTTTGACGCATGGGTCAGCCATCATCCCCTTCGCCATATTGGAGGGAAAGAAGACGACCCGACCCACACCGCCGCCACAAGCAATGACATTTTAGTGAGCATGACGTTCCCTGACATTACATCTCATAGAAAAGAAAATAAAAATAAACGCATAGCACAGGCACATATAGACTATAAATCAAACTAAATGTGGACGAAGACCCTTGAAAAGCTAGTGACCAATATAAACCCCCGTTGAAACAGGTTGATTCATCGATGGTACTACATCTGTTTCGACTAGTGTTAGTCCCAATCGATCACACGCCACGCCACGGGCCGGCGGACACCTCACACTCGTGCTTGTCAATTGGACATCGAGTGACATATTTACGTGACTAAGGCTAACTATGCTAATGTTACAACAATTACCACAAAATACTGATGATCTTCGAAGTACCTACTTAATTGGTGTAAATTGGCCCCTATAAAGCCGGTGTCAGACTGAAGCTTAAACGAAGTAGGTACTTAAAAGAATTTTCTGTCCAAATTAGTGAAATTTTAATAAAACAAAATAAATGAATATAATATCTTGGGACAACTCACACAATGCCATCTGATCCCAAACTAAGCTTGTTACTGAACTTGTACTATGGCAATCAGACAACTGATAAACATACTTATATATTTCTAAATACATACATATGCTAAATTAATATCCAGACATTAACACCTAGACACAGAATAAACTGTTGTGATCATCACACAAAGTTTTATCCTGGGTGGGAATCGAATCCACGACCTCCGGCTTAGCAGTCAGGGTCACTAACTACTAAGCCAACTGACCAGTCATTTTGGATGTTTTCAATGCTCTTGTTTCATGGAAACAACATTTACGTTAGGCTAAATCTGAGATAGAAAATATCAGCTTGATTTAGCATCGATTTGGCAAGGCAAAATATCCATGAATGTTAATAAAAAACATCAATTCTTTTTGGTCACATATCTCAAACAAATAAATAAAATCGAAACATTTACGAGTACATCATATTTTCATTTAGCTCAGCTCGCGATGTGCCGTATGCTCTTGAAGACAATACCAAACAAACCAAACACACCGTTCGTGTATTAAGTTAAGTACATTTGAATCGTGTTATGTTATTTTTAAAAGTACAAAGTTACTTTAAAAGCTTTCAAAAACCTTCACAAAGTTGAAACGAAACTTTGAAAAATATTCAAACGATAGAATTTACAATTTTCCGCGTAAGTGAATATTTTCTTTCAATATTTTTGTGTTGTGTTTCTGTCCGCTTGGGACTTACAGTTAACATTCCACCGTTATTTAAATTCGTTGTTTATTTGTTTACTTAAGTGTATTGGAGGATGGATGATTTAATTAGTTATTGTTTATGAACGTGTTACCGCGGGGCATCGGCCTTAATCATTGAGAGTTTCTAAGTACGTAATATACAGAAGAATGATGCTGCTGTGCTGTTCAACTTGCCTTTATCATATTTTTACGTAACTTATTGTATTCCTCTTTTTTCTTAAAAAGGCATTTCAATATGAAGAGACTAGATACCAGAGAACTGTAATATTTGTTATGAAATAATATTTCTTGCAGCGGTCATTACAAAGCTCATAACAAAAATTTACTTTATTCACTTAGGATGCAAAACAACTCTTGCGATACATCGGGATTCTACATGTACATGTAATGCCAAGTTCGCAAACAATAGGTAAAGCCGGAGAAAAGAACCTGGCAATAAAAACTCGCGGCCACTCTTTTCAAATTGCCAATTTTACAATGTTTGAATGTTTATAAACTTGATAGGAATAATATACTATACACAATGTTAAAGGACTGATGCAAATTGTATTATTAAAAAGTTGAAACATGAGATAAAGCAAAATCAGCCTTAGTGGGTACATTATAGTAGGAGCATCTACTTACAACAAAGGTAAAAACTATTTGTGCTTAAATATTGGCCAAAGTACTTGTAACGAATTATCCATTAATGCAAAAGCTAGTCAATGACAATGATTGTGTGTGTCAAATCTTGCTGATATAACAAGATCAACAGGCTTACAACAATAATTTGGATCACACAAAGTGGTGTCCCGTTTGAAGATCGAATCCAAAATGTTTTGGTTCACCGTCGCTGATTCGATCGCTGCACCATTCATAAAAACTCTTCATTATCGCGTTTTATTCTCAGCAAGGTGACTTTTACATTCTGCATTTCGCACTAAGCCTCCTATGCACTATACCACATAATACCAAATCCGTTCAGCTACATTTATTATTCAGAGACAAGCCGTAGGACTTCTAGAATTAGACCATAGCAGCTGTCTCTAAAATATTCACGTACTTTCCATCAGGCTCTTTGTAAACCAGGTATTAGGTCTATTACTTAACTGTGAGACTAATTGGTAGGCTAGTAATCCAAGCGAGCGGAGCTTGTACGTCTGTTGGATAAGTGGTACTTCTTAGTTCACTTTAGTCTAGTGTCACTCAATTACAGTCTTCTAATGGAACAGATTAGTGTTTCTAACTAATTTTATAAAAGGTGGGTACTCTTTTAACACTCAACTGATGATCCGATCCCGAACTAAGCAGAGTATAATGGCAACCAGATCATTGATAACATACTTTATCTGATATACTTATATGATGCGTAGCAGTCGGATACGGCTACGCAAGAGGTCGTGGGTTCGATTCCCACACGGGACGCTACTTTAAGTGACCCACAAAATGTTGTTCCGAGTCTGAGTGTACTTTGTGTCCGTGACTTGTATGTTTGTAAAGTACCCCGCGACACAGAGCTTGTAACCTACTGCGGGAGTCGATTTTTTAAAAGAAAAGAAAGAACTAGCTGACCCGCGCAACTTCGTAGGTATGCATCAATTTTCTCCGTTTTTGTAACATTATTCATTGCTGCTCTGCTCCTATTGATCTTAACGTGATGTTATATATTATTATTGCCTCCCTCGATTAATGGGCTATCCAACCGTAGTAAGAATTTTTAAATTTGAAGTAGTTCCTGACATCATCGCGTTTAAACAAACAAACAAACTAACAAACTTTAGATAGATAAGAAATCTCGATACAACTCTCACACACTGTTACCTGACTATAAATTAAGCAGAGCTTGTACTGTAGTAACCCGACAACCATTAAACATACTCATATATTCCTAAATACATCCATATTTTACATAAACAAATTACTCCCAGACATAAAATACTAATTGTTAAGGCATCGGATTTGCAAACGTAAGGTCACGGGTTCGAAACCTACCCATTATACTAACGACATGAACCCACTGCTAACACAAGCTAGCTTAGCCGAAGATGTTAATGGGATTGCTAGTAATGTGGGACCCAATCACAAATAGCTAGTTATTTTAACAAAAACGACACGTTACTATCCTGCTCATCACACAGGTTACAATCAAACCCACGACCTCTGGCTTAGCAGTCAGGGTCGCTTATGACAGACCCATAATCCAGATAAATATTTTTATTAGAAGTTATTTAAACTGGTAACAGTAAAACTATATCATTCGTAACACACCTGTAGAAAAAGCAAACATAACTCTCCTTGCGCAGTCGGGTAAAAATCCTTATGGAAGACAGTAAAATAATAGTTTAAAGAGAAAACTCTACATAGAGCCCTGTGCAGATATAAATTTAGCAGAGTACTGCAGACATCCTCACACATGTCGTAGAGACGAGGGTAGTAAGCGATGGGTCAGCTAACTGTCACGCTCCATGTTTTTTCAACCCTTTACATGACAAGAATAAGAACAATCCACACTTGGCAGCAGTACTTACAAACATGTTTATATTATACGTCATGAAAGGGTTAAGCTTTAAGCAGTAAATAAAAAATCTCTTTTTGTCGGGTTGCAAAATTAAAAAAAAATATATAATATTGGTTAATTCTTGATTATATCGTTTAAGTGCTTTTGATTTATAAGATTTGGTTTATTTGTTTGGGCCAATATAGATGCAATTTGAATCAAAAGTAGCTCACATAAATCAAATCAAGTATAGAGCTTCCAACCCAAATTGTCAAATCTTGTAAAAACTTCCTTATAATAAAACGAAGCACTAAAATAGGATATTTTGAAATGCCGCCCCTCGGGGTGGCAAAGTAATGCACAAAAAATAGTTAATTGTTAGTATGATATTAGTATTTAAGCTTTATCAAATAATCTTGAACACTTCGTCTTTATGATAGATTCCTTCTCACACCTGCGCTCGACACCACACCACATCTTTCGAACCTAATAGTTTAACTTTGATCTTCAATTCTGCTCTGACGTCATTTATCCTAGTAATTAATCCTAAAAGGACCGAGATTGGAGACCAGAGGCACACCTCAGGATTAGGTAACATTAAAACCTAGGACTAACTGTTTTAATGGCCTATTTCATTTTTAAAAGTGATTTTGGTCCCAACAATTTTGTACATAAGATACTTTATAGTACATAAAACCACCGTTTTATGTAGTATACTTTTGTTTATGTATGAAAACCTGACATATCATCATTGCCTCATAGAAAACAGCAAACAAGAATGATAAGGCTTTAATCCGAAACCAAATAATATTTATTTACGTATGCTTTGAAAAAGTAAACATTCGTTTTCATTAACGGACGTCATCTCTAACTTCGCATCCACAGACCTTTATTAACAATAAACTTTATCCGAAAATACCGCAAACATTGATATTACAACGTTCGTAGGGACATAAAAAATCCCTTAATGTAAAAACCACACAGATTCAACCACTACTCATTCTGTGCACGAAAGGAATTCATGTAATTAAACTTAAAGAACTAAAGAATTAAATTCAGTCAATATAACTAAAAAACCACATTTACTGTTTAAATGCAGAGAGAGATTTAACAGCGTCTGCGTCCACACAACTTCTTCAATAGTCGGCTGCGTGCAATTTCCGCGGCCTAGAACCTAAAAGAGTCAGTTGAAATAGGGCACGCCACTTCACAACGCTTGTCTTCACCGAATTCTGGTGACCTGAAGAGCACCCACACAGGCGCAAAACAACCCCTGTGGAACTTACACGCACACTTTCCCGCGCCGCCCCTGCACGGCCTGGCCAAACCAGTACCCGTGGTACCGTCGCGGTGAGCGCACGTCGCTCCTACTTGTCGACACGAACGACCGAACGCGCCGAATGTTTTCGTACTTGGATTATTGAAACATCTACGCTTTGTGTCAGTATTTATTAAAATAATATCAACGTCACAGCGGGAATTGTGTTCAGTTGTGTACGAAACTTGTCAGGTTTCGTTTGGTGAGCAGTGATATTCGGGTGTAACTAGTTATTACGTACGGAGGAAGTGTCAAAATTTTGTGATTTTTGTGAACGCAATCGTCGACCGTAAGCTATTTTGAATGATTTATATTATTTTTTCTTGGCCGGCCGGGCTCGTCCGGGCGAATGAAATATATTCGCGTCTAATGTTTGTTAGGCAGATTAGATTGATGACGTTCGCCGCGGATGCTGCTCTATTATTTTTTTCAGCACATTCATCATATCGCTGACAATGTTTAGGTTTACTAATTTCCATGCAACCTGAAATTCTGTTTAAAAAAATAGTTTGGTATCTTAAGCTGTTTTGTATTGCCCAAAATATTACTTTTTCTTTATATTCGTCAAAAATAAAAATAGAAATCAATACACGTGTTCAAATTGTTGACAACTCCACGGTTGTGTTGACAATGTCCAGTCCCAAATGGGACTGTAGGTATCCGTTACAGGGGGCACTTTCACTGAACAACCAAACATGGTCCCTTAACTGGACAATTTCGGTTAAGACTTTGACGTGGCAAATTGTTTCCGAAAGCCGAGATACTGGTCGTTTTGACGTAGGTGAAGGTATATAACTAGCGCATATTTCGATCCCCTTACCTTTGCTAGGCAAGCAAAAACCCTAGTCGTTAAAACTGAGGTTGAAACTTTGGAAAATGTTGTAGACATTTGCTCAAACATTTTCTGGTTTGGCAAAATTGAGCGTCATATAAAATGTGACATAAAATTTTATTCACAGTCGCAGTGGGCTTAAATAAAATTTCGTTGATAGCTATTTCGGAGGGAATTTCATAATGTTTACTGATACGATCCGTGTAGTGTAAGGGATATTTTGGGGACTTTTGGAATAAATACAAAAATATTTGTAATATCGGCATCGTTTTCCTGTACATTAACTTTTGTAGTCGAATTGAATGGAAATGGAAAACAGAATATTACTACTTGCACCACAATGTATGCTGATACAAATAATAAAACACTGTCGGTATCTAACAATTCAAAAAATGACTGTAATTTTTTTTGTAAGTAATCTTGTTTTATTGTGCTATTTATGTAATTGTATTCTATCCTCATTCATTTATATTGGTTCCCTGACCTAAATGTCATACGGTCGAGTTTGGAACTATCCACCTATTATCGTTAACTATCGTCTGGAATTTGAGGAATGTGAGATGAAATAGATTTTCGTGGCTTTTATAGACTTAGTAGTTTTGTCAGCAAATAATCTGTTAACATTATGTTTATATCTATTACAGCTTTATTTTACGTTTAGGTTTTAGTATAGTTTATATACTTAAACTTATATGTACCTGATTACCTTAAGCTTTTTTCCTTTAATGTCCTTGACCAACCTGAAAATAATGAGTAATGACAAAATATTACTTTGGTTGCACCTAAATATAATGGTATGTGCTTTAAATAATGCTTACTTTGTACGTAACTGATTTGTCTCAAATTATTAACTCTCAAATCAATGTATCATGCAAAACTAGGGAAACCTTTCAACTAAGCTCATAGCTCAGTGTCATAGCACCATGGTTGATAGACAGATTATTGGATCGCAGTGAGATATACCTAGGTGCTAAAATTGATAGCGATCTGTCCAGTATTTCCATGATTACACGGATTTTGAAGATTGTTGTATTTAATCTACTTTAATATTAACTGTGAAGAGGTAACATTACAACAACATCTTAGTAGTTCCGTCGCGGAAGTTTTACCGCGGAACTACTGGGAATATTAAATTTTATTTTTTTAATTTTATGAGAAGATGCTTGGGATGTTGAAAAGACATAGAGATTTATCGCTATAGGAAACATCCACACAGAGGAACCAGCGCGGATGATGATGATGCTCTTATACAAAAAGAGCAATATTTAGCCTACTATAATCCTGGTTTCAATTCAAGCTTTCATAGGCCCCAATTTCTGTATCAAATCTGAATTAACCATTAATATCATGTATTCATATTAAAACGATCAATTACGTTGTAAAGGTGGTCTCAAAATTGTTTGGGTCTGCAATCACTGGACCCTTCTGGACGATAGCTTTACCTTTACTTTAAGCAGTGTGAGTAGGTGTAGTATTTAGATTGGGACCATCAATATAGATTTAACTTGGGCTGTAATTAACTCGTTCGTAGATATGTTATATTGTTATCAACATAATTTCGTTTTAAGTGCTTGCATCCTTAAGACATTCACTTTGCAGGAAAAAGCTATTTTTCCGACCTCCTACCACTGCAGATTGTAGATGATATTTTGATTCTTGGACATTGTTTGCAATGTTTTTATCGTCGATTTTGAGTAGTGATGATAAATCAAATAACAAAAGCCGCGAAGCTCATATCCTTCAGACATGAAGAATTTGTAAAGCCAAGGAATTTGATCGATTTAATCAAATTGGAATCAGAAAACACCTTGTTCGATCTCTTCTTGAAATTTTATTAATTCTTATTGTTTAAAGTAGACTAGCTAAAAATCATCTCTTTTTATATTATTACCACCATTTAGGTTGCGACGAAGCTTTTGGCATTATAAATTTAATGATAAACGCTTGACAGTAGAGGGCATGCCCAGTAATAGAGAATTCAGGATCACTCACATGTTTAGATTACTTTGAAATCAGTACAGCGTTGATCTGACCAATCTATATTTAGGATGGCATACAATACGCTTGCTGTCTGTTGAATAGTTTCATATGTAAATATTGTGTGTAAACATATAAATTGTTGCGGAAACGGTCTATTTGTTCGTTTGGCACATATTCTGTTGCGACGATGAATATTATTTGTGTTGCCATGATTCCTCTCTTGGGTGCTTTTCAAACTGTGAGGTTACTGCTACGGTTTTGTAATGTTTGTGTTTGTACACTGGACTAGCGATTTTTTCTTTGTTTTTTTTTGTGTGATGTGCTAAAAGTCTGAATATGGCTTTGCTAGTCGGAAGTGAATAGGTTTTCGGCGATATATTCACAGAGTAGCTATAGAATTGTTTTTCGATAAAATATTTTTTTGTGCAATTTCGTCATAGCTCTAAACATTGTTACAATCTATCTTTGGATAGATTTTATTACATAAAGAATAATGTCTACATGAAGTATTTTAATGGGGATAATCAGCATTTTTTGTTTCATAAAGATTACCTATTAACAGTGATTCGATGTTTTAACAACTTAATAATCGTCGCGCGTCGGTTTCACTTACATACTAGACTACTTACACATTAAATACTAGATGCCTGTCCCGATTTTGGGTATAATTTACGATTTTCAAACATTTTCTTTCATACAAACTTTGCCCTGGACTTCACTACATAATATAATTTAGCCAAATAGATGCAGCCGTTCTAAATTAATACGCTCACAATGCTTAAATACATCGGCAATATTTTTTTAAATATATTTTTTTATTTAGCCTTTCGCGTTGCATGAATATAACTATTTATTATACGGGAATTAGCGCGCATTACTACAGTCGGCTTATGACCGGCCACGGGCGATACAGCATGCGCAAAACGTCACGCAATTTTAAGATAAATAATGGCGTTTTATACGATTTTTTCCAGGATTAGAAATTTTAGTATTTCTGCACAGAAAATATATAATTTCATGTTTCTACCCGGTTTCTTCTTATGGATGTGATATGTTACAAATTTCGTAGGTTTTCTTTCAATTGCGATCCAGATTTTGTACGTGCGGTGTTTCAGGGTTTGATAAGGAAAATTCTGTCTAGAAACGTGATATTGGAACTATATTGGAAAATGAAAATAGACTCGGGTTGTCAGACGCAAACTAAATTGATATAGCTATTTATTTTTATATTTTCGTACATATTGCTCTATCGTAGGCGAGGTACTATAATAACAATATTTTCTTAGAAATCTTAATTACAATAAAGTGACTGCCGCAATATAATAAAAAAGTAGGTAATAGATTTTTTTTTAAAGACGACTCCCGCATTAGGGAACAAACTCTGTGTCGCGGGGGACTTTACAAACATACAAGTCACGGACACAAAGTCCACCCTAACTCGGAACAACAATTTGCGGATCACACAAAGTGCTGTCCTGTGTGGGAATCGTACCCACGATCTCTTGCGTAGCAGTTAGACACACTCCCACTGCGCCACAGAGCTAGTTCTCAAAGAACAAGGCAAATCTAAAAATCGTACAAGTAGTTAACATTCTTAGGTACACAACATATTTTTTAATTCTATCATATCTCGATGAACACAAAGTTTTTAAAACTCATCTCAACATAAAACATATTCAAATACTTTATTAACTGAATAAATAAATACAAGAACATTGACAATCTCCTTAGATCAACTTACCCGTTTACGAGTTTACTGTTAACAAACAGCCAAAAAGTTTTCTCGTTCACATGACAGAGACGTCTACACATGAGAACGAACACACAATGTTGGTATAACTATATAACATACATGGTATAGACAAGCCATCAATAAAACCAGCATCGGAAGAACAAAAACAAATGTGCTCGGTAGTGACGAGCCAAGTAACACATGAACAACAAAGTGATGCTGCATCGACGATACAGTCGACACAGTCATACTAAGACCGTAGTCGCACCAACATGGACGAAAACTGACTAAAGATAAAAATACACTTTCCGTCCTGCGCCTAGTGGGTACCTTTCTAGTCGCTGGTGAAATGTCGCTGTGACTGAAATCAGTTAGTTGTTCACCGCAGCGTGTTACGAATTTATTTAATTTGCAAACTTTTATTTAACCACTCTGGTGTCATGTCATACTGCGCAAAGGAACCATGTTATCAACATTGTGACAAGCGCGGTTTTCGTACATTTTTATGAACATGGTGCAGAATTATATAGAGCTTTTTTCCAATCTTTGCATTCGATTTGCTCTAACACTTATTATCACGAGGAATATAGACTGCGATAATAACCAGTTTTCGTTAAACATTCTTAGCATACCTACTTAGATATTATAATGAAAAACATTCTGTTTTAAAACATGAAGAAACAAAATTTATTCAATGTTTATCTGTGATTTCAAACAGAATGTAGAGGTAAAAAAGAAAATATACGCAAATATTTCTATTTACCCTACTCGTTCTACACAGAACTTGGCTCCCTTTTGGTACTTAAATATTTTGTCTCTATTTATGACAACAAGGCTGCGATCGGTTGTCAAAATACCGCATCTACCGAGATCGGCATACGAATGGGGTTATCTCAAACATTTTGTTTATGATTTTATTTACGGCTTCGCGTAAAAAAACAAAATTGTTGCAGTTTTTGTTCAGTTATCTGTGATGTGGGATGGAGATGAATGGTTTAGCATAATTTTTGCGTTTGTAGAAAGGAATAGAAATAGTATTTGTAGTTGTAAAGAGTGAGTGAGGTAGAGTAACTGATATTCTGTTGTATTTGGTTTGACAAGATGCTGATCTCATGGCGTGATTCGTAGTTTTGTTTGCGCCAGCGTTAGTTCGCGGTACCTATTTTCGTTCACATTAATCGTGTTTGGAGGAATATTGATAAACAATAGATCGATAACGTTAATGTTACTAAAACAAATACAAACTTGGCATGATTACAGCCCAAAGTATCAGGACTAATGTTAGATGTGATTCATCTAAAATAAGGCCTGATACTGCAGGCTGTTGACTTTAACTGAATTTATTTAACGCTAGCTTTTGCTCGCGGCTCGGTTCGCGTGGATGTTGGTTATCGCGATAAAACTATCCTATGTCCTTCGCATTTTTAATTAATTTAGTTTATTATTTTTTTAAGACGATTCCCGCAGAAAGATACAAGCCCAATGTCGCGGAGGACTTTACAAACATACAAGTCACGGACACAAAGTACATCTAGACTTGGAGCAATAATTTGTGGATCACACAAAGTGGTGTCCCGTGTGGGAATCGAACCCACGACCTCTTGCCACCACCGCGCCACAGAGTGAACGTGAAAAACTGACAGACAGATAGAGTCACTTTATTGTAAGCACTGTGCCAGTGTGTTACCGACCAGTGAAAGCTTTGGATCAATCAAGTTTCTAAGTTTCGTGTGAAAATTCAATACGTGTGAACATTTTAACAATGCTATAAGAAATTGTTTCTGACTTTATTTTTAACCAACTTCAAAAAGGAGGAGTTTCTCTACACACTTCACAAGTACACACTTTACAAGTATTTTTAACTACTTAACTCCGTCATATAGTCATGATGAAAGTGGTAGGTATTTATGGGTCAATTTATTAAGTACTAGCTTTCGCCCACGTGGATGACGGTTATCGCGAAAAAAACTATCCTATGTCCTTCCCCGGGACTCAAACTATCTCCATACCAAATTTCATCTAAATCGGTTCAGCTGTTTGAGCGTGAAGGCGTAACAGACAGAAAGACAAACAAACAGAGTTACCTTTGCATTTATAATATTAGTATGGATTTTCCAAAACTGATATTACAAAGTTATTAAGTCTTATTTAAAGAAGTCACGAGCGGGAGGTTATTAGTATATTAAAACCGGGCAAGAGCATGCCGGATCATGCTCAGTGTAGGATTCCGGAGCAGTTTGTTGTATCAAAAAATCAGATTTGAATAATTGCAATAGCAGAAGAGCATATGTTCATGTCACTTACGACTTTTTGTTGAGAAATGCAGTTATCAATTAAATTTCATAAATATTCATTAGGTGGTCTTTGAGGGAAATGCCTGTGACATACGGACAGACAGACAGACGGACATGCCGATCAATTAAAAATTAGGATGGGTAAAAAGTAGGACTTAATTTTTCGATATTAAGTTTTGACTTAATAACTTGAAATATTTTAAATTTAAAAAAAACTACAGTGTGTTTGGGACATAAAAAGGTTTTTGGGATACAAAATTGTTTTTGTAAAAGGTAAAAATAAAAACCAAAAACTTTGTTTTGGGAAGTTAAGTGAAAAAGTGTAAATACAAAGTTGGAGATCTTTTTATTATTTACAACTTTGCCATCTTTTTTTCCATAGGTAGGACTTGTAGTTTTCCAGGGAATCGAGATAAACTTTTTTTTACCCTTAAAATCCCACCCCCTTCCACTTCCAGACCTCAAATCGATCGTAAATTATTTTTCCTTCCATTTTTGTTACATTCTCTTCCTTTTCCAATGGATTTCATATTACTATTATTTTTTCACTTTTTGCAATTTTCAAAGGTTTCATCCCTGGTCTAAATAGAGAGTACTCTTCAGTTGAAGATTGCTGCTGACACAGAAAACCCCAACTATTACATGTGTCTACAGCAAATTCCAATTATCGCCAAAACTTGTTTCTTATTCGAGCCAGTTAAGAATTTAATGTAATATCCGAGGACTTTGAAGATATTTAATACTGAAGTGAAGACCTATTTAATACTGAAGTGTCGAAGCTAAAGAAAACATTGGCTGATGCATTCTTCGGCGGACGTTAGAAGAGCAGCATTTTTGTGTATCCTATTACTTTGTTATAAGATATGTTGTTTTGAGATAAGTATTTATATTTTCCCATTTTTTTCATGTAGTAATGTATATATGAAAACTTGTAAAGGATATTACCAGAAGGCCAATTCTGGTAATATCCTTTTTAAACACAACCTGTGTATATGTATGAGGCTGTATTTTTGGATAAAAAAGTAAAATAAAATAAATTAGAGTCTATCACTATAATATCTCCTGCGATGTTGACATCGGTTAGGAGAGCCTTATTATTACATTCTAAGACATATTACTACTATTATCATCTGATAAGGCTTTAAAAGTAAAATAGAGAAAAAAAATACCAAGCGGAAAGTATTTAAATAAAGTTTTCATTTAGTCTTAAATTTATATACCTACATAAGCTTAAGGGCGTTTGTCCACCGCAGTACGTCAAAAGACGTTAACGAGACGTCATGATCTCGCGTTACCACTACTACACTTGCACTTGATCGGTTTATCATTAACTTTTATGTTTTTCTTTAGGAGTCTATGACTTAATGGTTACCTAATAAATAAAGACTATAACATTAATAGTTAGATAGATGGGTGTAACAAAATGACATGCCCCCGTGGAAATGTTCGATTTTCAGTGCATTGGTAGTATGAGAAAGCAAAATAATCTGAGTAATATATTCATGAAGCCTCTTTCAAATTAGGAGGTATTCTTTAGAGGGGGAATTTTATATCCCGTGCGGGAATCAAATCCACAGTTATGCAGTCTTGTGCATGCCTATGACTACGTCACTGATGGTTAAGGCTCATAAGGTGCAAAGTTCAGATTTAATTCATAACAGTTGTAAGTTTTACTATACTCCTTACAACTACTACTTACATCTTGTAATCTGAAATTTGAACCTTATGAACCATTTTCTTTATTACTTTATAGTTGAAAGTTCATGTAAATGTGCGCCCATCCCACATATATAGGTCACCCCGTCTATAGGTTGATTCTGGCTATGGCGCTGAACTTCTTCACTAAAAAACTTTCTACCCACACCGATTAGAATCGGGGGTTTATCTAATACAAGGTTCTCGTCTGTAATAGTTCGTGTCAGTTCAAACACAAACCATATATTTGGCAACAGCCCAATATGCATTACATCTACACCTAGATTTTTGTGAGAAACAAAAAATCTTTACGTTCACATTTTTGTACGCCAGGCGCCCACTACGAGTTTGTAAGATTATCAAAGTTCTATTTACTAAACTGTAACCACCGCTGTGTTTGCAAGTAAGAATCTCAAGATGTCAACGGCCTAACCCCTAATTCCGGTTACTTCAACCATTGTATTTAAACCCTCTTAAATATGGCGCCACTAGTTAATCAGAGATCAAGCTATCGATCAAGCTCTGGCGTCTTACTTAACCTATTTTGATAAAAAATGTATTAGAATATTAGAATATTAACAGTATTTATATTAGAATATTAACTTTAAAACTGTAGTAAAATTCTCGGTGTTTTGTATCAACCTCGAACAAATAAAAAGAGCCTACTCTTTTGTAAAAGATCAGCAACGCACCTGCTAAGCCTTCGGTGTCACAAATGTCCACGGGCAGCGGTAGCTAATCACTTACCATCAGGCGAGCCGCTTGTTCGTTTACCCCCTAGCACATGAAAAATAAACAGAGAAACACGTATGAAAACATAAAGTTCGGAGTTCATAGCTTCGGACACATAAATCCTTAATTAAAAATGTAAGTTAGTTTTTTAATATCTTTAATCTGCTGGGTCTGTAGCACAGCTACTATATAATCATATAATATTAGAGAAGAGATAAACTGGGAGGAAAAATGAATCGAACATAAGGCATGACAATCTGGATCACAGCTTGCACCAGCCATTATAGTGAATTCAACATTTCCACGATTTCCTATTTTATGCAATTTATTGCATCAAGCAGTTTAGATTCAAAATCTATCCACACATTTACCATATTTAGTTTACTTAATACTTTGTTAAAAAATAAACTACAGTTACATGACTTTGTTCTGCGACGTCAATTGTTCGTATTCTTATACAATAAACTCAATCGTGGAGACATCGACATGATACAATTGACTTCTAATTATAATAGGTATCTAAATTATTAGATATATTTCGGGACTTAATCGCGTGAATTATTCAAAGATTACCTTTTATTTACCCGAAGTTTCGATCAAATTGCACCGATCGTGGTCACGGGTCGACTGCGTCGTCTGAGTCGACCCGTGACCACGATCGGTGCAATTTGATCGAAACGTCGGGTAAATAAAAGGTTCGTACCTTTAAATAATTCACGCGATTAAGTCCCGAAATATATCTAATAGGTATCTAAATTGACATTTATTTAAGCAACAAGACTATATAATATCTAGTATCTAGAGTCCGTATTCCGCAAAAAAACTCGTATTCAGCTTTTGTATTTTTTTGATAGAAAGGTCATTAAACGCTTTTCCTAAATCAAGTTACAGAAAAATCCCTTTACTTCTTTCCATCGTAAAGAAATACAATGTTTTTCTTAGTAATTCTGACAAGAATCTTAAGGCATTGTTTTCAACCATACCATAAATAAACACACAATTTATGAATGTTTTATGTAAATATAAACACACAAACAAACAACCACGATAATCAGATACAGCACAGCTGTAATAAAACTAGTAGGTATGCCCAACAAAATAATTTTCATATTTTTTACAGTCTTTCAGAAAATAAAAATACAGCAGCTTATGAATATTGAAAGAAAAACAAAAACATAAAGCCTTTGGAAAAATAAAAGGGAAGAAAAGAACTTTTAAAGGTCCAAAGAAATCAGCTTGCATTCAAAAACAAATTCTTAAGAAAACCGTTGGACAATAGGTACTGAAGGTATCTATCACACAGAAGCTAAAAAAAACTTCTTTTGGATAAATCAAGGGAAATTGTTTCAATATTTGATGGACGAGTCGGTGTGACTGCAGCCGATGAATGTATTAAAAGACGTTGAATCGGGTCACATAGCGATGTTTGAACGCAAATTATTTGAATTATTTTTGTCTTTCCGTTTTATTTTAATGCTGGGAAGCGTTGGTTTGGCAGTTGTATGGAGAAATGGGATAGTGTTATATGTTTATGTGAACTCGACTTTTTCATCGGATCTTGAGGAGAGTTTGGTCATGTTTCGCTACTCTTATTCTAGATAGCAAAGAAACTAGTATTGTGAAGTTTTCGAATAGAACATAGGGATAATATTTTTATGGACGAATTGCTTGTATTTTGAACCTAGTTACAGAATTATACCTATGATGTCTTGATTACGCAGCGGGAGTATGCAGCGGAAGTGTTTGTGGGGTCAATTTTCATATGACACATCTCTTTGATCCAAAAAATATTGTTCAGAGTGTAGGTGACCTTTGTGTTCATTACCGTAAAGTTCGAGTGATAAACAAGTTTTACCTTACTGCGGGAGTCACCAGTGAAAGTAGAAAGTGTAATTTTTATCTATTTTAATTTGCACATTTATTCTTTTCATTATATTAAAAGTCCTTGAGGATAATATTCTTACTAAGAATCCTAATAATACCAGCATCTAGTCTTCAAAAAGTCTGAACAATTGTGTTTCTGGAATTTTTAAGGCTTAATTATGCCAATTTGAATGTAAAAAGAAAAAAGGCGACCTTCTAGTGAAGCGACTTTAACGGAATCACCTTTAAAAGTATATCCGTGGCTTTGCCTGAGTGTACTTTGATTATCGCGATTAATTGTAGCTTTCTTAGATTTAATGCAACTTCTATACAAATTTCCATCATTTGTTTATGATGGAAATTGGTAAAGACCTTCATAAAATCTTAGAAGGCACAGTACTTCCAGAGAAACAAATCTTAATATTGGTAAAAAAAATATTTTTTGAAAGAAACACCATCAACAGAAATGGCCAAACCATTTATTTGATAAGCTATAGCTTGTAGTAAACAACACAAAACAGGATTTGAAATCCAACGCCAAAATTAAAAAGGCCTACTGCAATATTTTTCTACCCAGCATACTATTAATAAACACTTTGATTGATTGATTTGGTTCGATGTAGGGCAAATATTGATGGTACAAAGTGCATAAATACAAATAGAACCAACTGACTGTCTATTTATAGATACTTTCACGCCGGCGTCGTTTAATCAATATGTGTGGATGGACAGACAAAACACTAATGATGACCAAAATAGAGAGCTTTTTACATTCTCGGTTTAATAGAAAAGGGTTGTTTGGATACACTTGACGGAGATTAAGAAAGCTTTGTCGGATTTGAAGATAAAGTACCTATATCCAAAACAAAACAACAATTCCTGTTTCACAAAGTAGTGGCTACATTAGCATAAATAAAGAAAAACAAAGTGATAAAAATTGTTGTAGAAGAAATGTATAATACAGTTGAAATTTTGAAATCTTTGGATTTCTAGTAAGTGATTGTCTTCGATGTGGAAGCCAGTTTAAATCAATTCCGAAAAATATGCAATTTTTTGTTTATTTATAAGAATGTATGGTTTGGGTTATGATACATTATGACGTGAACTCACTCCGAACACATGCATATAGCTATTTATTATACGGGAATTAACGTGCATTATTTACCTTAAAATTGCTAGGGTCACTGCACACTACACTGATTGCGTCCATTTAACCGACTGTGTAACGCAATCAGTGTAGTGTGCAGCGACACTAACTTTTCGAGAAAAGTGAGGGTAGATGAAGATTCATCGGCTTTACGGAGTCTTAACATCGCTCCGACAGTCCGCTTATGACCACGGCCGGTGCAACCTGGTCGAAACTTCAAGCAATTTTAAGGTAAACAATGCACGTTAATTCCCGTATAATAAATAGTTATAATCATGCAACACGAATGTTTCAATGTCAGTACATGCATATAGCTTACCTAGAGGAGTTGACACAATTGTAAGCATCGTAAGATAAACATTATTCAAAAGGGATAATGTTTATCTTACGATGATCGCATTATTCTTAAGGATGAAATTTAGACTCCCCATAGTACAATTGGATTTAGATCTTAAACGATAAATTGTTCGACTTCCGAAGTATTTCCTTTTGCCAGCTAAATATTGAAGTACAAACAATCCAAAGCTGAACTAAAACGTGATTAATTTCCATCTCTCCGATAATATCATTAGTTCAACATCGATCTTTGTTTATCCCGACGATAAATTATCGCAATAAAAATAAAATACCGATCTTTGTCTAAGAAAACAAATAGATGTTTGCCTCTGTATCTGCCATTTCTAGTAGAGAAGAAATATTATTTTCTAGACAAATCTATAGCTTTTACATAGCTGTATTTATTTTCTCGTATTGGCAATCATCGATCTGAAAGTTTTTAGTATAGCTATACGCGCCTTCATATGTTTATTATAACAAATTTGTCTTTGTTAAGTTGTTCTTCAGGTATGGTGGTGAAGTTTGATATGTATGTTACTTTAAAGGATCGTGGCCATGATGTATTAATTAATGGATACTCTGTCTACAGCGCATGTCTACGGTACACCTGCAGAGACTGAAGATATTGAGTACCCACTTAGTTGAGGGGCCGGGACGTTACCCTGCGGCACACCGATATTTATCTTAGTACCTGCCAATGATAGTATAACACCATAATAAAAGCAATTATTTATGGTAGGACCAATTTATTATGAAACTGTAAAACTATTATACTATATGTTACTACAGCACTGAAAATGTAGAAAGTATGACCAAAGTATCTTAATATAATAACATTTGTGTCCTATTTAAACCTCTACTTTTACTTCGTTGGAAAACCTGCAATCTCATTACTATACGTTATTAAGCTAATGGATACTCCTAACTATATAGGTTAAATCGATAATGCAGGATACATTTTATCATAATCCTAAATAGCTCTTACTAAAAAGCTATTCAAATAGAATGAATAGAATGGATATGGACGGATTAGCTTAGCATTGAAAGTAGAAGGAGATGAACATTTAGACAATCCGATATGTGCGACATAAAAATAAATGTTTGAATCCAATTGCGCAAAAATACTTTTGAAATGTTATTAGAGTGAATACATTACATTATCAAGGCCTCAGAGAGCTCTGTGTCACTGAATATACCTCTGCTGTCACAATGTCAGTTTGAAATCATCGTAAATGATTTATGAAACGGTTTCAGCGTAGTTAACCCAGTTTTTAGCTTAGCCTACGTAAGCGTAGGAAAAACTTAGGACCTCATTCAAAAACTTCTATTTCTAAGCACACTTACGTAATTTTCCTTTTTTTTTCACAAATAAGCTAAATAGATTTGTATTTTTTCACATGACAAATTTCACATTTTAGTTTTTAACGGAATATCTGTAACTAAACAATATTGAATAATTCATATAATATCAACCAAACCATACAAGACCATCTAAACCCAATCTAGAGAGAACCTCTACTATAACTACCAGACAAACAACACAACATACTTACATAATTCTAAATAAATACATTAATTTATAAAAATATAAAACAAAGTCGCGATAGTTACATCATACTACGACGGGTGGGTTAAGCTTTCAAGATCTTTCATTAAGGGTAATTAATGCTAATTAATTAAAAAATAATTACCCTCGAATAAAATGTTTTGTCTTTTTCTATTTTTTCTGAAAATGGAATGAAAAACAAAGATAAATCATCAAAAAAAATTTAGTAACACACTAGTGCATAACTTAACTGTGTAAACCACCTCCAATGGTCGTCTATCTACTACAGGCACAGATACAGATACATACAGGTTAATTAAATAACCTAGCTAAGAATACAGCACCATACCCAACATGTTAATGTAGTAATATGAAATAGGAGGGAGGGTGGACACCCTGCCCCTTATTTCATACTAGAGGACGCCTCGTGGTTTCACCAGCGTAGTTCCCGTTCCCATGGGAATAATGGGATAAAAAATAGCCTATGTCGCCCTGGGTTAGTGTAGCTTCACAACGATGATAGATTTTTTTCAAATCCGTCAAGTAGTTTCGGAGCCTATTCAATACCAACAAACAATCAAATCTTTCCTGTTTATAATATTAGTATAGACTAGCTGTCCCGCGCAACTTCGTGGTAGCTAACTTTGGTCGTAGCGTGATGTTATATAGACTATAGCCTTCCTCGATAAATGGACTATTCAACAGTGAAAGAATTTTTCAATTCGGATCAGTAGTTCCTGAGATTACCGTGTTCAAACAAACAAACTCTTCAGTTTTATAATATTAGAATAGATTAAACAAATAAATTAGCAGACGTTTTAAGAACATTTAAAATTTTCATTTTGCTAATTAATAAAAATTATTGTATTTGTAAAGTAAAAAAAAAAACTAAAATATTCGAGTTTCTATTTAATTTTCAACTCTTAAAACGTTTGCTAATTTTAAGGGTTAAACTGTATTTATGATTGTAATCAAATTGTACTACAATGTTTATTATAATAAAGAATTTATTTATTTATTATAAATAAGGGGGTACAACACTGAGCTTTAGCTAGACCAACACCTAATAAGCTAGGCGATTTTCCACATTATCTTTACACTACTTTCTTTCAAAATAGGTAGGCTCAGGAAGTTCAAAGAGGGAGTTGATATTCATGAACTTTTAGAAATAACTTTCAGACACAATATATATTTGAGACCTTACACCAAACTCTTTCTTTTGTTTTCGTGTTATGCCATACCGTTTTCGAAGGTTTTTTTAATTTCTTCATTTCCCTCATAAATTACTCCTATGATTGATCAGGAATTCAAAATGCAGACTTCTTATAATTTTTCCTGTAATCTATTGGTTAAGAACTATCTTTTGTATTTTTTTTTCAAAATATTAGGCTCAGTAGCTTCGGAGATAAGGGGGGTGGTGGTCTTTTTTCATGGTTTTTCCTGAATAACTTTATAAGTTAGTATTTCAAAACTATAAAAAAAATCTTACTTCAAGCCTTTTTATTTGGTACACAAATTTGAACTTAATCGGTCCAGTAAATTCGGAGCGAATTGGTGACATGCGGATAAACAGAAATACTAGTAATCCTGTAAGGGTTCTGTTTTTTTCCTTCTAAGGTACGAACACCTTAAAACTAAAAAAAGTTTTGTTTGACCAACGAATACCTATAGGTTTTATAATCATGTCATTGTAGGAAGCAAAGATACGTTGGCTTCACTATCCAGAGTAGTCTGGTCTAAATAGTACGTAAAATTTTATATTTTTTAAAGCACCTATTTAGTTAGTACGTTTACCGATAACATCGTCTTGTGGTAATAATAAAATGAGCTCATTATCCAGTTCGGTTCCGGTATGTTCGGTATGTAGGGCGTCCAGCGGCTAAATTCGTAGACTACCGGGTTCCCGGGTTCATTTGAGAAGTAGTAATTTTGCGATTTTAGTTGGTGATGGGCTTATTGATTTTATTGGTAAAGTAATAAACACTAGATTTTGCTTGTGACTCCGTTCATATGTATTTCGGTTTCCGCAATAAAATATATTCTACATTCTTCCTTTCCTTAGCAAATTTGTTCAATCGTTTATGTCATGAAAATTGTAATAAACAAACTCACTGTCGCATTTATAACATTAGATAAGGCTAGAATGTCATCGAATATTATTAACACTTGAATACCCAAATACCTATATTGCTAACTAAAATTTAAGACGACCTCAAAATTATTTCCGTTCAAATAATTCGCATTTAAACGACAATGACAGGATGGAGAATAATGACGTCTTTTATTAGAATTGCTTTTGAAAATTCAGCCGTTAAAAAAGTCAAAACCCAAATCTGTGGACCTGATTATGTCACCGTTGTTGATCTATTGTTTCTCTTAGATGGCTCAGTTCTAAGAACAATCTTATACATATCATACTAAGTGAAACAAGGATGTAAATAGAAAAACCTAACGCTTCAGACAGAGATAGATGCGATGCAGTACTACACCTTAGTAATTCAGTTCAACGCCAGTAAGGTGTAGATGATGGGCAACATTCCAAATGAAGTCAACCGTTTGATGGAAATGTTACTGATAGTCATTGCGCGTGATTGTGAATTTCTAACTAGTCATAACATTTGAGTAGGTAAAATTTGAGGTTCACAAATATTTGCTCCCTGAAATGTTTTCAATCAAAATGTTTGTGGATGTTTGTCCTTTTTAATTGAATCAAAAATGGTGTTCTATTCACTTATATCTCCTACAATTTGTTATAGTGCCGAAACGTTCATTATTTGAATCAATGAACTTAGAAAGCAAATATAATTTTACTATCAAAAGTCTGACCTTGCCTACAGGGAGGCCTTTGATTACCATTAGGTCTACCATTTTGCTCGATCAAATACTTATTGCTCATCAATTAAGTTTCGTTAAATTGTTGGATCTTATATACTCTATTTTTGGGTAATTAGCCTAAATCAAGAACCAAATAGGTCAATAAACCTAACGCATGTTAGAATCTAATTTAGTTCTGCAATTTCATTTGCGTACGGATCTGTTGTGACAGATTAGCTCGTCAAGGCATTTCTTGTCTAATACCTATACAATAACGTTAGACGTTTCTTTTAATTAAAAAGTACTTAAAGCAGCTAACATGTTTATGTGATTTGATGCATCATTGTCACCCGTGGCCAAGATTTTCGATGGAATGTTTCGGTTTTGATTCAGCTGACTGAACTTCAACATTTTCATTGCAGCTATTGTACGAGTAATCATTTTGATCAATGTCATCAACCAATTATGTTAAGTTGTTGCCAGCTTGTTAGTCCTTACAACAGCTTAAAGTAAACCTGCTAAAGGGTCTATTTGTACATGTGATGTCAAAATACTCGAGTAAATCTTACATACATCTAAGCGCGTGTCATGACACAATGAATGCTTGGCACTCGACACTGCTATGTCTCATGTAGTGCTACTATTCGTAGTCCACGAGTGACAGGTGTAGTGTTTTGGTGACATCACCTACTATACCTGAAGTTTGTATTAGTTTCTTTGGCATTAGTAAATAGTCTGGTTAATGATTGGTTGGATGACAGATAATGAATAGCTACACTTGATTGTGTATTGTTAGTCTATCATCTAGACAATTATGTGGATGTTTAATATTTTTCTGTTCAAAATCAAATTTTAATGGTGATGGTGAAAGATAATAGCGTGAACTGTTTTTTAGAAAAACATTCTAATATTTGGCAGAAAAAGAAACTTGTCCGTATCAAAAAAAATACACAAACGCCTCTTAATTTTAAAATGCCGTTAACTAGCATGCTTGCTATTACGGTCATTTAAAGTGGAATAGATTGTACTAGACAAAGATATATTGTGAAATAGTTAATTAGTCAAACTTTTTGTTGAATATGGTATATTTATTGCAATTCATAAACTGCAATTTGCATCTAAAAGTAAATGTGTAAATATAGTTTGCATGTAAAAGCAAATGTGGATAAACACATTCTAAGAAATCATTAATAATAATAGTGACTGTAGAGGTGACTGAAGTCATTACTGTTATGAATAATACACTCATAACAGGAGTGTTGGAGATATATCACATATCTAAAACAAGGCTACGAAGAATAAGCAACGATTGTTTCTTTATTAATATATTAAGGATTTAAGCTTCATTCCAAATATTATTTTTTGTAATTTTTTTTTTACTAATTTTTATACATATAAATTTAAATGTCCGCTGGAAAAAATCGTCTCAGGCGGTGTTTAAATGGTTTCTGTAATGAAACTCACAGAACCGTACAAATTCCTTAAGAACGCGGTGGATGACGTCACAATTGCTAAATTCGACTTTAGCGAACATGTCTCGGAGCAGGATAGTGGGTGCGGAGTTCGTGACGGCTACGGTCGCGGGTTCAAGTTCCGCCTTAGAAGATTTTTTTCTCCATACATTTTTTTAAGATAACTAGCAAGTTGGGATTGAGTCTCACATAACTAGCAATCTTGTTAACCCCTCCAGCTAAACTCATAGGCTTGTGTTATAAATGGGTTCACGTCGGTAGTTTAATGGGTAGGATTCAAACCCACGACCTCACAATAGCGAGACCGATGCCTTAGCCATTAGGCTACCGCCGCTTCGAATTTAAATTTATATTCATTCTATAAACCTTTAATAAAGATTTATGTCACAGTTGAATCAAAACTTCTAATACTTTGACAACCCTTTGGTTATGGTTGGTCGAGATCCAAATTCTAATAGGATGGTAGAAAGTGAAGATCTTTAGCTATATCTAGTTGAAATAAAAACTCATAATACGATTAGATGTTTTGAGATTAAAATCTTCTATATCTCTTATTCTTTTGTTGACATTAAAATCGTTAAATGGCGTTCAAGTAATATTTACCCGCACTAATATTATAAGTTCGAAAGTGTATATGTTTGTTTGATAAATTTCTGAAATGGACTTAATTAAATTTAGCAAGATAGGATACGGATGCATATAGCACTTTTTATCGCGATAGTCAATTTTCATAAAGGAGAAGCTATGGGTGTGAATATACATAATACTGTAGACCAACGTACGAATCGATTTCTTCACTAGAACATTAATACTTTGTTCGCACAAATACACGTGGCACTAATTATCCAACAAATTAATTAACTTCTGTCATTCAATAAACATTTAGGTGATCTCATAATATAATTACTTAAGAGTAAAACAGAAAATTTAATAGTAAAGGAGGTCAAGTCAGAATTGTATATAGCGCGCTATTTCTAAATTTCATAGAACTTGGAACGTTTCTAGATCAAATAAATGAGACCATCTGAATAAGAAATGCTGCATGGAGAATAGCTTTTCTATTCTTTTTAAGAAGGAGATGTACTAAAGATGAATGTTTTATAAAGATAAGAGTTAATGTGACTTTATAGAAAGAAACATTGTAAATATTGGCAATTTGAAGAGAGTGGCCGCGAGTTTTTATTGCCCTTTTTTTCTAGGGCTTTACCTATTGTTTGCGAAAAGACATTACATGTAAATGTAGAATCGACTTTTCACATGTGTAGTATTTTGCTTTCTAAGTAAATTAAAAAAAAATATATATTATTATTATTATTTGAAGACATTATTTTCTGTAGAAATTATTTAAAAAACATGTACCTTTATGTTACTCTAGAGTTAAAGCTAGGTATACCAAATTTGTTTTGGCAAATAAGATCCAAAATAAAAATCTAACAAAATATTCATAAATCTAATAATTTTGAAAAATGATTATGTTAATTTAGGATAAGAGAGGCATAATGTTATATGCTTATCTGTTTTATAAACTACATTACTGTAAATTTCCGTCAAACTCCGTCCAGCAGCTTTTGTATGAAAATACAACAGACATCCACCCATCCATCTTATTAGTAGTTTTATTAGTAGATTCATAATATTAATAGGATTTAGTTTTTTATATGTTTCTACCGACCGATAAGGTAAAAAAGAGAATGCCAATTGAAAAAAAAAAATCTTTTTGTTTTCTGATATCAATATCTTAATATTATAAGACAAGTCAGTATACATTTAAAAAAACCAAGAAGCAACATTTATTGATTTTAATCACAAATACTGTTTTCTGTGAACTTCAACTAGCTTTCTTTATGCCAAATTTCTAATCTACTTGACTGAATAAAGGTGACCTTTGATCTTATTGTATCTCATGTCAGACGGACAGACTGACAGACTGACTGACTGGATTCCAATTTTGGAGCAAAGCACTAAAAATAATAACGTCAAGATAAAATTATAGCGATAAATTCCAACGTAGTGCCTCGGCTAGCGTTGTATCGCTATCGATCGTTGATGTATCGATACTTCATCTCGATAAATTTAGGGTTCCGTAGCTAAAATGTTCGCCATGTCTGTCTATCACTTAGTCTGTCCGTCCGTATATAACTAGCATTTTACTGAATAATAATAATTTTATAATATTGGTGAAATTTGGTGCATAGATGTCTTGTAAAAGCGGAAGTTAAATACACACCCTGAAAATACCTTTTTATTATAATAAGGTATTTTCAGGGTGTGTACACATGAAATTGAAGCTGAAAAAAAAAATTCAGCAAACATCAAATTGTCTAACATTTGTTTGCTGTTAAAAAAAAATTCAGCAATATAAACTTTGAAACATCATTCGACAGGTCTTTTTAAAAATTTGAAGGTTTCTAACACATTTTTTGATTTAGGTGAATATTTTTGGAAATAATCGCTCCGAAAGCTAAAAAATTAAACTTTTTACTAAATTGTGTCCCCCCTATCTTTTTAACCGTGTGACCAAAAAATATAAAGATTCAAGAAGGTACAAACCGCATAATACATATTTTAAGCTAAAATTATTTTCGACATCAATGGATAAATTCTCATTGAGTTATTGCTAAAATCTACGGTTTACAACAAAAAGGTTTGGTTTATTCAGGAATTATTTAAATGGTTTTTTTTCACATATTGTGAATTTATTGGTAATAACAGCTGCAGAACGCTACACTGAGCATGCTCTTGCCCGATGTTTTCAATTAATCAGCCTGCATCGGTCCACTGCTGGACATAGGCCTCTTCTAATTTACTCCGCCTTCCACATCCAATTCTTTCCAGCGACCTTATCTTATGTTTACCGAGTCGCGGTCTCTTCTCTAGGACTCGTTTGCTCATTTGGTTCTTTGTCAGATGACCTCGTTGCGAATTTTATTCTTCAAAGAGACTTCTAGTATAGCTCGCTAGCTGCTGCGCAATTTTGAATTTGTGGACTAACTCACCCGTATGAGTCCACGGCTTGGCACCGTAGGTCATAACAGGTAGGACGCACTGGTTATAAATCTTGGTTTTGAAAGGCATGACGGTAAAAAGGAAGAGAAGACCAGACGAAGTTTGCTAAACGCTACCCAACCCAATCGGCCTTCGGTCGACTTCTTTCTCGAAGTTGTTTCTACCATAAATGTTGATAAACTTGATTTGAACACATTAAAAATATATATAGACTAAGACTCGTAATAAGACCCTTACCGCCTTATTCCAAAGAAAAGACCAAATCAAGGTTTAAACGAAGACTTTCAAGTCCAGGATATAGTACAGTACTATTGGTCTTATTACAAAGCTTAGATAATCCGTGGACCAGCTGATACCAAAGGATCTAGCAATCAGCCACAGATTATAATCAATTTAGTTCATTCATTGTTCTTATCATTCAAAAATAACGTTCCGTTTTATACCAATATAATTTGAAAGTATAGTTTAATTGAGAATAAAATATTTAGACGTTCTATGTAGCTAAATTATTCGCCAGCACTACGTAATTTTCAAAATATTAACCTGACATAAAAGTCCTCGGCCTGCAATTTACGAAAAATCAAATAAATTCTGTCAGGATCGGAACGTTACATAAGTAGTTGTCATTAGTAGGTACTAAAAATGTAAACAAATGATGATAACCTAAATTTAATTAACTCAGACATTATTAGGGATGTTATAAGTTTAATCTGAGTAACTATAGCGCCCAAACACTTAGAGGAACTTGGATGCGAGTTTTTATTACAAAGCTAGTTTCATTGGAACAGGTCTTAGCATGGAAGGATACTTACTGAATAAGATAATCCATTTTTGATATACTTACTGTTTTCTTTGTTGCACTCGTTGTTCTGAATGTATTGGGGGAAAGTATGCCTAGATTCAACATAGGTACTGAAGCTTCGGCTGAAGCACAGCAAACAATTGAAACAAATTTTATGAATATATTTATTATTTAATATCAGTGAGCTTGCTATGAAATGAAATTCTCAAATAACAACATAGAATCATTATTTATTAGATACCATTTATTCTCCCTAGTAACAGAGTTCATTTTCATGAGAATCATAAATATAATTATCTAAACTGTTAGGTAGCACTTAATAGTTATTCCATTTGACAACAAAATGGATGTTAACAATTTCAATAACCTGTAACCATTCTGTATTACCTGTTCAAACTATGTTTGAAAAGGAATATTGAGTTGATATCCCTTATTTCTATTTAGATAACTAGCTTTCCCGCACAACTTAGTCTGCATAAATCTTCCCTGTTTACGCAACATTTCTCAATGCTGTTTCATTCCTATTGGTTGTAGTGTGATATTATATAGCCTATAGCTTTCCCCGACAAATGGGCTATCCAACAGTAAAAAGTTCAAAAGAATTACCGCGTTCAAACAAACTTTTCAGCTTTATAATATTAGTATAGATATTTATTTTACAATAAATTTTAAATTGTATGCATTTTTTGTATAATATATAAACAGTGATCAATAATATATTTATATAATAAAATTGATAATTCTATATTTAGATCCACCTTATAGTTCACTAGTAATAGGGTATGTGTATTTAGGCATTTTATGTATAAATATATAAACAGTAATCAATCAATAATTGATCAATGTTTATTTAGATCCACTATATAGTTCACTAGTAAGTTTTAGGTACATTATACATAGAATAATTATTTATTAGATACCATTTATTCTCCCTAAGAACACAGTTCATCTATCAGAGAATCTTAAATATAATTATCTAAACTGTTAAATAGTGCATAATAGTTATTACATCACAATTTCAATAACCTGTAACTAATCTATACTCTCTGTATAGTGTTTAAACTATGTTTAAAGGAACATTGTAGCAATGTATTAACTAGCTGAGCTCTTATAAACATAATAT
Organism: Herminia tarsipennalis; assembly: GCA_945859575.2. Lineage (NCBI taxonomy): Eukaryota > Metazoa > Arthropoda > Insecta > Lepidoptera > Erebidae > Herminia > Herminia tarsipennalis. The sequence goes on from OX243857.2 coordinate 693,084, forward strand.
TCAGTTCTTGGTACCTACCTATAACCTAAGTTTACATCTGTTTCTAGTGATAGGTATACCCATGGTTACACTTTACCAACTAAATTTTAAATTGATCAATGTTTATTTAGTTCCACTATATGTATAGTTCAGTAGTAAGTTTTAGGTAAGAAATTTTGTCATAATGATGTTTCTATTACTTTGTTTTGTGCATTTTGAGTAAATTCAACATTGGTTTTTGCCGCACTACTCCAGACCACCTATCAGACATTCCAAATGTGATTTTCTAACTTCAATATAAATAATGTGACATATTATAAGTGGAATGCATCAGATTGTTTTACATAGAGCACACACATAGAGTACTATTGTCGAACAAAAATAATCTGTGTTGATCTTCAACTTTCCACACTGCGTAGGTACACTTCACGTCGAGTCTGGTTGACCCAAACATTGCACAGACCACTTTAATTTTAGGCCATCTCTGAGTTCTGTATATTAAATCTTCTCTCTCAATTCCAAGCTGTGATAAATGTTTTGAAAAACAATAATAAATCTTTGGTCACACATCGCATTTCACTCGATTTTTGCGTTTATTTTGTTGCCACACCATATTTAGTTAGTTAATAATTTAAAGTCACTAAACACGCATTATTCGTCATTAATAATTGAAACTAAAATACGCAAAATAGTAAATGGTCTAACGTTCAAATTGTCAAGTTTTTGACATTTTAAGGTTATTACCATAGTTAAACTAGGGTGATCGAAAGACTAATCTATAGACCAAAGAAGATCATCGATTAAGCGATGAACCTCGTTTTGTAATAAAGATTTTCGTAGATCCATGGTTTAAACTAGGATTTTCGTCAAACCAGGTTTAGTCCATCTTTTGGAATAAGGCGGGTAAGGTCTTATTACGAGTCTTAGTCTACCCGTGACCACGGCCGTTGCAATACTATCGAAACGTCGGGCAATAAAAAAGGTATTTTACCCTTAATTATTCACGCGATTAAGACCCGTAATATATATATATTTTCATAATTGTTTCTATCAAGCTGAATAACCTGCCCTAGATATACTTAAACAACTTCGAGCATCGACCCTTCGACATATTGGTCTCGGCATGACATGTTTAATAAACATGATTTTGTTGTTTTTTAGATATTTCGTTTTTTATTTATGTCTATTGAGATTTTTAATTTGAAAATGTAAAATCAAGGCAACCAGACAACTGATAAACATATTATATATTTCTAAATACATACATATTATTGATAAATAACAACCAGACACAGAATAAACCATCGTGCTCATCACACAAAGTTTTATTCTGTATGGGGATCGAACTCACTACCTCTGGCTTAGCAGTCACGGTCTCTAACCACTGGACTGATACTATCATTGGTAACATACTATCGACATTACCTGCAGTTAAACAATGTTTATGTACTATCGATCTTTATTTTATAATGTTACGCATGGTATGATAATTTTTTGCTTGTGTTAGTACATTGACTGTGAAGATAGATCACGCAAGTCACTGGGGAGCACACCAAATAGCTGATAATTTTGAAGTCATATTGTACACTACTTTGAGGCTATTGTTAGTATCATTACTCAATAGTATCGATGCTATAGCTCTTCATCAATAGTATTACTTACATTTTGCTAACAATGAAAATTTCAATACTATCGATAGCCGTAGCGTACCGTAGCTGTTATGACTAGTTTTGTAGATCACGATAGTTTTAGCAACGTAAAGGTAGTTAGACAACACTACTTCGAGAAGTTTAGTGATGTCTGTAATTGAACAAAGAGAGAAGAGCCTCGCGATTAAAACATTAAATCCCGATGTGACAAGGGATGAATTTATTGGGAATAGTTTGGTGTATTGGTCTCCCTGGGATTTGCGTCTTGGACCTTTGGAGCTTTACTTACTTAAAGTGACGTCCTATCTAATATTATAAATGGGAAACTGAGTTGTTGGTTAACTAAGATGGTATACTAGGGAAGGATACTTCTAAGCGGAATAACTGACATTGGCGGTGGAGCTGCGAGGCATAAACTAGCCTGTTGTGACTATTGGATAACTAGTTTATTATTGATTGCTTCTATGGCGCGGTGGAAGTGTATCCGACTACTACGCAAGAGGTTGTGGGTTCGATCCCCACCCAGGATAAAACTTTGTGTGATGAGCACGATGGTTTATTCTGTGGGTGTTATTGTGAAATATATAAATATGTTTATCAGTTGTCTGGTTGCCATAGCACTAGCTCTGCTTAGTTTGGGATCAGATAGCGTTGTGTGATTTGTCCCAAGATATTATTATTATTGATTACGATAATAGTAGGTCTCAGCATTAATAACATAATACTAACATCCTAAATAACCTCGAAATACTGGGTTTTTTAAGATAAAAATACATCTTTGGGCAAAATGTCAAACTACAATCTATTAATTGTTTAAATGTCTTTCTCATTGCATATTACATTATCCATTACGTCAACAAAGTTATATTATCAACGAATATCCTCAACTGAACCAAATTTATGACCCTCTACTGAACTCTTGTTACTGTATTGAATACTACCGATGGTATAAACCTATCGTAATACATATAACAGGTGTCCACCGGGATTGAAAATTATTAGCTCGACAAACTCGGACACCAACTACTGGCGAACTGAAACGTTATGAGCTTATTAAACGGGAATCATCTGTGCTGCAATAAACGGGCTTCTAGATTTAATTGAAAATTGAAACTGAAAATCACATAGATCTATGATTAAGTTTTAAAAATAATGGAGCCCATATTTTTTATTTATTACTAGCTGACCCGTACAACTTCGTCCGCGTCAATTTTACTGCGCCGTTTTTGCAACATTTTTCGTTGAAGCTTGGCATGTATTGGTCATTGCGTGATGTTATATAGCCTATAGCCTTCCTCGATAAATGGGCTATCCAACACTAAAAGATTCTTTAATTCAAACAAGTAGTTGCTAACATTAGCGTGTTCAACAAACTCTTCAGTTTTAAAATATTAGAATAGAAATATAAATTTGTCATAGTTAACTGATTGAATCAGGCGTCACATGTTAAAGAAGAAGGGGATATTTTGATTCTTGAATTGTGGGTATTTCCGGTCTAGTTTGATCGTTGGGATTCACATGTCAAGGGTGAGTGGTGAATTCCCTAATTAATAGTCTATTAGACATAGTGATGTCATTTTCAGTACGGCCTATAATAAACGAGTCGGTTGCATACGGTTCTCCTAGCTAGGCTGTGAGTTTGCTTATGATTATGGATGAATAAGGTTGAGATATCATAACCGCTTATCGATAGGCAGGGTATACTCTTGATTACTTCTTTAGAACAAGAAAAAAAATGGATTTATAGATTACTTTACATAGTGCAAAAGACTTTTATAGTCTACCTGTTGAAATTTCCCATGAAGACGTTAAAAATGTTTTAAAACTTACGTATGCTAATGGTAATGTGCGTAAGCAACATTTGTTTAGATTTGGAGTGTGTTAGTTAATGTCTAATGCATCCGTTCTTGTGCCTAGTAAATCTATAGCATACGACTTTGTATCTGTAAATAGTGTTTTTGTAAAATTCCTCGCAACATAGGAACTGTACCTTCAATAGCGCGGGAATTGTTTTAACTATTTCCCACGACTTGGTTCGCGTTCACGTTCTAAGGGAATCGTACATTTTTTTTTAGAATAAAAAACCTATATTCTATTCCAGACTATAATCTTTTCCTGTGCCAAATTCCACACAGACCTGTTCAGCCGTTTAAATATGATTGAATAACAAACATCTATCAATCCATCCATACATCAAAATTCGCTTCTGGCCCCGGTTTGGCTACGGAAGTCTCGATTCCTGAGTCTGGATTCAAATTTTTCTATCTTTCAAAAATGCAATCGTTGTAATCATACATCAAAAGCTTCAAATTTATAGCAGGTATTAGTATAACGAACCTACAACAATACACGACAATATTCAAGTGAGTTCTATAAAACCAAACACGAGTCGTCACGGTCAACTGCGCTTTCAAGACAAACCAACAAGATTTCACAAGCAGAATCAGTTTTTAGTTTCTTTCTGTACTGTCGACCTCCAAATTTTCCCACACTGTGATATCATACATTCAGAAATAAACACGTGAATGAACAGCTATATCTATAGACGAGCGGCGTTGTGTCATACGATAGAAATGTCGATTACATGGCACGGATTTTATATCGATTTTTGAAATAACATAATCAGGATATGCAAATAGATTAATATCTATCGTTAAAAAAATATGATGAACTAGCTTCACCTTGCCTGCTATTGCTAAATTGTCATCACTTAATTGATTCCCGTTATAATGACAAACAAATATTATAATTGCATTTTTGTCTTCTTCAAATCAAAAAATCAAAACAAATACTATAATTGCATTTTTGTCTTGAATTCTTCTATCTCTTAATGCTTACGGGTTAGTCTTTGGCAAGAAATGCCTATAAAAATTACTTCAATATTCGGCCTGCGTCATCATAATTTGTTAAAATGCTCTTTGTAACGAAGCAATAACAAAAGCCGTGATAGTTCTTTAACTTCCGACTAGATGTCGCTACGGGGGCCTAACCCGTAAGCATTAAGAGATAGAAGAATTTGATATCTAGTAACATAGTCCAGATAGGTGGTTCGCTTCTGGCCCCGGTTCGGCTACGGAAGTCTCGGGTTCGATTCCTGAGTCTGGATTCAAATTTTTCTATCTTTCAAAAATGCAATTATTGTGTTTGTAAAGTCTTTGGCAAGAAATGCCTATAAAAATTACTTCAAAACAAATACTAGATGGCGATTAAGTTAATCAAACCCCCGCGGGAGGGGGGTTACACTACGATAATCTACCAACATCAATAAAAAACAGTACCTTTAAAATATATGCTAAAATTATGATTCGAATCTGGAGACAAAGAGTGGAAAAAAAACGGGTTGCACTCCGAGAGTGCCAGCAGAAGTGAAAACTTGAACATTACATTACATACATACATATTACATGGAATTAGAATAATATTTTTCGATCTTACTGACATAATAATATAAAAATATGAAAAAATAAAGCACAAATCAAAAAACCAAAATCAAATTTAAAGTGAAAGGGAAAAAATAATCGTACTCGGACTCGAACTGGGGTCTTCTGGTTTCTGGACCGCCTGATATGGTGGCGAAATTTACCTTCGTATTCTAATGGTATTGTAGCAGGTTTTCATTGCTCTTTCCGATAGATACCTATATCATACATTTTGTTGGTTCAATCTAGAATGTCAATGGAGGGGGGGGGGGGGGGGTCACTTACCACAGGTGAGCCGCTTCTTCGTTTGTCCCCCAGCATATAAAAAAAGATAGTCTAACGTGTTTACGCAAATTCAATGTGTAATTTGTTCACAAATTCAGTCACAAAATAAATAAACATCACATTTCATATAAACTTCTTTATATAATTAGCATCATATCATTTAAACGTTTATAAATAGTAACTGATTTAACTTTACAGTTTTCTTTTTAGATCGGTTGAAGGCAAGTTAAGTCTAAACCATTCGATCCATCTTTTCGTTAATCTTTTCAATATGTTTCTCGAAAAATTCTTAAATAAAACCTAGATTACCCTATTGACCTCTCTGTAATGTGCCTTTGAGATTACTGCTAATAGAAATACACTAAGCTCCTAACCTTTTAATACTAGTACTAAAGATTTATATGAATATGCTGGCTCAATGTCTGGTTACATTTTATACGGTACATTGAGCAATGTTTGCAAAATCACTGAATAGGTATTATTTTTTTCTAATAATTTATCTTTGATTTCAGTAAAATGACTTTGGTGTTTATTGAAGTTGTTATTAATAGAAACATCGGGTTAAATACTAAAGATTCTGACCTTGACTCGTACATTCAGTACCTACTTGTGTTATTATGACAATGGATGGGTTTTTACAAAAAGAAATCTATACAGGTCGGAAAATATTCGTGAATAGACGAAGCCACTAAAATAGATTGTTATGAATACCGATGATACTAGTAGTTGTTAATTGGATCAGGCAGAAGTCAATATATGAGTATTACCTATATCTAAGATTGTGTCTATCGGTAGCATTATAGCGCCTAAAAGGTTGTTTTGAATGGCATTTTATTGAAGAACTGATTTAATCAAGATAATTCTTAACTATTTGCAGTGTTCAGTTTAGATATTCAGCTGGCAAACGGTAAAAAGATACAATATATTATATCTCTCTCTCTGTGATTGATGCAATCTCAGATTCAATTTCTGCCAAAAATCTAATTATTTTCTTTTATTATTATTATACAAATTTTGTTTAGAAACTAAACCAAATTACATTCCAAAGTAAAAGATAATATCAAATCAAGATAAAACCTTCCAAAAATAGTCGACAGTTTCGTGCAGGAACTTGACCGAAATAAAATTAACGATGTGACGATGATGGTGTTGGTTTGAAGGCCACCATTGATTATGTCACTGCTTCGCCATGGTGAGAAAACTTGGCAAATGAACTTGGTAACTACGTGAACTTGAATGGTTATTATGTTGATAAGAATGGTGATGACAATAATATACAACGAACTAAAGTTAATATAGAAAAGATTGAAGACGATAAAAAAAACTTGCATTATTGATATTTTATTGTAGAACACACGAAAAAAGGATACAATAAGAATGATTGTTTGTAGTGTAAAGTCACCTTTCCCAAATGGTTTATTGTGGTAATCTTTCTTCCCAGAAATAAAAACAGACTAGCTTGCTTTTCAATACATTATAGATTTAAAGTAATATATCAATAGATTTCATTACTTTCAAAACAATTCAGTAGGTACCTGATCCTTAGATCACAGAAATTACAAAGGCAATTAAATTCACGGACACAAAGTTACTCTAGACTCAAAAGAATTCGTGAATAGAGAATATTCAATATCTGCATTGAAATATTTAATTTGCATATTTAAGGAACGTCTAACCAGTGTGTAAAGACTATAAAGTTGTTCTTTTTATTATATGTATCGCTTACTACACAATAAACTCATCCTAAAACCTAAATTTGTTCAAATGCACTCATAGGTCACTTTCAAATTCACTGTAAATACCTAGATCTTAATAAAATCCAGCTTCTATATTCTGGTTCTAATCTTTATGCCCGCACCCCGCAGAAGTTTATGATACTTGAAACTTGAATTAGCGCTGAAACGAAGTCGTCTAGACAAAACTATTTCAATACTTAGCACAAAACAAAACAGTTTAATAAAATCATCCATCGTTATAAGAAATCGTTCGAAATGAAATAAATGATCAGATATCTTATTTTGCGTTTGAGTTTCGGAGTTAAATATAGGATTACATTTTACGGCTCGGCTATTCGTCCGTTCGATTTTCAACGCGTTGTATGACTAACTACTTGTCTGACTGTTTTGTGCTACTAATTTAGAGTCTGTGTAATTACATCATCTATGCAATAATAAAGACCGAGGTCGGAGTAAATAATAGTAAATCTAAATAAAATATAATACAAATAAGTGCACTTATTACAATTTTAAATCTCATACTGAAATTGCAGTATATAAGAATTATTTAGGTTTAAAGGTAACCCAATTAATCCTGTGACCGTCAAATTTTGAATTCCCTAGTCTATGAATTAATCTGTGATCTAGGAGATGCCTGTTAAGTCCAGCCAGGTCTGACGCAAAAAGTTTTGTGTTATCTCCACCCGCGCATTTCGGCTTTGTGATGTCACAATTTTTAATAAAAAAAATACCCTTTTTGCTTTTTGTTGTTTGGAGCATTTTACATTCTGATTTATACATAATTAACTATATGCAGGAAACAGTATCGTATACCTGCAATTTCTGTCGATGGTAGAGTGGAAAATACGATAGGAACGGAATACCGGGTGCAAGTCCCGCGTCTAATTTTCTGCTTTACTTTAAGCGTTAACGTGAATTTCGGTAATGCCGAGATAGTATACGTGTCTGTTGTGTAGATGGTATAATAACGAATATTGTATTTCAATAGAGCTATTCTGTACAGTTGCACCACTATAATTAACTATGTAGTTGTTGTTAGGTAGATATCGATACGAACGCTAACCAAGCCGTATTAGTACCTACTTACACGAAGTTGGTGCACTCAGCTATCGAATATCGGTAACCGCCACTAAACCAAGTTAAGTACCAGATTACTATGGATTAAGATAAACAAGTTGTTTTTGTAAGGATTCTGAGTATCTATACACCAACAAAAGGTACATCGACTAATATATTTACTATCTGTATAGTCAGAAGAGTCAAGGGATGTTTAGATTAAGTTAATTGAGTTGACATAAAACCACAGATTCCCGTAACTATTCACTTTATGTAAGATGTTCGTGATTAGTATTGAGTGATAATCCGCGGCGCGTTAGGTATCAACTGACTCAGTAGTGCAATACCGCGTCGATCGAGTAAAATGTAGGTTGCAATGTAAGCACTATTGACAATTTGTACATTACCCGTACAATATCAGAAAAAAACTAAAAGAGACTTGAGAAAGAGACAATGTTAAACGTTGTTTACACTCAGAAACAACTTGTCTTTATGTACTAGAAATAATTAACTAAGACATAACTCGTAACATATTAACTTCTTTAAGAGTTGAGTCTTAATACACTGAGAGTATAGAAGGTAAGCTCCATACAAACGGGCTCGTGCAACGCACATATAGAAAGCGTGTACGGGCGCGTAATCTCGGATCACCAACGTATGTGTGCTTGCGTACATTGCATCAAAACCACTATGGGGTACTTTATTCAGAAAGGTGTTCCAAGCCGATAGCGCTTATCTGTGAACAATGTCTATGCTATGTGTGCGTTGTCCGAGCGATCTACACAAATATAAAGTTATAACTTCTGTTGTCTGTATGTTTTGATAAGGTCTGCGTCCGTACAGTGGGAACATTATAAGACTAATTATCTTATATTACGTAGCTTATAACAATTTGACATCGAAGTTTACATTATAATACGATCTCTAGGGAACCTAACCGTAAGCTCGTCATAAACTATACAATGTATCGACCACTGAGCCGCAAGCTCACAAGTAGTTTATGTAACACTGCATCGAAGCATAAAGCCGTCTGCACAAACTCACTAATTGTGAGAATTTGATGTCGCTCCCAAAACTTGAACTACACTGTGCTTTGATAAAACAAAACGTCGTCTAAAGGTTAAGATTGAATGCTACAGCCAGTTAATTTAACGGTGAGAAGCAAATTAACTTAAATGTTTTATGGTGAATATTCATTGTGAAATATTAACAAAAGAAAACTTGCTAACCCAAAAGATTAAAACAGTTACGACTTTGGAAATAATAAGCCTTAAAAATATTGTAGCGTTTAAATCACTGCGATCATCCTGTGAGTTAATTTTGTTATATTTATCACATAAGCTATTAACCTGTTTTGATTAAAATGATTCTATGATAATAATTCAAAATATTACGATTAGCTTTTTTTCTTGTCTGCTTAGTATCTGAAAGTTCCCTTACTGAGGGACCAATATATTAAACTGAAAGTGTATTGAAGTGATCCTGCTACGCTTCGCTGTGCCTTTTTCTTCCAGAAACATTCGCGGACGTCCCTAGAACTACCTGCCATAGTTTCACCACAATCTGATCAATGGTTTCAAAACGCACAGTGGACATACAGACAAACAAAAAATCATTTTTTTATATATAGATTTTCTTAAATTAAGATTAAAAGTTAGTTCACAGTAGTAATTGAGAAAGCTATTGAAACGAAAGTAAAGCAAGTAGAAGATTCTAGTGATTCTATAATTAGATTTGACTAGCAGCATAATAATATCATGCAGATTGACTGCCTCTGTGGCGCGGTGGGAATGTATCCGACTGCTACGCAAGAGGTAGTGGGTTCGATCCCCACCCAGGGTAAAACTTTGTGTGATGAGCACGATGGTTTATTCTGTGTCTGGGTGTTATTTATCTATAATATTTATGTATTTAGAATTATATAAGTATGTTTATCAGTTATGTGGTCGCCATAGTACAAGCCCTGCTTAGTTTGGGATCAGATAGCGTTGTGTGAGTTGTCCCAAGATATTAAGATTAAGATATTAAGAATCTGAATTAAGAAAGGAAGTTAGCAGATAAATCATCCAAAACTTCCATCAATGATCTATTTTTGTGCAAACTAACAACGCAGCTCTTTGCAAGCGATGCATCGGCCTTGTTAATCTCTGGCTTACGCTTCAATATACAATGCACGGTTAGTCCTATAAACGTGCCGGTCGGTCGATCGTTAACGAGCCATGTAATCAAAAGTTTGATGTAACACCGCGGGCTGTTTAGATTGGGCATAGTTTATGGCGTTCTGAATAATAGCTGTGTGTTAGTAACATAGTTGTTAATCCCATGATGTAGGGCTGTTTGAAGTAGGGAAACCACTTGGCTTTTACTGGTATTCAAGTTTTATCAATGGAAAATTTACGTTAGATTTAGTTCCTTGAAGAAGCGAATACATTTTGGTGTCCCTTGATCCAACTTCTGGGTTACCAACTGAAATAAATAAAATAAACCATTTAAACATAAAAAAATATTCCTGTTACAAATATAGACTGTCCGTTTCGGGGATCATTTCTCATCACACTAATATTATAAAGGCGAAAGTTTGTGAGTATGTGAGTGTTTGAGTGTGTTTGTTATTTCTTCACGTCTAAACGGCTAGAGCGATTTTAATAAACTTTGGTGTGGAGTTAGCTGACACCCTGGATTAACACATAGTTAATAAACTGCGGGTAACACCGCGGGGCACAGCTAGTATTTAATAATAATATAAGTGTGAGTTTCCCAAGATATTATTATTATTATGAAAATAGATAAAATAATATAAAAACAGACAAATAAAGAATGTCATTTTGAATGTTTATTTTTTGCTACTTTTAGAAAACTCTGTAAAAGTTATCTGACCTCAATAAAGCTGGTCCAAAATACTTATGACTAATCAATGGAGTAAGTCAAAGAAACTGACTAAATGGTGGTAATAATACCAGGCGAGGCCGAGCGTGGTCAGTCACTTGGCGAAGATCCAAATGTTCCAAACGATGCTACAGCCAAAGACATAGGAGACAGCGATTTGTTCGAAGAAGTTGAGAATAACTTTGATCAACTTTACGTGGCAGATGTTAAAGTTGAAAATTTAGTGGCAGGCTAAAGTAGTAATGCATTAGTTGGAACATGTTTTTGGTGAACTGTGTGGTGTAGATGATTAAATATAAAATCAAGGGAGATTTGCACTAGGATTTTTCTTTTGTAAATGAGTAAGAGTGCAGTGTTATATGTAAACTTGATGAGAATTGCTTGTGATACGTATTTATTTAAATGTACCACTTTATTTGATGGCTTGGGTTTTAATAAGATAAGTAAGCGTGACTAAGGTAAAATAATCTTAAATAAACGTGTAAAATAATTGATTTGTAATTTTTTAAATTACATTGTGGCTTTGATAAATATAGTTTATTTATATTGTATTTTTATTGATTACAATATAATCTTTATTTCATTGTTTATTTACAACTACCTTGTACTTTCGCAACTTAATAACTTTGAAATAGGAACGTAATTAGCATGTCTAACTCTAGTTTATTAATGACACGGTTACTATGCGGAGATAAAAGATCTTCTAACATAGATTCTGGGTCGGTGCCAGAAAATTTAACAAGCTAATAATTCTACTTTGTTGATTTAATTTAAATGGTTTGGAAACTTTGTTGTAAATGTTACAGATAAAACTTTTGGACAGAAAATGTATCTTATAGGAAATTAGTTAAAAATAGTCTTATCAGGCGCCACAATTGTAATGGAAGAAAATATAAAAATAAATTAACAAGAACTGGGTCAGATCGTGATAAATTTAGTTTATTTTTTAACAATCATATTCTGAATATAAACGATTTGACAATCAAAAAAGTAGATCACCAGACTAACATTTAAATTTTTGCGTTGCATAATTATAACGGGAATTAACGCGCTTTGTTTACCTTAAAATTGCTTGACGTTTTTGCTATCAATTCCCGTATAATAAATTGTTATAGATCACAAGACGTTGGTTGTACTAGTAAACGATGATGTTGTTGCTAGTTTTAACTATGATAACCCCAAGCAAGGAGCCAACAATGACACCCTTTCTAATAATAATGTTATATTTATTCTAGTAGTTTCAGTTACTGAAATATGATTTAAAGAATATGTGTGGAATAGACGATTTGTATATAAAATGAACTCAGCTCATCAGTCGTTTTTGAAAGTACTAAAACTCAATCATACCTTTCGAACATCTGATATTCTAATAAAAGAATGACACGATTAATCATTGTTTGCAAATTTCAAATTCTGAGAATCAATGTTGTTAATATATTTAGACACGCAAATGTTGACGCCTTTATCGTTGTAATTATTATTTAGTATTTTATTGTCTTTTTTACTATACGCTTTCTCTTTTCACTCGCTCCACATGATAAAACAAACGCGGTACCAAAATGAAGCTAGGCGAGTAATGAAAAATTTCCAGCGGTCACTTTTGAAACAATAACCGTTTTTATAACTTAAGTCCTAGAGACTGTTATTCCATCAAATAATGCTGCAGTTCTCAGATCGAATGAGATGATACTTTTATTTGATTTCAACAAACGGTTTCTTTATGAGATGGTTTATAGAGAGAAATTCTCTCAGTATTATTTGTGAATCATATAGAATTACTAATTGATTTTAAACGTTAAACGGAAATGGGAAAATGGAATGAAAATAAAACCAATCGAAGCGAATATTGAAAAATGCGAACGATTAATATTTACTGAATTAGTATTGAAGACTTGATTTACGATTTAAGCTCTGTTATAGGTCGAGCCATTGCAGATAAAGCAATTAAAGCAAATGTTTATTTCATTTCTTTTTATTACTTACATTGCAAAATTTAGCTTTTCAGCAAGCTGGAACCTAGGTTGTTAATAAATAAAATTAAAATACCTATCATAATAAAATCATGGGTAAAGATCTAAAATCTCGGAATACTTTACTGACATACAAAGCACAGATTGAGCACACCTAGATTGTGATACTTCTGGGCAGCGTAAAGTGGTGTTTCGTTTGTGAAGAAAACTTGCAACATTTCAGTCTATGTTTTGATCAAGACATTATTTAGTTATTGCGTGCATATTACTAAACTAAATGATAATACATAATTATGTTTGTTTGGGTGCACCAGCTGCTTTATGCTAGATTAATACATTTTATTTTAATCTATATCGGTAAGACCCAAAACGCAACCATAATCACAACAATAAACTTCCGTTTGATCACTTCAAATACTAAAACAATAAAAGCTTAAAAAAATTAGGACAAAAAATATTAAAATGTATGTATATTGTCAATTGTCTATAGTCTGTCATTGTTCTCGTTACATTGCAGACATGGTGTAAAATATTTCTATGCTCAATGTCCCATTGAATAACACCATGTATAGCCATATATAGTAAACTTCTGTGTCACTTTTCGTACTGTCTCATGCGTATAATGACGCGTTTTTAATGCTATGAACAAATATTGTATTGTACGGTATTGGGACATAAATAATTGTAAAACGTGATACTTACTCGAAAATTATAAATCCAGAAAATCGATTTTTAAATATGTCCCTGAAATAATGCACTGATAGTGCACAAACTAACAGTTTCAAAGCGTTGTTTGCTTGCTAGCGGTTCCAACTACGTGAATGTGAGATATTTCGACAAAAAAAAACATAAATTACAATTGCCATGTTAATAAATTCCTAATACGACAATTAAATTGTAACCAGTAAAACTGTTAAGGTTTATTGGATTTCGTTCAGTACTATTAGTGGGACAGAATAGAAATTTGGTACACAAGTGTTATATATTTTTTTTTCTAATTTAATCATATAAATTTTGTGATGGAATATGTACCTATTATATTCAAATTCTTACAAATACCTCTATAACCTCATTATTCCGTAAATTTATTTGAATGAACTAAACACAAAAGTGTTATTTTTGTACTATGTAATTAATGTAATGATTAACGATGTTTACAATCATTTACCAGTGATATTTTAAATTTAATTTTCTAAAAGTTGAACGTTCGAAACTTTTTCCATTATTCATGAAATTTAATTGTGCGCAGAATATAATTGTAATATTTAGCTTACAATAGACTAAAGGGTTTTATAATCAAAGGGTGAAGTGCACCAGAGGCTGTCAATGACAGTTTCCAATCAATTGTTAGGGGAGAATCATGGCTTAATCATCATGATGTCTGGTGCAGGTTTTGATTCTCGAAAATGTTTAATGAGATTTGTATGAATGAAATCGCAATGTTACGTAACGCTATTATTTTCTTTTTATTTCGTAACAGTGAACTATGTGTGCCCTGATAATTTTACAGAAACTCATGCTCAGCTCTATGAAGACGACCTTTAAGAAAGCTCATTCTTCAGTACCATTCCGTACCTGTGAACAATGTCTATGTATTCGGCGCTTCTTCAGTACTCTTAATATTTTGGGCCTGAAGTAGGATTTTTCCTTTTTAAACGCTCTGAGAGGTAATCTGAGGGAGTTAATTTCATTAAAAAAAAATTTAAAAGCGTTATGCCTTTTGCAGTCAATCTGTACGAACAGATTAATTTAGTTCTTATATCGTCATTATAATAATTATAGTATAATATCTTGGTACAACTCACACAACGCCATCTGGTTCTAAACTAGGAAGAGACTATACTTTGGCAACCAGATAACTGATAAACATTATTATATATTTCTAAATACATACATAAAATACATATTATTGATAATACACCCAGACAGAATAAAGCATCGTGCTCATCACACAAAGTTTTACCCTGGGTGAGATTCAAACTCACGAGCTCAGCCTCAGCAGTCAAGGTCATTAACTACTGGACCAACAGGCCAGTCAATATATAGTATGTACTTGGGCTTTAAAATCTCACGCGTGGTTGGCAAGCCACCGATCGAAATCATTAAGAGAACATTACATCCAGGTGATAAAACAACTACAGCAGAACAAGCGATAGATGTAATATTGCCAACAGCTGGAGCGATACCACTAAAACGCCATATAATGAGGTCAAAGTCGACAATAATAATGAAAATAGCTTGAAATCAAACAAAGCCGTGTACTATGATCTACGTGACCTTGACAGCTGATGTGGGAAGTCGTTAAACAGTTTATGTCGATATGTCGTGGTGTTACGATGGACAAACTATTTGTGATATGTGGGTGTGACGTCAGTCCTGTGAGCTCCACAGTTTTATTTCACGCGAACTAACTTCGTTCGCGTGGAAATTTTAAAAGAAATCTATTCAACGGGAACCGTTCATTTATCCGGGATAAAAAGTAGAACCAAATGCGACTTATTTTATTTTAATTTAATTGGCTCTCCAACAATCGCTTACATTTTTAAGACTAAAATTTAAAATATTAACTTAACACTAGTGTAACGATTTATTACAGGTAAGCACATTGTGCGCTGTTTATTAATTACAAGAAATATCCTACAACATTTTTTAAATTTATTAGATATATTTCGGGACTTAATCGCGTGAATGATTTAAAGGTACAAACCTTTTATTTACCCGACGTTTCGATCTAATTGCACCGATCGTGGTCACGGGTCGACTTGTTAAATTAACCAATATAATAAAAAAGGAAAAACAATTATAATGAAAAATAATAAAGAATTAAGTAAAAAAATAAACCTATTAATACAATAATTGCATTTTTTAAATCTATTAAACCAATTAATTAAAATTAGAGTGATAATTACGTTTGCACTTGGTATAACCTCGTCCAGGTTATACCACGGAAATTGCTAATAGAGTCAAAATATTGTCAACTAGATCACTGTAGCTGTTTATCAATTTCCAGAGCCAGGAAATCATAGAATTTCCACCTAGTACTGTTCAACGGAGGGGAGGGTGCAACGGGATAAAAGGCGCACGCGGAGATCTAGCGGGAACACGAAACATTTCCTGAGCACTTTAAATATAAATACGCAGTCCATGATTTGCCTACGTTTCTTCAGAGATGTTCTAGAACAGTAAGCGAGGTACCAAAGAAACCTTTGTTGAAAACGTTCCTCCTTGAGATTGTGAGTGTCATAATGAAGTCGCCAAACTGTACTACAGTAATCAAGGATATTACGAACCATACAAAATGTTGGTGCAACTTCGCTGAAAACGAGCAAACTGCTTGAAAGCAGTCTGATGTCTCAGAATATAGAGCGCGGTGCTGTGGCCTTCGGATCTTTGCGGAACAATTTCGATTCGAGTGGTGCTGATGCTCGTATGGATGTCGTGACTAATTATCAAGCCCGCGACGTGCTTGTCTCCCATATCATTAAAAAAAAAAAGACTTTCACTTACAGTTATACTAAAAATAACACAATATTCTCCACTACTAAATTTAAGAAACTCGAAGGCTTCTTTGATTAATTAACTTGTGTAATTATTAAATTCACTTAATTAATTACGCCGAGTGCCTAACTATTTCTAAGAGTACCTATCTACACAAATGTAATGACGCAATAGTTGGAATTAGTTTGCTTGAACTCACTTGTAGAATTGATTGAATTACTTTGGAAATATAATTGTTAATTAATAAGTATAGTATAAGTTTGTACGGATCGTGCAAGCCGTCAAGTTAGTTAGCACAATAGTGTTGCATAACTATTGATAGTAGATGTATCGATAGTTGACGCTCAAAACTAATTTTACTATCTATTGCTATTGATACTATATAAATGTATCGATATTATAGACTATATTGATAGAGTCTATGTTATTGCTAATAACATTTGATTATCTTAATGCTCATGATGTCATTAGCAGTATTACTTTGAAATTTTAAAAGATATTGATTGGTCGTACGTTAGTATGTGTGTGTACGTGTGTATGACTAATTTCCTATTTTAGGATAGTATATTGATCTCCTAGCATGCACGAGCCATTGTTGCATGTCGGTTGAAATTTGTCAAAATAACTTTTCAGTTCGTAAAAAGCGGCGGTAGCTTAATGGCTAAGGCATCGGTCTCGCAATCGTGAGGTCGCGGGTTCGAATCCTACCCTTTATACTACCGACGTGAACCCACTTCTAACACAAGCCTTTGAGCTTAGCTGGAGGGGTTAACACGATTGCTAGTAATGTGGGACTCAATCCCACATTGCTAGTTATCTTTTAAATCACATCGATGAGCTACGCTGATGCGTTGTAATGAAAAACTAATAAGTGAGCAAAATATTTCATTAGAAAATATAAAAAATATTTAACAGCATTTTAATAGTGTTATTCAACATGACATTTAATTTGTCCTACTAATCAAAACGATATAAAATCGATTAGTAACATTCATATATTGGTTAAAAAATATGAATGATACGCGAATGTCTGACAATAATAGTTAAGAATTACTATTTAAAACCTTAACAATAAAACTCAAAGGTTATAAAATAAATTACACTAAATATTTGAAAATAAAACGTAGCAATGAACACTGGCAAATACTTCAGTTATAGCGCCACCACTTTAAACCAGTGCATATGACAGCTCACACTGAACTAAATAAAAGGCAATATTTATCAAAATGCATCTGAAACACACTAGATCAGTTAAACAATATTATTAAACTGGGCATTCGTCTCGGTACAGCATCGCTTTGCCATATCGAAATAGAATATTTTTTTAAGAATGAACTGATTTGAAATGAAAATAAGGGGAAGTATTGAGTGTTTTGAAATCAAGAATAAAAATATCTTTATTTTCAATTGCACTGTCTCGTCTAACTAGATTACATTGGAAATCGCCTTAAAGCTTGCAGAGAGGAGATACCATTCTTCTTGTTTATAGTTTTCCAACAAGTGCAATTGTATACTATTAGATGCAATATTAAATGCAAAAATCTAGAAAAAAAAATGATTAAGCACATCACCGATTAATTGAAATTACACTGCCATACATTTAATATACAACAATCGATATGGAAGTTTTCAAACAGACTCCGGATCGGACGGAGCAAGAGTAACATGTTTAACATTATTAACCTAAGTTGCATATGCGGTGCAACACAAACGCTGGCCCATCTTAAATAATGTTCTATGTGCCCATCACCTGCACAAGGGACTGCCTTCTGCCTTTGATAATGTAGTTGACGTGGGCGCGTTTTGGGTCACACCCATATACTACTTATTAAATTGCCTATAATGTTTTCTGTCGAAACGCAAAGAAAAAGAAGTTCTCTTTTTTTTTAAAGCTGTAGATTTTATTGGCGCTACATTTTTTAAACTATTTACCAGAAGTATTTCTAAACTAATATAGTAGATCGCCCTTCGGTGTGTAATACCCCTTTTATTCTGATATCGCTAGTTAATGTAAACAATAAAAGCAGATTGGGTCATTGTTCAAAATAGCCAGTGATTCAGGCTATTTCGGATATTGAATGGTTTTGTGTCTCTGTTCGCACGGATTATTTCAGCTTATATTTGTGATTTTGCGTGACATTTTGTGAGGCCTAGGGCAATGGAGAACAAAGGTTAGCATTGATGAGGTGACACTATGAAATTTGGTAGACAACCTTTTATAGGGAACTGTAATAAACATTTGAGATTACATGAATGCCTTTAGGTACTGAGGTTTTCAGCATTTTAATCTGCCCGCTGCAGCGAGCTGTACCAGGCATCGATCAATCAGCCTGTCTCGGTCCACTGCTGGACATAGGCCTCTCCTAACTTTCGCCACAACGTCTTATCGCCATCCAATTAATTCCAGCGACTTTCTTTAAGTCGTCAGTCCACCTGGCTGGGGGTCGTCCTACCTTACGTTTACCAAGTCGCGGTCTCCACTCTAGGACCCGTTTGCTTCATCGGCCATCGGTCCTTCGGCTAATGTGGTTCAGGCATCAATACTGACAGACAACACGTTGAGCAAGCAATGTGGTATTGAGTCCCACATTACTAGCAATCCTGTTAACCCCTCCAGCTAAGCTCAAAGGCTTGTGTTAGGAGTGGGTTCACGTCGGTAGTATAATGGGTAGGATTCGAACCCGCGATCTCACGATTGCGAGATCATTCAGATTATTCATCATTTACTCCTAACACAAGCAATTTCGCTTAGCTGGAGGGGTCAACAGGATTGCTAATAATATGGGATCCAATCCCACATTGCTAGTTATCTTTTTATAGAAGTTTTCTTAGTCGTGGCGTGATGTTATATAGCCTATAGGCTTCCTCGATGCATGAGCTATCCAACAGTTAAATATTTTTTTAATTCGGACTATGAGTTCTTGAGATATAAATAAATATATCTAGCTTATAAAGTACGCTCCATAATAACAAAATAAGCCACAACTTGTCCAAGTATTAATTTACGCGTTCCAGCTCATCTTACAAGACTTTTCCGAAGTTTCCCAGGTTCTATCCAGCGTCTGGTTCATGTAGCCGGTAACGATAATTGTTTGGACAATTATCGTTGTTTTGTTGCCACTCCTTGCTTCATTTTCCGTTTACTTGATGACAGTTACCATTCACTTGGTTAAGAGTAGGATGGATATAGTTTAGGTGTATTTTAGGACTTTGATGCGTTGCCTTTTCACCCATAACCGCTACCTATTACTAGCAAATCTAATTATTGAGATGCTTTGTAATAACCGACTTCAAGAAAGGAGGTTCTCTGTTTGACACGTATGCATGTATATGTATATGTTACAATTTTCGGGGATTCGGGGATTCAGTGTCAATATACATACATACATATCAACCCATATGATGTCCTACTGCTGGGCACGGGTCTCCCCAATACCCTGGGGGTAATTGCCATAATCGCCACGCTTGGCGAGCGGGTTGGCGATCGCAGTAAGGCTTTAAAATACACAGAGGACGCTGCTGCCCGCCCTCCGGTGGTAAATCCCTTAGTCGCCTTGACGACACCCACGGGAAGTGTCAATATAACTCTGGTGTATAACCTAGTGCCTAGATCCTAGGTTATAAGACACCAGAGCTATAGACGAAATTATAAGAGTAAGTGAGCGAAATTTGCATTTGGCGATGTACTCGAACATTTTTTTACTTTTTCTTTCCTTGTTCATTTGAAGTCGGTCCATTATTTTAAAAAAAGACATAGTTTTTGTACAACGTTTATTCTGTCTACATGTTTCTATTTGTGCTGCTTAATAGGAATTTGTGTGACAGCCTGCAAGAGTTTCGGGATCCGATTCATCGGATCAGAGCTCTGTAAGATGTACAAAATGATAGTGCCGAGTTTGGGTCTAAATGTCTTATGTCCATTAAATATGTTTTTATAATACAACATGGGGTAAGTAGGTATTATAACGCACGAGCATTGTTTTAAAAAATCATGTTTGTAGTTGTATTTAATTTTGGATTCTAAAATACAAATAGAAAAATGATCTCAAAAGTATTTAAATATCACGTCGTTTTAATTCTATAGGTTGAAGAATTTTATCATGAAAAACATAGTAGACGAAAATATTCTTAGCAAAATAATAACTCAAATAATTATCCCTTCAGCTCATACAATCATCCACGAAAAACTAATATACGACCAAATCTGATTACACTATAAGCCGACCCCAACACAATTACACATAATAAGGTTAAGAGTGAGCGAGACAGATACAACGGCATCTATCATCTATACAAAAACGTAATCTATCAAAGAGTACAGTCTCTTCTAAATCACGTCCACCCTAGTCGGGTAAAGGCTACAGTTAATTAAGGCAGGTGCCTTTATTTATAATCTGTTGTACAATTATGCCGCGTACAATAACTTCTCCCCTCAAAGGGGTAGGGGGAGGGGGTGAATTGTAAGTTGAGGTGCGTGTACATTGGGTTAATATGTCGGATATTGCATTTTGGATTATCAGTTTGAGTGTAACAGTTTGATGGTTCATGAATAAATGATTATAGCTTAACAATACTTTGAGTTGTAGGTACTTAAAAGTAT
Source organism: Herminia tarsipennalis (assembly GCA_945859575.2). Classification (NCBI taxonomy): domain Eukaryota; kingdom Metazoa; phylum Arthropoda; class Insecta; order Lepidoptera; family Erebidae; genus Herminia; species Herminia tarsipennalis. The sequence goes on from OX243857.2 coordinate 714,162, forward strand.
ACTGTAGCTACTATTTAAGCTAAGGTCAATGGCTTTTGTTGGGAGTGGATTCACGTCGGTAGTATAATGGGTAGGATTCGAACCCCCGATCTCATAATTGCGAATACGATGCCTATGCCATTAGACTACCGCCACTTTAAAAGAATGGGTTACTTTTAAATGAAAGTGTTACCGTGAGATTTTGCGTTCGAACGTTTATCTTTTAATAATGGAAGTTCTTATTTGGAAAGGTTTTTCACTCATTCAGGAAAATGCCTATCTCCAATTGAATAAATGAAACAATAGATTTTTTTGTTGTTGTTGAACACGAAACATTTTGACTGCCTCTGTGGCGCGTTGGGCGTGTGTCCGACTGCTACGCAAGAGGTCGCGGGTTCGATCCCCACCCAGGATAAAACTTTGTGTGATGAGCATGACGGTTTATTCTGTGTCTGGGTGTTATTTATCTATAATAATATGTATGTATTTAGAAACAAATAAGTATGTTTATCAGTTGTCTGGTTTCCATAGTACAAGCTCTGCTTAGTTTGGGATCAGATAGCGTTGTGTGAGTTGTCCCAAGATATTACTATTAACGTATCCCTTATGTTCTGTTCGGGCAGGTTAAAGAAAAAATGAGACCAAAAACATGAGAAAAGATTATACCCAAAGGACAACTCACTTCACCAATGTTATATAAAAATATATATAATATATTTTTGTTGTCGACGTTTTGACCGAATTACGTATATATTTTTCTAGTTGTACGTGCGGTGCGTAAAATGTCCTTCCCCTGGACTAAAACTATCTTTATACCAAATTTCATTTAAATCGGTTGAGCGTGAAAAGGTAACGGACGGACAGAGATACTTTTACATCTTCTATCTATACAACTGAATAAAATTGAAGTGTCTGTTTGTGTTTTGTAATGGCAAAATAACAGTTTTTTATTAAATGCATATGACAATTTAAATATGCTACTTAGAACAAATACACATTTTTTTGTCTGTCTGTCTGTTCCGGCTAATCTCCGAAACGGCGGGATGGATTTTGACGGGACTTCTTACTGTCATATAGCTGAACTTAGGCTGCTATTATCATCACGCTAACGTCTACAGGGAGAGAGCAGCGCTGCAACTTCATACGTAGTTTATAATATTATTTTCGATTCTGTTTGCCACTTTAATAGCACCTTTACAGATCTGAGTGTGCATTTACCTTAAAAAGGAGACAAAAATTACGATAACGTCTTAATGCAAAGCGATTGTCAGTAAAGTAAGCTGTTCACTAAGACTAAGATCTAAATTCAACTCAATCGCTTGTTAAGATTATAACGGACTTATACTTTGGATTATCCGGAAATTTGAGCCGCTTTAATGTTAGGGGTGAAGTTCGTGCATTATTTAGTGGGTACTTCAGATTAAGTGAAGGTGTGAATTTATAATGTGATAGTTAAGGAATTCAGTTAGCTACAAGTAGTGGGAAGGGCTCCGGGAAACTCTTGTGGAAATTTGATTGAGAATTATTAAGTGGAGATTATTAATTGGATGAAAAAGGTCGTACCTAACATACAAACACGTATATAGTATAAGGGTTCTAGCACATCTGACCAAAGATGCGTCCGGCGTATCTGTTTAGTAAATAAATAAATAATAATAAATAAATCATTTATTCGAAACCTACCCATTTTACATTTTTGTAAGCCTGCCAAACTATATATACCATAGCAGTTTGTCGGCAGGGATTAGCACTTGTTTTAACATGTTCCTTAAAAACTATACATTATTCTTATTCTACCTAATTATTATCTAAAAACTATTTACATGACGTGGTTATTTCACACCAATTATTAAACAGATTCCTCTAAATGAACTAAAATACCGCCAAAATATTTAAGTTTCAATAAATATTTATTTACTATTTTAGTATTTTAATTTAAATTTCTCATAATAGGGTATCTAATCATAGTTTTTACTAAAATTTATTAAATCATAAATTTCACCAATTACTTTTTATTAAATTAAAATTTCAGTAGGTATAGTCGAAGTGCTAACGCATCATCAGTTACGTGGGTAACGTTGAACACTTCATTACTCACCTACCCGCTCTCGTGCTACGCAACTGACGATACGCGACGTAGCATCTGTCAAATGTACTAGAACCCTTTAACGTAAAATAACTAAGTATCAGTGGTTACTGTGCAGATCGAAATTTTAAAGAAATTGAGCAACGTTGCCGCTGTCAAACCATAGATGGGTGACCGACCAGAGAGTTCAGTGCATTTGTGTGCATAAGTATAAGTGAGAGTGCACTTGTCTTTAATTACCCATAAAGTCATCTAATTCTGTATTATAGAAAAAAAAAATCTGACGTATCTGGAAGAGCTAGTTAAGTTTTGGTTTATCGTTTATCTCTCTCTGGTCGTGTCGGATTCCATTATCAAACTATGAGAATGGGATAACAGATAGTTCGTTTGGGTTTCAGCACACACTTGTGCATTTTGCATAATTGAGGAATGGAGACTCCTCATCTACGAAAAAAAGGAAATTGTACTTTAAACGATTTTTATAAAAGAACGTATTAATAGTCCTCACCGAAGCGATGTCAGGTACGGCGGTCAATCTCACTGGAGACTAGCAACTACACAAGTGTGTGCGTAGACACAAGTGCATTCTCTGTTCCCTCACTCTCATAGCTCGATGCGACGGAAAACCAACACGACCGGAGTCTTAACATGCTCTCTGAAGTACGAAGGGAAATGCCATATTTCGAAAGCGGTCACCCATCTATTGACTGACAACGGTAACGCTGCTTAACTTCACAAATATCTCGATCTACTTAGTCACGACTGAGTCACGCATCCCTTAAAAAAACTTACTATAAAAGACCGTATTATAAATATTTTAACTTAAGTACTAGCTGACCCGCGCAGCTTCGTAATCGTCAATTTTCCCCGTTTTTACTGCTCTGCTTTTTACTCGCGTGCTCTGCTCCTGTTGGTCGTAGCGTGATGTTGTATAGCCTATAACCTTCCTCGATAATTGGGCTATCCAATAGTAAAATATTTGTTCAAATCAGACCAGTAGTAATCTCAGGAACTATCTATAACTATCCTGAGATTACCGCGTTCAAACAAACAAACTCTTCAGCTTTTTAATATTAGTATTATATTATTTATGTTTATTTTTAGGTTACCAAGGGTTAATTTTATAGCCTCTATCTACCCAATATTTTTTAGAAAATCTTGATTCATTTTGAATACAAAATTACTGGCACAATTCAATCATACCTCAACATATACGGAACAGATCAAACGCATGCAAAACATTCAATAAGTTCCTTCACAATGTGTTCACAGGTGTGTTTGTGTGTGTCCTGTTTGTGCCGAGGTGGTGAGAGCTCGTGTGATTGCGTGACGAACAAGCATGTCGACTGATATTGACTCCCTTTATGCAACGTGTAGGGTAAAGGGCAAGCAGCTGATGGGTTGCCAACACTGTGGATTTATTTTGATGGAAATATTGTCATATATAGCATTTTTGTAGCGGACATTTATTTTAGTTTGTCAGGTATTTTTTATTGATTTGATTTATTAAACTTAGTTTTTTTACACAAAATCGTACAATGTAGGACTAAATGCCTTAGGGATTTTTTACCAGACCTCTTTCTCTAAGGTGAGGCAGAGAGGAGCTTTAAGTGAAGAGGTAAAAATACTTTAAGGGTATCTCAAAGCAAAAAAAAAAACAATCAGTCTTTATTGGGCCACTGCTGGATATACACCACAGCACCCGGTCCTTCTTCGTCTTCATTCAATCCACCTCACCTCAAAGTTAAGAAACAATAGGGATGTTGACTGTCACGTCAAATCAGTATCTTTTAATGAAATGTCAAAACGACAAGTTCTATTGAAATGTGTATGAAATAACAACCAATGACGTCATATGTTCCTATCGTCATAAAATTAATTTAGTATTCGTTTTAATGCTTTTACATTCAAAAACATGTTAAATTGCAAAATAACACTTAGTTTTAGAGCATTTTAAGATCAACTATTACCTGATTAGTATAAAATTTAATTTTATTGTAGTCAACTACACAATTATTTGAGAATTCGGAGAATAGTGTCTTCAGAATAATTTTTGACACCAACAAAGAAAGTTTCAACCTCTTACAGTTCATAACTTGCACCAGACTAAAACCGCAGTACGTAGCGTATCTTCACGTCAGATATTGTCTCTGAACGCTGATAACTTGGCGTGGTACAAGGATGATGCTCTAACGATTCATTGTAGATAGACGTCTTTCCAACGGCACATCTCAAGACATCGGTATTGGAAAAAGAGGGTGTCATTTTTCATCGAAGTATGATTTTGTATACAATTGGAACGTTTCCTAGTTGAAATAACATTTTGAAAAAGACTTCACTTTGAGTAATTTATTTAAGAAATACGTTCGATTTAGTGCTTAAATCTGGAATAGGGATATCTAGGTGTCGGTATAACAACGCTATCTGATCCCAAACTAAGCAGAGCTTGTATTATGGAAACCAGACAACCGACAAATATACCTATATATTTCTAAATATATACATATTATAGATAAATAACACCCATACAGAGAATAAACCATCGTGTTTTACGACATCACGCAAGATGTTGTAGGTTCGATTCCCATACGGGACACCACCTTGTGTGATCCACAAATTGTTGTTCCTAGTCTAGGTGTACTTTGTGTCCGTGACTTGTATGTTTGTAAAGTCCCCCGCGTCATATGGCATTTACCCTACTGCGGGAGTCGTCTTTAAAAAAAACATATTAAGTTTGCTCGAGCAATACACAAATTGCAAAAAACAGAAGAAAGTGCATCCAAATATTGTGCTTTCACTTATTACAAACACTTTTTGAACCTAACCTACTTAATAAATAAGAAATATTATGATATATAGTCTCAAATAAAATGTTTCGAAATTGAAAAGTACAGTTAATTAAGTAGGCGACAAACGATATAATTAATAAAGTAAACTAATTAATTGTGCTTCATCCATCTTGCTCTTAATGGATGGACTGAGTTATGGCCTCGATGTGACTCTACACTCTACTCAATGTTGAGTTCGTTTTTAGGGTACCGTCGTAAACAGGGAACCCTTATAGTTTCGCCATGTTCGTCCGTCCGTCTGTCTGTCCCTGGGGTAGTCCATCATGTCGTTGGACAGGTCTTTTAAAAATATTTAGGGGTATTGAAGCCCATTTTTCGATTAAGGGGATCTGTTTATGAAATATTAAGCTAAAGTACAAATTTTTGTTAGAGTCAATTGTGCCCATTGTGCACTTGCCAGGTTTTTTTTTTTTTTTTTTTTAAAGACGACTCCCGCATTTGGATACAAGCCCTGTGTCGCGGGGGACTTTACAAACATACCAGTCAAGGACACAAAATACACCCAAACTCGGAACAACAATTTGTGGATCATACAAAGTGGTGTCCCGTGTGGGAATCGAACCCACGACCTCTTGCGTAGCAGTCGGACATACTCCCACCGCGCCACAGAGGCACTCACTAATACATATAAAAATATATTTAGCCTGTGATTGTGGCGACCGAGCAATTTGAGATAATCTGCGAGGTTCAGTAACGTTACCACTGTTTGTCCATTGATGGGTGACCCTTTCCGAGCATTTTCACACCCTTCCATAAAGCCGTCGGTCCTGATCCCAATTTCTCTCCGGTCTTGTCAGATTTCCGTGCCATGGGCCTATGAGAGTGGAAGAATAGAGAGTGCATTTGTGTTTGCTCATACACTTGTGCAATATAATATCTCCTGTGTAGTTGGCTAGTCTTTGATAAGATTGGTCACCGTAACCGACATCGATATATAGTCTCAATCTCTATCTAAGTACCTATATCTAATAACTCCTCCTCAAAGCAGAAGAACATTGTTAGAACATTTGTACAGATTTGTAATTGATACAATCTATTATATTTATATCATCACAATCTCCACTCCACAAACATTAAAGAAAGTACAAAACAATACCCGACTTGTTGATTACTTCACGGACAAACCATCTTGTGTACACACGGCTCTTTTCGAGCAGTGCAATTATAACTGCTGTCACAAAACACATAGCTGCAGAACTACAGACTCCCTACAACGAGCGAATACAGACTCTCACACACATAGATGTACACATACCTTCATAAATCTCAGTCGAACTAGGTCGTATCTTAACCGAGACAGCGCAAGTTAAGGTCGTTCATAGGTGTGCGTGAATTTCTTGTCGACCTGCGAGCCGCTCTGTACCTATATAGTTGGTACCTCTCTTAGTTCTCAAATAGTTCCGCACTCGTGTAATGAGTTATACCCGCAGATTGTTTCTACAGAACTTGCGCGTGTGAACGTTGCCTTGAACGAGTTCATTTGGATAAAGGAATTTAATACTAATTGTGTTTGTATTCAGTGTTTTATACGGTTGAAAGCGTTAAGAATATCTAAAAAAAAAAAAAAAACTAAAAACTTCATACGTCAACTACCTCGGAACGCCGGGGGGACAAAGTGGTCCGAGTTGGTCCGAGACGCTGTATATGTGTCGATCGAGCGCATTTAAATGAAGCCATTCTGTGCTCTCATCATTTTGCTGTTTTAGGGCGTTTTTCGGACGGGACCTTACGAGAAGGTATGTGACAAAACTGCGCCAAAAATGCCCTTGCATGTAACTCGATAAGTTTTGAGAACAACAAAAACTACACAAGATTTAAACAATATTTATTTAATATTTTGTCAAAATACTCATTTTCATTCTCAATGCAAAGTTCCATTCGCCTAAACAAACTATTAAAATGCTTATGCCAGTTTTGATCGGATAGATCCGAATTCCTTTGTAGGCAACAACGGCTTTTTCGGCACACGAAAAAAATACCGCCAACATAAAGAAATCACAGGGAGCTAAATCAGGACTGTACTGTGGATGGAGCAATGGATTCAACACCGTATTTCTCAAAAACCGCCTTAGTTCTGAGAGACGTATATAACGAAGCGTTGTCCTGATGGAGTATGATTCCATGAAGATTGCTTTGGTCTTCTCTCTCGCATAGCTTAGAAAACATTCAGCAATGCTACTGTTGCATACCATTCCAAGTTACCAGATCTACGATTTTCCAACATTGTTTACGACATATGCCCGCTGCGAGAAAAAAAAAACAGATTTTTTTACCAACGTTACGAGGTCTTTGCAGTTTAGTCGGCAACTTCTTTCTGAAACGATTCATACTGACGACTGTCTCTTATTTTCCGAATCAAATTGATGAAGCCACGTACTGTCACCTGTGATGATTTCCGAAACACATCTTGACGTTCTGTTTTCAAAGCACCATAATTTCAGTAGTCCACACATTCTCTGTAGTTACTGCCGTTTGTGGGCGACCACTTCTATGGTAATCTTAGAGGTTTGTTTTACTTTTTTTAAAATCACTGAACCATATAAAAACTGTTGCTCGAGATAGGGCAGATTCTCCCGCTGATTGTAAATCAGTTAAGCCAAGTTTAAAATATACACGCAAATGTACGCGGTTCAACTCCATCGTTGCAAAGAAAAATGCGGGAAACTTTGTAGTAAAATGACTGGAACATTCTTTTTTTTTTATACCAAAAAAAAATGTTTTTAAAAATAAATATTAGAGATGCGTTCCATTTCTAAAGTAAAACACTTCGAAAAACTTATCGAGTGATCTAAGTAATAGATTTTTTTCTTAAAATGATAACTAGCAATCTGGGACTGTGGGTCGGGACCCACAATCCCACATTGCGAGTTATAATTTCCAACAGGATTGCTAGTTACGTGGGTATTATTAGCAATCCTATTAACCTTATGTTAGAATTGGGTTCACTTACACGTTGGTATTATAATCGCAACCTATGCCTTCGCCATTAGGCTACCGCTGTGCTACCGCCGCTAGAATTTAAAACCATTAAATTTCATCAGCGGAAAAGCGTGTATTTTTACGTCAATCAGTATTGCATCTACTATAGTGCCATAACCGATTGTATTATTATTAAGGATTTAAAGCATTTTATTTTTGTCTAATTTCAGTAGCGAATAAAATAATGTTCTGGAAATATTATCTCCAGCGTAGATGTCAATTGCCAAGTCTCATCTTCGTTCATGAAAATGGTTAGAAAAACGCCTCATAATGAACTTAGACGAATGAACCGCAGTCGTCATAATAATATCAGACGATATTCGCGTATCTGCCGGTACAAAAATAGCTGCGGATGCACTCCAGTTATTTTGACTGACGAAACCAAGCGCTGTCGGTCTATTTATGGGCTGCAAGCCTATTAGTAGAAAGGCAATAATAAAGACTGTTTAGTCCGATACCATCTATCAATTACCTAAGCATTTAAATAATTAAATATTGTTATGATTCTGTAGATATGGTACTGTATCTCCCTATAACAAACTACTTAGAGCAGTTTATTTGGGAGACCAATTCCGCATCCCTTTAAATCTATTATTTAATTATTTAAAACTTTTTTTTTTTTTTTTTTTTTAAAAAGACAACTCCCGCAGTAGGGTACAAGCCCTGTGTCACGGGGGACTTTACAAACATACAAGTTACGGACACAAATTACACCCAGACTCGGAACAACAATTTGTGGATCACACAAAGTGGTGTCCCGTGTGGGAATCGAACCCACGACCTCTTGCGTAGCAGTCGGACACACTCCCACCGCGCCACAGAGGCAGTCGCAAGGTTGTAGAAAGGCGGACTTAATGCTAAAAGCATTTTCTGCTAGCCTACCTTAGGGTGATGTAGAAATGGAATGTGTGTAGTTGTAGTAAACTAATTGGAAATTAATAACTTCATATTATTATAATAGTTGAAGTAGCAATTTCTAATCGGTAGATGGAGTCCATATTCCAGTCCAGTTTCAGAAGCTGGCTAAGGAATATGACTCCGCAATCCCATATAGCTAGTTATCTTTTACTTGCTGACCCGCGCAACTCCGTCTGCGTAAATTTTCCTTGTTTATAAATTTAACATTTTCATTTCTCCTCCGCACCTATTGGTCGTAGCGTGATGTTATATAGCCTTTGCCTTCCTCGATTAATAGGCTATTCAACAGTAATTTTTTTTTTATATTCGGACCAGAAAAAAGATGAGTAGGAGCATTCGGAGAATTAAGAGAGACTATGTTAGCCACATTGCCAGAAAGAGAGGTGACAACTTAGAAAATCAGAGATGACGGTCAAAGTGAGCGAAAAAAATCCTAGAGGCAGAATCCGAATCCGCTCTGCCTTAAACACCTCTGAACCTGCCGAGGGCCGAGGGCAATGTGGGCTGGCGAGAAATGGTCAAAAAACGGGTTGTTCTAAGATGCCATAACCTTCAGCATTGAGGATAAACAACGCGAGTATGAGAAGGATAGTTTTTAATAGACTACTAAATTACTAAATTCAAACACAAAGCAAATTCATAAATCAAATTACAAGAGCAATGTATTTGGATATCACAAGGTAGCGTATTGGGTCCATTTCTATTTCTTATATATGTTAATGACTTACACGAGGTTACTGAACATAAAACAATACTATTCGCAGACGACATTTCAGTTATTATATCATCGAATAAAAACATGACATTAGAGCAACATAAACTTGATATTAGTAAAACTCTGTCAATTATTATACAATGGTTAAATAATAATAGTTTAAAATTTTATTTATCTAAAACTAATTTAATGAATTTTAATTATTATAAAAATCAAAATATTGTCATATTTCACGATGGACTAACTTTGAAGAATTCACCTTCTTAGGATTTATTGTGGGTACAAATTTTAAATGGAAGGAACATATTGAGAGTGTATGTGGAAAGATTAATAGATTTTCTTTTGCGCTCTACAAATTGACACAAGTTACTAACAAGAATAAATAACTTCATATTTACATATTAATTATTTTTAATATTACATATTAAAAAAATGGCTTTTTGAAAAAACATTTTATTCCATTAAAGAATTTCTAAATTTTAAATAATGTTACGTAGAGGTACAATATGTCTGTTAATGTATTGTCATTTAATTGGAGATTAGCTAAATTAATTAATAATATTATTTTTTTCCATTAATTAATAATATTGAATTTAATCCATTAAATATATATATATATATATATATATATATATTTTATACAGGGTGTAACAGAAAGATGTGGTCATATTCAAGGGTTTGTATGTGCCCATGATACTGAGTGCACATACCTAATATTATCAAAATCGGAGTACCCTAAAAAAATAATGATTATTTTTTAATTCGTTTATTTATGCTTTAAAAAGTTTTTAATTACAAAAAGTATGACTTAATAAGTTCTATGCCATAATAATCCAATCGAATTTTGTACCAGGGGAGGTATACTGCTTATGCCATACGCCTTTCACAACTAAATTTTGACAAAAAGAATACCCTATAACTATGTAATAATAATGCAAACAGCTACGACACCATGGTTGTTGCAATACTGATAGCATACCCTAGCCGCTGCTGAAATTTGATCACACTTTTCTGTTACACCCTGTTGACAATATTAAGAAAATCTATAATATGTCTATCAACATATTAATGTGTTGTAATGTTATTAAACACTATTGTAATTAATTACTTAATAATAATAAAATTGATTTGCATGCTATTGTCAATAGTTAAATAGGCTTGAACTGACATTATTATACTTCAACACCTGTTTATGTATACCCTATTTACTGCGAAAAAAATGTATTTGTATTTGTACTGTAATAATAGCAAATTCACTTACATATTACATAGAAAAAAGATATTATAACAAAAATTTTATAGTGAGAATAGCAGTTCATAGCTTTCTGTGTTGTCGTGGGTTTTTAATTATATTATGTGTGACTGAAAATTGAATTGGAATTTTTCATTTGATTCCATTACGTTAATAAGAGTAGTATATTTACGTTATGTCAAACTGAAATTGAGGCATATACTTTAGTTATTTTTACCATACTTTATTGAAAATTCTCTGTATTGGTTATTCTTAATGCCATCCTAAGATAGCAACAAGCGGCATATACAAATACTAGGACGAGACAACTGTCAAATCCCTTTTTTACCCGACTGACACAAGAAGGAGGGTTATGTTTTGAGAGTGTATGTATGTATGCATATTTCTTTGGCTTTTAGTTTGAGAGGTGTCGTTATATTCGTAATAGTTGTAAAAATGACACTGGGTAATTTAAGATAGAAAAAAAATGACGTAAAAATAAACTTCAAACCCTATCGAGTGGGGTATCATATTAAAGGTTTTAAGTTAATACCAAACATATATATCTAATTTAAATATTAAAATGTAATCCAAACTATACACTATATACAATACTATCCATACTAATATTATAAATGTAAAAGTAACTCTGTCTGTCTGTCTGTCTGTCTGTTACGCTTTCACGCTCAAACAGCTTAACCGATTTAGATGAAATTTGGAATGGAGATAGTTTGAGTCCCGGGGAAGGACATAGGATTGTTTTTATCGCGATAACCGACATCCACGCGGGCGGAGCCGCGGGCGAAAGCTAGTTAGTATTATAAATGTAAAAGTAACTCTGTCGGTCTGTCTGTTACGTTTTCACGCTCAAACAGCTAAACCGATTTAGATGTAATTTGGTATGGAGATAGTTTGAGTCCCGGGGAAGGACAGAGGATAGTTTTTATCGCGATAACCGAAATCCACGCAGGCGGAGCCGCGGGCGAAAGCTAGTTTAGAATAAGAAATGCTAAAAAAACAACGTAAATAAATGCATTAATGAATCCTGTTGAATTTAAAAACGTGCCTCCAACTGCATGATATTAATTGTGAAGGGTATCTTGTTTGTCTTTTAGCAGGTGGGATTTTTAATTTTAATTTTTGTTTATTTTACGAATAACTAATGTGACAAAGATTGTATTCTTTGACACTTTATGGAGAAGAAATAATGGTTACATTCCACCTATAATAATCAACAAGACGTCGACACAACAAAATACCATCTGACACAGATGGAAATAGTATTACAGTGTTTCATTCTACTGAAATTTGATACTGTGACCTTTTGCACAAAAGGTGAATATTCCTCGTTCATCTGCCAAAATAGCTTCCTTCATTGTATGGAACAACATGACCTTGGCCTTATTGTGCGTACGATTGCTTTTCATGAATAGTTTCTACATTTACAGGCTGTGTATTTGAATGAATGCAATGAGTTCTTCTAGTATTCGCCTGTAGAGGTTTATTTTTAAATATATATAAAATATTCAAATTAAAAACTGAGAGGTTTGTTTCTAAATAATATTCAAAAATATTCGTATACGAGTGATATACCAATACGAGTGAATTCGTATGATGAATGCTTATCTATACTAATATTATAAAGCTAATTGTTTGTTTGTTTGAACGCGGCAATCTCAGGAACTACTGGTCCGAATTGAAAAATGTTATTTTTGTTGGGTAGCCCATTTATCGAGGAAGGCTATAGGTAATATAACATCACGCTACGACCAATAGGAGCGGAGCAGTAAGGAAAAATGTTGCAAAATCGGGGAAAATGTACGCATACGAAGTTGCGCTGGACAGCTAGTCTAATATATATTAACGTAGAATGAAATTGCTTGACAGAATAGTGAAAATAAGGTAAAGGTTTGGAGACCACTGTTTAAAGAATTCGCTAGATTTTTACTAGAATATGGAAACACTTTTTAATACTATTTTGATGAAAAAGGCTACCATACATTTTGAAAAATGGTTTATTACTTGCCAGGAATCAGTTGATTTCGTTAAAATTCACAGTGTACATATTGTTTAATTCCAACATAAGCATTAGCGCTTCTAATAATACGGCAAAAAAATGCGATAAACTAAAGAATACCATTGATATGGCTGATATAAAACATAACGATCCCCAAATTGACGATTTCAAGTTCAGACAGATTTATTTATATCATTAAATTTTACGATCACTTACTCCAAAAGCCGAGACAAGCGGCTAGACGAGTTTGATTGAATGATTGAAGCCTGTAACTCAACTCAAGAGTGATGTCCTGGCACCCTGCCATACTACTACTGCACTAGGCTATGGTCTTTCAATGCAAAGAAACTGTACATTTTTACAAATACTGTAAAAAATCACGTTTTAGTAATGTTTTTTTATTTTTTTATAGAAGATAACTAGCAATGCGGGGTTGAGTCCCACATTACTAGCAATCTTGTTAACCCCTCCAGCTAAGCTTAAAGGCTTGTGTTAGGAATGGGTTCACGTCGGTAGTATATTGGGTAGGATTCGAACCCGCGATCTCACGATTGCGAGACCGATGCCTTAGAAATAAAAATAAAATAAAATAAAAAATGATTTATTCACTTAGGAAGCAAAATACTACACTTGTGAAAAGTCGATTCTACATTTACTGGTAATGCCTGTTCGCAAACAATAGGTAAAGCCCGAGAAAAGAACAGGCAATAAAAACTCGTGGCCACTCTTTTCAAATTGCCAATGTTTACAATGTTTCTCTGTTTATAAACTGTATATGCAGGTAAGGTGCTGTCACCATTATATTAAACACCATATTAGAGGACTGATGCAAAAAAAGAGGTCAATTTAGCCATCAGGCTACCGCCGCTTGTAATTTAATGAGAGCGAAAATTCTGTTGTCTCTATTGTTATAAATTATTGTATCTGTAAGCCACAGATGCTTAAAAAAATAATTTTAAAAATACACTATTGTTTGCATTTTTATGATATAATGCCAAAATATAATTACTTCATATTCTTTGGCCGAAATACTAACTTTATTTTTTTAACTACTACGTAACAAATTCAAATGCATAATTTCTTGATTTAGTAGTAACGATTAAAGAGTGATCGATTGATTCAGTGCGATCGGTTGTAAGTAAATAATTTAAATGTAGGTTGCTTTAAGTTTAGTAACTTTGAAATAAATTATTAACTTATAATCTTGAGTCGGCCCTGATGCGGACAGAATCAAATAAGAGGTATTTTCAGTTGGAAATTTGGGATTCCCAAATTTGTTACAAATCCTAAGCTCCTAAACTTACAAAATGAGGGCACAGACATAGTTACACTAACAATTTTAATAGATTTCAATACTAGTAGACAAATTGACAAGTTTTCATTTCGAAGTACTTTGAAATGAAAACCATCTTGAAATAATGAAAATATTATTCAAGGAATTCTAAATCTCTAATTGTGAGAAGACTAAATTGCTTACAAACCAAATCTATTCATAAAACTTTAATCTAATTCGTAGAAAATAAAATAAATCTACCAAAATTCTAAGTAGACCTACCTATAAATTTAATTTTAAATTTTAGTTAGAGATTCCATTCAATGTAATTAAATTGGTCGCTGCTATGATTTCATAGAATAATTGGCTCCTGAATGGTATGAAAGGAAACTGTACTAGTACCAATTGACTGCTCAATCAAACGGCATTTATTCAGATATCATGGCATTTAATACCAATTTAATTAAATTGGTTTGATTAATTGAATATAACTGGACCGTTGCTAAATATTTAGTTAGGGTTGATGTTGAAGATATTAAATTGGCAAGGATTTAAAACGACTAGCTACAGTAGTTAAAGCATCGGATTAGTTGTATACCATAAAAATGTCTGGAAAAAAAAACAGGCAAGAGCATGTTGGACTATGTTCAGTGTAGGGTTCCACAGCCGTTATTATAAATAAATAATTTTGCCTACTAAATCTATAAAAATACTTGCCAATCAATAATCGTATTATTGATTGGCAAGCTAAGTCGTGTTTATAAATCAATGATAAAAAAATAATTATTTCGTCTGGTTATAATATGGGTAAAGGTCGATCTTCGGCGTCTCCTCAACTATTTGTATTTAGCAATCAATAAAAATGCTTATCAGTTGTCGGCTTGTTTCCGGTTGGTTTAGGCTCTGCTTAGTTTGGGATCGGCTGTGCGTGAATTGCCCCAAGATATCTAGTTATTCGATTTAGGTCCGTATTCTATGTCCGTGTTCTAGCGTAGTGTCATGAGCGCCAATTGTGAAAGTTTACGAAATATGTTATGTATTTGTGTGTCACGTGTGATTTATTGGATTATCCTAACGTTTGTTGTAGGTAAGTGATTTAAAATGTGACTAAAGATTTGGATTGGCCTGGCTGGGTAAGGCTCATAATATAGGTACATAGGTAAACTATATTTCATAACGACTACCTAAGTGAACAATTAATTAAATTCGAATCTTAATTTGCCCACACGGAAGGCTTAGACGAGTCCCTTTATTTTTAAACGTCGATGAATGCGTAAAAAAAGGAAGGTAGGAATGGATTAGTTTGACGTTAAGTTATGAGAAGTTTTCTCTTGCATTATAATGGTCAAATATGTAATGAGGTGGTGCCGAAAATAAAAATATATATATATTTGTATTTTCCTCATCACCTCGTTTAATTACGGGTTTCATCAGCGTCATACCGCGTATGATATGAACCTAGGAGCTCGTACGTGCCCTTTTTCGAATATAGGGTATAAGTGATTAACGAGTGGTAGGTTTAAGCCATAAAACATCTTGGTCAGTACCACAACAGTGTCGGTTATTTATTGTTAATGCATCACGGTATTATATCCATACTAATATTATAAATGTGAAAGTAACTCTGTCTGTCTGTCTGTCTGTCTGTCTGTTACGCTTTCACGCTCAAACTACTGAACCGATTTAGATGAAATTTGGTATGGAGATAGTTTGAGTCCCGGGGAAGGACATAGGATAGTTTTTATCGCGATAACCGACATCCACGCGGGCGGAGCCGCGGGCGAAAGCTAGTATTATATATATTATATTATAGCCGAAGAACCGACAACCGTTGGGGTAAACGAGTTCTTGAGTGGAGACCGCGTCTAGGACGTAACGTAGTGTAGGACGCCCTCAGGCCAGGTGGAGTGATGATTTACGCAAAACGGCTGGCAGGAGCTGGATGCGAGAAGCCGAAGATAGAACAAAGTGGCGTGCAATTAGAGAGGTCCATGACCAGCAGTGGACTGCGATAGGCTGATGATGATCACGGTATTTCGGTTGAAGGGTACATTATCAAGTGTTATTAATGAGAAAATGAGATTTACGAACTAATGTCTCAAATGCATAGCGGTGCGGTGACATCTTTGCTAAACAACGATTTGTGTGGCACTGTTCTGATACTGTTATGGGCTAGCGTCACGCTTACTATCAGTTGCACAACCTGACACGTACCTTTACACGTAATGTTATATCTGTTGTACCTATGTTTGTTAAGCGACATAATAGCCCATACTGATATTGGTAATTGAACGCTCGTGTCTCATTTTGTGACTGACTGGTTATTGAATCAACGTTTTTCAAGTGGCAATTTTCCATCGTCAATGGGTAGCGGTTCTGGCGACATATTGGTGCAATGGTGTCATGGAGCACGTGGTTTTGTACCCTTGTGTACCCTTCAACGGCCAAGTCACACAGCATTAACTATAATTATAAAGAATTCGCAGTAAGGAACCTTAGACTTGGCACGACTTTGTCTAGATTTCTAGATAAACAAGCAGCTCCATCGCGACTTAGCTAGTTTTTTACAGAATGTTTTTGGTGGGATTAAATTTAACCTCTATCGATTTAAGAGTTAAAATAAATAATTTTCTCAGTCCTAGGATGTAGCTGAGTTTGAATTTTCAACAAAAACAGTGTTTACTCGTTCAAATATTATAATGAGGAAAGTTTAGCTTGTTCGGGTTCAAACAAAAACTGCTTAGTTGATATAAAAAGTTTATATTTCACGATCATGGCTTAGTTGTTTTGTTGATCAGGAACCGTTGATGTACGCAACCTAAGCTAACAAAAATGGCGTCGGTCTTAAAGTGCTAAGATGACACGTAATCGTTTGCTTATCTTTCATTTTGAGCTGATTCTTCGAACTTCCTTGTTCCTCACTTGCTTGGATGTTGGTTATCTGGATAAGTAGTTGCCGCTCAAGGCGCGTTCCGACTGTCGTCTCTAGCTGTCAAGCAAGCCGCTCTGACAGTCTGTCATTGCAAAAATGTCTTGGACGACAGTTTAGTCGTGTCGTCCTATAAGTGAACACCTCCATTTAAATCTAAAGCCACGACGCCTTAAACGACACGAAACTCTGTCGTCACGACATAGTGGGAACGCTACCCTTATGTTCTTTTAATATTCAAAATACCACTTAAGACCACTTGTTTAGATTGTAGTTTACTTGTTTTCCCTTGAAGATTACCTTCTATACTACATTTTGTGAACTACATTTGACGCATCTTCCGTCAGATCTGAGGCAACCCTGATGTTATTCTGACATAACGGTAAAAACGAATATTAAATTCGCATAACCGAGTCCCGGCCGAGCCTTTATTTTAATAAATTTAATATTACATTTCAACAAATGATTGATGATATTAAATAGTGTTCATAACAATTCCCTCTGTGACGATATCATTTCATTATCTCAACTTACTATTGATATTAAATTTTATTTCTCTTTTTTCAGGAACGAACGAAATACGACTAAATAATGTTTTAAGGAGAATTCCATCAGTGTTGTGAAAAAACTGAAGTATTGTAGTGTGAGTGTTTAGTGTAATGTTGTGATTAGTGCGCGCCGCTGACACGAGATGGCGTTGAAATCAGTTGTAATCATTCTCATCTTGGCTGTCGTCGGGGGCGGACATGCGGCTGCTGAAAGAGGTATTTATAAATGTTAATTTATAGCCATGGTTACTTTATTTAATAATGGTTTTACATTTTCTCTGGGATATTGTAAGTCTTATTAATTTTAGGCCAGTTTTTCAAGGGCGATTAAAACAGTTACATATTGTTTTAATTAATCATATCAGATATTTTTGGAAAGCAATAAAATGTTACTGAATTGATAAACGTTAATCGACATCGTTGCCTTTAACGAACTGACTCACTTGTGTTCTACGCGATATTACACCGCTACTCATGAATTCCGTGACTAAGTATTACTCTTTCACTTAGCTGAAACTTATATCTAAGTATTTCTTATTTATAATTCTTGAGTTTATTATAGCTATAGTTTTATTATGAGTGGAATTATAGCAATTTATAACATTTTCAATGAATTTTACCATATGGAAGGAATAATTCTAATAAATGTCATTAATGCACAAAATAGCTAACAACAAGTGATGTTCAAATCAGTTTTTTTCTCACCTTTTTTAAAACAACAGAGACAGCTTTACTCAATGTCATTGTAATAAAGAATTTCCCTAAACCACGTTACTGCCTACACGTTTTACGATTTCCCTTTCCCCTTTAGAATTATTTATAGCCATTCTATTCACTCAAATACCCACGCACGTGCGTGTAAACGAGACGTCAGTAGCATCCGTCTACATCCACGTACATCCGTCTGGTTAGATCCGCATGAATTTTGCAATCTCACTGTCACACGGAACTGACAGATTGACTGCTTCAGTTTGCTGTTGAAAATAAACGAAATTGAGGATAAACCTTTTTCTGAGCTAGATTTTAGAGAGGCCTTCGACCGCGTATGTTTTTGTTGTTGAAGCTAATTTTAGTCTTGTGTTAATCCAAGTTCGTGAACTAAGCCTGTATTTGATGACGAGGGCTTGATGCGCGTTTACAATTTAATCTTTTTTAGGGTTCCGTAGCCAAAATGGTCCGTCTGTTTGTCCCCAGAGACCCTTAGTATAAAGCTGTAATTTGGCATACTCGTACATATTAGTTACGCCGACAAAGTGATATTTTTTATACCACGAAATGAAGAGTCGAGCAGGTCATGTGCCTGATGGTAATCGTTACGCTAGCCCATAGCAGTATCAGTGCCACTCAAATCCTAGTTTGGCAAAGACCTGAATGTCACCGCACCGCGCTTCTGGTTTGAGACATAAGTTCATAAGTCTCATTTGCCCAGTAATTACACTTGCTACAGTGCCCTTCAACCGAAATACAGTGATGTGTTAACATTAGTTGCCTATGGCTTAGACCACCGGTGCTTCTTAAGAACGAGAGGAGTTGAAAACTGGCTTTAGCAAAACGCTCGTTAAACACTTGTTACTGCACATACCCATTATTTATTTTTATGATCGCTTACGGCACACAATTAATGTCTTTTTTTGTTTTACGTTAAGTAGATAGCACATTAAAAGTCAGTAAATTCAAAAAACAAACAAAGCCTGGGTCCTTTATATCGCCGGTAATATGTGGCGGGTCGGCGATCGGCGTTGTTTAGTCACTGCCTCAGTGGCGACCGACCAAGTCAAGATATCTGCAAGGTTAAGCAACATTGCTACTGACTGTCCATAGATGGGTGACCGTTTTCGAACATTGTCACACCCTTCCGTTCCTCGCAGAGCACATTAAGCCGTTGGTCCTGCGCATAATCTCTCTCCGTATCCTGTGTTGGGTAGTCTTTGGAGAGATTGGCCGCCGTTGCCAATATTGGTTATGAGACCATTGATGCGTGACACGCTTATGTGTCGGAATATTAGGCAAAATATATGTTATAATAGAAAAAATAAGCAGTGATTCGCACTCTTACTCGTATATCGCGTAGCTTTTTAATATTTAAATAAGTGATGACCCTATTCTTAAACAGGCCACATCTGATAAAACAAAACTTAATTTATTCAATTTACCCCAAAAATTGCTACGTGGACAAAGAAAACTGTCTAAAATCTAACAACCCTGTATGAAAGCATAGCCGTGACTTCAGTGTTTCCACCTGCGTGGTGCAAAATAAACTGCAAGCGAATGTGTGGGGCAAACGAACGGGGAAATGCTGCGGTTCAAACGCCACACTTCAATTTTATTGTTCTGAAGAGATACTCACTATTATCCTTATACTTGTAGACGAAGTAGGCATTTCTTTCTTCACAATAGCTCGAATTTTGGTTCCATTACTCAATTTAATCCAAATTAGCTCCTCTCTTTAAAGGTTAGCTAACCTTTTGCTAGCAGCATTTCAATCATCTGATTAGCAAAAAGATTAAAAGAGAAAAAGCATGCAAGCAAAAAAATTGCTTGGAAAAATGGAATTGTCTTCCAGAATTCACATTCCAACTCCATTAGCCATGCCTTTATCCATATTCCTGTAGTGGGTACATATATGTACCTATCTAAATACCCTTTACGTTAAGGAGAAATGTATTTAAAAGCAATACGCATAAAAAAAGTTGCAGACGCATCTTTTCTTCATCACCGATTCAAACCAAGTATACCCCATGAATCATACGAATAAAAAATAAGGAATGTAAATTCATCTCGTAAATTTATAAAAGGAACAAATTCTGAAATTTGTTTTTAATAACGCTCGTCTGTTCGGTTGCCAATCAGTTCTGTCCGAAACCTCAGTGACGTGAGCTTAAAAGCTTTCGGAGATTTTTTAGTGTCGCCATCTCTGTATCGTGTGCTGGTACTACCACTAAAACTTTAGACTACCCTTTTCGCAAAAAAATCCAATCACGTGTTCATTACAATGTTTTACCAAATGTGGGAAGTAAACACAATTCGGCGTAGGTAATCCACTAATATTATTTAATACGTTAAACCGCTAAACCGATTTTCATGAATTTTGTTTTGAGTCTCATTGTTTGTATTGCGATAAATGACATCCACGCGGGCAAAGCAATGCGGGATTAAGTCCCACATTACTAGCAATCTTGTTAACCCCTCCAACTAAGCTCAATGGTTTGTGTTAGGAGTGGATTCACGTCGGTAGTATAATGAGTAGGATTCGAACCCGCGAACTCACGATTGCGAGACCGATGCCTTAGCCGTTAGGTTACCGCCGCTAAGTTTATGTTATAAGTATTGCATCTACCATACCGCTATATCCGATTGCATTGTTGTTATATAGTAACGGCGTTCTCTAATCACTACATTTCAGTAACTAAAGGCGTATGGCATAAATATTATACCTCCCCTGCAGAAAAATTATACATACATACATACATACATATCAACCCATATGATGGCCCACTGCTGGGCACGGGTCTCCCCAGTAGAACCTACTGGTATCCTGGGGGTAATTGCCATAATCGCCACGCTTGGCGAGCGGGTTGGCGATCGCAGTAAGGCTTTAAGTACGCAGAGGACGCTGCTGCCCGTCCTCCGGGGTGAAATGCCGTGTGGTGCCGGCTTAAGAATAGTACCACCCCATCTCTTCCCATGGGTGTCGTCAAGGCGACTAAGGGATTTCAGAAAAATTATACAGGACGAAAATAAACTATTATGGCATAGAACTTTTTAAGTCATACTTTTTTCAACTAATGACGTTTTTGTTGTGTATATAGCGATTTTGATTAAATTAGGTATGTGCACTCAGTATCATGGGACAAAATAATAACAACCCTTGAATATGACCACATATTTTTGTTACACCATGTATATGTTAATATAGATTTATTTAGGCTTATTATGGTCACATTACAATGTTAAACTTATATCTACCACAGTTCCCGATCTAAAATGACAAACCCAATCATCTGTGTCAGCCATCACCCCTTTTGGAAAATGTTGGCTTCATATGGGAACCGTAAGTATGGGTTTATATGTTTGTTTAGGATTTCAAGGCCGTGTTTTAATAGTAGCGAGTGAGGCAGATAAATGTTTATTTGATAGTTTGTACTCGTGGATGCGGAAGGCTTAGTTTGTAATGAACTGATGTGTAAGGATATCGACGAAAATATGAATTCACAGTAGGTATTTTAATTAGAGAGATTATAAAGGAGGGATCCCACCACCCACCCTCGATCTGTGAATCACCACGATTACGAGGAAATACCCTTAATACAATAAATTGACAGACCGCACTCAAAAAGAGAGACCTGCAACAAAGAACATTAGTGACAGGTACTCTCACCAAGTCGAGTGGTAGGCACCTCCGGACCCTTGACTTGCAATATTCCGCTTCCACGAAGTGAAACTTCGAGACGTGTTTCGCCTCTACACGAGGCATCCTCAGGACAGTTTCCGTGTGCGCCTCTTTAATACGTTCAATCCCATAAAACCCCCGCCACCGGCAGATGAGTATTTAGAGAAGGTATTTTGCGTAAGCGTCAGATTTGCTAACGCTTGTAATTTGTCAGATAGTAGGATGACCGTTTTTGCTTAATAGATACCATAATATATCAGCACTAGAGATCGGCCTTCCATTGAGGGGTCTGATATACTTATTATTATAATGAAAACTTCCCGCTCAGACTGTACGGTGTACGCAACCACCACCTTTTTTTTTTAAAGACGACTTCCGCAGTATGATACAAGCCCTGTGTTGGACTTTACAAACATACAAGTCACGGACACAAAGTACACTCAGACTCGGAATAACAATTTGTGGATCACACAAAGTCACCACTTTGTGTGATCCACAAATTGTTATTCCGAGTGTACGCAAGAGGTCGTGGGTTCGATTCAAACACGAGACACCTCCCGTGTGGGAATCGAACCCACGACCTCTTGCGTAGCAGTTGAATACATTTCCACCGCACCGCAGAGGCAGTCATGGATTTTTATGGATGATACAACATTTTCTTTCTTTCATATTACAATTGTACGCATACCAATAACGCCATCAAAGCGGTCAATTGTTACTTACCTAACGCTCAAGATATATGATTCCTCTTGCTACCAACATAAAATTTGTGAATAGTATAAAGATCGAGAATTTCATCGCTCCAAACACGGATTATTATGAATCTAATATAAAAAGGCATTACCTAATACTATCCCTTCAACTTTGGGTGCGGAAGTCCATAGCATAACCAGCTAACGTAGTCAGTGCGATCGTGGCCTCGATATTCAATTTTTGCCCCAAGTCTAACACAAAGCTACCCCAAGCTCGTAGTGTACGTAGCAACAGTCTGATCTATGGGCCGGCCCGTGGGTAGTTGCGATATTCAATTTCACGTGCACACTGCCGAGAAGGACGGACTAAAATTGTATGTTTTTTGGAGTTCCGTGCGATGGGGTAAGGTAGACCCATTGTTGGAATGTTTTGTTTTGTTTCCGTTTATTCAAAAATGTTTCTGTTCGGTACTAGAAATAATGGAGATAAAGCGAATATTCATGATTTTATAAAGCATAGAAAGTAAAGGCGACCGCATATCTACAATTTCAAGTTGAAAAACCGTTAATTTTCAAAGTATAAGCTTTCTTTTCTTTTTTTCTTTAAGACGACACCCGCAGTAAGGTACAAGCCCTGTGTCGCGGGGGAATTTACAAACATATTTCCGTGATTGTATGTTTGTAAATTCCCAGAGTCGGAACAACAATTTCTGGATCACACAAAATGGCGTCCATCGAACATGGTGGGCATTGAACCCACGACCTTTTGCGTAGCAGTTGGACACACTCCCACCACGCCATTTGATGTTTTAATGTCAATTCAACAATAGGTTCGACAGCCATAAGTCGCACACTCACCGATACATGTATGTGATTTAGTTGCCCCCCCCCCCCCTGAAGTTGTAAGTTTGCTGTTGCTCTATTATTACATAATTTTTCTTCTGTATTTTCCATTTTCTGCTAACAATAGTCACCACTTAAGCCTGAATAAAGAAAAACAAATAGTTGCCTATCAAGTAGATGATTACGCCATACGCCATATAATGATCAAAGCTTGTATTCAACAGTCAGATGCCTCAGTAGTCAGTAGTACAGAACCCCGCGTCCGATACACGGTCACAGCTCACCGCAAAGCTTTTGAATAGTTCCACTACCCGTGACGTTTGTTAGTCCATTTTGTTAGGACATTTGCTTAATTAAAGTTTCGGTATCGTACAAGCTCTCAGCCGCGGTGTTTGTTGCTCTCTAGGGCGTAGTATACATTGTTCTAAGTCTGAAACGCGGGTACTTTTGCAAATGTTTATGGAATTTTGTTTGTCCTTGACAAAGGTATCATAATGTGACGTAGATTATGTGAAATAAAGAGATATTTCTAATTTTTTTTTTAATATTACCCCAATTTATTTATAAATGTTTGCTGCTATGATCACAAAATGTTTGTATAGAAGATTATGCAAAAACAATTGGGCTATAAATCCTATAGTCAAACCTCAAATTGAACTACTTAGTTCTGAAAACCATTATGTTATTTTTTGAAATGAAATTGATTGATTCATGTTTGTAATATATTGTGACATTGATGACAAACAAAATTTTAAGAAGTACACGGAACTGTTAGCTTATATATTGCGCAAACTCATGTTCATCTTCAAAAGCTTGCGACATGTAGCTGACTGAAGACTTATCAGACCTGTTTATTTTTCACTTTGTCAATCACTTGTAACTTATTGTATCATAGTTTGGGGTGAAGCAGCTAAAACACATATATTAAAGGTGGAAATAGCACAAAGGGCAATTCTTGAAAGTGATGTGATTGACGGTTTGCCTGAGTTGTTCTGCATATAGGGCTCAAACAACACTCTCTCCTAACATTTGATCCACTTAAACAAAATTCCAAAGAAGTGAGAGAGTGTGTAATTCAAAGACACATAATATAACTTACTCCAACTTATACAACAATCTAAATCGAGTACTTTCAATATACAGTCTCACCAAATCGGCATGTAAACCAATAGTCACTAAATAGTCGAAATAACTAGATTACAACTGCAAAGCCTACTTCGAAAATTTAAAATTAAAAAGACTCACATTAACAAACAGACACCAACGCAAGAAAACAATGCACACACTCATATACTCTATGTAGCTGGGTGGCTCTTAAAATCTTTCGGTGATTTTAGATTTTTATTTTATTTTTTGTGTACTTTACATTTTTGTTTATTTTTGTAATTGAAGTAATTTTTATAGGCATTTCTTGCCAATTACTTTACAAAAATGCAATTATTGTATTATTTTTGTAATGTTAATAAATTTGTTAACTTTCTTGTAGAGTAAGTACAATATAAGGTTTGTGCTTAAATTGTATACACTTGTCTCAAATGGGGATTTCTGGTGATCTGTGACACAGGCTCAAGCCTAATTCAAACACCAGTCCTCGTTATTAACAAACAGTTGTAAATTAATATAATTATAATTTGCGAGGAGAAATAAATAAATAAATTATTATTATCCCGTTATATATTGTATTGAATCGTATTGAATTCGTAGTCCATAAGCGGAATGCCTTATTTTACAATTTAGGTCGTCAATTTAAAAGACAAATTGACCCAAATAAAAGTAAATAGGAAAACGGCACTTCATATTTATTTCCCTTCCAATCTCCCTACTTTTATTACATTTGCAAAATTAAATATTATCAAATATATGTAGAATTATTAAATGTGGCAACACAGATTTAATATCACGAGGGTTCAGGGGAGGGTCAAATGCAATTTGTGAAATGACTACCTAATTTTATTTTACAATTTCAACCGTATATGTATTATGCTGGATGCAGATGGGGTAATATTAGAAAATAATGAAATTCTTGGGGCAAACATGATGGGGTAATTTTTAAAAGTAATGGGTGAAATGATAATAATGAGGTTTTATTGCTTTATTAGTATTTTATTGCCAGTTATTACCTCTCTTATAATTTATATTGCGTTATAGGTAATGTGCAAAATTAAATTATTTTGAAAGGGTTATTCTATTTTTAACCAAAATAATGTTAATATTTTTTTGCTACAGAAAACAATAAGTAATTTAAAATATAACAAAGGAAAAATATTAAAACCATCAAGCCAGTACAAAAAGAATATTTAAATATTCAAAATTTGTTCAAACAAAATTACTAATTTAAAAATATACCTAAATCTGTACCGTCAGAACAAAAATTCCGACATATTTTAGAAAAGCCTCAAATATTTCATTTATTTAAACAAATTCACAAAATTTTGCTTTGATCGTTCATTTCTAAACTTTCTCTTTTCTTAAATAATCAGATCAAAAGCTCGTTTTCTGTTAAAACGCAAAGTGAATACTTTAATCTTTGATTATGTTCGTATGTGGAACATAATTTACATTAGACTTAAATATATTCACTGCGAAGAAGCTGCTTGTATGCCGGCGGGTACTTTGAAAACTTACAACCATTATTATTACTATATTTCTCTTTTCACGGCCATCTACCTCACTCTGAAGGAGATCGTCGGCCTCTTGGGAGGGTCACGTATACATGGGGACATGGGTTCAACACGCAGAGGCCTTTGGATGATTTTTTTCATCTAAAATGGACTGGATTTATTATTTAGAATGTTTATTTTTTACTACTGCAGGACAAATGCGTTAAAGACCAGGCTTTTGGGAGCGAAAAAAAGTGATATACTAATTTGATTTGGTAGCTCCATTACAGTTTTTACGTGTATCATTGATGTCTAATCCATTCTTAGTGATCCACTAACGGGGTAAAACCTCACGGCTTTTCTTCAAAAATAACCACGCCTTTGTGTGTGAGTGTGAGAGAATATCCAATTTACATTTGGCCCTAAAGTCCATCAAAAAACTAAAATAAATGAAATTTACTTACGTTTCTTAAATGAATATTTTGACGACGCGCAAGAATAAAATATTTTTCATAAAAACTAGTTAACTTTTAAATCTAAAAATAATTTAATTTGACCTCGGTCAACGTAAGGTCATTCTTTTTCGCACAAAACTTTTTATTTCTCAAAATTACTTATATAGGCAGTAATTCGTTTTATTGAAGGCTATTATTATTTTATGAATAGATTTTAATGTCTGTAATTTATGATTGCGATCAAAAGAACTGCAAGACTTACTTTTTTATATTTGATGTTTGTTTTTGACTTTGGTTATTATCAGGTTTATGTACCTTGGTTACTTGTTTGAACATCGTTATTTTTATGAATAATTATTTACTAGAGCTAATTTTATCTGTAGGAATTTTCTGAATGCAAAATTAACTGTCTTTTTTTGTTTTTATGATGCTAACGTGCAGCATAAACGTATATAGTCTTAACATAAGCGCTGCATTTGCTTATTAAGTTTGAGTTTGATGCAAATCTAATCGAGTTATATATACTTTGGAGTATGGCTTGAAGTGAAAGCATAGATTGAGAATTCTAGGATGAATCTGTTTGTAATAATACTATGCTGGGATAAGTCATAAATGGCTATCTAATCCCAAATGATCACACTTACAAATATAAAAATTTCAAAATATATATATATATATATATATTATACATAAATTACTCATCACACAAAGATTAATGCTAAGTGCGAATCGAGCTCACGACTCTAGTGATCTTGAACTACAGTCTACATTGCACGAGTATAATCTAATCTAACCACTAGACCAACAATCAAGCAATAATAAAAGCTTTTTTTAAATAACAAAGGTGACTTAAATAACTTATCTGTAAACTACAAGTGCAAAATACCCACTAGTTACCCATCACAATTTTCCCACCAGTAAATTCTTTACTTTAATGAACAATATTTTGCGAACGGTACACTGTAATGCGTTATTACCAAAAGCCCCTGGGACACGATTCATATGTTTTATATTAAATTTACCAAATATTCAGGCCAATTCAGCGAATATCCGCTATGGAATCAAATTTCGCTGATGTTTCCATTATAGGTGTTGATGAGCGCATAGTGATGATTTAAGGGAATGTTACACTAAAGATACATATATTTTTTACCTAATTATGTAGGGCATAATATTATTTGACCACGTATGCACAATCTTTAAATGAGATATTATCATTTAAAAGTCTGAGTAACGTTACCATTGTCGTTTTAAAGATGGGGTCAAATTTATGAATTTTTTTTTTTTTTTTTTTAATAAAGTAGTAATTACTTTAACTGGGCGATCCTTATCGCAAACTGTCACACCTCTCCGTGCGACGGAGACCACTTAAAGATGTCCCTCCTACGCCCAATCTCGCTCCAGTCATGTTGGATTTCCACGCCATCGGTCCAAAAGAGTGAGGGAATAAAGAATGCACTTGTGTCTGCGCACACACTTGTGCCATATCTCCTACTTAGTTGGCTAGTCTCTAAAGAGCATACACCTCCAATGGTGCAAATTTGAGAGTACCTACTTAGATTTTTATGAAATTAAGTAAGGACAAGCACTCAGTGGGTATAATGTGTATATAATATTAGACTGCCTCTGTGGCGCGGTGGGAGTGTGTTGGACTGCTACGCAAGAGGTCGTGGGTTCGATTCCCACACGGGACACCACTTTGTGTGATACAAAAATTGTTATTCCGAGTCTGGGTGTACTTTGTGTCCGTGACTACACCGCGATACAAGGATTGTTTACTGCGGGAGTCGTCTTAAAAAAAAACTAATAGCTAAATAAAATAACAAGCTTGATACAATGAAGCATCCGTTCTAACACAAGGAAATTTCCTGCAGCATAGCTTGGGCACGTTGACCAGGCAGTTCGTAGCCATCTTATAGATCATGTACGGGATTATTTTTCTTGGACCCTTAATTCCGTCAAAAATTACTTCCCTAGCTAAACTACTGAACTCTTATTACTTTTTTCACTTCATTTTACTAAAATTGCATGGGACTGGGCCCATAACCTAAAATAAAATTACGATGTACAGTGATAATACGACAAGCGAAGAAATAATATATTTGAAATTAATAGACAGTCATAGAACAGAGTTTACATGTTCTGCCACTAGGTGGCTATTTTGATACCAACACAACACGCTGTGTATGTATTTTATAACGAATCTTCTAAACTACTTATAATTTAACAATGAGGTCACTGACTACCTTGGTGGGACAGTGATAGCACGTACCTACGAGTTACGACTTCTACACAACAAGTTGTGAGTTCAATTCAAAAACTTGTGTGATGCATAAATATTTGCTCCGAGTCTGGATGTTCCTATATCTTTCTACTATAATGGAGTGCTTTGTAAACCTAAAAGTCAACCAAATATATATATAATAATACAAATTATATTTTAGTGCGTGGTATTTTTTTATATCTGTGTGTTTTTTAGTTTTTTTAAGCTATATTTTTTAATGTTATAATGCAACGCAAAAGCTTAATTTTAGTATTTCCCCGTCAGTTTATTAAATGCCTAGTTTTATTGCAAAACTACAACCAATATTGTTAACATTGTCTGTGCAGCACTGTGCTTAACAAAATGTCGGTCTAATGTAAACATTGTACAATGTAAAATAGACATAAATTTTGTAATGAACGTATTATTCAGTGTCAAAATCAGTTCACGCTTGATTGAGAGCCGGATTACCGTTATTTATCGGTCCGGCTGCATGGCACGGCACCGGTGAAAAATAGTTGGAAGTTTTTGATTCCAATATTTAATATTGGGGGTATTTTTTACCAGTTTTTATTGTATTTTCAGGTAAGGTTAAGTAAAAATGGTTCAACACTGGGTCCGTTCCAAGTTTTGTGGAAATATAAATTTCAGAATTCGGCGATTTCTTATTGTCTATTGTTGTAATAGTAATAGGACAAGTTATAACATCCCTCTAACACGCAGGGATCTTCACGTCTTCGCAGGGGAGGTTATTGTGCTTGGCGGGCTGCCGCCCAGTGGTTAATGTTAGGAACTTATTTTTACAAGCTTTTATTTAACTTGCCCTGTTAGTATGTTAGTTAGTTAGTTAGTTTGTTTGTTTGTTGGTATATGTGGGGTAGACCCACGAGATTTTCCTGATAATGTGCTGCAAGTTACCCAAAATACAGTGTAGTACCAATTTCGCGACGAGCTTTTACGTCTTATAAATGGTGTAATGAAACAAAGTTGATGGGTTTGTTTTAATTTAAGTTTATTTTCTTCCTTTTGAAACATTTTTATAAAAGGCTGTTTGAAAAAATATTTTTAACAATTTATTTATACGAGTATATAGCTAGCAGCCTTGAAATCCAAATTAGTTTAGTAGTTTTAGGGTGAAAGAATAAAACACACCTATTCTTCCATCCGGTTGAGATGGAAGAATCAATAGTCTGTTTGGACGTACAAATTGTTGGGCTTATAATTTTAGTGGGATGGATAGATATACTATCCATCCTGTGGCAATCTACTGGTTAAAAGAAATGTTATATGTCACGTTTACCGATCGCAAGATGCCAGCACTAATGTTCGCAAAAAACAAGACCCTGTATAATAATGAGACACCAAAACTATCCCAATAATGTTCAAAGTACGTGCACAATTAAATCCCGTAATTTCTCTCCCCACACTATTAACCCTGCGCGGGCTGCGCGGGGTCAAAACGACCGCAAACAAAACTGCTTCACTTCGAATACTTGGACAACTATTCCATTTATTATTACGAAGCGAAGGGCGGGGTTACTGGATGTGGCCTTTAGATGACCTTGAAAATTGGTTGGCATTGGAAGGTTGTTTTTGTTGATTTTGGCCCCCGTTTATAAATGGGTTTAGTTTGGAAATTAAAATAAGTTTATTTTATATTTCTGGGTCAATTTGCTGCCACTACAGTAATTTCTCGATGAGTTCCGGTGATAAGAACACAATATTAATCTACGAGTGTTTATTGTATTAGATTAAAATAGTTTACAGTTAAATCACTTTTGTTATTTCTTTTCTATGAGATACTTATTCACTCAATTGGCTTGCACGGTTCTAAGTAGATATTAGGTATGTTCACGTATAAATTTTTATTTTTTATAAATATATAACATAACTTCCAACAGTCATATGTGCATTATACGCAGTTTATAAATAAATGTGGATTGCCTGCCTCGGTGGCGCGCTGGGAGTGTATCTGACTGCTACGCAAGGGTTCGATTCCCACACCGGACATCACTTTGTGGGATCCACAAATTATTGTCCCGAGTCTGGGTGTAATTTGTGTCCGTGACTTGTATGTTTGTAAAGTTCCCCGCGACACCGGGTTTGTACCCGACTGCGGAAGTAGTCTTAAAAAAAAAGAAAGAAACATTGTAAATATTAGCATTCTGAACATTTTGCGAGTTTTTATTGCCTGTTATGTAACTTAACACTAATCATGTAGACAAAAGGGTCCTAAAATAAAGACAGACACAACAATAAATCTACAAAGCTATACAAGTAGCGGTACAGACAGAATACATTGTCAGGTGTGAAGCCATATCCAGCACATAACCATCTATAAAATCAAACTTTAATGTCGTTCGACCTACAGTAATGTACAGAATTTGTCTTTGTAACTTTCATACGCAAGAACAACTTTATTGCCACACATCTTCAAACAATTTGCCAAGCGAAAATGAAGCGTATATCTAAGACATAAAGTTGGTGTGTGTATTTGTGAGGTGCAAAGTAATAGATGTTTGCAACTCCACTCATACGTCTTATTCTGGAAGTAATAACGGAGTGACGTGGGCCGGAATATATGTGAAACTTTTTTCCTGACCGTACTTTGTACAGTATTATGATGTATTTGTTAGCCACGTGGGAACGCGTTTTAATGTAAGTTGTGTAATCATTGTAAGCGTTTTTCTGCATTTTTTTTTTCAATTTGATGATTGTACACGTACAAGGCGTATAAATTGAACTAGCTGACCCGCGCAACTTCGTACGCGTAATTTTTTTACATCTCTCATTGCTGCTCTGCTGCTATTGATCGTAGCGTGATGGTATATAGCCTATAGTCTTCCTCGATGAAGCTATCCAATAATTTGAATCCATCCACAATTATCCACAATTTGATTTGGATCCAACAGTAGAAGAATTTTTCAATTTGGTCCCGTAGTTCCTAAGATTGTTGCGTTCAAACAAACAAACTCTTCAGCTTTATAATATAAGTATAGATTTTTTTTTTAATAAGGTGACTCCCGCATTACAATACATGGTAAAAGCCCTGTGTCACGAGGGACTGTACAAACAATCAAGTCACGGACACAAAGTACACCCAGATTCGGAACAACAATTTGTGGATCACGCAAAGTGATGTTCCGTATGGAAATCGAACCGACAACCTCTTGCGTAACAGTCGGACACAATCCCATCGCGCCACAGAGGCAGTCAAGCCTAAGCCTATTAGCTGTTACTCGCGAATATACTTGTACTACATAATAATAAATGAAGATACATAAATTTAAAATGGAAAATAAGAAGTACAACTTTTCAACTAAAACAAACCATTTTTTTCTTTTATTTTGACTTGACGGCTAGATTGCCATCAACTCAAAATAAAAAAAAATGGAAAAAAATCTGAAAAGATGAAATTTTGCATTCAATTTCAAAGCCGTCTGGTGTACGTCAGTTCTCAAATGCAAAGGGACGATACGTTCACATAACGACATTATGATTGGTCGCTGTCAGGACGTGGGGCTCGATTCATAAGTGAATGCGTACGGTGCTTGGGTTATTGGGAAATGGAAAATTTGATGCGTTAAGTAAGTTTGTGTATGGAATGATGACCATAATCAACTAGTATTTAGAAGAGTTATTTTGCGAGATATAATAATTATTTATTATATATATTTCGGGACTTAATCGCGTGAATTATTTAAAGGTACGAACCTTTTATTTACATATCTAATATGTATAAAAATCGCGAAAGTTTAAAAACAAGAATTATTGCTTAAAATGTGTCTGTTTTATTGCTATTGGTCATAGGTGGTTGTATTTTACTTATACATGCTCACACTGTGTGTTAGATTTCCTAAGATATTTCAGATCAACTGATCCCAAACTAGGCAGAGCCTCTACTATGACATCCAGATAACAGATCAACAAGCACGTACATATTATTAACTAGCTGTCCCGCGCAACTTCGTATGCGTCAATTTTCCCCGTTTTTGCAACATTACTCAATGCTGCTCCGCTCCTATTGGTCGTAGCGTGATGTTATATAGCCTATAAACTTCCTAAAAGAATCCTTCTATAGAAACAAATATAGATTTTATGATTTCGTACCAGCAGTTCCTGAGATTACCGCGTTCAAACTAACAAACAAACTCTTCAGCTTTATAATATTAGTATAGATAAATTACACCCAGATACGCAGAACGCAATGGTTCTGTGGCAGCTTAAAATCCACAAAATTAAGCAATGTAGATGAACCTTTTCCAAAAATCTGATTATGACATCAGTTCCCATTTCATTTTATTTTAGTGTTTCGACAGTAATCATTAAAAGGGCATTATATATTATATTAATGTGGCCCGGAACGCGGCTACTTCGTCTGCCTATTCTGTGGTAGGCATTAATTTGGCTACTGCAACTACTATTAATCAATCACTAGACTTCAACGAGCTAGTCACTCCAACACAAAACTAAATGCACAAAGCGAAGTGACCTATCGGAAACACAACTCACTTATTCTGGTGAACATCTAAATAACAACTGTCCGGGTGTCCGGATGTCCGGACGTACCGGACAGCTATACGGTCGGTGACTGTCGGCGCCGAAAGGGTTGACTTAGTGCATGTTACCTACGGATATTATTAGTGATCCGGGATTTGTTTATTGTTTGGACTAGGTATTTCTATCTGCTACTTTATTGCTTTTAGTTTAAACGAAAGCTCCATTTTGTTTTATATTTTTTTAAATTATTGTCTGTTATCACGATAAAAACTATCCTGTTTCCTTTCCGGGACTTAAACTTTACGCAAATCCATCTAAATCGTTTCAGCGGATTAAGCGTGAAAACGTAACAGACAGACAGTCAGAGTTACTTAACCATTTATAATATTATTGTACTTAGTGTAAATGCAATTATAAGTTATGGTTAAAACTTGTCTGATTGATACAATCTACAATAAATTTTAATACATCTGATGTATAATATGATCTGATCACCAATGAGTGAATGTTAATGTGTCGAGTTTTTGGGTGTTTTAATATTATTAAACTGTAACGAAAAAAACATAAATAATAATAATAATAATATCTTGGGACAACCCACACAACGCTATCTGATCCCAAACTAAGCAGAGCTTGTACTATGGCAACCAGACAACTGATATACATACTTATGTAATTCCAAATACATAGTTAATATAGATAAATTTTACCCAGACACAAAATATACCATCGTGCTCATTACACAAAGTTTTATCCTGGGTAGGGTTCGAATCCAAGCAGTCAGGGTCACTAACCACTAGACCAACAGGCCAGTCAAAATAAAAATAAAATTATTTTCATCCAAACTACCAACCTACCCCGGCCAGCTTCGACCCTTCGGCCGAAAAGGCGTCAAAAAATCCACCTCATCAACTACTTATCCTTCTCATTCTATTTTTATATTCTTATCAAGTAAGCACTAAAATAATATTATTATTATTATCTTAACATTACGAGATAACGCGCGAATATGAACTTATAAACCACATTTATAAGCAAATGAATGAGCATGAATATGAATGACGGCTGTATTCATGTTCTAACGCACATATTATATTCTAACTCAGACATGTATGTCTTCGGTGTACGTTGTCTGTCATACTAAATATTGCCCGTAGTATATCTGTGGGTATGTCCTTAATAACACTAGAAAACTAATTAACTTCTGTTTCTTATGTATTATATTTTTGTAGTGGGTCAACGTTCTTATTAATATAAAATGTAATGAATTCATATTAAAATATGTCATAAACCCTTTTCGATCGTTGTTCTGTCTCAAAAACAAGATGAGGTGAGACTGTGATGCCGCGAAAACGGAAAAAACCGGGCAAGAGCAAGTCGGACCATTCTCAGTGTAGAGTTCCGCGGCCTTAAATAATTGCATCAGCAGAAGAGCGTAAGTTCATGGCATATACACCCTTTTATTGAGAAACGCAGTTTTTTGGCAATAACTCATTGACGGTATATCCGATCATGTCAACACACACACAATTTATGGAACTTTCGAAGCGATTATTTCCAAAAATATTCACTCAATCAAAAAAGTTTCTTAAAAACCTTAAAATATTTTTAAAAGACCTGTCGAATGAAGTATCATACGATGATGTTTGCTGAAAAAAAAAATCAGCTTCTGTTACATGTATGGAGAGCCCCCCTAAAAATATTTATTATTATTATTTAGCTATCAAGCTAAATAGCGGCTACTACAAGACACCATTTCACCAAATTTCATCAATATTCATTGAGTAGTCTTTGAGTAAAATGCCTGTGAGGAGGGACAGACGGACATGACGAAACTATAAGGGTTCCGTTTTTGCCATTTTGGCTACGGAACCCTAAAAAGAACGTGAATAAGGAGGCAGTTGTATGCACCCTCACTGCACCACCGAGGCAATGTTTTTGTACACTTAAAGTCTGCAATATTTGTTTATTTTTAATCAAGCAATAAATTTTTAACACTGGCACCAATCAGCGGATAAACTGACCAAATTGTCAATTGGTATCTTCTAGAATATCAATACTCACACAAGTAGTATTTTAACCTTACAAATTCATCTCCAGTAAGTACCTGTTCCACCCAGAATATTGATCAACCAATATAGCCAATACATACGTCCAATATTTGACCAAATTTGTTCGCTGGCCGACTCTCGTTTACCGTAATTCTGAGTAAATAGCAAAATACATTTATTTAATGGCAACCGCATGATCAAACTAAATCATTGAGGGTACTTGTACATAAATTTTCAAGGGAAATTATCTTTTGATTGGATGTGGCCTTGTGGGTTTCTCTGGGATTGGGTTTTGTACAAAGGTGGACGCAAATTGCGAGCACCTTTATATAACTATATTTACTATATTATGTTTGTTTACTGAATTTTGGTAAGGTTTTGATTACATTAATTGTGTTGTGCAGTGTTTTCATTTACGAAAAGATAACTTCCGCAGTTGGGTACAAGCCCTATGTTGTAAACGACTTTACAAACATAGACCTAGTTTAAGACTCGGAAAATTAAAGTTCCGAATCTGGAATTAAACAATAAATGATGTCCCGTATGGGAATCAAACCCATTACTTCTTGCACGGCAGTCGTAGGCACACCCATTGTGCAATTAAGTTTGTAATTATGTAGTCTGTGCCCAAATCGCAACAAAATAAACGTTTTCTTTGCTTGTCTTATCTTTTTGAATTAGTTATGTACCTGAAATCCTATGTATATCACAAAAGAAACTTCAGCTCAGTAAGTTCAAAGATTGGATGTAAAATTCAAGCTTCGAAATTCGTATTTGCACCATCTTTCATTGCTGCTTTGCTCCTATGATCGTAGCGTGATGTTACATATGCCTATAATAGCCTTCGTCGGTAAATGGTCTATCCAATAGTAATTATTTTTCAATTCAGACCAGTAGTTTCTGAGATTATTGCGTTCAAACAAACATACAAACTCTTCAGCTTTTTATTATAAGTATAGATTTAGTTGAGTTGAGTTACGAAAATATCTGAAACGTCTGCATTTTCTCTCAGAGTTACATTTAATATGGATAGTATTAAATTAAATATAATTTCAATTACTTCTACAATTTACTAACCAACTGTTATTTTCCACGATCACACATTCCATTAATCTTTTCAACTCCATTAATTAATTCTCGAGTACCACTTAAAAAGACAAGTTCCCCTTATAATGTATTCAACAAAGCTTAAAGCATTGCATCTATAAGTCTTAAATCAATACGAAAACGATTGCCCCTTACCCCCTGAAGCGTGAAAATGGCCAACTTTCTGCGACATATCCAACTATCCACCGTTAGTAACACAGGGTGTGTTCTCATTTGGTTTATAATTTGTGGCGAAGTGTTGTCTCTGCTAGCTGATTGAAAATTGAAACGAAAACATTTATGCCATGTTGATTATTTATGAGAATTAAATAGGCAGAAAACAATAAAAAAACACCTAAACGAACCAATATAAAAAGCATAGACACGTGAAAAGTTGAATAAATCAAAATAACAAAACGGGTTTTCACCAAATAATGCTACTTAGTTCTGCCAAATAATAATAATATCTTTGGACAACTCACACAACGCCATCCGATTCCAAATAAGGCAGAGCCTGTACTATGGCAATCAAAGTATTAATAAACATATTATAGATAGAGTTCACCCAGACACAGAATAACTATTGTGCTCATCACCTAAAGTTTTATTCTGGGTGAGGATCGAACCCACGACCTCTGGTTTAGCCCACTAACCACAAAACCAACATATGTACACAGTTAAATATTATACATATGTATACTTTATGATTTGTAGTAATGGAGTTGTTGCGTGATAAGTTGAATTATATAAACGCACTTTCTTCAAAAAATAAACAGAGTTCATAACATTATTTCAAGTATTTTTACAAAAGAAATAAGAATAATTAATTTATAACTCTAAAATACATTGCAGAATATCTTTTGAATTTCTTGAGTCTATCTTTTAAACTATCAGATACTGATTTGGTGACAGGTAGACCATCCCTAAAGAATATAGTTTCATACACTTAAAAAAATTCATAGTCTCCCCCATTTTATAAAGTCTGCTAACATATTTTGACCTATCTTATACTTCGCCTAATGTGACCGTATCCTAACTACCCTCACTGACTTACCATCAATCTTGTACTAGGGGATTAAAAGGCTCGTCCTCTAGCCTCTGGCCCTCGGGATAAGAAATAAATACCGTGAGGTATATTGGGCCTGTAGGGATGCGCGGATTATGAGGGACTCACTCCATTGTGGGACCAGAGGTCTGAGAGTGCCTAGTTTAGAGGTTTTAGTTATTGCTGTGGAATATTATTCAAGGAATAGTATTATAACCTTTTATTAGAGTTTCGTAGCTAAAATGGCAAAAATGAAACCCTTATAGTTTCGTCTTGTCTGTCTGTCTTTCTGTCTGTCCGGTCGTATGTCACAGGCATTTTACTCGAAGACTATTTAATGAATATTGATGAAATTTGGTGAAAATGTGTCTTGTAGTAGCCGCTACTTAGTTTGGCAGCTAATTAATAAATATAAATAATTTTAGGGACGGCATTCCATACATGTAAAAGAAGCTGATTTTTTACCGCAAATCAGACAGGTCTTTATAAACATTTGAAGGTTTTTAATATTTTTTTAATTGAGTAAATATTTTTGGAAATAATTGCTCCGAAAAATGCATAAATTGTGTCCCCCCTTTAGCTTTTGAACTGTGTCACCAAAAAATATGAAAAAAAAACTTTTGGTCACACAGTTTCAAATAAACTAAAATTATTTCGGCTATGATCGGATATACCGTCATTGAGTTATTGCTGAAAAACTGCGTTTCTCAACAAAAGGGCGTAAGTGCCATATACATATGTTCTTCTGCTAATGCATTTATTCGAGGCTGCGGAACCCTACATTGAGCATGGTCCGACATGCTCTTGCCCGGTTTTATACTTATATACATTCTGACGAAGTAGTTATATATCCTGACCTAATTGCAAAAGTAGTTCAACAAGAAGTTGTAGCAGATCTACATTGTTCTACGCTAAAAGCCGGAGTATGTGCGACAGCTGAGCAAATTAAAAAAAAAAAAACAGGCATCTAAATTCATCTGATAGATAGAGACACACAGTATACACATATATGTCTAGTAATCTAGTATGTTATTCTTACAGTTGAGATCCAACAGTCCACTTAATAAAATCCGTCAGTCAAGTCGCTTTGGCTGTATAATGAGCAATAGAAATGGACAAGACATATATGCATAACAAGTACATATGCATGCTTTCGAAAAAACATTACCCTCTTAAGGGGTAGCCGGTTAAAAAGCCTTAAAGTGTTTTATACTTGCGCTGTTATTCAATCACTATTATACGAGATTGCAAAAATAACAAGTCGTATCGAGTACAATGGCTGTCGTCCGACAATAGCTCCGGCATTAACCCCTATTGTTTGCAACTACCCTCCGATACAATGAAACCAGATAATGGTAGTTTTCACTTATTTACTATTGCTGTTTTGAAATACTGGACTATCTGTGACGTTGTGGCGAACTGACCGAGGTTAGATATAGATCGTTTTAGTAACCTAAATATTCTTTAGAATTTCTCTTTAGTTTTGCGCCTAATCGCTCTCTTCTTGAGTCTGGTTTCCGACCCTTCAATCTATGATAGTGCCATCACTCTAATATAGACAGGAAACTTAGATCTGCGCAAATACACTTTGTATTATAATATTTTCTACGTAGGTCAGTCTTTGATGAGATTGGCTTCGCCCTTAGCGAAATCGGTTAGAGGAAACATTTAAAATAGCCATATGAAATTTAAAAGCAACCCCTTAATATAATTTATCGAGAAGAAGAGGAAGGCTAACAGGCTAACATTATTTTGTATCTGTATTGCCAATTACAACAAGCTGACCCACGCAACTTCGTCTGCGTCAATTTTCCCCGTTTTTGCATCATTTTTTATTGATGCTCTGCTCCTATTGGTCTTAGTAGCCTATAACCGCCCTTTATAAATGGGCTATACGACACTATTTTTTTTTCAATTCGAAGTATTGAGATTATCGCGTTTAAACAAACAAACTCTTCACCTTTGTATTATTAATTACAGATTAATAACAATGAGAAAAACAGTAATTAAAAATATATATAAAATAAAACAAAAAAAAACAATAATTAAAAAAACGGAAGCTTATTATTAACCAAACAAAATAACTAAATTCGAGGAACAATACATCACCATTATAGTTTAAGAGAAGAATTGCGCGGCTAGCAGACGTCTGACTGCGGTTGGGGTTGTGCAAAAAATATCTATATGTAGGTCTTGTGGGAGTTGGTTAAAAATCACTGTATCACGCAAAAGTAAAGCGTTACGCCTGTAATTGGTATTTGTATTTGGAACATGAATCAGTGGTCTGAGACGGAAACCCAGCTGATTAGTGCGTATGGATACCTAACTGATTAGCTCAGGGCTATCGATTGCGCTGTCAGCCATATTCATTATTAGACAGATAGATATCTTGAGATAACTCACAGGGTTATTTGATCCCAATCTTGGCAAAGCCCGTACTACGGCAACCCGACAACTGATAAACATTCTTTAGACAAATTACACCCAGAGCAAGAATACAAAGCTCATCACACAAAGGTTAATCCTGGATGGGAATAGAATCCATGACTTCGTTGCGAGAGGGGTCGTGGCTAGCAGTTAGTACCGGTACGTTTCGTTGCTTTCTCCTAAATTGAAAATATCAAATCTTTAAACAGTCATGTCAAATTTGATGACTGAACGAGCGACATATGTTGTTAGAGCCTGCCAATGCAAGTTGGTCAGAGTTATATCGTTATCAGTCCTATTTCTCGTTATTCAGAACAAGCTTGAAGCTTAATTTCAGATAGTGCTAGTGAATTCATTTTGTACAATAAGTATGTCCTTCTTTAAAAAACGGTGGTTTTCTGGTTGCCCCGGATGTATGGACGAAGGCCAGTGATCCGATTTAGATGTGAAAGGTTTAAGTGTTTAAAATGATGTCGTAGCTTAAAAACGAAGATAAAGAGATATAGACAAAAACATAGGTGTCAGCGAAATTTTGCATTCAGTGATGTGCTGGTTTTTTTTTGTCGTTGTAGCGGTTTATTTTTTTTTAAAGTTATTTAAAGAAAATTACCGCCTTCTAATGTACATCAAAAAATTTTAAAAACAACTGTAGATATCAAAATATGTTACGATATTTAGATAATATAATACTAATTAATAAACACGCACTGAAGGCATCTTTATACTATGTACTTAATGTTTAAGACTTTCAAAAGAGATTTGTTACTAAAAGCAACTATTATTGCTTTATAGAAGCAATGCTTATGAACGTTTTCAAACTAAATATAACAGCTGGTTCAGTAATCTGACCGATCTGCGAAGCTTTCATTCCTTTAATCTTCCTCGTCCAGTCATTATATACAAAGAATTATACATTTTCCTGTGATAGTAGTTCGTTAGCACCATTGAGAGCAACAACAAACGGTCTAATTTAACAAAATACTGCGAATCACGGAGAGCAAATCTGTTTAAGGGCCATTGTGCACTTGATCAACACTGTGTTTTTATAGCAAAAACAAAAAAAAAGTAGATAAAGGCCAATATTTATGTTTTCATTTAAACTCTTTTTTTTTTTAAATAATATTGGTAAATACAACGTAATGCCTTGTAAATACGTTTTTACACGACTGCCCTAAAAAATAATGTATATTTGTTGTCCTATGTGTTTAAGGTGGGTTTCGTGGCTTCTGTATGTATATTTGTGAATTTTTATATTCCATCATTACTTTATAAACGCTTGAACAGATTGACTAACTATTATACAATCGATTTTTATGAATTTATTTCGAACTTTCGGCTCGCAAGTCAGGACCATTTATTAGGCCGAAAGTTTAAACCACATAAACGCAGGCAATCTCAATAAAAGCGCAAAATAAAATAAAGAAATCGACCGTTACAAAAATGATTTATTTTGACCCTCAAGGAAAATAATTTAGGGCGTAGTATCGCCCATTGAGCGTTGTTCCTTAGAGGGATTCCATTGAGTTACATGTGATTTGTAGCGGAAGAAGACGGGGGGCGACGCAGGGCTAAGTGGGAAGGAAGAGGCAGTCCAAGAGGTCCTATTTATCTTCCATGATTGTTAAATGCAATCTCAGCGATAATGGCTTTCTTTTATTTAGATATACTTGTGTTAAATATCAATATGTTTTAGAGAAGCGTGAGACAAAAATCTAGGAACTACAGAGAGAGACCTACAATCTAAAATTAATAGAAAAGGAGACTATGTTTTTTCAAAGTAAACTAGCAATATGGGATTGGGTCCTACATTACTATCCTTTTAATCCCTCCAGCTAAGCTGAATTGCTTGTGTTAGTAGTGGGTTCACGTCGGTAGTATAATGGGTAGGTTTCAAACCCGCAACCTCACGATTCGTCCGATACCTTAAGCATTAGGCTAACGCCGCTTACACACTTTGTTTTAATTCTTATTTTCCATAGTCTTTATTTTCTGGACAATATGGAGTACTGCTCGCATCTATGAGCAGCAGCACCTGTGTACCAGCTTGGCTCTTGACTCTGAAGACAGACGAGCAATAAAATTCGTTGACGATCCCATATTTACAAGCGGTGTCATTTACTGGGGAAACTCGACTGATGCTAAATCCACTTTTATTCTACAGAAGAAATGCTTGCGAACAGTATATAATATGCATAGCACTGAATCATTAAGAAATATATTTAAAGAAGGAAGTATACTTACTCTCACCGGTATTTACATATTAGAATTGTGTTTGTTTGTCCGAAATAATATGCAATATTTTGATTTGAAATCTAATACAAGAGGAAATATTCGTCAAAAGTATAAATATAATTTAAATTTACCAAGTATTTCAAACGCAACATACTATAAAAGTACCTACATAACTGCCATTCGTGTGTATAACCACCTACCTGTCGCCATTAAAGAACTAAACGGTAATCTGTATAAAGCTCACTTGCAAAATGGCTACTAAATAATGTATTTTATAACTTGAATGAGTATTTAGAAACTGTGTAAAATGTATACCTAATTTCAGATAAACCCATTTGTTTTTCTGTTCTTTTTTTTTCTAATATTTTTATGTTTTGTTATTGTTTGTATAAACACTGTCAACTAACCGTGTCTATTGCATACCCGATATGGGTAGACTGTTGTTACTTTAATAATTATAATGACACCTTATGTACATAGTTATGCAATAAATATATCTTTATCTTTATCTTTAGCGCGGTGGAACCACTCAGTTTAAGGAGAGACTTTGCGTCTTTGCCTTCCTATGTGTAATGGAATGTGTTCCGAGGAATTATTCGAGATGATGCCTGCAGCCTCCTTCTACCATCGACAGGTTCGTCTCCACATTTTCCAACCTAAATGATCTCGCACCATGCGCCGCGAATCCTCCGGTTTTGAAATGAGCTCCGGCTATGGACTATACCATACTCTAGTCCATAGCCGGAGCTCATTCCAAAACCTGGTTTTTCAACAGGGGGGTAAATAGATTTCTAAAGGGTATGCAACGCGCCCGTGACACTTTTAATGTAACCGCTTAACATCAAGTGGACCGTATGCCTGTTTGCCACCGTCGTAATATAAAAAAAAAGTCAAGCACAAGCCATTTCAATTGCCACTTCAATATATTAGCCACTGGCAATTTCTTTACCTTTCCACTTTACTAAATCCCAACTGTCAGATGAAACAACCTTTACAAAAGTCCAGTTTAACAATGAATTAACTCCATTCTTTGAGCTCTGAAAGCTACAATTTCCCGAGAAAGACTTACGCAAACAGATCAATCAAATTGTCAGTAACAGATAATCCTACTAAAAACATCAGTAGAGAGGAAATAGTGCCCTTGGCGTGGGGTCCGGGGTTCGAATCCAATGTGAAGCAGACTGAAACAATTTGATTTAAGTAACACGCAATAAGGGGTGAAATTTTAGGGTAGGGGTAGTTTTTAGTGTCATTTAAATTTTGAAGGGGTGGATTTGAGTAGTGTATTTGCTTATGTTAATTCTACTTTAGTTTATAGGGGATGTAAGTCAAGATTAACAGACTGGCGATGGTACTTATTAATAATAGTGTGTAGCTTTCCCGCGGCTTTTAAAGAGAGGTCGCGGATTCGAATCCTACCCCTCACACTGCCGACATGAACCCACTCCTAACACAAGCTTTTTGTATTAATTAACTCCATATTACAGATTGCTTGACGTTTCCACCGGGTTTCTTGTGATCACGGTTAGTCCGATTCAGTCGAAACGTCAAACAATCTGTAATATGCTTTAACTAATAAAAAAACACAAATAAACAAACATTTAGGTTTTTGCTCACGTTGTTGGGTTTTATAGGCTACGTGCTATTTCGATGTAAAAACTACTTTACAGTGAAGTTCGAGTTCGATTTAAAACCTTTTCATGGTTTTTACCTAAACAGTCAAAAGTTTAGTTTTTCTTAATTCTAAGACAATGGTATGTTGTTTAATGTTTCTCAATGGAACTATTTTAGCGATGAAATACGAATTATAGTAACACTTTGTTCAGTTCACCTTGACCTTTACGTCTAAAGATCCAATAATAATTCTCCCTTACATTTGTCTCTTAGTAAAAATAACCAACATTTTTCTTATATTTCCTAGACCAACACAAAACATAATAAACACAGACATACTCGTAAGACAAATCAACACATAACCAATAAAGCACACATTCAATTACGTACAACAAAAATAACTCCCCGTAATGCGATAACGTCTTTACTCTCAGTGTGACACCGCCTTTAGGGGAACTTGAGAGGCATTATCTCGAACAAAACGAGACGATTTCGCAACACACCCCGGCTTCCCCTACACCCCATACTCAGATAACATAACGACATACGACTCCAAGACATTACTGCCACATTCGATATACATCGACAATTCCACGCGTTTATGTCTTTTCTACATAAATACGAAACAAGCAATGGATTGATAATTTTGAATTATGTCAGTTTTTTATAAAATTGCTGATGTAAATGTTTCAGGGATCGGTGATAAATGTTTTTTTTTCGCTCTATGCGAGAGATGTTAGTTTTATTTTGTCGGTTTCTTCGTAATGTGTAATATATGGGGATTGCAAAGTGAAGTTTCATTGCGGATTGGTGGCACTATGCTGAATGTACATGATGGTATAGTATGCGTCATCTTGAGGGTAGGAGGGTAATGTAATCAGAATTTGATTACACAGTATCCTGTATTATACATTAGTATAACAGGATCAATTTCTGATTACATCATAGTACGCGCAGAAGTATAATAAATTATTGTTAAGATCAACACGTCATCATATTCTTTCTACATTATTTTATTTTTAGTAACGGCGTGCTATTTACAATTAGATACGAGAATGAACGCATTTATGATAGGTTAGTTTTTTATCATAAAGATTGCTTGACGTGCCGACCGGGTTGTTTTGTGAGCACCACGGTCGGTGCAACCCGATTGAAATGTCTAGCAAATCATAAGTAATTACCGCATCTGATAATAACATCATGGATAGGTACTATCTGTCCCGCGCAACTTCGTCTGCGTAAATT
Organism: Herminia tarsipennalis; assembly: GCA_945859575.2. Lineage (NCBI taxonomy): Eukaryota > Metazoa > Arthropoda > Insecta > Lepidoptera > Erebidae > Herminia > Herminia tarsipennalis. Next base: position 759,129 of record OX243857.2, read on the forward strand.
TTTCCCGTTTTTGCAACATATTTCATTGCTGCTCTGATCCCATTTGTCGCAGCGTGATGTTATATAGCCTATAGACTTTCTCGATAAATGGGCTATCCAACAGTATATTTTTTTTTTAAGTCGGACCAGTAGTTCCTGAGATTATCGCGTCCAAACAAACAAAATTTTCAACTTTATAAAATTACTATAGATTTTATGTAATACGAAAAATAGCTGTAAAACTTTGTATCACGGTGAACTTTATTTAGATACAAATTTCGAACACGGAGCACACTGTTATACTGTGAAGAACTATTTTATTTATTTAAAATTTCCTGCAATTACATTGCAAAAGGCGGACTTAGTGAAATAGGCATTCTCTACCAGTCAACCTTTGGCAGAGAAAATGTGGTGTTAGGCTTAATTACAAAAGTGATGATTGTTGTACCTTAATATATATATAGTTCATAGTCGTAGATTTGATCGATGTTCAATCCCTTTTGTATTATTCCTACGCATTTTTTTTTTTGAAGTTGAAAAGAAATATAATATGCCTCTATTCTTTTAGCGTCTTAATTTTAAATCGTCACTTCTCTAAAATGACTTCCCTTATGTGAGTAAATAATAAAAAAATGCCCTAAAATGCCTTAAAACGCCCATAGATAAAGGTTTTCTTGTGAATCACGTAATACCATCATCGATCTTGTTATCATGATATACGCTCATCCTGATATTTAAGGGGGAAAGTAATGTGTGGATGGATGGTTTTTATTGATCAGCCCATTGAGGGGTGAAGTGGCGATACAAGGGGTGAATGTCTTTATTTTATTGAAGGAATTATACTTGACAATGCTTTTGTTGCAGTTTTATTTTGGTGGAAATCACCGTTTTTTATTTCTCCCCCTTCGTTTCGTAACGTAAGGATAATAGTAACACGAGGGGTATTAGCGAGGTGCTGTAAAAAGCTTTCTCGCTATAATATTATGTAATTTACAATACAATGTAAGTTATAAAATTTACATATAATTTTATAATACAATAAACTCGTCAGCTTGTGCTCAAATACAATATATATTATACCTACATAGACGACGTTTTGTGCCTTCAAACATTTTTAAAATGTTGATAAACCTTTGCGATTTGTACACATTATAAAATTATATATACTACGGGTCTTAATCGCGTGAGTAATTTAAGGTAAAATACCTTGTTTATTGCCCGACGTTACGACCGTATTGCAACGGGCGTGATCTAGGGTAGGATCATCAATTTTAAAATGTTTAAAGGGCCCCACTGACGATGCATCCGTCAATTCAAATGACGTGGACGTCTGTCAAAAACTTATTATGAATGTTAAAAACGTAATCCATTTGAATGGACATCGTTCGGTTTTGTAATTCCAAACTGACGTTGGTCCAGTCCAATGGACGTATATTACCGCACCATTTGTAAAGGCATCCGTATTGTCAGTGAGGGGGGGGCAATCAAGAAACTTATAGTAACTGTGTCTATAATTTATCCTTTCGTCTTACTTATAAAGAGATCCACCCTCTCTTTCTAAGCATAGTGTCAAACCATGGTTACCACAGTCACGGAAGAAAGAGACGGTCACGCAAAATGTCAATATGTTTTTGAGACTTCTTCTGAATAAATTTATAGCATTGACAGCAGTTTTTAGTATAACCATCTTGCGTGCGTCAAGTGGCCTTTTTGTTCTTATGTCTTTTTGCAAATATTAAATAAATATAAATTATAAATTACAAACGCAAGTTTAAAAACATACAAACGCGTTTGCAACAGTAGTTATATGTCGATTTCCAATACGATATTTTTGGTTGATGCACTTAGCATGGCTAATATTTTACATTATTATTGAAGCGACGGTAGTCTTATGGCTAAGGCTTTGGCTTTACCCTTTATACTACCAACCTGAACCCAATCCTTTTTTTTTTTTTTTTTTTTTTTTTTTTGGCGGTAAAAATTCCTGACGAACACCTCCACCATCCGGGGAAGACGGTGGAGGTAGTGTGGGGTTTGCACCCACTAAAAAACCCGCCGTGTATCTCCCGCCACCTTCGCGAACGGGCCGCCGGAATTTGTTATGCCGTCGGCGGCCCGCCCAGTGGCAATGCCCGGACGCGATGGTGTTGCGTTCCGGGCATTTCACACCTACGCGGCCCCTGGATACACACAGGGTGCCGCACCTCCACGGAAGGCCGCGGGCGGGGCAGATTGCCCCGTACGCCCGCCCGCAGCCCCACCTAAGGCGGCATCAGGCGCAGGTATGCGCGCCGACGCCGCCCGGTTCGCCGGCGACGGAGCGGGTCCGCCAGGGAACTCTCTTCCCTGACGCGCTCCGCCACCTCCTTCTGCGAGATGACGTCCTCGCAGAAGGATGCGACCGCGTTCCACGACCCCTCGCCCCGGACCATGGACAGAACCACGGCCGGCAACGAGAGGTCACTTCCGACCACTGCGGTGAGAACTCGACGTTGCCCCTCCCAAGCTGGACAATGCTGGAGGGTGTGCTGCGCCGAGTCCTCACCGCAGTCGCAGTGGTGGCAGCCAGGACTCGGTTCCCTCCTAGCGACCGTGTGCAGGTACTTCCCGAAGCACCCGTGCCCGGAAAGGACCTGCACCAGTCGGAAGGAAAGGGTCCCGTGCTGCCGCCCCGCCCACTCCTCCAGGACCGGCCGGAGCGCCTCCACGGTTCGAACACCTGCCCGTGGAGCCTCCAGCCGGCCCTGCCACCGGGCCATGATTGCCCGGTGGGCCTCACCGCGCCAAGCGCGTAGCTCCTCGGGCAGGGGCACCGAACCCCCTGCCCGAACAGCCACCGCCCGCCGATGCACTTCGGCGAGCACTTCCGCATCCAAATCCCACGGGGGTGTGCCGGCCAATGCGCACGCCGCCTCTGCAGACACCGTGCGGTATCCGCGTATGGCCCTGACCGCCATGGTCCGCTGGGGTCTACCTAAGCGGACCCTATTCTGGGCGGTCAGGGACGCCGCCCACACGGGTGCGCCGTACAAAGCCATTGACCGCACCACCCCCGTGTACAACCGTCTACTCGAGGCACTGGGTCCGCCCAGGTTTGGCAACAGCCTCCCCAGTGCGGACGCCGCAGCCTCGAGTTTTGGCGCCAAAATGCGAAAGTGCTCGTCGAAGAGCCACCGCCCGTCTACTACCAGGCCCAGATACTTCATCTGGGCCCGGACCTGTGGGACCTGTAATAGGGCCTCCGTCTTGGAAAGGGCCACCCTAAGCCCCAGCGCCTCGATGCGCCCGACCATTCGGGAAATCCCTAGGTTGGCCAGGCGCGCCGCCTCCTCAAAATTCCCACCCCGGGCCGTGATGAGGGTGTCATCCGCATAGCAGATGACCCCTATCCCGGGGGGGAAGCCACACCGCAGGGCCCAGTCGTAGCCAATGTTCCACAAGAGGGGCCCTAAGACAGAGCCCTGTGGAACACCGCATGAGACGTCCCTGCGGATTACCTCACCCTCTCGGTCCTCGTACAGGATCCTCCTGCCTTCGAGGTAGTCTGCCACAAGCTGCCTCAGGTACGCGGGCACTCCATGATACCGGAGCGCCTCGTTGATGCAGCTGAATGGCAGAGACCCGAAGGCGTTGGCGATATCGAGCGATATCGCCAACATTACTCCTCCACCGGCGACGGCCTCCTCCGATGCGGCCCTCAAGCGCAGAATGGCCCCAATGGTCGAGCGCCCAGCACGAAAGCCGTACTGAGCATCCGACAGATTAGGGCCGACCTCGTTCAAATGCCGGACGATGCGGGTAGCGAGAATCCTCTCCAGCAACTTCCCCGCTTCGTCCAGCAACACGATAGGCCTGTAGGCCGCAATTGAGTCGGGAGGCCGTCCCGGCTTTGGAAGGAGCACCAGCTTCCCTGCCTTCCAGCAGACCTGAACCCAATCCTAACACAAACCTGTAACTTAACTGAAGGGGTTAACAGGGTTGCTAGTAATGTGGGACTCACAACATCACACATTGCTAGTTATCTTAAAAAAAAGAAAATAAATATTATCGCAATTTTAACTTTTAAACTGCCTTCAAAAAAGGTGGTTCTCTGTTTGACCCGTATGTATGTATGTATGTTCGCAACGTTCTCTAAAAATAGTAATCCGATTTAGATGGAGGTTTCGTTATTCAACTGCATATTATTTCGGACATGTTTTAGTGTATAAAACGTTGTCCTAGCTTATAAAACACCATATAGACTAAAGCATAGGAGTGAGTCAGCGAAATTTGCATTCGGCGATGTGCTTCATATTTTATTTCCATCGAAGGATTTTTTAGCATTTTTCTTAAAAAAGTTATTGAGATTAAAACTGAGGTTAAAGCTTATTCAATCATTTTCACCCACGTTTAAGTTACGATAGTTTTACATCAAAAATAGAACAACTAAAATGTTATCTTGAAAATTAAAGTCAAATGGCCGTAAGTCGTAATCCCATCTCGTCTTAATACGGGGTCATATGGCCATAGTATAGGGGGTATAAGTACAACTTGATGGCAGTAAGTTGCTTAAATAACGACATAACATAACCCTTTATATGTTTAAGTTAAATGAATTACTTTGAACAAGTGTCGTAGTGTTTAGAGGGGTCCGTTTGACCCGGTTATTAAGGGTGATGACCACTTTGAAGATTCCGGTGCTTTAATTAGTTCCAAACTTTATATTTATACTCCGACTTAAAAAAAGGAGGTTCTCTGTTCGACCCGTTTGTATCTATGTATGTCTGCCATTTTCTCTGAAACTACTGCTCTGATTTTGATGGGGTTTTCGCTATTCGAGAGCATATTTTTCGAGGAAAGTTTTAGTGTATAAAACATTGTCCTAGGTTAAAAGACAACAAAGTGATAGACTAAAACATAACAATGTCAATGAAATTTGGCATTAATTGGTGATGTTTGATTTTTTCCCCTAGTTTTCAATTGAAGTCGGTATATTTTATGGTAAAGGTTGTAGAAGTGAACGCAAGAGTATGATATCTTGCGCATTATACTTCATGTATTCTCTCATTGTCACTATTTAAAAAATGTGCAAGATGCATTTGTAAATTATACGAGCTAGTCTTCTCTTTCCACCACCAAAGGTTGACTGATAGAACCGCGTAGAGAATGTGAAGTTTTAAAATAAATAAATAAAGGAAATACGTTGTAATTAATTATATTAAGTTTATTTCACAATTATTTACTAGGTACAAAACTTCACATTAATTAGTATAATGACCTATCTCATAAGAGACTAGTCAGCTATACAAGAGATATTATAGTACACAAGTGTATGCGCAGACACAAGTGCACTCTATTCCCTCACTCTCATAGTACGATGGGACGGAAATCCGACACGACCGGAGAAAGCATTGGGTGCAGGACCGACTTTATGTGTTCTCTGAGGCACTTATGGGTGTGACATTTTTCGAAAACGGTCACCCATCTATACACCGATAGTGGTAACGTTGCTTAACCTCGCAGATATCTCGATCTGTAGTCTCAAAATCGTTTAGTGGTTGAAATGTAACAAACTTCTAAACTTCAATATTTTGTGGGTATTAATGCTATTTTGTTTGTTTTTTTTTTTTTTTAAGTAACTAGTAATGTGGGATTGTGGTCCTACATTACTAGCTATCCTCTAAATGGCTTGTGTAAGGAGTGAGTTCACGCTGTGGCATAATGGATAGGATTCGAACCCGCAACCTCACGATTGCGAGACCGATGCCATAGCCATTAGGCTACCGCCGCTCCAAATTTTGCTTCTCTCCTATGATTCATTAAAAAAAAACAAGTTTGTTCTTTCTTTTATTCACATTTACAATTCTAGTAGTAGGATAAACGGAAAGTGACACCCCATACTATAACGCCACGAACCTAACTCCACATCTTAATACAACTAAATCCGTCTGAACCAACCACTCAGATGACATGTACCGTCTCCAAACTAAAGCTCTATGCACATTGTGTACGCGCAATAAAGATAAATTGCTAGATTATTGCGTGGGGAGCGTGTGCACTGGCCCTTAAGGCTTAAGGGAAATTGTGAGGGTAATGACATTGTAATTTATTAGATAGAAAATAGCGGGGTTTGATGAGAACAGGATGTATTTTTAGCCGATTTAGATGATAAGGGTTATTGGTTTAGCATAGTTTGTTGTGATCCACAGAAATTTTATATTCTTACTCACCCTTCGTATTTATAGTCAGCGACTCCAATTGGTCTCTATTTACAAAGGCACGTAGTCACTAGTACCTTTTAGACCCGAAGAAGCTTTCACTACCTGTAAGCATTTCGATGAGGAGATGGCATCTTTCATTTGGTCAGACCAACTTCCTATGTGTACAAGCACAAGCAGCAAGCTGAGTGTGTACCAACAACAACAGCTGGGTGTTGTCTAAAAAATATCAAAAACCGCTTAATTTACATCAGCACTTTGTTATTAGATTGAAAATTAATTACGTTCTCACAGAATTTCCAAAACCGCAACCTTTCCATGTGTACAGAATCATGTTCTCAAGTTTTTCCCACACGACATTGATTTCCTCTCAACTGTGGGACTCAGTAATGCCAGTCTAGACAAGTTGCTAACTGATCAATTATTCTTATGCACTAACGTCGTCTGATCAGGGCTTAGTTTCAAGTTTCGAGTAAGTGGTTGTTGGTGACAGGTGTAACATTGTAATCATTAATTTGTAATACGCACAACGTGTGGCAACATAAACTATATCTAAGCCTGTATCGACTGTTTGTGTATCTGTCTGTTTTTGTACTTCAAACCCATTAAGTTTATTGAAATGTCTTCGACAGTACTATATTGTTCAGAGAATGGCAGTGGTATTGAAGAGTAATTAAGGGAGAATAGATAGGTACCCTGGTGTTTATTTTTAAGGGAGTTTTTTTTTATTTAACTATTTTAAATATTACTTTTAAGAATTCTTAGGAGTAGATCTTATCACAGGGTATTGGTTTAAAACTTAAGAAAGCGTTTTTCTTTTTTTGTTCATTATACCTATTACCTAGTTTTTAGTAAGATTATTGCATTTAAACCAAATGCGTTTTAATTATACAGACGTGTTTAATTTTAAATAATTCGGTGTGAAATTCAAATATTAAATTAACAACCATAGTTAAATAATATTATTTGAATTCAACTAATTGAGAAGCGATGTTTTTTTTTTTTTAAAGGCAACGAGCACGCATCATTATATTGTTATACTTGTGAAAAGTATAACAATATACACTTACTTACTAACCATTAATGTTGTAGATAAATGTTTTAAATTTTACCATATTTTAACAGATTGTAAATTGTAATATGATAAATGTAATCACCTAAGGAGAAGGCCTGGTGTCCTGAAATACAGGCTTCGAGCCTAGTTTAGGCACCAGTCTCACACAATATTATAAAAGGAAGTATCGTATACTTACATAAATATTGTAAAATAATTAAATTGTGCACATAAATTTATTTATTTATTTAGTTTGGTAACCAATACACGAACATAATTGGTCTATTTAATAGATCGAAAGCTGGTGCATATTTTTCAGTAGGTATTTGAGGCACGCTGACAACTTGTACAATATTACCCAAATATCTCTTATAAAGTACCCAAATAGGGAACCATAGACCTGGCTGGGGGATAGCGGGGCTGAATAAACTTATTTTTGTCTACGATTTTACTATTAATATCCTACTGAAATTATCTGTATTTTTTAAACATTTATAATTAATTTTAAATAATTATATCCTGTGACAAGTACAGCGTACCCAGAATATATTTCTTAATTTTTTTACAAAATAATTTGGAAGCGCCTGACTTCGTCATCTGGCTAATATTTTTTTTCAATCTTAAAATATTAAGTTTAAAGTCAAAATAAAATATAAAAATAGAACAACAACATCATAACTTTGTACATATTGAAACCGTTTGGACGTTTTTAAAAAATATACCGATTTTACTTGACAATCATGTAGCCTATTGAATTGCGTCTGTAAATTCGGCCGCAAGAATGTTGATTCTACAACCACATCTAAGGAAACGAGATTACACCAAGTGAAATGTACCGACTCAAGAGCCCTTAAATCGTTTCAATGTAATCGTAATAATAGATAAGGGTGAGTTGGGGGCGAATGGACAATTTATGGTAATTAAATTTTTGTTAAATGGTTAGGGGTGATTTAAATTGTAATTTAACATGTTAATTAACGTTAAATCTAATTAAAATTGTGTATTTATTACGTTTTGTGCTATACTTTATTATATTATTTCGGTATAGAAAGCTATTTTTATTATATCGTTTCCCGATAGACGAAGGCGGGTTTTCCAGCTCGGCTTTAAAATGTTGTGACTCGAATATAAAAAAAAAACTTTTTAGGTTAAGTACCTATAAAGAAAAAACGTTTATAGGTTAAGTACCTATAAAGAAAAAAAATAAACAAGTGACAAACATTGTTATAATGAACAGTCACGGTAACTACGAGATGTCCATAACTTAGGAACGATTATGAGAAAGCGATTAGAAAAGCCGTATAATATTTTTTCAAGCTTTAAGGTGACTAAAAGCATTAACAGATTATTCATTTATCAAACCAATCTTTTTAATTAGCTATCAAAAAACAAATCACAAAACAAATACATTCGCAACTATAAACTTACACCCATTAACCACTTAGGATAAGGTAGTCCACACAAAAAATGGTGTATTTCAGAGCGAGGTCGTTTCAAACGTAACTTATTCAATGTATATGATGTGCCTTTTGTCTACAAAACCTGGCATGAAAAGGGTCGGCCACAAAATTACCTACAACATTTTAAGCTTTACATTTTTAATAAAGTTGGCGCATAACTTTAAAGGTATTGAGGAGGTCTGTTTAAAGGATACGTGTACTGTAAGTGCCATTATGTGTGCGTTTTATTGAGGGTCTCTTAAGTTTTATATCAAGTGGTAATCGATACTTTTGACCTAGAAGGTAAGTGCCTGTAAAGACGAGGTCTCTTGGCTTCTATTAAGGTCCCGAGTCCCAGTAACAGTCGCGTACATATAATTTAAAGGTTGCTACAATGTTTCAAGCCGAAAAACAACTATTCTCAACAAAAGGGCGTATGTATCATGAACATACGCTCTTTTGCTTATGCAATTATTTAAGGCTACGGAACCCTACACTGAGCATAGTCCATACCATCGTTATTATTTAAAACTGTTATTAATGTATTATGAATAAGGGGGTAAATGTACATACTGCATACTGTATTACAAGCTGCTAACTTTTTTCAAAAACCTTTGAAATAGAAAAACATTTTTCCAAATCAAGAAAGTGCTTTCAAAGTTTATTTTCCTTATACTGACAAACTCACAGAATCCATCTTCCCTCTTTACAACATTAATATAGATACTATCTTGAAAATTCATCAATAATTCGTACATTTTCACAATCCCTGTTTGTTTACAAAGGAATAACCAATAAAACATTTCCATTTTTCACCCCTGCATCATTTTCTCCCGGTCTCCCCTCGAGATAAAGAGATAAACTGTACAAGGTGTCGAAATGAATGATTGTAGGCGCTATCAAGTTTTATAGTAGAGGGGTCATGCTCCATAACTCACCGTTAAACTTCATTAACGGCGGTATTTAGGACAGCGGCTTATAAATATTGTTTTATTAAAATAGTATACCTTTTTATCACCGGTTCGATTACAGGTTAAAACTGTGCTTAGAGGTAGAAAATACCGAGAGTATAGAAAAAGTTTCATACTAGGACAATAACGCTCATTTTCAATTGATATAACTACTAAGTATATTCTTTCTTTATGTCTAATTTCCTTCAGATTCCGTACAGCCTTTCTAGCGTGATTGAGTAAGTAACAAACTTCAATCCATCCAAACTTTTGCATTTTTAAGGCACCTGTCTCACCAACGGCGAGTAGCGATTTTCTCGCCGTTGGTATTTTAATATCGGGACAAAAGTAAAAGTCCTGTCAACTTATCACCGCGATCAATGCCTTTTGACCGAAACGACGTTTTGTAAAATAAAAAATTAAAAAGTTTGAAATTAATATGTAAGTCATGTTGGATATGCTTAGGGTTACTTTTACAACTTTAATGGAAGAAATCTAAATTTATGACTTAAAATCAAAATATCAAACTAAATAAAAAATTAAACATATATTCTTTTTTTATGATACTTAACATTTAGTTGTGCAATAAGCAATGACTCACAAAGGCAAATTACGACACATTTTTTGATAAGTACACCGTGGGAAGGTGACACGAATGAATCAACAAAAAAACAAAATAAATAGTAAAGTTGAAACGAAAACTAATAAGAGGCGCTGTGGTCAAACCAACATCTGCAAAACGAAGTTTTGCGAGTTCGATGTTCATACTAGACACCAAATTCACAAAACGTTTACGGACACGGAATCTCGGAACATTTCAAAATACTCGAGTGCCCAGTATGAAGCTTGCCTCGGCCTCTGCACTTTCAGCGATATGTGCCTAATTGTTGTTGAGTCCGATTGTAAGTAATTTTTGTCAATGTTTAATATTCATAAACTCACCAATGACTTATAGATTTTTTTTTACTGTGGGTATAAATAGTGATCGGTTACTTTGATAACTCATGAAAATCTACAGCTACACTATGGTTTCACTACTGCTTATTAAACTAGAGTTCTATAGTACATAGTGTCAACTCAGGGTCAAGCAAATTTATGGTCCACGTTTGCTTAGCATAATAAATATTCTAAAAATGACCTGTTCCATATTTGATTGTGTAAAAATATTCAAAATCACGTCTCTGTACAAAATCGAGTAAACACAAAACGAAATAGAAGATACCGAATTTTATTCCGGCAATGATTGAAACCATGGGAGGGCCTTATCGAATCCTCTGTGTCAGCACCAACTTACATCTGCACCCATTATACGCCTTATTCCAACCACATAAAGACTAATTTCGTCAGATTACGAGCACCAAAAAATAGCCTCAATTGTACCAACCATTTTTTTCCAATACAATCGATACACATCTTATTACGTTACAACAAGATCTATTTTTCCTTAAATTATATGTAAACAAAGTTTGTCTTGCAAAATAGCGAAACAAATCTCAATTTTCGTTTAAAAGGAACTTTATTTTTAAGAAGTTAAGGGCTATTATTGCTTGTGAACATTAAGATTAATGTTTGCAGCTGGAAATCGCTTTGTTTCTTCTAAATTAGGTCACGTACGGGCAAAGGCCCGGCTGCATTCAGCCTTTGAGCTAATGTAATACATTATAGTTTAGCATTGATTCGTTTCGTACCAAATTACGTTCCGATTCGCCCCTTCACTGAAGATTTAGAAAAAAAACATAGTCACATTAATAACCTCCTTTTTACTCGACAGCGCAACAAGAAGAGTTATGTTTTTCGGGTGTATGTATGTATGTACGTTTTGGTACGCTCTAGAGCCTAAATGGCTCGAAGGATTTCGCTTGTGTCATCTCAGTTGTAAGAGTAACACTGGGTACATCAAAATTAAAAAGAAATAAAATGGCACATTTTTGATATTTCAGTTCTTAATTTAAAGCAGTCGGGTTTTAGGTTTTGTTACAATTTTGCTTATTTTTTTATCGGTTTAGAATGTGCCGATAATATTTTAAAAGCGAAAGTTTCTTAATGTCGAATAAGAAGGGTAGAATGGGGAAAGTATATCATAGGTATACTTTTAGGTCTACGGTTTTAAAGTACCGTGAATACCGTGAAAAAAGGTCGTGACAGACTGACAACATCATCATCATCAGCCTGTCGCAGTCCACTGCTGGACATAGGCCTCTCCAATTGCACGCCACTTTGTTCTATCTTCGGCTTCTCGCATCCAGCTCCTGCCAGTCATTTTGCTTAAATCATCACTCCACCTGGCCTGAGGGCATCCTACACTACGTTGGAATGGAATGAATGACTGACAACAAACTGTATAGAACCTTCACATCTTTAAAAGATAACATCTGCACTTCGGAATAAATTCTATGTCGCGGCTTCATCTAAATCCAAACTAGGCCAAACCTTTACTATGGCAACCAAACAACTGATAAACATACAGTAGTATATATTTTACATATCATAGATAAATTACATTTAGACCCAGAATAAACGTATTGTACTTATCACACTAAGATTTATACCGGGAGGGAGTCGAACCCACGATCTCTAACACTAACAACTAGGCCAACAGGCCAGTCAAATAGTGTTCTTAATTAACGCACTTTTCGACTCACGACCTTACGATTGCGAGTCCGATGCCTTAGCCATTTGGCTACCACCGTTATTATTTAAAACTGTTATTAATGTATTATGAATAAGGGGGTAAATGTACATACTGCATACTGTATTGCAAGCTGATAACTTTTTTCAAACACCTTTGAAATAAAAAAAAAATCCAAATCAAGAAAATGCTTTCATAGTTTATTTTTCTTATACTGACAAACTCACAGAATCCATCTTCTATCTTTACAATCTAACGTACATGAAACGCATAGTACCTAAATTCAGAATCAACATTTTCAAAAGTTTGCGCTATATGGTAGTCGAACCCGCGACCTTTTGCAAAGCACTCCGAAGTTTGCCTACTGAGCAACAGGAGATTAAAACCATATAAACACTGATTTTCATATAAATGACAGTAGTATAATAAAGTATTACAGGTTACCAGGCAAGCATAAACTACAAAGAGGTATTGCGAAGTCAGCGGAACACGTGCCCACGACACGTAGGTATAAATGTATGTGGTGCTGACTGGGCAGATCTCACGAGTTATATAGAACCCTCAGGTAGTGTCGGTTTTATTACTATCCGGGTATATTTCTATTGTATACTAGGTATGGGTGGAGGTGTTGCTTGCGGGAAAAGCCTACTACAATGTTGAAATATCTAAATCTTTTTTCACTTAAGAAGCAAAACAACACGTGTAGAGTGTCATCAATTCGTTCGTAAAGCAATAGGTAAAGTCGAAGAAAAGCGTCTCTATTCAAATCGCCAATGATTACTATGTGCTCAATTTTTTTTTGAAATTTTAGATTTTTTTTAAACGGCTTTTCATTAATCTTACTAGTTCTTATTTCTATTCTTCAACCTTAAAAACACCAAGTAATATTACATAAGTAAGAAATTAATAATAACATAATTTCAGTAAATAAGCTTGAAACGTTCACAAATACTTACACTTCTTTTAAAAAAAGCTACCAAAATACACACCCAAATGCCACTTTTTACCTAAAAGCTTTATAAAAAAACAACTAATAAAAAAACGCTGAAATTCGTCACGTACCGGCAATATTTCAGTTATTGGATAAAATTTAGACATAATAGTTGGTACGTGTTGAAAGAAGCAACGTCGGAATTTTTCGTAGACTTATGTGGCACTTACTTGTCGACAATCGATGGGTCAGTAATTAGAATACCTTGGTATAATATAGGGGAAGGCGGGGTGTCGTTTACCCTGACCTTTATTTTTAAAAAATAGGAGGCATTTTTTTACTAATAATAATGTATAATATCTTGGTATAGCATACACACTGTGTACCGTAAGATTATAAACAGACAAAACAAATTATTATAAACTTAATATATCGATTAATTACGCCCTGATACCGAATTTATAATCATGCTCAAACCTCTGGCTTAGCAGTCAGGGTCGCTAACCACTAGTTCTAGTACCAATAAATATGGTATAAAATAGGTACATTGTTATTATAGTTAATTTCAATTTCCAATATTAAAGTTACCGATACATTTCATATACCCCTCAACCTACCCCTAACCACTAGGTCGCTAACCACTAGTTCTAGTACCAATAAATGTGGTACAAAATAGGTACATTGTTATTACAAATAATTTAAATTTCCAATATAAAAGTTACCGATACATTTCATATACCCCTCAACCTACCCCTTTAAAATGTATGTATCCAATATTGCCCCACTGACCCTACAAAAGGGATACACTCATTAAACTTTCCTATATTCATATGTTCTCCATGTAATCAAGCCGTGAAAAACTGAGCCCATTACAAAGAAAAATATCCACTCGCTTTTTTTTTAATTTAATCAAAATTATATGAAAATGTGCCGACAAAACCACTAACTTCACCAAAATTATTTCAATCGTATCGGTTTGAGATAAGGTTGTATTTTGAATGATATGAGTGTAAATATAAGATGGTTTTGAAAGGGCGATTGCGAATCACTCGTGCAATGAGAACCTCTGAAAAATAACAAAGATTGTACTGAAAAAATTGAACAGGCAAGTTCGACAGTGTGGAAAAGGTTTCTGTTTATATTAAAGTAGGTCTGGCTTCTGTTACTTACGCAATACTGCTTTCTTTTGATTTGGAAAGGAGTAAAAAATAACTTAGTTCTCACGTAAATAAATAAAAGATGTAATTATTATCAACTGTTATCATCTGATACTACCCAACTACGCAGGAGATATTATAGTATAGAAGTGTGTCCGCAGACACAGACACATCGAAGTGGTAACTATTTTTTGGAGTGAAAAGTTAATTGGCGGCGTTGTGCACTTTTTTGGCATGGGTAAATAATGTTAAACTCGCGTCAGGATCACGTGACCCTGTTCGAAAATTCGTATGACGGAGGGAGAGCAATTAAAAACTGCTACAATATCATTAGAATACGAAGGTAAATTTCGCGACCATCTACAATGGTATTATAACTCAGGTGGGAAATCGAGCGGTCCAGAAACCAGAAGATCACAGTTTGAGTCCGAGTAACGATTATTTTTCCTTTTTTATTTTAATTTTTGAATTTGGTTTTTTTGATTTGTGATTTATTATTTAATTTTTTTTTATTAAATAAGATCGAAAAATATTACCTAAATTTCGTCAGTATACAATTTTTTCTATGGTGTAACCCGTTTTTTTTCAATCACTTATCTAAACCGACAGTGGTAGCATTGCTTAACCTTATGATTTACTTTCTCAGACACTGATAGAGATACTGGTTTCATGTTCACCTAGTTAATGTAAATGTTGTATTATTTCTATGTAACATGAAGTATAAAAGAAAAAATATCACTAAAAAATTGCCTCGCTAATCAGGTGGCATGATAGTGTCCCCTTTCTAAAAGCGTTTCGTCGTATTTTTGTTCTCATAAACTGCTTGTAAACTTTATACATTAACTAGGAAGAACGATAAACTATGTACGCACGAACTAACAAAAACATAGTGAACACGAACATGGAATGCTTTGTTCGCACGTGCGTACCAAAAACGAACATCAAACACTGAATTCGTTAAACATATTCATGGCGATCCAATATGGTTGTTCTGTGCTGACGGTGTTGGAAGAAACTTGATGCAACATTGCTTTTGTTTATTGGCTTCTTCACTGTCGACCACTGCCAACGGTGAATCCATGATTTGCTAATTTACGTCCACACGTACGGAGCAAATGTTCTGTGATCGATGTTCGTGTTTATCATGTTTTGTTCTTTCCTGCGTACATGGCTTTAGTGTATCTGTCTGTGATACTGACTGCAGACGACTGAGTGTACATATCTATGAATCAGTTAAAGTTTTATGCCGTGTGGGAATTGAACATACAACACTTTGCCTATCGTTCACACTCCCAAAATCCCACTGCATTATCAACGTGAAAGCCAACTTATGAGGCCAGTCTAGGCAAAAATAGTCTAGCCGAGTTAAAGCTTTAAATAACTGAGTACTTGTATCTGCTTCACTAAAATATTGTGTACCTACACATTAATTTGTTTCTGTACAAAATGAAGTAATTTACAAACTTATTCTACTACTATAACAGCACGTTTTCCTATTATTTATAATAAACTTAAACTGCTAATATTTTGTTGGTCTAAATAAGTAGCAGCATCTACGTGGATGGGACTATCTAGAGTAGACGGGACTATCTAGAGTAGACGGGAGTTTTTAGTGCCTTGTTCCTATCTTCGATATTTATTGCCAAGTTCGTTAAGCAATAGATACGAACTTGTGAACAAAGAACATTCATTTTTAATTGTTATATTGTTTTTATTCTGAAAGTTTAATTATCGCGTAATTGTCTTTGAATATGATAAAAGTTACTGTCTTTCCCTAAGCCTACTTCCATACTATAATATTCATCAATCATGAAATTCACTTTTAATACTGCGAATTTTCTCGTCAACAAATTGTAGGTACAAACTTTATTTAATTAAATATTAGTATTGATAAGCACAGCTATACAGGTAATTTAAAAAAAAATCTGTGGCACTCGGGGCTGCCGCGGTAAAGCTATTGCATAGCATTTTTATCAACTTATGCAATTATATTATTTTTTATTTATGCAGTATTTTTTTTTCTTTTCATGCGAGCTTCGTACAGTCGTACCATATACATATTCGTTAAGCGAACGCTCGGCCGAGATACATGGTAAGCGGAGTGGGGGGTGTTAGGTTTTATTTTCGTTACGGAATTTCTTGATTCGGTCGCCGATCTCAAAGCCCGCGATAATAGCTGTGCAATAGCTTAAAAATATTTAAAAATAATTTCAAAAGGTAAACCTTCATAATAATAACCTTTCTAAACAATTCAAAATTCTTATTCCATACATTGCCAATATTTACCTTTAAAAAATAACAAAGTCTCTCTCCACATATTTTGAGAGGGTGTAGGCTTTATCTGGCGGGTAAATAATGAAAAACATCCTTTATAAATGTAATCAGAAGCGTTTGGTTGTGTTCCGGAGTGTTTCAGGATGAACCGGGGTAGGTCCTGTCTAGTATCATCGTGCCAATGTGTTTAAGATAGAAAATAAGACTATAAAGGTTTTTTTTTTTCATGGTTTGTTTAAAATGTATTCTAATTGATATTTATTTGAACAAGTTTGTACTGATATTATAAATACTGTTTGAAATCTAACGTGTCTTAGTACTAAGTGCGCCTAGTAGCTGTGTCTTGGCATTAGTAACTTTACGTTACTGATGCAGAGCTATATTGCTCGTAACTTTTATATTTTTTCAAAACAAATTTATTATTATTATTACAGTGACTCACTCCTACTGTTATAACCGACTGTACATTGACAGTTGACAGCCTCGTGTACAAGAGTAGTACCTACGATATTAATTACGAAATCGCCTTTTATGCATTCTTTTATTTTTCTTTATAATTTTATTATTAAAATTCTACAAGTAAGACTTGGTAGACGGCGGTGAACGGGTCGGTTTTTTTATCTTTGTTCTAAATCTGTGTAAAGGCGAAAAAAATGTGTAAATTCGTTTTTGCGGTATTTTTACGACTTGTGTACGGGTCCGGCCTCCTAACAGTACATGTCTTTACTTGCTTTTATTTAAAGGGGATCCTGATGAATAGATGACTTTAGGATCCTCTGGCTAGGGAATCCTGGGGGCCGAACTGTTAAAATCGAATCAGTAGCATTTGAAAAAATCGCGACCATACGAACATACAAACGTGTCAAACAGAGAACCTCCTTTTATATAGTCGGTTAAAAAGTCCTGACGCGTTAGATAAAAAGTACATTATCTACACCATATCCGTTTTTTCGCAGTGACGCCATAAACAGACATACATATGACACTTCTGGTTTTGCCTCAGGAGTTATAAAGAAAAGTTCGAACCCATGGACTTAAAAAACTAAAATAATGAGTTATACAATTCGATAACAAAATTAAATGAAAAATTATTCCCGAGGAATCAACGTACAGTCGGTTATAACAGTACCTACGTAGGAGTGAGTCACTTTAAATAATAATAATAATATCTTGATCATTCTCTTGATTAACTGGTTTTCAATTAAAGTTGGTTAATTTTTCTTAATAAATAGTTATAATGCGTCAATTGTATAGAAGGACATTTTGGACATTGATAATAATCTTTCGTAGGTAGGTAGTTATACCTATTGTGCGTAGTTCATATTTCAGTTAAGAACAGCACCTTTATCGATGTGATCGGGGTTCGGTGTGTGATGTAGTACGTAATTTGTTACGCTTCGAACACGCGGCAGGCTTTAACATCCATTACGGTACAATAACATATAACGTATGGGCACAAGATATGGGAGATCGCGGGCATTGGTACAGTTAGGAGGAAGATAATATCAGCTGAAAGTGAGAAAGATTTTCTTACACGTAAAATTAAACTATATAAAATTTAATTTAGAGTTCAATTTATATTGATGTACCTATGTGGAGTTGAAGCGTACCTCTAGATTGTAACGTAACATTTTAATAGTTATTTTTTACATTACACTATCTATTTTTTTAAGATGACGCGTAATGTAGGATTGTGTGAGAAGCCGAAGATAGAACAAAGTGGTGTGCAATTGGAGAGGCCTATGTCCAGCAGTGGACTGCGATAGGCTGATGATGATGATGATGAAAAATACATTCGTTTTTCTAAACTTAAAGTTTCGTTTAAGCATTCTGGAGTTAGTACCACGAACACATTTCACTGTAAAGAGTATAACATTCCAACTCTTATACCTTATACCTTAAGTAAAGATTCTTTGAGTTTGCACAGAAAATGTAAGTGACGGCCTGTGCAAACAAACTCACGAGGCATACAGTCAGTATAGATATACCCACACTACAACTTAGCCACCCTGTCAATTGCCTCAGGGTTCTATTCTTACAATAATTTTACCTAACTGATATTTCAGTCAGGTAACAGGTAATAGCACCGTAGTGTCATAAGCAGCCATTGTTTAATGTTTACTTATCAATTGTCTTTCTGCAATACCAGGCTACTCAGTTTGGCGAAAAAAGTTTGTAGGCACTGGCCACTTGTAATTATTTAAAAAAAATTGGTTATTTAAAAGTAAAAATAACATTCTTCAACTTTCGAATTCCCCTCTACATTTTTTCGAGAGCCCTAATAAAATTTTCGTGTCTTATTTAAACAGGAACATTTTCGTGCGATGATTTTCTACGATTTTAAATGTGGTCTAAAACCTGATGAATCATTTGATCCTTTGATCCCTCTTCCAAAAGACCTTTAAACGCGACCATCTACCGTTGGCATAGCGAGTTCAAGCGCGGTCACTTTACTTTGGAGGATGGACAAAGGAATGGTCATCCTACGACGGCTGTCACGGACAAAAGTGTGCTGGCAGTAAAAAAAATATTCAAAAAATAGGCGAATTACATACAAAGAGATTCAGCATACACTGGTGATTGGTTCGGGAAGCGTTCACAAGATTCTACAAGAACACCTTCGCGTGAGGAGGATAGTTTCGCGCTGGGTGCGGTACCACCTCACTGAAGCTCAGAAGCAGTGGAGTGGTGTCGTGATATGATTCAAGATTTTGAAGCAGGCCCGTCTCGGCGCGTTTACGACATTGTGACAAGGGGTGAATCAATACGATCCAGAAACTAAGCGTCATTCGACAGTTTGGCTGTTTCAAAACAAATCAAAGACAGAATCGCAGGGAAAATTTTGATTGCTAGTTTCTTCACTTTGACTGGGTATCTGGTTTCAATTCAATTACGTGATCAAAGTAGCATGAACGCCGAATGTTATACCATAAAATGCCTGCCAGAAGTTTGGTCTGCAATGAGCAACAAGCGACCGAACACCGGGCTCCGCGGGGTACTACCTCACCATGACAATGTGTCCGCGCGCTCAGCGCTCAAAACGAGGGATTTCCTGGACACCACATTGGTCAGAGGTCTTAGGTCATCCTCCTTACAGTCCGGATCTGGACCGGTCTAACTTGTTTTTAAATGAAAAAATGGTTCCGACGCATGAAACTTTGTATAGAGGCTGATAGATAGTTCTTTGACAAGATTTAATTAAAATATTTTATCCATAGAAGTTAGTTTATTTTAGTTTCTCAAAACTGTTTGAGTCGCAATCGCAAAATCGCAAAAGTTTACGAAGATATTACAAATTTGGGTAAAAAAAGGTTTGGCAAGGGGCTTTCTTTCACACATGTCGTAATCGTGGTTTGGGCTAGTCGCACCACTCCAACCACTGCGGTGCGAATGATCTATATGTGTGATACATATATCTTCGTAAACTTTTATAAGATATAGATTGAAAATACTCGTATTTATTACGAGTATTAAAACAATATCAATTAAGAAGAAAATGTTTGTTCTGTGCCACAATTATGCAGTTGGACATTTCCTCACAGAAAGTGCTGGGAATTGGATGGACATCCACGGTCCTAATAGTGGGAACGTACCTTACCTTACTGACCACTCGATCTGCTTCGTCGCCACTGCGCCACGGACCTCTAATTAACATAGTGCCAGTGCATTGCGGATATATTTCGGTATAAATATTATGCCAGACAAATACGGGTCTAGTTTAAACCAAAGTCAGGCATGTTTGCTTTCAACTAGATGCTTTAGTTACTGTGTTCTTGACATTTTGGCTACTTCATCATGTTGAGCTTTAGACATTTTGGCATATTTACCAATTTATAATTTTACAAAACCTTATGTTTTCCAATTTTTATTATCAATATAATTTGCTTCAGTCCTCTAAAATAACATGGTGTATAATAAATTAGTGCCAGCCCCATATCCCATATATTTATTATAAACATACAAACATTGTTAAATTGGGATTTAAAAAGAATGGCCGGGAGTTTATTATCTTGTTCTTTTCTCTGGCTTTACCTATTGCTTGCGGATTTGGCATTCACATGACGTACCACAAGTGTTGTTTTGTATCCTAAGTGAATAAAGAATTTTTGAATTGTGTATGTTTGAATTTATGTTTAGTTACGTATGCACGGCAAGTCTTTGAAAATTGTCTTCAACCTCGAGGGCACACGTCAATGGAAAAATAAGTCATGTTTATACCGTCTGCGAAGTTTCTCGTCTCACAATTTTTGCGTCCGTATTCATGACGACAACTTTTTAACTATCTGCTATATAATTCTTATGAGAATGCGGTAACCTGCTAGTCTGCTAACACAAATACAGACGAAAATAGCCCATATCCAATTAGAAAAACGGCTTATTATCGCGTGAATTGATTTGGAGATAACCGGATTTGAAAATAGACTTTATTATGATGTTATAAAGGTGATATTTGGTTGTAGTTTAATCGGTTTGTATCTTAACAATGATGGGAATATTTCTTACTATTGTTTTTCAAACTCTTCATGTAACCTTAGGTTCATTTTGGTTCAGTGAACTCGGGGTCGGCTGTGACAGATTGCGTGCAGTTTTTATAAAAAGATAGTTTGTGGTAGTGATGGGAAATGATGCCTTTATCGAGCGATTTAATGAGGGAATACCTCATCTTTGCACTGATATGCCATCAATCATAGCCAGTAAGGTTTTAATGTTTATATTGTTTTAAAAGAATGTC
This sequence comes from Herminia tarsipennalis, assembly GCA_945859575.2. Taxonomy (NCBI): domain Eukaryota; kingdom Metazoa; phylum Arthropoda; class Insecta; order Lepidoptera; family Erebidae; genus Herminia; species Herminia tarsipennalis. Next base: position 780,471 of record OX243857.2, read on the forward strand.
ATTGTTTTATCACTATCAAAACAGGTTTATTTTAAAGCTCGTTTAAAAAACAAGGAAGTCGGAATTATGCCGAACATGTTGTGTATGTCTTTGCGTGACAACGAGTGGGTATTTCTTGTGTTACTTTTATACCACCCCACGGTGGGCATGGCAAAAGGCCTTTTTTCAAAGGTGTTGGTACGACTCGGTGAATGACATTTTGTACCTAATTTTGCTATTGATAATACGTATATCAAAGTATAAAACATAGAAAGACTTTCTTTATATTCCCGATTCACAGCAGCTGCTGATATGAAACGATGGAAAAGCTATCCTTCCCGGCGTTTTGAAAATAAAATCAGATATTTTATTTAAATTCCTTGTAAATTGCAATGTTTTTCCCTTATTTTACTTTTTTTTATTGTACCGAGTGGTTGCTCAATTTCAAAATTTCTGTCAAAGAATAGTATAGTGTACCTATACTATTGCAAATTTTCCTCTAGAATGGTACAATTTTATTGTATCTTTGACAGCCTCTGAACGATACACTTAAATAACTTTGTTATATGACGAGAAACGTAAAATTTAACATAAAATCCTGATTAATCAGTTAAGTACTAATTTGACCGTTCAGTGCAGGCACAAAACAGCGAGAGTGCAGAAAGCTTTATAAGGAACTCGCTTTCGCCCGCGGCTCAGCCCGCGTGGATGTCGGTTATCGCAATAAAAACTATCCTATGTCCTTCCCCGGGACTCAAACTATCTCCATACCAAATTTCATCTAAATCGGTTTGCTGTTTAAGCGTGAAAGCGTAACAGATAGACAGACAGACAGAGTTACTTTCACATTTATAATTTTAGTATGGATATTTCACCATTTCATATTGTACACATGGCTGAATAAAGTATACACATTTGTTGTACTCATTTTACCTCGGAATCCTTGCACCCAGGTGGTAACTTCCAGGTGAATTGAGTGATCATTAGTGGTGTTCTTGGTTCACCTTGGTACGTTGCTCTAACAAAGCACACATAGGCATTACTCACGAATATGGAATCTCGCAACACCTTTGGTACAAAGTGGTCCCAGATATCGTGTTCGTAAACGATATCTGTGTTGAGACTTGGTTTTTTATTAAATGTAGCTCCCTTAATAGGGTATAAGCCCTGTGTAGCGGAGGACAAACACTTAACAAACATACAAATCAAGGACACAAAGTACACCCAGACTCAGAACAACAATTTTTGGATCACACAAATTAGTATCTCGTGTGTGAATCGAACCCACGACCTCTGGCTTAGCAGTCAGTGTCACTAACCACTATATCAAACGCGCCAGTTGAGTTATGCAGTCGCACGAGTGCGTTTGTATGCCTTTCACCTTCTGAAATCTTATTATTTTGTGGTACAGGGCACTATAATTGTTAAACTACGCGATGAAATTCATTAATAAAATACAGCAACTTGAATTATAAATTTAATATTTAGTTGTAAAGGATTAATTAATATTAAAACCAGTTGAATAATTTTAGTATTAAGTTGATTGGAGTAATTTAATTTGTGTTTATTATTTACGGAAACCGGATGATTCGTTTAACTTGGAATAAAAGGAAAAAGGACTGAATACAAATTTAATAATTTTAAAAAAAGAGAAGAGAAAGAGAGACTCGAAACGAAAATTTGTGGATCACACAAAGTGATATCCCGTGTGGGAATCGAACCCATGACCTGGTGGCGCTTTGGGAGTGTGTCTGACTGCTACGCAAGCGCAGCAGTCAGACACACTCCCAACGCGCCACAGAGGCAGTTGATTCGAAATTTATTATAATTATTTAATTTGTGAAGGTCTCTGCCATCTTAATAGATCTAGATAGCGTCCTTGTGGCAAGCTTCAGAATCACTCTAAAGGAGCGGGATAGACAGCGTCCACATAATAGACATTTGATAGTCAAGTTGTTAAAGTGTCTCATGGATACCTGTGTCTTTTTTCACGTTTTTTTGTCTAAAGTTTTGAACCAGGACTAACTATTTTGTGAACTAATATGGGCTGAAAGCTATCTTTGCACTATAACGTCACAAACATAACACTTTAATAAATTAATCGAATAATCTTTTAATGCTGTACAGCAAGAAAATAAAAAATACTTAAAAGCAAAGCTCGTTCGAGAAGTACAAAAACATGAATGGATGTATTTTGTGCTGTTTTCTTTAGTTTTAATTAAACAATGGCCGATATAAAAAGCTGTAGAAATAAGACTTGTGTTTTTTTATTATTTGTTAGTCTGTTCTTTTGTCACAGTCTGATACTTTAGCAACCTTTATCTTTTAGGTTCAGCCTGTTTTTTTTTTAGTTCTTACGGTGTTATGACGCTAAAATAAAATAGGCTGAATGAAACTCAGATTTTTTATAGGACTTGAAGGTATATGAGATACGTGGAGGTATTATGATTTCGGTCGTATTGCGCAAAAAACCGAAATTTCAAAGGTGGTATTCATAAATATTTTGCTCGAACAGCATTCTCGAAACACCAAACAAATTGGTCCTTGAATGCTTTGACATGCGCGGCACACAGCCAGGCATAGCCCGGCAAGCAGCTCTGCAAGGGCCGTCGTGGCGGTCCAAAGCCCAAACAAGCATTTACAAACAGCCGGGCAACACATTCACCCGCTTGTGCTCGTGTTCATCATCGTTGAATGTCGCTTTGAACGCGAGCATAACGTCATACGTGTGACACTCAGAAAGTTTTGAGAAGCTAAAAAACATTCTTCTATGAATAAAATATTTTAATGAAATATTTTTAAAGAACTCGTCACCGGCCTCTATACAAAGTTTCATGCGTCGGAACCAATTTTCGTTTTTTTTTTCAGTCCACCGCAGACACGGCCACGGTCTTCTCGAACGCTGCTAGCGCGTCTTGCAGCAATAAAAATTGTATCCCTGTACCAATCTGCAGTGTATGCTGAATCTCTTCGTATGCAATTCGCCTGTTTTCTTACATTTTTTTACTGCCTGCATATCTTGTTCTTACTTGTTGTTTCTACTCCTTTGATCATCGCCAAAACTAACTTGACCGCGCTTGAACTGGCTATGCCAACGGTAGATGGATGCTTTTTAAGGTTCTTTATCCGTAAAAGCCATTTGAAGTTGATCAAATGACTCATCAGATTGTAGGCCACATTTAAAATCGTAGAAAATCATCGAACGAAAATGCTCTCGATGCAAATCCATTTTTAAATGAGACACCATAATTTAATTTGTCGCTCGATAAATGTAGAGGTAAATTAGAAATTCGAACAATGGTATTTTTACTTTTAAATAACCAAATTTATAAAAATAATTACAAGTGGCCAGTGCCTTATACATAAAAACTTTTTTCGCAAAACTTTTTAAGTGCCCAGGGCACTTAAAAAGTTTTTAAAAAGTTTTACGTCAGGCAAGACCTGGTTTCAGGTCAAAATATTGCCGGATGAATATAAGAGTACATAACAACATTGTTTACCTGTCTTTAAATTTAGAATTCTGCGTATTGAAATGCTTTTGTAAATTTTTCTTTAATTAATATTTCATAAATAAACCAACTCAGAAACAATCACATACACATACTCAGAAGTCTGAAATACTTCGTTTTCGTAAAAAATCATGATTAACCACAAAATTTCTGAACGCACTCCTGCGTACTTTACTTCTTTACAAAGGCACAGATAATATAATACTATACTAGTACAGATACCTCATCCCATACAAAGAAATGCGATCGTCCTAACTCGGGCTCGTTTTCGGGCTCGTTTACGGAGACGTTAGATGGCATTAGCAGTGGTGCATAGCAAGCGACATCTAGTGATTCAGGCTACAGCTGATTGATTTTAATGGCCCTTCTTACTAAAGTCGCCAAAAGATGGCGGTAAAAACATCGAGGGATGAAAATTGAGGCCTCCGCTTAGTTTGTTCTAGGTCGTGCGTTTACTTTGAAATAAAGTTGGTTGCTATTTGCTACTACGCGGTCATCGGCCGTGCTTAGGTCCGTATTAATAGATGAAGCTCAAATTCGTTCTAAAGAACGATATCATCTGAGTTCCCTTCTAAGTGCGGTTAGCGTCTTACTAAACGGCACTAATTAATAAACATGTATTGATAGCTTATATCGCGCCTGTACAAATAACGCAGAAAATCGCTTTAAATGACGTCATTCGAGTGACGACCTCAAAAATATTGTAATTTGACCCTAATAGGCGACGACACTACATAATTACATTAAACGAATTTGTTATTGCTAAAGTAACTCGTCGGTGTACACCTCAAAGTTGAACCTACTTCTATTATGATAGAATGTTTGCGTAAGTTAAGTAACTTTACCACAGTCGGTGCATAGATGGGTGACCCTTGTCTAAAATGTTATACTTACATCAATCATCTTTTTGGTCTTGGTTTATTGTCAGAGAACATTTTTTTATACTTATTTAAATGTAATCGTGAAAAGATTATGCATAATTTCACAAAATCCACAATTTAGGATTAAAATTGACTTAATCAACGACGATTTTATAGTATTATATTATCTGTGACGATATCAATGGCAAAAATATTATTTTTTTTGCCTTAATTTTTCTGTATTATGACTTATCTATTGAATAGAACGGAGTCTCGAACTCGTGTTCAAGGTCGATCTTAAGTTTGAGATCGTTTTAATAATACGGGCCTTGAGAGTGTAACTGTCAGAGTCCTTAAATAATTTTATTGTAAATATTCATTAATGACCACATCGGGAGTAGGTATTAAACTCTTTGTTTAACCCTCGACAAAAATGACGAGTGTTATAAATTTAACGCGTATCTGCTTAATGATGTATCTGTGTGCCTGTCTGTAGCAACGTAGCTTCCAAACAGATGAACCAATTTTGATTTAGTTTTTTTGATTGAAAGTTGACTTGATTGAGTGTTCTTAGCTAAAATTTATGAAAATCGGGATTTTCTACTTCATTTCAATTACTTACTTACATAAGGACGAGGAACCCTTCTTAAGATTTTCTCGTCGTTCCGGTTTGTTAAGATCTTTGTGTCAAAACTTTACCGCCTTATATATTACGAACTTTAAGGCGCAGACCCATCTTGTTTCTACTTAAACTTCTTGTTTTGACGAGATCTACGTGACCACGGGGTCAAAACTTTAAACGGCTATATTTTACGAACTATGGGGCGCAGACCCATCTTGTTTCTACTTAAACGTCTTGTTTTGACGAGATCTACGTGATCGCGGGGTCAAAACTTTGAACGCCTATATCTCACGAACTATACGTCGTAGACCCACCATGTTTGTACTCAAACTTGATGTTTTGATGAGATCTATGTGATCACGGGGTCAAAACTTTAAACGCTTATATCTTACGAACTATGGGGCGCAGACCCATCTTGTTTGTACTGAAACTTCTTGTTTTGACGTGATCTACTTGATGGCGGGGTCAAAACTTTGAACGCCTATACCTCACGAACTATAAGTCGTAGACCCACCATGTTTGTACTCAAACTTGATGTTTTGATGAGATCTATGTGATCACGGGGTCAAAACTTTAAACGCCTACATCTTATGAACTATGGGGCGTAGACCCACCTTGTTTGTATTCTAACTTCTTGTTTTGACGAGATCTACGTGATCGCGGAGTCAAAACTTAGAACGCCTATATCACACGAACTATAAGTCGTAATCCCATCTTGTTTGTACTCAAACTTCTTATTTTGATGAGATCTATGTGATCACGGTGTCAAAACTTTAAACGCCTACATCTTACTATCTATGGGGCGCAGACCCACCTTGTTTGTGTTTAAACTTCTTGTTTTGACGAGATCTACGTGATCGCAGGGCCTAAACTTTGAACGCCTATTTCACACAAACTATAGGTTATTTGTACCAACCAACCGAACCAACCTTATTTGTAATCAAACTCGTTTGAACGAGTAACAAAGTGTGAGAGAGAATCAAAGTAGATCTGCGCCTCATAGTTCGTGTGATATAGGCGTTCAAAGTTTTAACCCCATAGTCACATAGATCTCATCAATCAAAACAAGAAGTTTGAGTACAAACATGGTGGGTCTATGCCCTATAGTTTGTGTGATATAGGAGTTCAAAGTTTTGACCCTGTGATCACATTGATCTTGTAGAAACCAGAAATTTGAGAACAAAAAGGTAGGTAGGACTGCGCCCCATACTTCGTAAGATATACACGTTTAATAAATAAAAAAATAAAGTCGAAGGCACTTTACTAAGTTTGTCGAGATTCATTAATGCCTCCGACTGCATGAAATTGTATAATTATGTAGGGGATCTTGTTTCCATCTTTTTTGTGCAGGCGGGTTTATTTATTTTTATAATTTATTTTTTTATTTAATACTTTTTAGTTGTTGTAGGATGTAACTGATGTAGCAACTTACTTTTATCACAGCTATTGTCAAGTATTGAAAATTAAAAAAACGAATGGTTGCTAACTAACTTTTTTAGTATTACAGTCATAATCATGTTATACCTTTTTGAAATGCTTAAGATGAGCTCTTTAATTTGATACGCATATTACAGTATTCGAAACAATTTTTTTTTCACACCTCTTTTTTTTGACTTTTCGGTCATTTCGAATGACCGAAAAGTCAAAATAACCTTATTTGTAATCAAACTCGTTTGAACGAGTAACAAAGTGTGAGAGAGAATCAAAGTAGATCTGCGCCTCATAGTTCGTGTGATATAGGATTTCAAAGTTTTGACCCCGTGATCACATAGATCTCATCAAAACATCAAGTTTGAGTACAAACATGGTGGGTCTACGACTTATAGTTCGTGAGGTATAGGCGTTCAAAGTTTTGACCCAGCGATCACGTAGATCTCGTCAAAACAAGAAGTTTAAGTCGACACAAGATGGGTCTGCGCCCCATAGTTCGTAAGATATAAGCGTTTAAAGTTTTGACCCCGTGATCACATAGATCTCATCAAAACATCAAGTTTGAGTACAAACATGGTGGGTCTACGACCTATAGTTCGTGAGAAATAGGCGTTCAAAGTTTTGACCCCGCCATCACGTAGATCACGTCAAAACAAGAAGTTTCAGTACAAACAAGATGGGTCTGCGCCCCATAGTTCGTAAGATATAAGCGTTTAAAGTTTTGACCCCGTGATCACATAGATCTCATCAAAACATCAAGTTTGAGTACAAACATGGTGGGTCTACGACTTATAGTTCGTGAGATATAGGCGTTCAAAGTTTTGACCCCGCGATCACGTAGATCTCGTCAAAACAAGACGTTTAAGTAGAAACAAGATGGGTCTGCGCCACATAGTTCGTAAAATATAGCCGTTTAAAGTTTTGACCCCGTGGTCACGTAGATCTCGTCAAAACAAGAAGTTTAAGTAGAAACAAGATGGGTCTGCGCCTTAAAGTTCGTAATATATAGGCGGTAAAGTTTTGACACAAAGATCTTAACAAACCGGAACGACGAGGAAATCTTAAGAAGGGTTCCTCGTCCTTATGTAAGTAAGTAATTGAAATGAAGTAGAAAATCCCGATTTTCATAAATTTTATATTTATATATTTTTTAAATGATTTTGATGGATTTTAGTCCTGAGTTCTGCAGGACTGTGATTAGGCGCAGGACCAATTGGGGCGATCCTGCGCCTATTCCCTCTTCGGTCATGTCGATTGTAATGCATTTTAGTAGGTACTGTAGGACTGTGATTAGGCGCAGGTCCGATTGGTCGATCATGCGCCTATTCCCTCTTCGGTCATGTCGATTGTAATGCATTTTCGTACTGCAGGACTGTGACTAGGCGCAGGACATGTCGATTGTAATGCATTTTCGTTTTGTAGGACTGTGACTAGGCGCAGGACCGATTCGTCGATCCTGCGCCTAGTCCCTCTTCGGTCATGTCGATTTTGATGGATTTTCGTCTCGAGCTGAGTAGGACTGTGGTACTAGGCGCAGTCTGTCTGTCTTTTTGATGCACATACTTGCACTTGCACCGATACTAGATAATGTATGGGACAAAGTATAAAATCGCTGTTTGAGCGAATTTATAAAAAAGGGACACTGTATTTTTATGAATTTGCTCATATCTCGAAAACAGTGCTTTCAATCAAAAAAATTATAAAAGTTAATACGTTGTTCAGCTTTGATGCAAGTATTTTTCGATTTTTCGCATTCTGTCCTTTTTTTATAAATTTGCGCATAACTCGGAAACGAACCACACTGTTGGACCGAAAATGGCATAAACTCGTAGGTTGGGTAGATTGCTATCAACTCAAATATAAAAAACAATATAGTCTAGTCCCATTTTATTTAGTATATTTACGTATTTACTATTTGTAAGATAACCTTGACCGATCCGAAAGTTAGTTCCTCGGGTAAACAATACGAAAAATAATAAAAAAATAATGTCTATTAAAACAACATTATTACTTAACAATCACGTTTTTAGTAGGCTCATTCAAAAAGAAACAATTTTTAAGTTGTGTCGTATAACCGTTAGGGTAGTGTAGCAATGCGTCGGCATTACCAGGTTTATGCGCCCGATCGCCCGACCGCCCGACTGGCCCTACCGACATAAAATAACGACACTACAGAAGGCATGCTTCATACAATGCATGCTTTACGTACTTTAGACTGCATAGACATCGTTCACGGGCATTGCTTTTTTGGAATATTATTATATAATTGGCTAACCGTGCATTCGTTGTGTCAATAAATCATAAAATTTGAGTGTGACAAGGCGCAGGATCGACGAGTAGTCTTGTCCCTAGTTATAGCCCAATAGAAGTTAATGGAGTCATAGGGCAGAAACCCATCAAAACCGACACCACCGACGAGCGACTAGGCGCAAGACCAACGAGTCAGTCTTGAGTCTTTGTTTTGTAGTTGGTTGACTTTAAGTTTTTTCTTTATCACAATATGGCGTCTGGCTGTCGCCATTTTGAATTTAGATTGCTGTCATGTCTTTACAAGATTAATACGAATCGATCGACGTATGAATCATAAAAATTGATCAAAATACACATCAAACACATTACCCTCCGTAGTCGGGTAAAAATACACATTCAATAGCGGGTCCTGCCTAAGGCGTTGAGGGGAAGTGTATGATTATGTACTTATTAACCCCCTCCCTCCCCCCTCGCCACATCGCGTGAACTAACTCACTCTTGGCCGGTGTTACCCCCTTCCCCCCAGAACATGATGGGCAATGGAACAGGAGTCTAGTTCTTTTATGGGGTTTAAAAGCCTCCAATTCTTTTATCTCTAGTTGTAATTTACTACAACTTCATGTCACTCTTACTTCTCGTCGAAAAATAAGTAAAATATATCAACAAAATGTAGGTATGGTCAGAATCGGAATTCCCAAATAGTGCCATCTATTGTTAGATTGAACCAGTTTAATGTTTAAGTTGTGCCTATCATAACGTAGTACAAATAAATTGCCGCTAGAGTTATGATTTTGCCAGAAACTTTGTAAAGTTATGGAAATTTGATTTAGGAACCTATTATTTTACAACCCCTTGTATAGCCTATTAATAAAAAAATAATAATACACATTTTTAGTACCTATCTTCTGATATTCCAAGTTTTAAAAAACTTCAATATCAAATCGATACTTATAACGCCATCTGTTGATATTTATTTGACCTACATTTCTGTTTCTTCGTGATGAGACCCCGTGACAAAGGCAACCTTTTCCGATTCCGGAAAATAATCTTTAAGAAAGATTATTTTTTTTGCTCTGTAACAAGCAACAAAAAAAACAAGTAAGTTTACAAAAAATACCATAAGTCTTAGAGGAAAATATTTCATAGATCGTCGTTTTTAAGTCCCAAGTTGCCTTAATCACCAATAAAAGGGAAAAAATAAGCAAATCTTCGTACAGGTACGGTATACAATAAATTATTCCACAGAAAATCCCAGCCACGGCAAATGGTCGGCCATTTTCTTTCAAACGGGTCTCAATACAAAATCAATGAGTTTTTACTGAAGCTGAGACGATTTTACTTCCAGTTACTCGTTTGGTTCGATTCAAAAGATAATGGAATATTTTAGTTTTTTTCTGCGTCTTGGTAGGCCTTTTTTCTTTGGAATTAAAAATCTTCTTACAGAAAACTTAAGATTTTTAATTAATAGAAAAGCTTTTTATAATTGACTAGCTGTCCCGCGCAACTTCGTATGCGTAAATTTTCCCCGTTTTTGCAACATTCCTACTGCTCCGCTCCTATTAGTCGTAGCGCGATGTTATATAGCCTATAGCCTTCCTCGATAAATGGGCTATCCAACAAAAAAATAATTATTAACATCGGTCCAGTTCTTTTTTTTCCAGAGTTTATTCGTTACATACAAAAATACAAATCTTTCCTCTTTATAATATTAGTAAAACTTCCTTTTAGTTTGTAATTTATTTACATAATTCAAATTATAAGTTATTCCGTCAAAGTTATAAAAATCCTTTTTTTCTGTGGGGTTACTTAAACTACAATGCCAAATACATTGAATTGTGCAGATTTTATCAGACTTGATAGAAAAGCATACAGCAAAGAACACGTAAGCATTAAAGTGGCATTCAACTGGATTACATCCACTTACCACTGTGGTAAACCCCTTGAATTGTTTGCAATGCCCTGAGAAAAACAATAGGTACATTCGTAGGAATGCTTGAAGCGTTTAAGCCAAAACTGTTTTTAAAAATTCGTGCTTTAAGATTAAGAAAACCTTTCTCTTTTATCTTCTTCATCTTTAAAAAAGACAACTTTTGCACTATGCTATAAAAATATGAACACCAAATGCACCTAGACTTGGAAATATCATTCGTACATCACATAAAGTTTTATCCAGTGTTTAAACCAACCTCACGCAGCAGTCACACGTGGGTACTACCACTGCATCACTGAGTCACAATACTTGATATCTAATGCTTTCAAATCATATCCTCCGCTAGTTTTACAATAGAGTCAAAACAATCCAAGTACATTTTTGAGCTTCTTTTAAACTTGTACCATGTCGCAGAGACATCGCCAACCAAATGAGCATCATTCAAAGCCTTTTGGGTTCTTAAATAAATCGCTTTATCGTATTTGTAACATCAATTCCCTTAATAGGCGTACCTTGTGATTACAATTGAGTCAAAAAATACTACCGACTGAATATTTTAAGGCGTTCAATATCTTCTTGATGGAGTCTAAAATTTTATTTTTTCTTTGTTATGAGGAAATAAAATTTTATTTTCCAGTGTGATAGAAGAGATGATTTTCATACGAACTGATTTATGAGTAGTATAACAAAAGGTCCGTCATTCAATGGCTAATAAGCAGATTATGAGACAAAAAAATTATGCTACAGTACAGATCTTTGGATAAGTGATATCTTCAGATAGCACGTCGAGCCGGGCGTCGTGTCAGTATGTCTGTAAAAGATACGGTGTTTCCATGACATTGTTAATCCCATGGGCACATTTTTTAAAAACAGTTTCCCATCGACTGTCCCTGACAGTGGCAAAGTTACATAACCTTGTTGGTCTCTCGATTTGCCCGGACACTGAGTTTGCCAAGTGCATTAGCAACAGCCGAAACCGATCCAGTTCATCTTACTGGCAAAGTAAAACTTGCGGTTGACATTCAATAAGTAATTTCCCGCGGGAAATATTGTTACCTGATCTTGTCGCTATATCCGATGGGAAATGAATCGTGACGGAGCGCGGTGCAGGCTTAGCCAATTTGTCACTATTTATGCACTTTGGTTCTCATCAGCCTGCTATGAAGTGCCTAGCTCATACATGGATGATATTTTAGTAAATGCAAGTTTATCTACATTCCAAAAGATTTACCTATTAAAGTCTAATGTCAAATTGATTTGTGTTTTTGGAACAATGATAATGCCAATAAGACTTAAGTCACCATCACCACTGCTCAAAATGGGTGAAGAAAAATGAATACTGTGAGGAAACCAGCATGCCCTGGAACCAAAAAATCAAAGCCACCATCCACCGTGGGCCCACTTATTAAAATTTGACTGCCCTGTTGGCAAACCAAAAAGAAGGATTTTCTATCACAGTTTTACGAGTGGTAGGTTTAAGCCATAGGCCGCCTTGGTTGGTACCACAACAGTGTCAGTTATTCTTTCGTAAGTATGTTTCAGCTGAAGGGCATTGTAGCAAGTGTAATTACTAGGCAAATAAGATTTCCGAACTAACGCCTCAAACGAAGAGCGCGGTGCGATGACAATCAGATCTTTGCCAAACAAAGATTTGGTTGGCACTGATACTGTTATTCGTGAGCGTGATGCTTACCATTTGGCGCATCACCTGTCCTTCTCTTAGTTAAGTTGTATATAAAAAAGTCAGCTTTCAGTTTTTTTTTAATAAATGTAATTGTTTTTAAATAATTTATAGTTTTATAGTGTCTAAGATTGACTTTGAATTAGTTTCACTTTTAATCTGAAATCGGCTATAATACACCTGACAGATGAGAGTTGACGATACCTTGTACATATTGTAATTATATAACCGAAGCACATATGACATAATACAATTCGATACTATATTATCTATGCTTCTGTGAACCCAAACAATATGACAACCAATTTCACCGAATCTGCGTATGATCATTGGATTAAATTATTATTAATTGTTAATTAACAGTTCTGGATTAGACATTGTCTTAGATTATTACTGATTAGTGTCTGATTTGAATCTATAATGGCGTCCGTATAAAAAAAACAATGACTAGAGTCATTGTATATTTATATACTAATACGAAATTATAAACATATAATTAATCAAAATATCTTAGCGACAAAAAGTACCTACGCCCTGGCTCGGAACAAAAATTTATAGATGACACAAACTGGTGCGTGGGAATCGAACCAACGATCTCATGCAGAGTAGTCGTACACATTCCTAATAGGTACCCCACCGAGGTTGAAAATTTGCAATTATTGAGATTGATTTTCTTATACTATTTACAACAAAAATGATTTGTCCAATTCTAAAAAAATATCTCCAAACTCCAAACCATAACTTAATATAGTGTTTTTTGTCCGCCTACTTGCAGGTCGACGAGTCGGTAGAGGAATTTCAGAATGTCGTTAGTCACTCTCATAGTCCGATGGGACAGTAATCCGGCACAGAATGATGACAAAAAGTGTATGTAACAATCTTTGAAAGTGGTCACCCATCTATGAACCCAGTGATAACGTTGGCCAACCTCACTTATGGCTAGATGGTATTTCAGAGAGTAGTAGAGTAGTCTTTTTTTCACCTCTGAGTTAGAGGCGGACAAAGAGGCCTTGTAGGTAGTTGGTAGTGATGTTGAGAGATTTTTAGTCAGAGCGATTATATAGTCTACTGTTTACTTAATAAGCTTCTTGTTAGCGGCGTTTACGGTCTCACCTTCACTGACAGCCAATATTCAGCAACCTCGACTAGTTTTTCGGCAATGGGACTGCAGTCTAGTTTACAGTAACTGCAAACAGTTGTTTCGTTGGGATTTATTGACTGAGCCCTACTATTTTATTTCAGTGGCAACTCTCTCTTTCAGTATCAGTGTCAAACTTGACAACGTCAGTTGAGTTTGGCACTTGTTAAAGTAGAATTCTGGATTATATTCTGGATATATCAATAATTTAATCAGTTTGTATTATGAATCTTCCAACAACTTATCTTTTAGCTTTTTCTGGGAGTTGCAGTCGAAGTAACGCATAGATAACGATGCCACAGGTTCCTCGTTAAACACTCATCATTTATCATATGATACGTTTAGATAATATACGTAGACTGTATAATATTAAATACGAGGAGTACTACGTAAGCAGTGTACTCAGAAGCAGGGTTGCCAGCACTCCTCTCGCCACTGGGTCACAGCCTTTTAGAAGTCCTTACAAGTTTATGTAGGTACTAAAATCACCAATGCGTGAATGTCCTTCAGGAAGTATTGGGTCTATATTTAAACAGATATTCTCTTCGGAAAACGGTCCAACATTCTTGTTAATAACTTTTAATTAAAATGGCGTCGGAAGTAATATTAACATAGAAACATTCCAACTATTTTACAAAGGACCCTCCTTAGAAAGCCCGGAGCAGGTTTATAAGTTTTATGAAATTGTTTGAGACGGACGTACAAAGATTATTACATTAGATAAAAATACACAAACAGGTAATAACGTTATATACCGTGGGCATACCCAGGGAGGGATTTGCGAGTTGAAACTCACTCAAAATTAAAAACAAGTAGGCAGACAGTGTAAATTTGGCCCGTGTTTAGTCAATTTTACCCCCCCCCCCCCTTCCAGATGATCCTGGGTACGCCCATATTAGGTACCACTGCAGGGCCTCAAAGTATGTGACAGATATAAGGTACAGAATGATCTCAGAAGTATGTGTCTCAGAGAGGAGCCCTTCTTTTCTGAGAGAGGATACTAGCCTTATTTCACCGTGATGGCTCTACATATATGGTAACCTTTTCGAGCATAAGGATTATAATTTTTTATAAGCTACGGATTTGCCTAAATTGCTGACGTGATTGTCTTTATCATTTTCCAGCTAATTTATTTTTAAACAAACGGTTTTTTTAAGGCATTATGCCCAATTATGAATTGTTTTCATATTGGACATGCCGGTTTTAAACTGATTTTTAGCAGGTGCGATGAACAAATAACTCAAACTTATGCACTAGTCTGCCCGGGTTTAAAACCTGCGAACTATTCCCACAAATCAGCCGCTACCACTGAACCACCACTGTTACTGCATATTAAATTATTTACGTACATAAACATTTATTTCCCTAAAGGATAACTTTGAGATATTGTATTAGAAACCTATATGCAAATGCCTAAACTGTGACGTACATGAAGTTAATAACTCAAACGAATTTCTGTCTGTGAAATTCCAAACATTGGACAGGCTGTTATATATAGTGGTACTTCGTAAAGAGCAACAGCTACGTGTATTTATTACTATTATTATATAGTTATCTATTGTTTTTTTTTAAAGTCCACTCTCGCAACAGGGTTTGTACCCGGTCCTGTTTCGATAGTGGACTGTAAAAAAAAACACTGTGCCCTGTGCCTCTAGAAGACTGGAGTCTAACAACATTCAAATCCCGGAACACAAAGTAAAACCAGACTCTGAACAACCATTTATGGAACACACAAAGTGGTGTCTCGTGTGGAAATTGACCCCACAGTCTCTTGCGTAGCAGTTGTACACACTTGCATCGTACCACCAAGATGTATTATATCTATTTCTTTGTCACGCTCTGCAACCTAAACGGCTTGACGGGTGCATCATATTTATGATATGGCGTTGAATTCGTTTCAAATTTGACTGCCTCTGTGTCGCGATGGGAGTGTGTCCGACTGCTACGCAAGAGGTCGTGGGTTCGATTCCTACACGGGACACCACATTGTATGATCCACAAATGTAAAGTAATTGGCAAGAAATGCCTATAAAAATTAATATAATACCACAAATTGTGTGTACCGTGACTTGTATTGTTTGTAAAGTCCCTCGCGGGGATAGAGCTTGTATCCTACTGAGGGACACACTCAGTAGGATACAAGCCTTGGTACTGTCTTAAAAAAAAAAAAAATATAGGAGTGACCGAGGCCACATAACTTTTGTCGTCGGGTTTATTATTTTTTTTAAAGTCATAGTCTACGTACTTTATTCATTTAGATTGGAAATTGCTCTCTTATAAAAGTCTGCCAAAATTTGGAAGAACCAGTTGTAAACACATGGCCACTTTTTTGAAATGTCATTTATTGTAATAAATATTTTTTTTCATATTCATGGATGTGTACATTATAAACCAAAAGTTGTTAAAGTAATCTTATGACAGTTATTATATTATATTACAGTATATATATATAAATGTTCTGCTTGAGTATTTTGTCAGTAAAAGCTCTTTCAAGTCATTGCGTTGTAAGTTGGTAGGTACCTAATGCATGCTTACTAGTAATGCTAAAAGCTAGTAGCAAGAAAATCTATTTTGTTCTTAGCTCGCATTTATGAGAGTAGGTTTTAGTTAGTAAAACATTATGTGTTATATTTTACGAAAGTAAAACCGAAAATGTAGGACAAAAAACATCATGTGCTCATCTAAGTTCCCTGACAAAAGAGATTCTCTTTTGTCAGGGAACATAGACGAGGACGACCTTGGATGAGTGAGAGAGACATCTGTGACAGTGAAATTATACACGCACCTACATCTTATTCTTTATTTTATAAACAATTAGGGCAATTTTTGAGCTAAAATAATAATAGATTCGGTCATTGCAGCAAAACTTAAAGAGTCTAACCAATTACGCAGAGGCTATTAAGAGTATGCGCAGACGCAAGTGCAATCTCTATTTCTTCCCTATCGTAGTCTAATGGGATGGAAACCGACACGACTGGGTAGATTCGATGTGGGACTGACAGGTTATTATACTTTCACAAGCATGGAGCAGAAAGACTATTTTTAGAAAAAGGTAACATATATGAACCGACAGTACCTACGTTGTTTAAGCTCACAGTTCTTTTACTGCTGAGGCACGGACCTCTCACTAGTATTGCTAGGCAATGTAGGTACTTACTTACTTGCGTGTGTTAATAAAGTTGACAGTTATAAACGCAATAGGTATGTCGGCTTTTGTGCATCTAGGTTATAGTTTACAGAATAGAAGATTTTAAGATATTAATATTGCGTTATTAATTATTATATAGTTACCTTACTTTGCTAAATGTAAGAACATAATAGATTTTTATTGCTCAATTACTTTCGAATCGAAAGCCCAGTAAAGGTCTTGCGCAAATTCTAGTATTTTAATAATCCCAGAAGGCAGTTTTCAATGTACTAAAATGTTCTCGAACATCTGTGACTGGCCATTACGCAGAAAATTTCTACTTTTATAACTTTTTTTATTAACAATTTCTATTTCGTTTGTTTCAGGTACGAGTATAACTTCAGAGTGATTACAGAAAAGTTTAATATACAAGGAGACTCTAAGTGAAATTCTATGGCGAACATAAAGCTAAAGGCTGACTGGCCTGTTCGTTGAGTGGTTAATGTCCTGATTGCTAAGCATCGTGTCGTGAGTTCCATTCCCATACAGTATAAAAGTTTGTGAAATCACTTACTTTATAACCGTAACAAAAAATGGCGAATTGGAATTAAAATTGAATCAGTTTTTTATTTCGTTCGGCTTTATTATTTGATAAAGAGTTGATATATTGTTTTTGCACTCATTGATTGTGATATATTGAGCTTGTTTTTGTTGTGTGAGCAGAAAAACATGGCGAAAATTATTTTCGTTTTGAGTCGTCTATTACTGTCCTCGAAATCTAAAGAGACTAGACAAATACAGAGAAGTTACAATAATACAAAACTGATAATCCATTATGACGAAAATCACGACCGGAGAAAGTTTTTACAAAAACATATTGACTGATTGTAATTGGAGCCTCCTTCTAAACAAATAATGTCTGTATTACTCCTAATACTATTAGAATTAGACAGTGAGGAGTCTCCACAGCGCTAACATAAACAAAACTCCCAATCATCCAAAACATTTTTTCCGTAAATCTTAAAGATTCAGCGCAGAATCGACAGCATAATGTGTTCTTCGAAGCATTGAAAGTAGGGCATTTCACGTGAAGCGGGCAACGAAACAAATTGTAGGTTCATTGCAAAATCCAGAGATTTTGTTTATAATTGCGTGAATGATACTTTTATGGGACCTGAATAAATAATATTTATTTATTTTAGCCTATACGAATCAATGCGACTTCAATAAATTGGCATAATTTTAGAAATAGATTTTTCTAAGTTATTAATAATAATATCTTGGGACAGCTCACACAATGCTATCTGATCCCAAACTAAGCAGAGCTTGTATTAAGGAAACCAGACAACTGATAAACATACTTGTATATTTCTAAATACATACATACATATTATAGATAAATTACAACCAGACACAGAATAAATCATCGTGCTCATCACACAAAGTTTTATCCTGGTGGGGATCGAACCCACGACCTCTTGCGTAGCAGTCGAATACACTCCCAGCGCGCCACAGAGGCAGTCTAAATCAAATAATGAAGTTAACAAAAATAAGGAAATAGATTTTAATTGAGAAAATAAATTGTTTTTTTTTATAGAAATTTAATGAATTATGATTTTGTTTTCGTAAAGCAAAAATCAAAATTCATTGACTTTTTTTTCATTTGGCTAACTTCATTAAAATCTGTTTCTGAAATTGTGCCAATTTTACGAAGTTGTATCAATTCGTAACAAGGCTAAAGAATATGCTTAGAAGAAGTATAACTCACCTAATTATGAACAAAATCTAGACACTGAATTTTTTTTCGTTGCCCACTTCACGTGAAATGCCTTGTTTGAACCTTTCCCCCGATCAGTCATCATCATCACCGAGATCGTCACTGAGACAGGAACTCCTCCCACCTTGTATACGTAACCGATCTATACACCAATAACCTATCTAATACATTATACATACACTTCTAAATCAAAAGACAGGAAGATAGCACTTGAATTGAGAAACATTTTTTATCTCACCCTCGGTTCTTTTATCTTGTGACAATATTAATATACCTGTGTCTTTGTAGGTACAGTTAGCTAGATAAATTTCTCAATCTTAGCAATTACAAACAAATTTAAGGAAATATCTCCTACCTCATCGTTCCAAAAAATCAGATTGCAATAAGATAACAATGTTAAGCGGTTACAATAAAAGTTAGATAATAGATATATTTGTTAGATTAATAACTATCATTAAATTAACTGAATGAATCAGGCGTCGCGTGGCGGAAATCCATCTTAAGTAGATTATTAGGGAGGGATAAGATCACCAACCCTCGACCTTTGAATCACCACGATTGAAGTAGTAAAGAAATACAACAATCGGAATAGATTGACAGACTCCACGAAGTGAAACTTGGAAACGAAATATTGCGACAGCGAAACGAAATATTTTATTATTATAGGGTCCGGAGGTACCTACCACTCGACTTGGTGAGAGTACCTGTCACTAATTTTCTTTGTTACATGTCTCTTTTTTTGAGTGAGGTCTGTCAATCTATTTCGATTGTTGTATTAAGGGCATTTCCTTACTATTTTACATTCCTTAGTATTTTATTTAGATTACAACAAGACTGTCCAAAATAGTTATTGCTTTCATTTCTAGGATTACATTAGATACAAGAGAATACTTATAAACAAGAGAAAATTTAACGAAATAAAGAAACGAACACGTGAAATGTTTTTTGAATTGAGGCTGATTTTGGTTTATATCATGTTTCAACTTTTTGATAATACTATTTGCATCAGTCCTTTAACGTGTATAGTATATTAGTCGCAGCACCTTACCCCCATATTAAGTTTATAAACATTCAAACATTCCAAAATTGGCAATTTGCAAAGAGTGGCCGCGAGTTTCTATTGCCAGGTTCTTTCCTCCGTTGTTTTGCATTTAGGATGCAATAAAGAATTTTGAATTTATGATTTTAAGCACTTATCACACAGTTTATGGATCTTGTAAAGCTTTGATGAAGCTTGTGATAGTAGACACCACAACCTCTCGTAGGTATACCAATGTAGTCATGTTGTTTGGTGATTCGAAGTATTATTTGTATTCAACAACTCCTGTACCTGACTGTACCTCTGAGTGGTGTGGAGAAAAGAAAGGGAGCATAAATTACAACAATGACATGCAAATGTGAGCTGTGTCGCGGTGATTACTGATGGGTGTCACGGTGAATGGGGATTAAGGATATCCGATTAGGAATGAAGGAAATTTAACGCAATTTTGAGGAAACAAACATTTAAACCTTTAAGTTAAAGTTTAGAAGGAGGTTTTGTAATGTTGGCACTGTCACTTTAAGTGATGACTGGCCTGTTTAGTGACACTGACTGCCAAGTCGTGGGTTCACATAATATAATATAATATATCTTGGGACAACTCACACAACGCCATCTGATACCAAACTAAGCAGAGCTTGTACTATGGAAACCAGACAACTGATAAACATACTTATATATTTCTAAATACATACATGTTATAGATATATAACACCCAGACACACAATAAACCATCGTGCTCATCACACAAAGTTTTATCCTGGGTAGGGATCGAACCCAAGACCTCTTGCGTAGCAGTCGTATACATTCCCACCGCGCCACAGAGGCAATATAAGTATGTTTATCAGTTGTCTGGTTACCATAGTACAAGCTTTGCTTACTTTTGCATCAGATGACGTTGTGTGTGTTGTCCCAAGATATTTTTAAGATAGACGGCTAGTAGAAACGGGTGACCGTTTCTACTAGCCGTCAGTTGTCAACCTACGCGGGAGATATTATAGAGCACAAACGTATGCACAGGCAAATGCACCCTCCGTTGCCTCACTGTCATACTGGCAGTTCGATGGGATAAAAATCCGACACTCTTGGAGGGATCAGGTGCAGGACCAACGACTTAAGTAACTGAAGGGTGTAATACGGTCAAAAATGGTAAAATACGGTCACTTATCTAAATACCGACCACGATAACGTTGCTTGACGTCGCAAATCTCTCTATTTACCTCTCAACCAGAAATATCTCTTTAAACTCCAAAGAAGCTATAACAATAATTACATTGTAGTCTTAGTCATTTCAACTCCCATTAACCGATAACATTGTTGACAACACTTAACACTGTACAGCCATACCGACCCATTGCTCTCACATCAGACTCGTAATACCCGCATAGTGGTTAGCTAAAAAATTTCTAAAGCCTGGCCACAAAGTACCAAAAGTTTAGAAGGAACGTTCATAAGCCCTTCGCTCGAGTAACGCACACACTGAATGTCGAATTAGTTAGTTGAATCCCCGGGAAAAGGGGATTCCATCACGATACTCTACCAAATTCAATAAATAGTGCCTATTTTTTTAAAACTCATTGGTATACAATGACTCTGCACATTGTCTTCGGATTCGAATCACAATTTTAATAATTTTATGAAAAAAGTATAAATATATTTATTGATTTCTCTAAGTATACTATCGTGATCTGATACCCCTCCTGCGGGGATTCATCTTCTATCGGCATTCAGCCCCTCTAAACAAGTGGCATAAACTCTAATCAAATAGAGTAACATCGTAGCGCGTGTAAAACCGCGAATATTTGCGTGTGCAATGACGTCATTCTATTCGATTGTCATTCCTTTCAATTACCGTTTATGCTACTTGACGGACACTGAATAGCAGGAATCACAGACATCTTTGTTTGGAAGGTGTTTAGGGATTCCATGTTCGTGAACGATGTGAATGTGTGCGTTGCTTCAGCGCATGTTGTATGAAGGCTACTTTCTATACACGCGGTATTTTGTGTCCCTAGGCACATAACCCTAAAATAAAGTTTTACGATGTTTAAATTTAACCTGTTCGTTGTCGCGGGTCGTTTGTGCCTAACGTTATGTTATTGTAGGTATGTTAGGGTTGATTAGATTGAGGTGTAACAGTCCAAGATTGCGTTTTGTGGGACTTTTGGGACTTATAGTGTCCGTGTATTTTTTGCTCGTTTCGTGATGTAATTAGAGTGTTTCATACTTTTGTATGTACGAGAAGCCACCGTGGCTTAGTAACAAGTTGATTTTTAAAACATAACAATACATGTATTATAAATGTGAATGTTACACTATCTGTTACGTTTTCAAGCTTAAACGGCTGATCCGATTTAGATGACATTCGGTAGATATTGGGTTTTGTGAAAGGACATAGTCATCGACGCGGGCGAAGCCTCGGGTAAAAACTAACACATACTTACTTGTGTATTAATGTGAAAATAACTCTCTCTGTCTGTTAAGTTTTCACGCTTAAACCGCTAAAGCGATTTAGAGGAAATTTGGTTTGGAGATAGTTTGAGGTCCGGGAAAGGTCGTGGAGTGCCACGACCTGTCCCGGACCTCAAACTAACTAAAATCCGTGGGCTAAAGTTAGTACAAATATTTTCAAAATAACATATTGACTCTGAAGTTATGACTCCGGCTTCATCAGTACTCAGTCATCGATCATTTTCCTACGATTCTGCGACAAAACGATACCAGTTTTGACATACTTCATTAAACACAATCTTTATCTTAAATAGGTCAAAGATAAGAGGTTTCGAGTAGACATCTTTTTTTTCTAAGACTCTTGTGCCGTTTACTTACCTACATTTGTACATTCGTGAATGGACAAGTCTAGTATTGTCTGTCATCTTTTTATTATTAGACTAGCTGTCCCGCGCAACTTTGTCTGCGTGATTTTTGCCGCGTTTTATGTAATTATATTGCAATATTTCTAATTTCTGCTCCATCCGTTTTGGTCGTAGCGTGATGTTATATAGCCTATGGCCTTCCTCGATAAATGGGCTATCTAACAGTGAAAGATTTTTTCAATTTGGATCAGTTGCTCCTGAGATTACCAAACTCTTCAGTTTTATTAATTTAGTATAGATAAAATTTTCCCACTGCAGGGCAAAGCACTGACCTATTGGTCTAGTGGTTCATGACACTGATTGTTAAGCGTAAGTCGTAGATTCGATCCCCACCCAGATTAAAACGTTGTGTGATGAACACGACTGTGTATTCTGTGTCTGGGTGTAAAAGACCTCCCTGTCTCACCTCCACTTCTCTCTGTACTGTGCAAAACCTGATTTATCTTACTGGTAGGGATTCAATTCATGTCGCTATCCTTAACATGGCTCGTCGTCAAATGTTTTGAGGGTTCTACTCCGTGGTGATTTTGGCCCACATCTTATCTGACATTGGACAAAAATGTCTGCCCACTTTAGTTTGCCCTGACTTAACCCGTCATGGATCAAATAATAAGTAAAAAAAACTGAACGGACTTGATTTGCAGATAATTATATTTAAAAAAAAATTGAAGAGTGTTTATATGTTTATACTTATTCGCACCTGTAACCGCGGTTTGAAAGGCTTTAAAATATCCTTGTTCGGCCTTCATTGTTTCCTATCGACGTTAAGTGTTCGGTAGATTTCCGATACATTCGTCTTTTAACTAAGTATTCACAAAACTGCTACTAAGCTTACTCATGAAAAAATGTATTCAACAAATTACAATTCATCATTCAAAAAACGCTTTTATTTCGTCTGAATAAAGTCCTCATGATAACATTGTGAAAAGTTTGTTAAGAGTATTCGTGAAGAGTTGACAAAGTTTATTTTGCGGCCACAAAGCATATCTCTGAACCTTATGGTTTGTTATTAAGACAGAAAATCGTTATAGCGAAGTAGTTAAAATGTTGGACTAAGTATTTTGAAGGCAATTAAATAGAGTAGCAGGAAAAAATGTTCGTATCTTTGTAGTAATTATGTGAAATATAATGTTAGATTTTTTTCTTAAAAATGCTGACAAAGAAATAGGTAATGTAAAGAATACCTAAGGCTTAATGAGAAATATAACATTATTTTATTAAGATTTTTCAACTAATGGGACTAGAAAAAAATTGTATAGATTATTATTAACGTATATATAAAATTCCTTGTCCTGCCTGACTGACTGATGGATCAACGCACAGTCTACATCGCTGATCGCTGGCTTTTTAATTTAAAATATAGAGTGTATGTAAATATAATAATAATGTAAATATGTGTTTCAGCGTTTTTAACCAATCAAGCCCTAGGTTAATTAGGGGTTGCAAGTATGTAACTTCGTTAGTATTAAAGTTAACACTGTGAAAATTTGGTTTTTTGGAAAAAGAAACCCTTCGAAAACTTTTCATTCTTCTTTGAAACGTCTTTCAGCGTTTGAAAGCGAAAATTAATCCTTACTGGGCTAAAGGCATGCAGGTGGGCAATGCTGCAAAGTGTGTGTTACGCTTTCAAGCCTAAACCGTTAATCTGATTTTCAAAATTATTTTACCTATAAAATGTTACATTATCAGTGAGTAACATAGGCTGTATTTTTTTTAAATTAGAGATCCCTACGTAAATTACAACAATGTAACCTAAGGTATGAAAAACTTCCCTACAAAAGTCATTATTTGACGTGTGCTGCAATTTTCGTTTGTTAAGAAATGGTTACTATGGAGAGATCCCTTTGACACTATATTTGACGTGCGCTGCCATTTCGTTGTTTGAAAATTTAGATTACTATGGAAGTATGAGCTGCAACTGGCTGTAACATGTAAATACGAAAACATAGAATAGTTGTATCGCAAGAACCGACATCAACACGGGCGGAGCCGACGACAAAAGTCATGTCATGTCATATGTCATGCTAAGTCATGTCTTCTTTTAATATAAATCCTTGCGAAGTCTTAAATTGAAGTAATAAGAACCACTTTGGACATCTTACAAAAAAAACAGTTTACATTGACATTTTATGACTTATTTTAGAACAAAAACATTATCAAAAATATAAATATTTTGTGTTTTTTTTACATCTACTACCTGGGTCCTTATTTACGATCTTTATTCCGTGTCACAAATTGGCACAAGCGCGGTGCGCTCGAAGCTGTCCGCCGCGCATTCGCGTTGATGCATTTCTATGCGCAGCTCTCTATTTACCATTATAACAATATTTTGACAGTTTGCATGGGCTTGCCACGGACACGGAAAATAGATCGTGGATCGGACCCTTAGAGAAGATGTGTCTATGAACAACAATATTCTTAACTTTTTAAACAAAACAGCCGAAGGAGAATTTCTTAAACAATAAGTTATGGAGTATATAATCTTTATAATCGACTTAGGGAGAGGTTCTCAACTCCGATGTTTGTTTTTTTTTATGTATGTTCGGGCATAACTTTGTCATATATAGACGGATTTTCATTTTTCGAAAAGGGTTTATTCCGAAACGGTCCCTTATAAATTTCGTACTAATCTGATAATGAGTTTTGAAGAAAAATCAACCGTGATTGAAGTTGGTTAGATATTTTTTAAGTTTTTTAAAATGTCTATGTTAACTTATTTCTAACAAACTTATTAGAAACAACCTAATATACAATATTGTATTATTTTTATAAGGTCCATGACTTAGTGGCGAACGAGCAGATTGAGAGATATGCGAGGTGAAGCAACGTACCGTCATCTATGTACCTGATGATGTATAATTATATAATGATGATGATTGACATGATATGTGTAGATAATGATGATTTTTGAAAGAAAATGTTCCATAAACTGAGGCACAGAAGTGTCTCAGAGAGCACTAAGTCGTCTTCGTCGGTATAGCTCCTAATCTCTATCGGGTCGAATCAGAATTTCGTTCCATCTTCTAATATATAAAAATCCCGTGTCTAGGTGTTTGTCGTCAAACTTCTTCGAAACGGTCGGTTTTTTTTTTATTTGGTACCTATGAGAATAGGTCATAAAATATTTTTTTTCAATTTGCGATTTTAGTATTTTGTTTGAATTGCAGAAACAGGAAAAATGTACACAGATGAAGTTTATGTACTTTTGTATACGCTGACACTTGTGCACTAAAATATGTTCTGCTTAGGTGGCTGCTCTCTGATAACATTGGCAGCTATGAGCAAAATTGATAAGGAAACACAATAATATATTTCAGAATAATAAAATCGTACTCATCAACTCTGTTCATGTTTATTATATCAAAACAATACATTTGAATATAAAACAAACAAGTTTATTTCATTCCCTAGACTTACTTTCAGCATGTTGTTTAGATTGTGGAGGCACTTCAACAAAACTCAAAGACACTTAAAGAGCATAATTTATGTCCCCCAGATGACTCCAACATCATAAAGGGGCTAACACCATGTTTTCACTCGCTACCTACATCTGAAGCATTCATAAAAATACCTATACACATTCAAAATGTGTAATATCCCAACCATTCCCACAATATAAACCCAACATCAGTATAAAACACATTTTTCGAAACGTTGCCTCTCTTGGGAGTAATTCTTGACGTGAAACAATGTTTTGACAACATCCATTTAACATAGACCTCCCCGTGCCCCCCTTTGACAATATAAACAACGTTACTGAAAGGGAACTCAAAGCTACACCCATGGGTTAAGATACGTTGGACGAATCTAACATTCCATTTCACAAAGAACTGAAGTTACGAGTGAAGTATTTGAAACGAGAGGTCAAGTTATAAAAGACTTAGAAAGTCGGGTAACTCGTGTGTACGGTTCACAAAAGATTTGGTTTTATAGTTTAATATTGCAGTTATATTTCTTGGGAATGCGCCGTTTGCGTGGATTTTTCTGTTCTCCTTTATGGTTCAAGCGTTAATCTTTTTAGTAATTCAGGGTTCATAAGTCTGTCCAGACAGACAATATTGCCATGGAGCTTTCAACATTAATTTTGTGAGATAGCAAAAGTTGGTCCAATTCTGAGAAGTTTAAATTTGAGATGCTTAGAAGATTAAATGAGGCTTGGAAAATAATTGCTGTGCGTTTAGAATCGTTTGATTAAATTTATCTGGTTCTTTGTTTTAGTTTGATTTTTGACTCAGGTGAATTGTGACAGAAGGATTTTAATTAAAATTTTGAAATGAATATTTTTATTGTAAGCAGTAGTGAGATTGAATTAGAAAGGAAATTAAAATACGAATATAATTAAGATAAAGTAGACGACAATTTGAAAAGATAAAGTTTCAATTTGATCTCAGCAGAATTTGAATAAACTTGATTAATTTTAGGTCACAGTTGTTTTTTTTTATGAAATGCTTGTGTAAAATGGAAAATGTGTACGTTCATCGGTAATTATTTTCCAATAAATGTTTATAAATTAAAAACAAAATAATTTACATGAACAATTATTTTTGCTTAAATGGAATTACATTTCATTCAGATTGGTTGCAGTCAAGATTGTGTCGATTTTATTTTATTCATGCAAAAACCGTATAACTGTAGACAGTGGACGTTGTTTTGTTGGCGTTCCGAAATCACGAAAATATTTTTAGAAACTTTTGCCAGTAAAGTTATTTACTGGAACAAAATAGATTTTAGAAACTAACTTCAACCGAAAATATATTTTCTCTTTTATGTCCTGAAACTAGTTATTATAACCCGCACAATTGGCTTTATCTGAGGATAAACGGACAAAAACATTATTCAAGATGGGTCAGCGAAAAAAAGAGTTCAATTTAATGCATTTTATGACCGTGAAGACCTTTTTGCTACTAAACGGAGCTCCTACTGAGATAAAACTAACGTTTTTCTGTGTCCACTTCAAAGTCCATTGCTTTCTATCAATAGTTTGTCAAGGAGTCATGTCGTAAAAAACTGCAATGGACACAAAAGGGAGAAATAGTTTGGTGTTCGCCAGGGTCGCGCAGTAGGACCCATAAAATAGTTTTATTACAGGAACACATAAAGCATTTGTGAAGAGGTTTATGAAGATTTTATGTTGGCGTGAAGGTATAAAATATTATCTGGTCGCCCTCGACTCAGTGATTTTAAGGGTTTTGCTGCTATAGGCTGTTATGACAGTTAGAGGTTCAGAAGAGATATGGTTGGTATGGGATGTGATAATAATATTACATAGCGTATTAATTCGTCTGACGTTTGCAGAAAAAGCAAATATAATGTGCAAGACGACGTTCCGGTCCACCGGCACAACTGCAACGCTCAACTGGTTGTGTGTGCGCAGAAATTACAATGACAACAGAAATAACACTTAGCTTAAAAAATGAAATATGAAAACTGGTTAACAAATAGTCTTACATATCCTTAAAAATAATTTCACCTTTGATAATTCCATAACCTAAATACTATGAAAGTAAATACACAAGGGAGAGTCGCATCCTATTAGTAAATTTTTTGTCGCTACAAGATTAATGATTTGTAAAAGTTGCCTAATTTTCTTCAAGTTTTAATGAATTCCCTTTGGTATGGGACAACAGTGACCTTTTTAACTTATTTTTCCGTGAATCTTCTGAGAAATGTATTGTAATACGACTATTTGTTTTCCTGACGACGTATTATACGTTTAGTAGTACGTTTTTTGTTTTGGGTAGCCTTTGTTAAGGAATCAATCCTTTCTTTTGTCCCATCGTAATAATATTTGGACTTGTGAAAGATAAAATACATTATGATTGTTATTTTAAATAAGTTGGATTTCTGGATGTTATCTTAGTCTTATTATTTTTATGTTGCGATCGGTTTATAAATGTTTGAATTTCTACTTCTATGTTTGTGTTTACATCACTGAATTGATATCATTAACCTTGGGTATGTATAACCAACTCCGTCTAACCCTGACGAGTGGGGGACATCAATTTATGCAGAACGCTGCATTACAAATACCTCAATAGCTTCGACCAGAGCTTATTGGGCCACCGAGGGTGTAGGTTTAGTACAGCCCTACTACCTAAACCACTGTTGATGGCAAGCTTCATCCTGACGTCAGTACGGTCTCATTTAACTGTAGTATCTATAGAGGGACGGCAAAGCCCAAAACCCTCTCATTCTTTTGCGTTATTACTGACTGTACCTTTAATGGTTTGAGTATGTTGTATATTACCATAATTGTATGAAATAATATTTCTGATTGTCATTTAAATTGTTTCACTCTGAAAATATATTTACAGATTATTTTTGACATTGTTTTCTGAACCCGAGGATGGTCAAAACAAAATGTTTTGAAGTAAACATTAGTTAAAATTTACAAAGAGAATGTCTTAATTTAAATTTACAAAGGGCACAAGGTCGTTACAACAAGAGCTTATGTTGCCAGAAAGAAAACGCTGACGAAATTCAGGGAGCTTAATGTTTATTGAAAATTCTTAGTGTATTTAGTGTTTAATTATCCCAGCAATTTCTGACTTATCATCATAATTGACCCCTTTTTTTGCCTACTTAAAAAAAGGAGGTTCTCAATTCGACTGTATGTTTTTTTATGTTTGTTACCTGATTACTCAAAGATTAAAAGGGTATACTCCCAGATTAGTCAAATTGTCATCAATGTTTGGATCCGATGATGGAATCTTGGAGTAATCGAGGGAATTCTTTAAATATTAAAGGCCCACCAATAGTGATTTGTGTATATTTAATTTAAAAATAATTCGTGTATTTACTCTCAAAAAACACAATGTACTCAAATGGAACTAGTGATAAAGACCACAGATGACCAGTGGAACTACTACATAAAATTTCACGGGTTGCGATTCGATTACTTTAATATGGTACATCAAAATGCACCTGACATTTAGCCACAAATATTTCACGTAATAGAACATTATGAAGTTGATGCCAAATAAAACATAAAAACATCTATTTCCTGGCATCTACTTCAAAATGTTTATTTATTTTTGTTGTTGTATATATTTTGCTTTTTAGTTACCTTGTATTTATTTTAGAAGTCGGCAATATTTTTGTATAGTAATTTTTTATTTCCCGCAAAGTGTATCAATATCCATCTACATTCAAACGTTAAAATTTCATAAAAGGCTCACGGATTTATTCTTTCTTCATTACCCTTAATATTATAACTACTATCTATACCTATTTGGGTCACTTCCAGTTCTTTTGTGAATTTTATATCACTTATTCGATACCCCCAATTTTGTTTACGGTTTATTTATCTATAAGAACCATGAAAATTTATACTCGACGAAGTCTATAAATGAATAATATATTCAGCTATATTTAAGGATTAAGAAATATTTCATAAAATCACGATTCACCAAGTTTGGGCGTTCATTTTTTCATCGAAAAGTTTATATTTCCCATAAACTGAAAAACTGGGCAAGTGCATGTGGGGCTTCGCACAATGTAGGGTTCCGTAGTCCCCATCCGAATAATGCGGCTTAAGAAGTAGGTTTTCTATTATTTTTATTTCATACTACTAACAACGTTACTTACTTAATTACATTAAGTCCGTAAAAACAGTAACAGTTTCACCCCTCCAATTGGTTTAACATTAGTATACTTAAGTCTTTATGTACCTTTTAACTAAATACAATTAGTTCACTCCATGTAATAACTACACATTAGTAAAAACTTTATTAACTTTATGCGACATTTTCTTATAAACAATACCTATAAGTAACACAATGCTGTATGTTTTCCAAGAAATACTTATTAATAATTTTTAATTTGTACGAAAATGTTGTTACTTCTCATTTGATCAACTCGTCTATCTCGATCTACAAGTAAGTTGTAAAGTCTACTTAGCTGTGATAGATTTCCTTTTAAATTCTAATTTAACTATAAATATTACTACCGTGATTTTTTCACATACACAAAATCAACCATTTAGCTATCAACCTTTTAGGGGAGAGGACACTTGACTATAACAAAAATGAACAGAAGTGGCGGAACTATAGAGTTCAGTTAGTATTGCCATTTTGGCTACGGAACCCTAAAACTGAGTACTTAAAATAAATTCAGTAGTAAATTTTTAACGTTGGAAACAACCTCTAACTTGTACTGTACTTGTTACTCTGAAGTTTTCAGACGACACTGAAAAGAAAGTCTTCAAAGTTCTCAAAGTGTTGTTTTTATATATCTTTTTGGAATTGACTGAAACATGCTGGTATAAAATGTGAGTAATCCAACAAAAACACGAGTCAGAGAACAACTTGGATTATGTTTTAATACTCCTAGAAGAGCAATAAAGACATCATTATAAACATAAACAGAATAGTACGTATATATATTTTTTTAATTTTTACCCATCTAGATTATTAAACCCGAAGAAGAGGAATAATGCTTAAATTGGGGTTTTAGTATTACTACTTTACTTTTTAAATATTGTTGGAAATGTACATGGTGCACTACACATGGGACTAGTTACAAGGGTCAAAATTGGAAATCGGAATTGCTAATACTTGTAATGACCAATGACTATTTGCCTGATAGTAAACTGATTATACTTTGTTTACTGTTGTTATAAATGACAGTAAAATGAATTAAATAAAGTAGTACTCTCTACAATGCATAATCATACAAAAAAAGTAAAAACAAAAGCTAGAGAAATTACCAATACCAATTATTGTGTCTCCAAAAAGTTGCTCCTTAAATCAGAGCCATCCATGACAAGATCTGCTGCATTTGCTTCTGTTTACGTCGTGTCTGGGGAGCTTGTACTCACATTAACCTACCTTATCACCAACAAACCCAGATTTATTTCTCCAAAACAAAGTACCCTCACTTCTTCAGGAAAATTCCCAAACATTAATTTCGTGGAGGCATTCCTTCATCTATTTTTAGCGAATTCAAGGGACATTTTAACTGCCGAACTCAGCAGCCCCATTCCTTGCCGTAAGTCGTAACTCTTGGTTAGATCGTAAAATGGCTTCAAATAAAACCATCGTCCTTGACAGATATTGGGTTACAGGTTCGAATCCTTAGTTTTTCTCAGTTTTATGTAATATAATGTTTTACCGGGATTCTGGGTTATGTTTTTGTCGCTTCCATTATGAGGTGGTTTATACAGTTATCGTGCTAAGCTAATTATTAGCGCAAACTATACGCTAACTTTCATTTCCTATAAGTATGTAGCATGTGCAAACGATAGAGTAACAAGTATAAATATTAAATAGAATTAAGATTTCGACTACATGAATAGTTATTCTAATAGTTACTCATGTAGTGGAAATCTTAATCCTTTTTTCAAACATTTTCTGGTATCAGATTAAAAATGTATAAGGTACAAGTACGTCACACTAAATAAAAGCGTGTTATAAATCTTAGCTATACCTACTTACTTCTATCTTACTTCTTTTAAATCGTATTTCAGTTAACCACTCGCGTGGAAGTAGTGGCGATACTGTCTTAATTAGGGCTAACAAGACAGCTAACAGGGTATTTGCCAAATAAGAATAAACCCTTATTTTCCTTTTAATTCTACAAGAAGCGTGGTTTTATTCAACTTTTATAAACTTGAAGTGTAAAATTTGGTGAAATTTACTACTTTCAACGTCGGTTTTAAAGCCTACATTGTACGTGTAATATCAGCTTTTATTTTGTAGCCCTAGGAGTTATGTCTGCAGTTCTATTTTAGTAGGGATGAGGCCTTGTTCACTGATGTTTGGAACCTTAATTAGTGTTGGCTGTTGAGCTAGGGGTTTCCTAGGAATTGAGTAATTCTGGAACTCGTAAGAGATGCTCACAGATTTTATCTGCCCTGTTCTCGTTATTTAATACGTGTCTTGTTAGACCCGGATTTGATTCTGTCCCTAAAGTTATATGGGCTAAACCAAGGTCAGCAGTAATGCCTACGAATCTAGTGGTAGTTTAATAAATTTACACATTTGTTTTATTTCGTCTGATAGGAGCAAAGTTACTACAGTATTGTAATTTCAATTCTTGTTTTCGATTAAACGATTCGATTATAATATTTCTAAATCAAAATATAAATTGTACTGTATTCCTAGTTAAATTCGTTTCTATTTCATTTTATATTAGACTGTTTATTCTTTTATCTTTTCTTTTACGTTTCCAGAATTGTCTTCGGTCATATTACTTATTCCGTCTACGTCAAAACATTTACCAAATGCGATGTAAAATATAGCTTCAGGAAAATTTCCGAGTATTGGCTGACTTACTGGTTGCCTGAATATTTACAACGTGATATTGGTTCAAGCGATACGTTACATTTGAATATTTAATCTCACCGCTTAAAGATCCATCTTCCTAGAGGAAGGGAAATTCGCACTCATAAATGTATTATTTTGTTTATTTTTGCGATTTTCTTGGGACTGTTGATCGTTTTATTCTTTGTTCGGTCCGTGTACAGGAAGTTTTATCTAAATAAAAACAACAGATAGGGAACTACACACGGGCAGATTAATTTTAAAACACTGAAGAGTACGGGGTGTGAATAAACAGTCATATTTTGTTAAAATTTGATTGTTTATTCACACCCCGTACTCTTTTTCACGGAGGCTTCTGTCCCTGCAGTGAAAAGATTAATTGAAAAAATTAACCAAGATGATTTCTTGATACTCGTACCGTTTCTCGAAATCAGGTTTTATAAGGATTTGAACATTCTGTTAATAGAATATTGTGTATCTTGCAGGTTTTAAATCACAGCTATTGTTTCGTTTTCTAATGGCTTTTACAAGACCTTTAACATTAAGTTCAAGATTTCTCAGAACGAAGTCACATTACTTTCACTTAAAATATTTCGTCTAGCAAAATTAACGCCAGCTTTAGCATGGTCGGTCAAGCGTAAAAAGCTGAATCAGTGTACTGGCAGCAAAAGGAAAAGGTGTATAGATCAAAGGTTGAACTGGTGCCGACGGCCGAGGAAACTGTTGGTAACTGAAACGTAGCTCAAGGTGATGGCGGTGGTCTAAGTTACAACGGGATTTACATTAGTAGATTAGTTACTATTTATTGATGAGGTGAATGATGAAATTGATGCCGTGTGACTCTATGTTTCCATATTCATGTGCTTTTATTTATTATTTCTGTTGTCATTTTTTGTGTTTCATGTTTAATAAAGGTAGTGTCTTTATTTTTGTCGAAATTGACTGACTTTTTAATTTCAAGCTACTTGTAATTGTTACAACGTTCCCAATCTCATCTCATCATTCTCACAAAGGAATTTTGTCTGATCAATATCTTTTATTTCCTAAACTGTGTACCTTTGTGATGAGAGAAAATAAATACAATTTTATTATTATAATCGTATTAAGAAAATATTAGTTTTCGTTCTTTTCTAAAATTATCAAAATGCAAGCAGAAGACCTTAAAATTTCTTTCTTTGAGAATATTATGATATATGTTGTATATATTATGTAATTTTTTATACTTCATAATTAGTTGATCAAGGGAAAGTATTTAGGTCAAGTAAAATATTATGACTTTAATTAAAACTTTTCATTGAAATCAGTAACACAATTCCACTTACACCGCGTCTTCTTTTCCTCAATAGGCATACCGTTATTTGGAAATGCATATATTTAAAAAAGTGAGACTTCCAAAGTCGCTCACAGCTTCTGCCTCAGTAACATCAAACGTCACTGATCAAAGTTGCCGCTTGCTTTCAGATTGTTAGCAGTTTCGCTGTAATTGTGCCGTTCATTGATCCCTATTGACTTTGTCGGCAAAAAATAACAGAGCCACTTATTTTCTTTGTAACATTTGTATTTTATATTTAAGAGGCTTAAAAGAATTTTGTTCCTCCAAAGTGTCAATGTAGCAATCTTAAATACATTTTATATTATGGACTGTTAGGAGCAATGTTTCGGTTTTAGGGTTCTGTAGCCAAAATGGCAAAACGGAAACGTCGGAACGGAGTTTTGCCATGTCATCTACTCCGCCTTGTGGGATGTCGTTGGATAGGTCTTTTAAAAATATTTAGGAGTTGTGAATATCACTTTTCCATTGTGAAATATTAAGTGGCTTTAAGGTTTTGTGTACCTGTGTTTCGTTCTAAATATTTAAATATATGAAAACTAATTTTAACAGCTATGAAAGTTTATTGTCAATTTAATCTTTACACTAGCTGATACCCGGCGTACACTATAACGATTAGTTATTTGTTAACTTTTTTTGTTTTAATGGTTTAAATATTTTAAAACCAGTGTTTTATTTATTTATTTATTTATTTATTATTATTATGGATCTCTTACAAAGAATATACACCACTTTAACATATAATCAGCTTACAAAAAATCGTTACGTGTACTCTATAGATAACATCTTTTAAAGATCTATAGAATTTTAAAATCGAAACATTGAGATTAATACCTTTGGCCTTTAAGAGCATATTATATTGCCTGCAAATTCTAGGCATAACAGCAAAATGTCCGAGGTTTGATTTAGCAGGAGGAATAGAATTTTTTTTTAAATCAGTAACGAACATAGGTAGAAATATTTTTGTGTTTTTTGTATTATTCTTTTCTTTTTTTAACGATTTCCGCAGTAGGGTACAAGCCCTGTGTCGCGGAGGACTTTCCAAACATACAAGTCATGGACACAAATTACACCCAGACTCGAAAACAACAATTTGTGGATCACACAAAGTGGTTTCCCGTGTGGGGATCGAACCCACGACCTCAAAGCAGTCGGATACACTCCCACCGCGCCACCGAGGCAGTCGATTATTATGTATTATGATAAATTTATAAATACTGCTACATGATCATTCATCACATAGGCGTACCCAAAGAGAGAGGGGGTGGGGATTCACCTCCTCATAATCCTAGGCAGCCCTTAGACAAAAGTAAAAGCATAAGCTAGGTTAGTTTATACAAACAATGATTTTGTCCTGTTTTGTCCGTCTCAATACACGTGCTAGGAAATAATATAATATAAAAGTATGTTCAAAACTTAATTAAATACTTGTTTGAATAACTTATATATACTTAAAGAGATATTTTTGGAAGTATTCATAACGGTGCTTATTAAAATAACAAAACATTTTTCCTTTATCTAATATTATGACACGTGTAAGTGTTTACTATAGCGATGTTGTTGGGATGAGAATAACTACGTTCTGAAAAGAGATAATGTTGTCCTTTTTTTACTTTTTTTTTAAAGATGCTAGCAATGTGGGATCGTGGTTTCACATGACTAGCTATCCTATTAACGCCTCCAGTTGACTTGTGCTAGGAGTGGGTTCACATCGGTATAATGGGTAGGATACGAACCCGCGACTTCATGATTGCGAGACCGATGCCTTATTTATATAAAGCTTTATTATTATATACTTAGGATGAGCAACGTACAGATCTATCCGTGAAAGACATCTATCTCTCCTCCTTTATCTTTCCTTCTGTAGTTTAATACTTTGTGTTGGATAGCTTTTTAGGAAGAAAGAAAGTACATTTATTTATGACCTAAGGTATGACTATAAAACTTAAAATTTAGAAAAGTGTGCAATATGCTGCTCCGCACCGCGCTCCGATAACATTGTGGGTCACAAAAGGTTACCACCTCAGCATGAGCTAGCGGAGACACCCAGCGCTGGTGTTCAGCTGGCAGGATAGATTTAGTTAGTAATAAAGAATAAATAAACAAAGTCCATTATTTAACATATTATGACATTTTCAAATAATTATTAACATATTAGATAATTTAATATACTCTAAAAGAACGATTCTGTAGTCTTTTAAACTTAAAAAAATATATTTATAAAATACAAGCCTGTGATAAGTAAAATATAAAGTTAAACGCTTTACAAAGAACAACACATACCGAAAACTTGAACAAATAAGATACAACTCGTGTATTAAATAAACAGGAACCAAGTGGAAGACTTTGTTGAGTTTATTTCATTTGTCCAATTTGATTCGAGTGTTCAAGACGTGGCGACGGATGGGGTAAGGGCGGGAGGGGGTGTGTTCCTCACGTTGATTGATTCACTCGATGACGTAATGGTTTGTAAAGATTGTTGGATTGGTTAGGCGATCGATTGTCATTAACGCATCAGACATCGAGACAAGTGGCATAAACACTAATCGAATAGAATGCGTCGAAGTGACATCGTTGCGCGCAAAACTGAGAATCTCATATCAAAAAAAAACCGGGCAAGAGCATGTCGGACCTTGGTCAGTGTAGGGTTCCGCAGCCTTAAATAATTGCATTAGCAGAAGAGCGTAAGTTCATGGCACTTACGCTCTTTTGTTGAGACACGCAGTTTTTTGGTAATAACTTAATAACGGTATATTCGATTATATCTGAAATAATTTTAGTTTAAAGTATTTATTAAGCGCTAACCTAACCTTTGTGATTTTTTAAATATTTGGTCACACGGTTCAAAATCTAACACACAATTTACGCAAGTTTCGGAGCGATTATTTCCAAAAATATTCACTCAATCTCAAAAGTTTACAAGAAACCTCAAAATGTTTTTAAAAGACCTGTCGAATGATGTGCCACATGTTGATGTTTGCTGCTTCTGTTACATGTATGGAGTGCCCCCCCTCCTAAAAATACTTATTTTTATTATTTAGCCATCAAACTAAGTAGCAGCTACTACAGGACACCTTTTCACCAAATTTCATCAATATTCAAATTTCATAATATATTTATTGAGTAAAATGCCTGTGACCTACAGACAGACGGACATGACAAAACTATAAGGGTTCTGTTTTTTCCGCAATGGAACCCTTAAAAACATATTCAGGTCTTGCAAGCGAAACAACATTCTATCCGATAAGAGTTTGTGCCACTTGCCTAGGGGCTCTGATCTGCAGCTGTTATTGGTAAAGCAGATGTTATATTTATAAAATTATTTAAACTACGGGTCTTAATCGCGACCTTGTTTATTGCCCGACATTTCGTCCGTATTGCAACGGCCGTGGTCACGGGTAGACTACGCACGGGTATATTAAACAGATAGTTATACTCTTAGAAATTTCAATCGTGACGCGACTAGCCAACTATAATAATAATAATAGTCTCCTAACCTATGTTATTCATTCTCAGACTATCTAACTACGCAGGAGATATTATAGTGCACAAGTGTAGGCGCAGACGAAAGTGCACTCTCTATTCCCTCACTCTCTTACCCCTATGGGACGGAAATCCGATACGAGAGAGATTAGGCGCAAGACCGACGGCTTAACGTGATCTTTCAGGTACGGAGGGTTGTGACAATGTTCGAAAATGGTCACCCATCTGTGGACCGACATTAACTTTGGAAATGTCTCGATCTGTCGCCACTGAATCAGGGACCCATCAATTATGCAGTCATAGGTGGATCCAGGATTTTATATTGGTTGGCCAAGTGTGATTTGCACGCACTACGGGGAGAAAAAATGATTTGCGGGGGGGGGGGGGGAAGAAAAATATGGACAAAGAAATTCGGTACATAAAACAAACGCCTAAGAGGGCATGGGAGACGTGCCATGGATAAGCCATATGCATATAGTATGCAAGACATATAATTACGCACGAGAGTACATAATAATATGCGTAAACACAGATGTTGTCTCTATTCCCATTAACTACATACCTAGTCCGACAGCAATCATTTGGTAGATTGGTAGATACAGATAGTCGGCTCCCTACAGCGAGCGAAAACTGGCTCACGCTCACATAGACGTCAAGTACACACACTGATCTTAGTCGAATTTGGTCGAATAGTCAACCACAATGGAGATCGCCTTACGTGTACATCTATGGCTGCGTGGATTTTTTGTAGAGGTGGGAGTCGATCCTCCTGTATGATCTTTAAGATGAAAAGCAGACGGGGCAGTAAAGAGATTTGACTCTGAATCGACAACGGCATACATTGGAAGACAGTCAGCCCAAGAGCTTTGTTTGAGTGCGTTCACTGACAAAGTTGACAATACCTTTATTATATTACAACAAATAGTATTATTTCCTTTCATAAGATCAACTAGCTTTCGTCCGTGGCTCTGCCTGCGTCGATCTTGTTTCTCCATACAATCTTCAGTCCCCCTTTTCATCGCCTTTGGGGTGAATTTTAGAAAATCCTTTCTTAACGGATGCCTGCCAAATTTCAGTCAGTAACAGTTTCATTTTCAGAAGATTTATAATAACGTATATTATTTTTTCTATACATATAAATAAAATTAAAGTGTTTGTTTGTAATAATAAAATAAACAGTTTTATACTAAATGCAGACGAAAGTATATTGTTATTGTCTGTCTGTCGGTTTGTTCCGGGTAAACTTCGAAACAGTTGGACGAATTTTGACGGGACTTTCACTCTCATACATCTGAGGGTGTAAGGCGTAACTTAGGGTACTTTTAATCATCACGCTAATGTCTATAGGCTGAAAGCAGCACTGTAACTTGAATAAGATCAATATGAGACATACAGACTTGGAAACTGAGAGAAGTAGTAATAGCAGTAGTGCTTACATGAGTCCCGTGTCAGCATTTTCAGTAAATTGAAATAGAGCAGCAAATCAGTCACACCAAACGTGATCTGACTCTTAAAGTTGTCGGATGACCAACATTGAAAGTTCCTTAGTTCAATCTAATATATAAATATATTAGAAAATACGGGTACTACATTTTTCTTGCATTGTTTATCTTTATATTGGTTGAACTTTTGATGTAGCAGTATAAGCAGACGTGTGACTACGATCGGTGCTATTCGATCCAAATTTCGTATAAATAAAATTTATTATTCGATACCTTTATTAAAAAAGTATAGTACGATACATTTTTTTGTTGGTTTCAATATTTCACTCGTAAGTCATGACATATTTATTACAGAAAGAAGAGATAAACTTATCTATTCATTGAGTTTTTACTTAAAAATTATGCGTCAAATTAAAAAATTCTTTATTTACATAAGAAGCACAAACTACATGGTTTTGTAAAAGTCATGATTCTATATTTATATTTAATGCCATATTCACAAAACAATAGGCAAAGCTGAAGAAAAGAACACGGCAATAAAAAAAATCGGTTACTCTTCAAAGTACCAATGTTTACAATAATTATTCGTTTTAAACTGTTTATATCAAGTATGGTGTTGTCACCAATATTTCAGACATCATCATTTAAAGAGAAAGTTTAGTAAATAGTATATTTTAAATCAACTAACACATTATTTTAAAGCTTAAGAAACTCTATAAGGCATAAAATAAAGGGTTCTTTAAACGATGATTTCCATATAAAACTTAGTACATGAACTCTCACCTCCAATAGCCGTTATTGTATATATAAAGGAATTAAATCACCACTTATAACAAGTACTAATACTTACAACTAAAATATTA
The DNA here is from genome assembly GCA_945859575.2 of Herminia tarsipennalis. NCBI lineage: Eukaryota > Metazoa > Arthropoda > Insecta > Lepidoptera > Erebidae > Herminia > Herminia tarsipennalis. The sequence continues at coordinate 820,070 of OX243857.2, forward strand.
CCAACATTGTATCTGTCATTAACAATCTTATCACATTTGGAAATCTCTATCACATGAATGATTTGTATGTTTGAGTTATAAAAGACATAAAAGGGGGCTCAAAGCAAAACACACCTACTTTTTGTACTTGTGGTAATTTATCAATCATTGAACTCGTAATCGAACTGAATGCCATCCATTATACTTCACATCGAACAAGCAATTTAGCTTAGCAGGAGTTAACAATATTGCTATATGTGGGACCCACAACCCCATATTGTTCGTCATTTTTCGACAAAAAAATGTCAAAAACCAGTGAACTTTGTACAACATTTTGCTTGACCGAAGAGAGATTAAGGGTAGAAGCATTTCGGTGTAGGACTTATCAGTCATGCCCATAAATAGATTAGTCTTTCTAATGGCTGGAGAGAAATTTCCGAAATTCCGTTTCACTGTACTATGAGACTGAGGAAATAGAGTATTATCTTGTACTAACGTACAGGTTTAGGCGTTTTGTCTTGGATAGTTGACTTATAGTCTGCATTCAAACTTTTTAATCTGCGAATTTTCAATCTCTTCATTAAAATACCGATGCTCCCGCCTTGTAACATACAAAACCAAGATGCGGGAGCATCGGAATTTTTCCCAAATCCGTGTGAGCTCGCCTTGGGCTTAGCACGTCATATCCTTTGCATTTGCACGTTTTGAAAGGGAAAACTTAAAGAGATGGGCTGTTCGTTACACCGAAGCGGGGAATTAAATTCGTTTAAAGGTAATGTGAAATATATGGATTATTTTTTCAGTTTTTCATAAAATGTCAAGTTTTATATTAAAGCTACTGACCACTGTGTCACCTACATTAGCGACATAATATGCTACTAATTTTTATGAACTATTTGTAAAGTTCCTGTGTTTTAAGGTATCTCAGTTACAATGCATTTTTTTAATAGTTTGAGCTAGAATAAAGAATTGAAAATTGCTATTTATAAGCGGTTAAAAACCTCTAAGCGGTAGTTCAATATGCTAAATGTGTGGTATATTTGACTACTGTTTTAAGGTTTTTAAAACAGTGTAGTAGCTTTTCGACGTCATATAATCATATTTTCGTAATCCATTGACTAATTTGAAGACTGCCATTAACTTCTTTTACGTATAAGTGCACAGCTGGATTTACTTTAATTTTGTTTTAATTACAATGGTACTTCGAAACAAAATATGACAACAACCTTATTCAACATTATCTCTAACGGCCGGTCTCAATAATCTATCCATCAATTAATTTGTCTACTAGAGGTATATATTTGACACAAGCGCCATACAAAATATGTCAAAATTCTACCGCTAGTAGTCAAATCCATCGATAGATAGATTACTAAGATCGGCCGTTAGTCTTTAGCAGTAAGATTGTTTTTTCCCAATAATTCTAATCCAAGTTTAAAAATTGTCACCGCGTCAACATGTTGGTGTGAGAGACAGACGCGTCCTCCCCACTTAAAATAATACGTTCATTTGCGACATTGCATACGTGGGGTTTACTTCAAGTATCATTCAGCGCTCTACATTACTGTTTACACTGTGTTGCAGTTTTTAAATGTATGAGAACAAGTTATAAGAAAAATATGTTTTATGTTTAAAAAAGAAAAGTATAAATTTAAAGGAAGAAGAGGAAGTTGGCATGGGGTACCTGGGGTGGAAAATTTGAATATATTTTCTTCGAAATTGTAGATAATAATAATGGTCTTCTAACCGATGTTAGTTACTGCGGCTAGTCTAATTCTAACTAGGCCATCTATGCAGGAGCTATTAAAGTGCACAAGTGTATGTGCAGACACAAGAGCACTCTCTATTTTATTTATTTTATTTTATTTTATTACTCAAGATAGTACTTAAAATAGATAAATAAGGCCAATTAAAAGTTTTCACAAATATATATAACAACAGTAAAAAGAACGGACAGCAGACAGAGATGGACAAAACAAAGTTACTAACCACATAATACCAATACCGGGTAATAACAATTATTATTTAAATAAATTATATTCCCTCACTCTAATAGTCCGATGGGACGTAAATCCGACACGATCAGAGATAGATTAGACTCAGAACCGACGGCTTAACGTGCTCTGCGAGGTACGGTGGTGTGACAATTCGAAAAAAGTCACCCATCTATGAATCGATAGTGGTAACATGCTTAACCTCGCAGATATTTTAATCTGCTCGGTCAACACCGAGTCAGGGTTAAATAGGTAGGTCCCAGTACATTTGGTCGGTATTGAATCAATTGCACCCGCCCATGGAAATTGAAGTAAATGGAATAGTTAGAGCAAGCGGGTACTGATACAGCAGTGGCAGAAACGACAACTGCGAATCAGATTGTTGCGATCTCTTGTTCTGTCTTCTACGAATATTTAAAAAAGAATAGCCCAATTGATCCAGATATTCTATTTTTTACGCTTAGCAACAACGTATTTGGCTTTTTTTATTTATACGTAAGACAGATTACGCACGTCAAGGGCATTTTTTTACACCGTAGTAACGCCCCAATCTTTTACACAAATAAATATTAAAAGAAGTGAGCCACAATCCAGCGTCTAACACTTGCCTCACACCTGACATCGCCCGACAATTTCCCACACATTTAAAACAAAAGTACGCAACATTATCGTCGGCACACATCCGTCGACTCCGGTATTTATTATGCACGCGTAAATAAAGAGTAAAACGCGTAAAATGGCGCTTTTTAAATAACAACAAACGATGTTATAGGCTAGCTGCATAATACCGAGAGTAAATACATAATAGACGGACTCATGGACATGTAACCTCGAATAGTCTTCCAAAACGGTCTGTATTTCCGTGTCAATGAACGATATTTATGTGTTAATGTTTTGCTTATCGAACGAGAAACGTATAAAGATACCTTCTGTACTCTCAGGATTTTGTGCTAACCATCCATCTAGAGGTCATGTTAGAGGGTGATCAGAAAAGTTAAGCAATCCTACTGTCAAGGTATTACGGACCTCCAACAGAAAGAGTGCCTGGCACAAAACAACGGTTCACGTCGGGTGCTTGTAATAGACAGCTTTAGTTTAACCGAGACCGCTGTACCGCGCTAGGAAGACGTTGCAAGCCACAGCGCTTTACAGCGGTTTCGGTCAAAATATAGAAACTATGAGAACTTCATTCACGCGATACCGAATTTAAATCAATCTACCGCCCCGCTGGTGATTGTTTTTGGGGTCTCATACACTACCAGGCCGCGGTACGATCTGCGTCGTCAGTTATTGACCGGACAGTACGCGACAATCGGACACACACTAGCAAGTAGCCGGCCGGCAACCGTTCAGCTAGTATGAAGACTTCACAGGCCTCTGACGGCGCGTGATCTTGCGGTCTGAAACTACCGGCTATCGATTGCTAGTGTGTAGCTCCAGAGCCGGGTTTCAACCATTGCTACCTGCCAATAATCGCTATTCTGTGTGAACTATGCAGACTCAGGACGACAGGCGGCCCCATAGAGTAACAAACTGCGGGTGGACTGGTAATCTGAGAGCCTTTAGACCGACTGTAGTAAGATTGATTCATGGTCGTATGATTTCTGTCTTTGAACTGATTTGGTGCACTACTATATTATTATAGTCTGCTCAGTTGCTAAATCTCTGATGAAATTGACAACCGTGGCTGCGAAAACTGTAAATTTGGCCCAATGTAAACCCATTAGGAAAATTAAACAATAGTGCAATCGCATAACTCATAGCACAAATTTATGCCTAAAAACAACCCCCACAATTGTGACCAGCGGTTTTGTAATTAGAATAATACTAATTTAGCTCTGCTGGAAGCCACAGACCGTCTACATTTTAGCAACAAAATTTCACAATTATTGTAATCATTAGGTAAACAGATAATTAAGTAAATTTTGTAGTGGTAATGGATTTTGCCTGCGGCTTCTAAAACACAAAGGTTTTTAGATTTTTTACCCTTCAATTTTTGTTACTAAAATCTACAAAGACTTTACAAGAATAGACGGATAATAAGAAAAATAAATGTATGGAAATTAATCTCGGGACGGTATCAGCCATTTTTTGTGGGGTAAGCCAATCACGTATCTTTTCACCAAAAAATGTTGAAAGAATGATGTTGGTTGTATATTCCAATTAAATTGACACAACTGCCCTAATATTTAATGATAAAATAATAATATTTTTTTGGGACAACTCACACAACGTCATCTGATTTCAAACTAAGCAGAGCTTGTACTATGGCAACCAGACAACTGATAAACATACTTTAATACTTCTAAATATTATAGATAAATTACACCCAGACACAGAATAAACCATCGTGCACATCACACAAAGTTTTATTCTGGGTGGGGATCGAACCCACGACCTCCGGCTTAGCAGTCAGGGTGACTAACCACTGGACCAACATGCCATATAACGGTCGATATTGTTTAAGAGGATCACAGAACATTTGATGGAATTCACAACTATCGTACACACTTCTGAGCCACCGAATCCAATTTATCTGTGCCAATGACATATTTACTTTAACTGGTGTCCTGCGTGAGAATTGGGTTCGATTCACCTAACTTATTAAGCAACATTTTAGCGGCCCGCACTCTTCCAAACATAGTAGGCGTACTCACAAAGACGGTAAGAGCTCCTCTGATATGTAAATGCGTTATGTTGAGTTTTCCTTCCGTCTCGTATTATTTACTTTGTCTTTGTGAATTAGGGCATGTTCGGGATGTTTGCGGCCGATCGTGCTGAAGCCATTGTGTGATAAGAGGTTTATCCACTCGGTATGTGTTGTCATTATAACTTGTTTGTTCTGAGATTTTAAAACACGTCGATTATATGGGAATATTTTGAGAAATGTGCCATTTTGGAGTAGTCTTGCATGATAGAATAGTCGTTTCTACTCGTATCTCCGCGTTAATTTTATCAAAATCTATGTAACTAACAAAAACGTTCGTTTTTGTGAGTTGTGTCGTTGTAGACCGTCTACGAAAATATTTGTAGCATATCTTGTAACTACTGCTACGAGATTTTCGTAGCAAGATCGGATCTCCGTGAAAAAGTGTTTGTGCGCAGTTGGCTTTAGAGCGAATTCGTTCACTTATCTACACAAATTGTATAAAGAGGCAGAGTTTATTTATTTAAACGCGCTAACCTCGGCAACTACTGATCCGATTTAATAAATTGTTTGTGTTTTAGATAGTTTTATTGATGAAGACTAATATGTTATTATGGCAACACATAAATCGAGATACATACATTTTTGATTAACTAAAATCCGCGCCTAGATCATATATCTACTCACCAATTATAAAGGGGGATTTCTAGTATCGATATAAAATCGAACATCTAACAGCAAACGCGTAACGTGTTTGTCAAAACACGACACACTGCAAGTTTTTTATATCGATATAAAAAGGACCCTTAACCTACTAGAAAGTAATAATATATTATCACGGGTACTTTTACAAATGTATTATATTGTCTAGGACATAAACGGAACTACAATTTGTGATCGAACTGATATCATCTGGCACTAATTAGAAAAAATATTTGAGTACTAACCTACCCCCATTTATATACACGACATCGTCAGGTGGTATCATAACGCAACTTTACCAATCTATCAATCTGTTCATTCATTCAGTCACTGACCTCTCACCTACAACGATACATCAAAACATAATAGACGTCAAAACAAAAAACAATACCGAATACAAAAAAAACAATTAGAACGCTCAGATTTATAACCTTCACGACGGCAAAAATGCCTACGATGTATGAAACATAAAAAAGCTTCGAAATGACGAATGGCCGGTTATTTAATTTAATCATTCACTCACTCGGTCACCATTCTGTCACAAAATACATAGGCGCAGAAGACCGGCTCATAGTTCAACAACAAATACTACGCACATACAGATGCATACGTACGGCACTCTCAACTTGCGATGCCTCGGTTGTCATTCAGTCAAAAATGATCGAGATATCTGTAAGTGCGTGTCTATGTGCGTCAACCTGTGTTTGCTTATTGTAGGGGGCCGGCCATCCGTAACTAGGCTATTTATGATTTTGTCATTCATTCGTAGCGAGGGACGTCTAATTTCATTCCAGTTTATGTGACCGCTTAAATATTTTTTGATTTTGGTAAATTATTTAAAGTACCCAATTCTAATTTAAACGTGTTGTTGTTTTAGGTTTAATTTATGAACGGAAAATTATTAAATGATTCTCTTATAATAATACCTTTTTCGTTTTAATAAAAACAGATAAAATTGTTTTTCGAGAAACATTTCACGTATTCAATGTTAAATAAAGCTGATTTTAGTTTATCTCATGTTCCAACTTTTTAATAATATAATTTGCATCAGTCCTTTAACATGGTGTATAGTACATTAGTCGCAGCACCTTACCCCCATATCAAGTTTATAAACATTCAAACATTCTAAAATTGGCAATTTGAAAAGAGTGGCCGCGAGTTTTTATTGCCAGGTTCTTTTCTCCGGCTTTACCTATTGTTTGCGAACTTTATATTACATGTACATGTAGAATCCCGACGTATTACAAGTGTTGTTTTGCATCCCAAGTGAATAAAGATTTTTAATTGAATTGACTTATGTTAAATGATTTCCTCTCGCTGTTCAACTTACTAAGGGACTTAATTTTTTTTTATCTTAATGAAGAGACGAGCACGTCGCAAATCTGATGGCAAGTATCTCACTCGCCTATATCAGTGTCGGCGCAACTGAAATTATTCCGTTTTGAGCACCACTGCACTGCGCTTCGCTTTCTGAGACACACAGAACACGCTACATAATACCCTTCATCCGAATTATCGCTCGCTATTTTTTGCAAGAATATCAAAATCTACAACAGTCAGTGATAATTTATAGGAACGTCACTTGGAAGGCGTGTTCCAAGTGACGTTCCTCTAAATCATCACTGACAATAAAAAAAGTATTTATCATGAAAATATCAACGCAACTGAGTCTCTAAAATGTGCGCTATATTTTTAGTAATCTCGGTCTAAAACCGTCAATCCAGTCCAGTAAATCCGTCAATATCAATTAAGCCCAGTTATTAGGGGTGAATATAAAATAAAGGGGCGGTTCTTCCTCCCCGGAGACATGTCATACTGGGGGTGATTGCATGGTTAGAAATTTATTCAAAGTGGAAAACGTGTATGTGGACGACGTTATGATTTTTAAATGTTGCGTTTAGCAATTATCTTTGTGATGGTTTGTGGAGAACAAGACAACTAATTGCATGCCATATGGGGAGAAATTAATTATAATAGTAAACAGAGCAGATTGAACGGTTCTTTCTGAATCAGTATTGCGGGTTCGATTCCGTTTCCAGGCACCATGTTTGATTAACGATTTTATTTCATTGAGCCTCATGCGGTTTCTGTTATCTAAGGACAGAAATCAAGATCATAAAATAAGATTTTTACGTAAGCAATGCACTGACATCAAATCACGGAACAAAGTGGTCCGAAATTTTGTGTTTAAGCGTTGCTGGAACGCGATTGTATGAAACTTACCTTCAGTACTCTCATCATTTTATACAAAAATACATTGAATACATCTTAAAGTTAAGCACAATTTAAAAATTTAGTTCAAGTATATTCGACTATAACATAGAACATGAGGAAATGAACAAAACCGTGCACTAAACTACAAGCAACAACTAGAAATACACTCATTGGTTAACTTCTAATTTAAAGTTAAACTTAAATTAGTACTAGCTTTCACGGCTTTGAGTTTCACAGCAGGTAATAGAAATAAAAGTAATTGCATTTTGGAAACCTTAGTTGTTCAACAGTCTGTCTAGATAATGTTAATTAGTGTGCCTACGTTGATTACGTAGACATACTATCTTCACTAAAGGAAACGGCTGGCAAAACTGTTTAAGTTACAGTCCAAAAATTGCTGGAGCAGTCTAGATCTTACTAGATGTCTAAATTAGAAAAGATCTAATCTTATCTACTCAATTATACGAATCAGTGAAATCTCCTGTAGACTGGAATGAAGCGACGAGAAAAAAGATAAAAAAACTGAAATAAGAAAGGTAACAATAAAAGCCTTACTAAAATTAGAGTGAAAAATAAAAACGATTTTGATGAAATTTGGTGTCGAGGTATCTTGCAGGTAGGTAGCTTAAAGTCCGTGGAATGACATAACATACACAATATTATTATGATAGCCGATATTCTTGCCAACTGAACTGCGGACAAAAGCTTGTTATTAATATAATTTCTTCATCAGATCGACAATGTAAATTAAGCAAATTGTGTGAACACTCTATAGTAAGAAATTTGTTAAGCATACCCTCACATGTCGTCTAATAAACTTTAGAAGCATAATTACACAATTTCAGGCATGTACCCAGATTACAGAATACCTGGTCTACACAGAGTATAACTAAATTATACAGGGTTACATGGTTACATCGAGCCGTATTGTAAACCATGCTAAATTGCATGACCGTACTTGAGCGGAGTTAAACTTAGTTCACATCACTTACGCCATCCATTTGACTCAACATCCACAACTTTTCACATTTGGCAAACATTTTTGAGCAATTAACCTTTTAAAATTGTATGTTTCGAAACGAATATAGGTTACTCTGAAGTATTCCAACGATCTAGCAAAGGGTTCTTATCAAATAATAATATACCTTATACAGTTGTATTAAAGGTTGTATTATCTGTACTATTATAATTGTTTTGAGTACTTTTTCCTTGCCTGAAGCAATTTAATGCTTAATTTCTTGTTATGCCGACTTTGCGGTAAATGTTCATTCTATTGTCAGTTATGTCATGCCAGGGTTTTTAGATGATGTTTTTATATTATTCGGTAGGTTAGAGGTCCCTAACGTAATGAAACATTTCGGGGTTGGCGTTCAAGTAAGCGGTGCCAAATTGTTGGGTGTACATTTTGTAGAAGTATCCTAATTATGGCTTTTAGTGAAACAAATAAAGTTTTTCAAGGACTGTGAAGACGTAGTGGTTTTTCTTTTGTGTGATTACGCAACAAAGAATTCTTTCAGAATTATTATTAGCTCGATTATATACTTTGTACAGTATTGTTACTAACTACTACTAACTATTGAAGGTAAGTACTACAATCTGTAGTGTATAGTACTCTACTCTACTGAGTAGAGAATGTGTGCACATTAAAAAAAAACAACCTCATAAGACAAAAAGATGATTATCTTTAAAACGGTTAGACAGATTTAAAAAAAACAAATCTAGGAACAATATCGTATAAACTAGCAGTCTAGTCTAGTCTGTGGCATCGTAACACCCTAACTGACAGAGTTAGGGTGTTACGATGCCACAGACACACACACCCACTGGTACACATGTTACATTTAATATCTCTTCTTATGCTTCGGGGGAGAACAACGCCTTTTATTATATAACTAGCTGTGCCCACGACTTCGTTCGCGTGGAAGTTGGGTTTATATTAAGGTAGGTTATATTACAATTCAACTTCTGTGTAAAACATATTGTAAACATGCTCCACAATGCTTCATTGCTTAGCTCCTATGGGAAATAGCGTGATAAATTTTAAGGGCCTAGCTTTAATCAGGGCCCAACATATGGCAGGGCAAGCCAAGCAAATGCCCAGTGCAGCAAAATGAAGGGCGACAAAGTTTATGGCGCCAGACGGTTAGAAGACAAATTATTAAAATTCCCACGACCACATCTCGACAAAAAAGTGATTTGCATCACATCAAATACCCACCACGCGAGTACTGGGGCGGTTTCAAATTAAATGAAGCTCGAAACCGCCCAATTAATCGTGCGAAATTTTGAGTTAAGGAGCTTCGATTCTGACTCCGATAGGTCGAAAATTCCGATTGATTTTAAACCTCCGACTCCAACTTCGGCTCCGACACTTTTAAATCGGACCTTTTAATCGGAGGTACTGTGACGTGAACCTCTTGCTGGCTTTGGGGTGCGCAGCCGGGATTATTGCTCTCGAGGATGAGGAATCAAACAACTTCTTAAGCCCAGAACGATATTATATATTGAATAACTTGTTATATGATTTCTTTACATATTAATTCTTTTTCTCGACCATTCGTCTTGACGCTTGGTCCAATTCTCTCAATTGTTTCTTTCGTTTTCTTCTTCGTCATTATTTCAAAGTTTTGGAACGTCAAGACAAACAGTTCACAATTAATGAGGCTTTATGCGAGTGGCCGGTCAAGTTTCCGACGCACCTGCCACACGCCGCCGCCTTATGAAAAAAAAAAAATTTTTTACATTTGACTACTAAGTCAATTTTTTTTTTTTTTTTATATAATATAAAACAACAAATATAAACCTAGCTGTGCATTTACCTATCATGGCGATATAGATTTTTTTTTTTTTTAATACCCCCCTTGATCTGTCTCTATGCAAAAGACAACGTGTAACTGTTATACCTAATCCAACAAAATTTATGTCAACAAACACTTTACATAACAGTTATACGATGATGCTGGGCAAAAAACGCCATTAAAATAAGCACCAGTATCAGATTTGTTACCTAGCTAAACTTATGTATAACTAAATTAAATCAATCATTAAACACCAATTGACCCCAGGCAACAAATTGGGTGAAAGTCCTGCTCTGTTGTAACTGGAAGAAAATTCATCTTTAAGTATTAATCTTATATCAGTTAAATAATTGGTCAATCAAGCTATCGGTGACCATCTGATCACATCTATTGATTATTTAGATAAAATAATCACAAACGAACTTCCCAAGTTCGATTGAACCAAATGCAAAACTGTCTGCTTAATCACAGAGTTATATTTATAATTCAAAACAATAATACACCCGTTTTTGTTTGCCTAGTGCTCTATGGCATCAACATTGTAGGACATTTCTTCGCCGTGTGGTTGTACATGCAAAGACAAACAACATTTTAGAATCAGATCTAAAACCATTAACCATCCCTAAATATACAACTGTTTACACGTCAGACTATTAACAACGTCGCCACTTCTTTTCTGGCATCACCTACTCCTAAAAAAATAATTCTCATCAACTACTCATGTTTATCATGACTTAATTATAACATATGTTCATATAATAAAAATTCTCAACTACATAAAATTAAATACTAAGATATCGATATCTATTCGTCCATCCTCATAATAAACGGTTTCAATCTATTCGCATGAACAATCTGCCTCTGTCTTGAACCCACTTTCTTTATAATGAAGTTATTGTTATTCAACCTATTTTCAATTCGAAATGGCCCTAAAAACTTTCTACATAACTTCTTCGATATCCCCGACCTTCTCTTTGGATTAAAAAGTAAAACTTTCTGACCTATGTCATACGATACTTCAGTTGCTTTTTTGTCAAATAATAGTTTTTGTTTCGCTCGCGACTTGTCCAAATTTACCCTAACCCTTGTAAAAATGTTTTCTCTATTCTCTATTCTACTCGCGGTATTCTCATTCACTTTAATATTTAAATTAATTCCCGTATCCGATGGCAATTCTGGTTGTCTTGCAAAGACCAGAAAGTACGGTGACACCCGTGTCGATTCTTGTTTACTAATATTATATGCAAACGTAATTTGAGGTAAATATACCGACCAATCTGACCTATCATCTCGACCGTACTTGGCCATCATGCGCGACATAGTTGCATTTAATCGTTCTACCAACCCTAATGTCTGATGATGCATCGAAGTTGCAACTTTATGCACCGCCCCGAAGTTTGTAATCGTTTCTTGAACTAAGGCCGACGTAAAAAATTGACCCTTTATCCGTTATAATTTCTTTTACGACCCCATGTATTGAAAAAATATTATTAATAAGGAAGTTCTTTATTTCAATCGCTGTGGCCTGTTTTACTGCCTTACTAATCGCATATTTTGAAAAACAATCTATTGCCAATATAATATATCTACTTCCATCCGTCGCATTATTTAACGGGCCTATCGTATCCACTTCTACCTTTTCAAATAACCTGTTTGTAACAATCGGTTGCAACGGCGCCACCTTATTTGACGTGCGCACTTCTTGACATACTTTACATGCTTTGATATAATTCTCTATTTTCTTATATGACTTTGGACAGCAGAATCTTGAATTAAATTTTTCTACTGTCTTCATCAAACCTAAATGACCTCCATATAATGGATCATCATGAATCTCATGCATAATTACTGGAAACAGTTCATCCGGAACTACCAGCAATCTTTTAATAACATTATTTTTTGTATTTAATTTATATAACATGCCGTTGTGTATAAAGAATCCTTTATGTCTTTGTAAGTTTTCATCTATGACTTTATTTCTTAAAGATGAACAAAAATTATCGTTCATTTGAGCCCTTATTACTGGGTCTATTTCTAATTTGCAGATTTGCTCATTATTCTCTGTACATCTCATCCTAAATATTTGTAACCCGTCAGTGACTACGTGATCATCTTGACTTATTAACGGATTTCGACTCACGAACTCCGCATCCGAATCCGAATCCTGTTCTACAACTACTGAAGAGGAACTATCATTACAGGAAGGACGAATGCTACCAACATTCACTAACTCACTCACTTGTTGACGACTGATCTCACTCTGTTTAAGTGAGACCCGATATGAAGGTTTTTTCACAGGAACCTCGTTCGAAGTTTTTATTTTAATTGGGTTATTTCGGCACCCACCTGGCCTAACCTTACCAAATGAGAATTGTGGCTTGTATTCTTCCACTAAGTCATGTAATTTATTATTATCACCTGTACTCAGATTTTTATTAATATTCATTTTATCTTTTGACACATTTAAATCAGGAAGAATACAAGTGTTATTCTTATTTGACTCACAAATATTACTAACAAATAAATGATTATGTTTAAAAATATTAACAGACATTATTTCCTGTGTATCGATAACAGAAACTTTGCCTGGTCTAGCAACAAAACATATTTCATTGTAGTTTCTCAATGTTATTTTATTATTCACAAAATCTAGGGATGCCCCATTTTTGATTAAGAAATCTTGACCCAAAATCACTGGCCAACTGACATCTATTACCACATAAAAAAGCGTGTTATACACCACATTATTAATTATAACGTTGATATATGTTTTGCCTGCGACTGGTATAATCTTACCATCGGCCATTTTTAAATTAATATTATCACATATATCTAAGGTTACTTTGTTCATTAATGCTACTTTCTTCGATAGCAAGGACACTGAAGCCCCACTATCTAATAAAGCAGGAATAGCACCCGAACTTAATTCTACTAAAATGACTGGTTCGGACTGACCATAATTATTCTTCTTGACGTCTTCTATGTTTGAGCGCCGCTGCGTACTCATTGCTGCGACGTGATGCTCGCCTACTCTCGTTGTCGACGACGCTGCATCACCAGCTGATTGAACCGGCATCGGCAGAGGTTCTCTGCTCCTTAAAAAGTACTGGCGGGGATTTGACTCCCGCCTTGGTGTTAACGAACCGCTTGGTGAATCATTGGGTGGAACCCGAGACACCGGGGATCGGTATTTACTATACGGAGTCGATTGATTGCTCCGAAATGGACTATTGGTCGGTCTGTTGGAGTCTCCTTGCTGCCCAGACCTCACTGCTACCGCATTCTCAACCTTAACCTTAAGATTGATTTCCCTTTCAGCCTCTTTATCATATACTGAATGTAATTGTAAAACTGTGGCCTTTAAAATACTTTTATCAGCACATACAACTGCAGCGAGCTTTGATTTGTAGAAACTATTACATTTCTTTGGAAAGCTCCTTACGAACGTATTGTCGTCAATTTTTCCCTTTTTGGCTATATTTGAAAGCTCGTAGTAAAATGACACAATATTCTCCTCTGGCGCCTGTATCCTTTCATAGAATTTTTCCGTATAATTAGTACGGTTTGGGAATTCTGCTTTTAATGCAGTGATGAAGCTCTCGAAGCTATCACAATCTTCTATGATTGCTTTGTATAGGTGTAGCGCTGGTCCAGCCAGATACGCCGCCACAAATAATTTTTTTTTCTCATCCGAAGTGATTTTATTAATCACACAGATGATCTGGAATTGGTTGACAAAATCATCTACGGACTCATACAATCCCGTGAATGCACTCATTTTTAATTAACTTTACATAGAAATACGACTTAGCTCTTTAAATGACTTCCTCTGAAGAGTTAGGCGCCTCCACCATGTGACGTGAACCTCTTGCTGGCTTTGGGGTGCGCAGCCGGGATTATTGCTCTCGAGGATGAGGAATCAAACAACTTCTTAAGCCCAGAACGATATTATATATTGAATAACTTGTTATATGATTTCTTTACATATTAATTCTTTTTCTCGACCATTCGTCTTGACGCTTGGTCCAATTCTCTCAATTGTTTCTTTCGTTTTCTTCTTCGTCATTATTTCAAAGTTTTGGAACGTCAAGACAAACAGTTCACAATTAATGAGGCTTTATGCGAGTGGCCGGTCAAGTTTCCGACGCACCTGCCACAGTACCTAGCCGCTCCTTCAAAATAATTTATACATAGGTAGTAAAGGTATGATGGAAAAAACTCTCACAGATTCCCTATGATCGCAGGTTATGTCCTGCCCGAGCGATCTTTTCCGAGTCTAAAGTACACCTACTTTGTGTCCGTGTTTGTACCGCGGGAATGCAATGTTTGAACAAACAAACAACATTCAAACGTTTCTAATAGATATACTCAGATATCTTTTTTTGTGTTTAAACACTATTTCTAAACTTATTTCAATATTTTTTTTCACTCACTTTAGAAGATTAAAATATTATTTTATAATGTCTACATTGGTGAATTTAAAAATAGGTGTGTCAACCTGTCGCAAATTAGGATCATCATATATTCATATCCCTCTACGTAAGAATTTAAGTTTTTTTTTTAAATCAATTTTCCTGATTCTTTTTAATTTGTATTTAAACGCCATCTATTTTCAAAACTGGATAAGTTTATTTTTATACTTGATGATTTTATATTAAACTATCATGCATATTAAACGTAGGTAAGCAAGGTATTTAACCTTAAATTATTCACGCGATCAAGACCCGTAATACATATATTTTCATAATGTGTACAAATCGCGAAAGTTTATTAACATTTGTAGGTAAGCAATTTTGCACCTCAGAAGAAATCGAATCACAGATGGCGCCACGTGTTTTATTTTGATGTAACGCGGACTTAATCTTTCATTTTTTTTAAGCAATTAACATTTATAAATTCTAGAAAATATCAAGTAATTACTGTTTATTTGTAATGTAATATTGTTTTTCATTTCTACATTTAGAACATAATCACTACTCATGCAAAACAATGATAAAGGTGTCTATTGGAAGTGATTATTAATATGAAAATTTGTTAAACAAAGTAAACATGTTAAAGTCGAAAATAAAAGCTTGTATAAATAAGTATACATTTAGAAAACACTTAAAAAAAAGAATAAAAATAATTTTAACACAACACAAAAAGAGACTCGCGATTAGGGAGTCGATCCTCCGACCTCGCTCGTTTAATACCGTTACTTGTGCCAATAGACCACCTCAGCTGATGCAAACACGGTTAAAATAGCTGATCTTAAGAAAATTGAAAATGTTGTGTAGCTAAACACAACATTTTCAATTTGCTTAAGATCAGCTTATAATTTTAGCGTGAAGTTATTGTTTCCATGGGTTACAATTGTAAATAATGTCTTATTGTGGAAAAAAATTGTGAAAAACCATAATGGTTCGACAAAACATACGTTGCTGCTCACTCCCTATAGACGATAGCATAATGATTTATAGTGCAAGTAATGACCTATAGTATTTACAATAAAACGCAAATGCAAATTTTCATGAAGATCCGTCAAGTAGTTATTGTTTTATAACGATAAATAGCTACAGACATTATCCGTCATTGCTTAGCTCCTATGGGAAATAGCGTGATAAATTATAGCCTATATGTTAATCCAGACTTATTAGAATACACATACAAAATTTCAACCGAATCTGTCCAATAGTTATTGCGTGATGCGTGTTCAAACAAACAGACAGACAGACAGACATTTCTAAAAATGTAGGAATGTGTTTAAATACTCTTTTCGAACATTTCCCAATATTTTTTTTCACTATGTTCGGCCATGTACAGACACGTGAAATTTACAA
This sequence comes from Herminia tarsipennalis, assembly GCA_945859575.2. Taxonomy (NCBI): domain Eukaryota; kingdom Metazoa; phylum Arthropoda; class Insecta; order Lepidoptera; family Erebidae; genus Herminia; species Herminia tarsipennalis. The sequence continues at coordinate 836,223 of OX243857.2, forward strand.
TTTTATTATATGTATAGATATAGATAGATAGCATGATTCAGTATTCACGCGCGATGGCTTATTATTAGCGTATTTCATGTATAACTTTGGTGTTTCTATACCGATTTCTTTAAGTATTTTTTATGGAATAGTTAATTATGTTATTTTTTTTAATTAGGGATGACTGAGAGTGTTATAAACGTAAGAGTAGACAAATATAATCAGAAAGCTTCGAATTACTAAGCTATCGGGAGTTACACGTGATATTGTGGGATATATTTTATATAATTTTAAGGAGAACATTTCCGTCATACATGATTTCTGTGTAGCTTTAACCATTACGGTTGCACACGCGACAAAAGCTTAAAAAATGGAGTAACTTCTCCCGTTTTCCTTCACTGCTCTGCTCCTATTGATTGTAGCGTGATGAAAAGTATACTATAACCTACTCAGGAGTATGAAAAATAATTGTACCAAGTTTCGTTAAAATCCGTCGAGTAGTTTTTGTTTCTATAACGGTTATACAGACAGACAGACAGACAGACAAAAATTTTACTGATTGCATTTTTGGCATCAGTATCGATCCCTAATCACCCCCTGATAGTTATTTTGGAAATATATTTCATGTACAGAATTGACCTCTCTACAGATTTATTATAAGTATAGATTAGATGATTTTTTTAAATAAAAAAATCTAACAATTCTTAAAACGTTCGTATTTATTCACCACGTGGGCGTGCCCGAGTGATCGCGATAAAAACTATCCTATGTATATCCTATCCTGGGACTCAAACTACATCCATACCAAATTTGATTTAAATCGGTTCAGCAGTTTAAGCGTGAAAATGTAACAGACAAACATATAGACAGTCCGAGTTACAGTTCACATTTATAATATTAGTTTGCATAGTTGACTGGTTCCTGAATACAACAATAATAACATTTCAGTTTCCACAATAAGCCAAATCTAAACAGCTAATGATAAATTGAAAAGCTTATTCCATAATACAAAGGCTAGAGCGAATCCTGCCAAAGCCTACAATTGACAGATGAATCAGAGATACTTAAATATTTAAGCACTATTGATGCATCGAATATAAAATCAGCTCAGCCTAAATATACTCGAAATCCCATAGGTATTGAAACCGGAATGTTTTGCTCTGTATCGTTATTAATAACACTGTAACGCATAAAAGCGACCGCAAACGTATTCCCGTCAAATTGTGATGTATTTGCCGCACTGAAATCAGTATAGTCTGTTAGGGTTCTGTCATATTAATGACTTTGATTTGCACTTAAAATATCTTGGCTGTTTTAGGTTGAAGTGGAATTGATTTGTCTAGCTTTGAACCCATCAGTATAACTTTATCCATGTTAAAAATATGTTCTTGTAAATCACTTAATTTTAATTATTATTGTTCAGTCAATAATTTTTCCAACATTTTGGAAGGTAATACGTTTGATCGTCGTTTGCTCATTAATCCACCTAATGTTAAATTAATATCAATTGTACAGGGTATTGTAAGCATTATCTTCTGTCTTAAATATTTTATAAACTTTCTGATTCTCCTAGTACATATACATGTACGGGCAGATAAAGCCTGGTAAAAAAACCATTGGGAGGCTTGTAAAGATTTGATGACGTCTTTATGACAGTTTGATTAATAAATTGTAATTCTTAGAAAATCCTCTTTAATTGCAATAAAACGCAAAAAAAAAAAAAATTGGTTTTGATTTTAAAGTGTTGTCTAAGAAGAGGCATTTGAATATCTAAATTTTTGGGAATATTATAATTTGATATCAAAATTTGTAACAAGTAACTCAGTACACTAAACATTAGACGTCGCTCTAAATTAAAAGAGTTTCCACACGATAGTAACAGATAATTATATGTCTAACATAAGCTAACTTGAATTTCTGTAGTGAATGTGAAACAACCCTTAACCCGTGGCGCAATCACCTATTATGGCGATTGCGGTAACGCTCGGATTTAATTTAATTTATTGGTATTATTCCTCCGTAATTTCTCTTTGTAATTAATGTGTTGTATGTTACATATTTTTTGATTAAGAGCTAATGGGTTTTAAAAACAATTTCCTCTTAGCAATATTATTAAACGAATGGCCATAAAAATAAAAACAGTTTATTCGATATTTATCGGCGAAAAGAAAATTCCATAAACTAATTTAGAAATCAAATAACACTGCTTAAAAGATGAATAGCCTAATTCACTTTGACGCAGTTTGGATGGCTCTTTTCCCTTGATTTTAAAACACTTAAGTTTTTCTTGAAGTACGGTTAATTTTCTTATAAAAGTTATTGATTATGACAGACAGTTAATACGGACATTATGGCAAGCAGAATAATATTTAGAGTTGATTTGGTAAGTAAGATTTCGCCTTGACTTCTTTATGTATGTGCTGCCAGGGTCGCCAAGTACTTCTTTCAGTATGACGTTGAAAGCAAAACATTTTTTCCTTTATAATACGAAAGAACTTATTATTTTTTTACAATTTGCGCAGACAGAACTCAAAAGTGGAAAAAACCAAGATATATTTTTATCGATAAAAGCAAAGAGCTTTAGCCGTTAGACAATAATCTATCGTTTCTGAAACTGGATGTTATTGATCTTGCACTATTTTACAGTTCTTTTCCAATTCAACGGTATCCAGAACATAGGTTTACACTGGGTACTTTTTCTTACTCGATAATATTGCTATTGATTGATTTAAAACATAAATAACCATCTTAAACAAATTATTCTTCAGAATAAAGTCTCAATGCATACCTTTTACGACAGCATTAAGATTATCTGAAGATCCTATAAAGCCTAAAAGTCATCTAAATATACAAGCGATAACATTTATAATAACCGTTGCTTCTTCATTTTTGAAAGAAAATTCTTCTACAAAAGTGCTAAAACTCTCAAATATCTTAATAAACTTAATCCAATTATCCTATAAAACCTTCAGTTTTAGAAGCTTAATAGAAAATGGTCCAAAAAGGTACAATATCCCCATCTGAATTTCACCCGATTCTTATACCTAACGAAGAGAAAAAAGTCGATGTACCCTCTAATATAAATTATCTGGTGTCAACTGCGCTCTATTTTATCCCACTAAACTACTTTTCAAGCTGAAATAACCCCTATTATATTACAGCGAAGCTTCTAATTTCCTCGTTATGCTTGAAAAACGTATCGTTATTTAAAATTGAAATTTACGAGTAAAGACATAGATGTGAAATTAGAGTACTGTATGGATAGAAAGCTTTTCAAACGATTTAGAGTTTTATTACAAAGGCAAAAGGCTGTGTTTCGGTTCAATAGTATATCTCAAGGAGTCATTTATCAAGTCGGATAGAAGATGTCAGTGGCTGATATGGCGTTGTATTAAAAAAGGTGATGTTTTTACATGATGCGTTATTATGTAATAAATTAACATAAATAGCTTCGTATAGCCATTTACTGGGAGATTAAGTTTGAGAAAGCAATTTAAGGTTACACGAAGATTTATTAGAAAAATTTGGGGCCGTATATTATCATAGCATTTTCTTGGATGAGCTTGGGTCCATTTACAGTATCATTACACTAACATATTCTATAGAGCCATACTACAAAGCTTAACTAGAAACTAATTAACAAATCATAGCCAACTCTTTATGACATTCATTTAGAAATTTCTAGTAAAATTATTGTTTTGTGTAATGATGCCAGTAGAGCTCCTTGAAGGACACATAAAAATTGTATGTAAAAACTTTATTTTTCTGCCTCTGGTTATATGGACTTTTTTTAGACTGGTTCGGACTGGTTCAACGTCCGTCTGAAGAAAGATACATTTACTTCCAAAAATAAAATTGAGTTCCTATCTTAAATATTAAATATCTCTCCTTCAATATCCGCTAGGTCCATTAATAGCAATACTGTTCATAGTAAGGTAAGAAGGATTATTGTTTTGTTAAATTATTTAAGCGGTAGTTTAGCCTAAGTCTAGTTTAGCAATTCAACCTAGTGTAGGTTTCATAAGTTCTCCATCAACCTTTCGTGCTTAAATCAATTACAAACATAGGTTTATGTAACCATTGTGATCGTTATCAATATCATAATTAGTCAGTGGCTGAACATAAGCTTTTTATAACGTATATCATAAGTATACTTGGATACTATAATTACGTGTTCTTTGATATAACCACCATAATTATCAAGACCACTATTTTTCTTTTATAATTCAAGGCTTTTCCCTAAACCTGTCAATCACTATATTTTTTAATTTAGTAAATCGTGGCGAAACCGCGTTGTTTCTGAAACAACCCCAATTATTAGGATTAATAGTCGCTTTTGAAAATCTAACAGCTCTACCGTTGCAATTTGAACCTTATTTAACATAATTAAGGTGCGCTTTATAATAATCAATATTATACGAATAGGCATAAAAGGCTTTAATTGAATATTAGCGTGTCAAGAACCATTAGTAACAGTTAATTGGCTCTCCCAGATAATGATTTACTGTGTAAACCGCATGTTATAGTATTATCGACCATGCAATTTAAACAATAGAGTTTATTTTCAATTGATATTGAAAATCGTGTATGGTATTGTTCGACTTTGCTGGTTAAGAATTAAATCCGATTTTCAAATGTCAATTCCTCAGCTGGTCCCTGTGTTTATAGTGCGAATTTAGTTCTTATGTTCAATTTGTTAGAGTTTATTATTGACTGTTATTTTTTCATTGATTTCAGGTAATTCATTGTTTTGTTGAGCCAGTTGAACTGAACAACGATCAAGTTTTGATAATGGCGAGGTGAGTTCGTGATTTTTGTGAAGGAACAATACAGTTCAGGAAAGTTTAGTTAATAATAAAAATATTGAACTACGGCTTTGTACTAATATTTTAAAATTCCTTTGAAAAAATTTAATGGAAATATACAATTTTAAAATAAAAAAAGGTTAGCTGTAAAGTCGGTTTACGGACGATAATTTTACGTGAAAACGTCATAAGAAAACATTGATGATATTGAATAAACAACCATGAATGTGACAAGTTTTCTTTTTTAATTTACAATTGTATCGCATTCGCCGTGTGGTGCCGGCTTAAGAATAGTACCACCCCATCTCTACCCGTGGGTGTCGTCAAGGCGACTAAGGGATTTTACCCCGGAGGACGGGCAGCAGCGTCCTCTGCGTACTTAAAGCCTTACTGCGATCGCCAACCCGCTCGCCAAGCGTGGCGATTATGGCAATTACCCCCAGGATCTACATACTAGTAGGTTCTACTGGGGAGACCCGTGCCCAGCAGTGGGCCATCTTATGGGTTGATATGTATCGCATGTTGCTGCAATCGCCGAAACATTGATCACATTTTAATAAACAACTATGCCTGTGATAGCTTTAGTGGACTCGGGCGCAAGTGAGCGTGAACGGGAGCGCTGACGTCACACTTTTTCGTGAGTGCTGCCGGTCATCGATTTATAAGCTATTATCACGTGAAAACAATAAAGCATCTAAAGTAAAAAAATCTTCAACCATTTTAAATAGTGGAGAAACTACGTATTATACGTATATTAAATTTATCTTATAATCAAAGGTCTTTTAAGAAAAGTCCAAATCCAAATAGAGGAAAGAATAGGTTTTGGCCTTAATATTGTGACAAAGGTCTACACAAAGTTTTTTGACGCTATATCTCGGGTCCCGGATACTGTTACATAATACGAGTAATAGCATTCCTTTCCTTAAAGAATTAGAAATAGTAAGTCAAACAAAGAGTGAAAAGCAATAAAATGTCCAATTTATTTTTCTTAATATTTAGTATCAGCTAGAGAAAATGTTTTTATATTTTTCTCTATTATAATATAAACAGTTTTGTATCAGGCATTTGATAGCATTTGTAACTATAAATCAAGAGTAAGGAACTTTCACATCAAATAACATTCAAAACGCGTTATCAACCTAACAATTCAAATTTCAATCATATTTCCAAACACAAATGCTATAAGTCAAAATACCCAAACCTTTCCACTAAATCATTATTTCCCAATACAACACAAGAATACAGAAAACAAAGTTTTGACACAAGTTTTGTACAAGTTGGTGAATAATTCTTATCCTTAGCATTCATTGTCGAGTCCACAAAGGATGGTCGCAAGGGACGCATATATAAATCATATAAAAATCGACAATATATCAGAAATGAAATGAGGGTTTGTCAGTTTTGATATTTGTAATAACTCGTCTGATAAGGATTTCGTATAAAAGGATCACAAGAGTTTAAAAGTACTAGATAGATGCGTGGGAGATGTTAAGAGAGAAAATACTAATGTGAATTTGCAATTTTCAAAGAAAGGTGTTCAATTGTATGGTGGTGGTGGTATGGCTGTGACGCGAGTTGTCAAAACCTTACAAGCTAAAAGAAAAAGGAATTTGAAAAGAAAAATAATAACTATAAGAATAATTTGTAGTCGATAGTCATTTCAGCTGTGAAACTGAAACTTATCCGTTTGGCTGAGTCGTCAATGAAATCTACAATGAAATTGTCAAGAAAAACTTCTTATTTACTACTCAATAGATTTTAACGAGCTTTATTGTAAAGAAAATGCGTCGAAACCTGTTATCCCAATAAGAATTTTTGTTTGATAGGTTTACTTTTACATACGGTAAAATAATGATAAAAATTTAATAAAAAAAGTGGAGTATAGTCTGTGCGAAATGTGGCTGGTAGCTAGTTTGCTTTAAATAGGGTAATACGTCTTCAATAGGCACAACAGATTTTATCAAATTTAGCCCAACTAACTACTTTGTATCTGAACATAATATTAAGGACAAACATAAATTTCAAAAAGTAATTTCATAGTTTTGTACAAACAAGTGTTACTGCGGCAATATATTTGAAAGTTGCGCAGTCAAATATCAAAATCTTCTGACAACCGTGACGAGGGTAGGCGCAGCTTTGACAACTACCACCGAGGATATAGCCGGCAACCAATATAACAGTAAAGTATAGGATTAGTACTTGTAAGTATACAACATTTTGGTCATACTTACGTGCTAATCGAGACTCACTTCAAGTCGCGCAGCGGGCTATGGAGCGAGCTATGCCTGGAGTCTCTTTGAAGGACAAAATTCCCAACGAGGTCATCCGACAAAGAACCAAAGTTACCGACATAGCACGCAGGTTAAGCACGCTGAAGTGGCAATGGGCTGGCCATATTTTTCGAAGGACCGATGGCCGATGGAGTAAACGAGTGCTAGAATAGAGACCGCGACTTGGTCAACGTAAGGTAGGACGACCCCCAGCCAGATGGACTGACGACTTAAAGAAAGTCACCGGAATGAATTAGATGCGGAAGGTGGAGGACCGGATGTTGTGGCGTAAGTTAGGAGAGACCTATGTCCAGGGGGCTTAGACAAATGCCACACGCTTCTTTTTTGGCACACGCTAACGCGGGAAAATGTATGCATTGACATATAGTTGACAATACGTCACGTTACTGCTGCTGAATTCGTGGACCAAAACCAACAGTAGCGTGTGCCAAAAAAGAAGCGTGTGGCATTTGTCTAAGCCCCCTGCAGTGGACCGATACCGGCTGATTGAATCGAGACTCAGTGGCGACCGAGCAGATCAAAATAAACATCGTTATCACGTGACTGTGTATGTTTTCAAACACTGTTCCTCGGAGAGCATCTTAAGCCGCGGGCACTGCGCCTAATCTCTTTCCGTTCGTGTCGGATTTCCGTCCTATCGGATTATGAACGTGAGGGAGTAAAGACTGCACTTGAGTCTGCGAGTACACTTGTCCACTGTAATATCTTCTACATAGCTAGTCTTTAATAAGATTGGCCGCTGTAACCGTTAGGAGACCATTGTTATTATTACGAACAATTTCTTTACTGTCTCGGTGGTGCTCCCACTGCACTGTTTTCGGAACAAAGTGATTAGGTTAGATAGGTAGATAGACAGAGGTAGATTCCTTATCGGTGAATGATTTCTATGAGTGAGTTGCTTCAACACGTTTGTTAGAAGGTTGCCTACTGTACTCTCCATCTTTTGTGGTATAGGCACTTGTCTCACCAATGACGAGAAACCGAGAAACTATCAATATTTTTTTCGCTCAAAAATAGTACAATAGATGTAGGTCCCGTGTCAACGAAAGAAATTCATAATATATTAATAGTTGATCGCTGATTGTTCACACGGCTGGCGAGAACTCACCCTATTCTGATCTCTTTTGTTTACTGTATAGTAATGTTTTTCGCGCGTATCTTGTATGTATGGATGTAATATTCTTTATTACCTGATATCTCACAATCCACTGAACGGATTTATGAAGAAATTCAAGAAACTTGGTCTGTTACCTTTACCTGCTCTCTATGTTTATGAAATATGTATGTTTGTTAAGAAGAATAAGAAATTATTTAAAACAGCAGACGAAATAAACTCACAGATTTCCCGAGACTAACTAAATATAATAAAAGCTGCTTGGCAATGTGCATACATGTCTTTAATAAGATACCTAGCACCTTAAAAGATTTAGACATAAGATTGTTTAAGATAAAACTTTACAAATGGCTTACTGATTGTAATTTCTATAGCATTAAAGAATTTATAAATGAAAATAATGATATATTTTGTTACGAGTAAGTTAAGAAATTGAAACTGAAATTTTTGCATGCTGTGATTGTTACAGCGAAAACATGTACGTACTACTACAATTTTGTAACACCATTTTATACCATGTTTTTACGCAAATAAACGTTTATTATTATTATTATTATTATTATGCAGTTAAGGCGTCATTAGATTGGCCTTGATCGCCCAAGTGTTCTTAGATTTATGAAGATTGAAAAAAACAAACATAGCGGCTATGAGATGTTAAAACAAAGAGGTGTGAAAAAAAAGTTGTTTTTAATACTGCTATATGGGTATCAAATTAAAGGGCTCATCTTAAGCATTTCAAAGGTACAACATGATTATGACTGTAACACTAAAAAAGTTAGTTAGCAACCATTCTTTTTTCAATTTTAAATACTTGACAACATGTGATAAAAGTTAGTTGTTACATCGGTTACATCCTATTACAACCACTAAAAAGTTATAATAAAAAATAAATTTTAAAAATTAAAAAACCCGCCTGCACATAAAAGATCCTCTACATTATTATATAATTTCATGCAGTCGGAGGCACTTTACTAAGTTCATCGAGAATTATTAATTTTGTCCAGTGCTCCTTTTGTGAAGGCGGGTTTTTTATTTTTATAATTTATTTTTGACATTGAGCTAGAAAATAGTGGTGGTAGGACAAGTACCATGGGTTATTTTTTCACACAACACTACTACAATCGAAGCCACAAGCAACCTATTAATAAGATATTTTGATGCAAATATTGTATTTCCAATTAATTAATTTTCATTAAAATTATAATGTGTTCAGTTATTTATTAACAAGAACCTCACTTAAATAATTATAATCTCATTAACTGTGTCATCTCCCGAATCCAACTTCAATATTTATTTAAAACTTAATTATTCAACTTAACGTTATCAAGTGTAAATCCGGGAAACGGATCAAAATCTATAAATATAATAAAATTATTACTGATTGATGTCTGTATATAGGATAAATTTAGGAAAACCTAGTATAAAAACAGTAAAACATTACATATTTTTAAAATTGTTGTCCATCTGTCTGTCGCATCATAATTTTCATAGTTGTATTTTGGCAGCTTTAAGTTAAAATGTAACTCATGTTTAATCATAGTAGCCCATCAAGAAGTCGAGTTATTTAGTTGTTTGAGCGGGGTCAGTACTAATCGAGAAATCCGCATACGAGTACATTGGATACGTAACTAGTTACGTACAATCGGTTTTATATCTATAAAACCGATGGTCGACGCATCCATGCGGATTTTATATCCAAGCGAGGGAAGTCATGGGCGGAAGCTAGTAATTATTAATTATAAAACAAAAGAAACCAATTACACTTCATACCACACAAAAGTGCACATCAAAAGTATTCGAAATTAAACGATGTATAATTCAATTGGTTAATTAAAAACTTGGAAGCGTTGCACCAAAAATGCTTAATTGGTTACCATTGTATTTAATGCGTATGGCACAATGTGTAATTCGTAAATAATTGACGAGAATCGTGAGCTATTATTACGGCCGAATGTGTACTGGATTTTATTTGATTGAGCCTCTGTTGTTCAAATGAGATACGAGGACGTAATGTAACGTAATTTAAGGGTGATCCCTAATGGTTCAGGGACATTCGGTTCCTTTGTTTGGGCGTCGCAAGAAACCGGAGATAATAAAACGTCTCACAATTGTATTTTCTCTTTAATCATGAGCACAAAAGATACAAAATATTGCCTTGCAAACACCCAAACATCTAATTGTATTGATCTGAATTTTTAAATTAAATTCACCAACGTTTGGGCCTCGGCTGAAACACAAAAAACCGCGATTACAGAAGGGAACCTTGATAGGAAGCGCACTCGACTCACGAGATATCGGTGCGGATACAGCATTTCGAAACGGCTTCCGAACAAAGTGATGCGAAGTGGTCTGAGTATCTTGTATGTAAATAATGCCGATATGTGCGTTGCTCAAACGAAGTACATATAAAGGTCAAAGCACACTGATCAACTCGGAAAGTATAATACTACTTTAGCTTAGCTTATTACACCTGTGTAAAGCATCCCTCGAAAATAACACAATCGTGACATTTGCTGATGATATAGATGTTCGCGATAGTAAATAGCCGCGAAGAAGTGGCACGAAAAGTTGCAGTCAATGAAGTTTTGAATTGAACTAAGAAATGAGCAATTACACTGAATGAAACCAAGTCAACACGAAAACTAAATTCCGCGATACTTTCCGGTATTCATAAATAACCAACAAACCACCCACACGCAAATACAGCCAAGTATCTTGGTGTGACGCTGGATGTGAAATTGCGCTGGAAAGAACACGTCAAAAAGAAAAGAGTGGAGTAAGAATTACGATATCAGAAAATGTACTGGTTGCTTGGGCGACACTCCCCTATGTCAGTGCAAAACAAAGTCCTAATTATATAAACAGGTTTTAATGCCAGTGTAACTTTCGTGATCTCAGTACTATGTGGTTGAGCGCTCGCCTGCCAAACGCTGAATTGAACTAACAACAGTTAGTTCAATTCAGCGAGAGCCAAAAGTATTTCTGATTACCGAATTGTTGTTTCGAGTTTGAGTTGTAATTTTAAGGCCATGATTTGTATTTTTGTTAAGTCTCCTGAAACAAACATATTTAAAAAAATGCCTAGTACGAGAGTTAAATCATTAATAAGTATTATAATGAGCCCACTGCTGCGCCCGTACTCTAAGATAAGGTACGGGTCAAGAGAGAGGGAATACGACCTAACCCTAACCCAGAATATATTCTATAGAGTGCAAATGTATCAGTGGCACAAACTTGAGCACTAAATCTTGCATAGATGTCTCTGATGACATAAGCAGTACTTTCCGAAATCAATTTAGAGACCATTTTTATTACTCAATATAACACAGCCAATATGAAAAGTAACTTAATTAGAATCATAATTAGCCATTAAAACAACTGAGACACATTCGCAACATATAAACATTACCACACAGATTGTAACGAAGCTCAACGAAATAACATAACAATTGAGCTGAAAGTCTAGCCGGAGTGGAGCACAAGATTGATGCTACGTCTCGCCACAGAATACTGACAGTACAGAATGCAAACTTTATAGTAAACACTCTCAACGAACGCACACATAGACAACAGAATAATAATGTTCAAGGACACAGAATTGCAACGCAGTCGCTCTTTTAGGGCCCCGCTTTACGCTTAATTTGCACGATTAATTGCATATATTCTTGTTTGTGCAAATAAACGTGTGCATTAAGGCGGCAAAACGGCACACCGCACAAAAGGTTTGGACAATACGCTAGTTTGTACAAAATTGATTTGTACAATTAAGCATTTACATAAATGAAGACGGTACGTAAATGTTTTCACCAACCGGTTTGCGCTAATAAGATTGTGCGTGGCGCGACTTGCATGCGCAAACAGTTTGTGCAAAAACTGGCATGAACTGCAAGTCAGTGCATGTAGACCATCACTGGTTTGACGTGTTTCGTGATTGCATGTCCGTGAGCGATAACTATGTGTGCGTGCGTCAAGAGCGTTTTCTAAACATATTGCCTTCTGTACTCTCCGGTATTCTGTGGCCTCGCCGACTGTAGATAAATTACTTGCTCTGAGACTGACAGATACACACTTTTAGATTATACTACATTATCGTTATTGTTTTAGTAAAGTTATTGTTGTGTTTGGTTCGTTGAGCCTCGTGAAAAATAGGTGACTTGTCAATTTGACAGTTACTATGTGGCGGCTTGTGAGATTGTAGCTTCTAAACGAGTGGATGTATTTAAATATGACTGTGATAGTTATCAAGTGGTACCGACTTAAGAATAGTGCCATCCCATCTCTTCCTGTGGGTGTCGTCAAGGCGAATAAACGATTTCACACTAGAGGACGGGCAGCACTTTAAAGCCTTACTGTGATCGCCAACCCACTCGCCAAGCGTGGACGTTCCCCCAGGAGGGGGTAATTGCCAAAACGTCCATGCTTGGCAAGCGGGTTGATCCTTTTAATAAATAGGTTCTATTGGGCAGACCTTTATATGTGTTGTTGTGAGACGTTGATATTACATGTGTGACAGTTGGTTTAGCGGTTAGTAACCCTAACTACTAAGCCAGAGGTCATGGGTTCGATCCCCATCAATTTTAAAACTTTGTATCGTGAACACGAAGATTTACATAATATTCTGTGTCTCGGTGTAATTATATCTATAATAGCTGTCCCGCGCAACTTCGTCTGCGTAAATTTTCCCCGTTTTTGCAACATTTTTCCCAGTTTTTTTGCTCATTGCTTTGCTTGCTTGCTATTGCTTCTTATTGCTGCTCCGCTCCTATTAGTCGTAGCGTGATGTCATGTAGCCTATAGCTTTCCTCGATAAATGGGCTATCCAACAGTGAAATATTTTTTTAATTCGGATCAGTAGTTCTTGAGATTACCGCGTTCAAACAAACAAACAAACTCTTCAACTTTATAATATTAGTATAGATACGAGTACCTATGTATGTATTTATAAATATATCAGTTAATTATATTTATCACTTGTCAATCTCAGTCCTGGTTTATTTGGGATCAGATCAGCGTTGTGTGAGTTATTACTATTATCATGTGTCGTATGGGGGGCTTTGTAATGTAAATGAAATAGTTAAAATACCGATGCTTATTATTATTTGAAGTTAGTTTATTCGGTCTTGTTTTTTAACTATTTTGATGACCCACCCATCCATACTTCTATACTTTTATAATAAAACCAATTAGTTTTTTTGCACAAGTTAAAATCCAACTATAAAATTTAGTATGGGAAATGCCGGAATCAATATGATTTTCTTACCTCTATGCCGGCGAAGACACTAGTTTATTAGGACTGTTCAGAGTGGAAAATGCCTCGGTGGGGCGGTGATAGTGTGTGTGACTGCTGCTGGTCGTGGATTCGTTTTCCCTACTGGACGCTACTTTGTGTGATCCACAAATTGTTGGTAAAAAATTTGGGTGTAATTTGTGTCCGTAAATTAAATGTTTGCAAAGTCCCACGCGGTACATGGCTTGCACCCTACTGCGGGAATTTTCTTTTTTTAAAGTAAAATTCAAAGTGACAAAACTTCGTATTCGAGTACCGTTAGTAAAACAATCTTTCGAGGAAAAGGTCCACAAAAAATTAGTCGTGAAATTAAATAATGAAATTAGGATGGAGGGAGTGGGCCTTTTTATTTCTGTTCCGAATTAGTCGCGACGGGTGAAGGCGACCAGTGGTCGGTGCTAGGTGGATTGGGCCATAATAGAACTAAGGGGAAGGTGGGCTGAAATTATACTACTTAGATATAAAGATTGAATTAAGACTAAATAGGTTAATGGCAGCATTTGGGGAAAATGAGAAATCAAGTAGATTGGTAATTCAAAATATTGATATTTTATTATATTTATTTTTATTAATAAGATTTGTCCCGTTGTTTGCCCGTACCTTAGGTACTAAATACTGTTACAATTTTTTGAGTTTATACGATGCATTTTAATTTTGATAATTTATATATCACAAAAGAGTTTTCCCAGGCATTGTTTGAAAAACATACAATATCTTTCGAATATTTTTAGTGATCTTGTATAATGTCAGCCTTGCCGTTTAATGTTGTATAAAAATAATCAAGGCATTAATCACGTGCAAGAAATATCTAGTCACAAACATCGATATATAACCCGACCACGTAGAATGATGCGACTTAAGCACCGTCTTCAAATTGATGGGGTGCTACTAAATTCTGCCGGGTTATTACCAAAGTTCGTACTATTAGGGAAGTTAGTTTTTGTTGGAAAAACTATGACCGGCTTAAACGATCTTTTTTACTTCAGAGGAAGAAATATTGCACTTTTAGTTAAGTATTTTGCATTCTCTGGAAATATTATCGAAAAGAGAATTTTTGGAGTAGGAATATATAATCTCTACCTAAGATGGCACTTTACAAACATACAAATTACGAGCACAAAGTCTACAGACGGAACAAAAAAGTTAAATGTGGAGCCTCATCCGAAATCGAACTCGCAACTCTACAGTTCACACAATTTTATATACACAGCAAGCTTTTCGTTCTCGATTCCATGTAATGTCACTCCAGCATAAGATCTATTTATAGAATTTCATCCAATTTTATTTTTCCTTTTTTTTTTAAAGGAAAAAGGAGGATTTGGGTGCAAGCTTTATTTCAAGTGTTAGATTTTACAAAACATGAAATTAACTGACACAAAATGCACATAGTACAAACTCGAAACAACATAAATCTTACAAAGCTCTGTCCAATATAGAAATAAAATTAGATATTTCTATATTGGACAACCATATCAAGTTATTAACGTAAAACACTGTAAAAATTAAAAATTTGAAAAAAGTGGATGCGAGTTTATAATGCCCTGTTCTTATCTCCGGCTTTACCTATTGTTTGCGAACTTGGCATAACATGTAGAATCCTGACCGATTACAAGCGTTGTTTTGCATCTTAAGTGAATAAAAAAAAACACGACTTTTTGCACAGATATCGTTTGCACTTCCGCAGCGCCACTGTTATTGGATTAATATAAATATTATATTAATAGAATTTGCATGGACGAGAATCTCAATAGGTATGAATGCATGAAATAAACACATGAATAGATCCATAAAGAAGGCAACAGACAACATCATTTCATAGATCTACATAATGATTTCGGGGAAACATTGTTAGTCCGTAAACTTAATTGTAGCTTTCCCAACCGTGTAATACAAGCATAGCCTCACTACAACTCAGCCAAAACTAATTCTCTATCGGTACAAGTTGATTTATGCGGTGCCGGGCGTTCACCGAAACTACTGTCATTATTCACCGAGGATCGGTTTTTATGCTAACCGTACTTGAGTGATTGTCCGGCGCACTGTGCGGAGAGGATTATGTATCGGGGGCATTAGTTTAGATGAGGGTTATTTCATTTTGTACTAACTAAAGTTACAATTACGAAATTAATAAGGCAGTTAGGTTATGACTACGGTTGGTACAACCTGGTCGAAATGTCAGGCAATTCAGAATTCAATTCAATTAATTGTGTTTTAGGCATTGGTATAAAAAACGATTACGAGCATTCCGCTTAAATGTAACGTTGAATCACAATTCACAATAGTTGGGGTGTGAATTTTATTTAAGAAATATAACATGTTTGTTCTGCACTTTCGCGGCCCCGATTGTCGGTCGAAAGTATCAGGTTCGATTATGATCCTGGGTTTATAAATGCCTATAAAAATCACCAAAATATTCTTTTGATCTTTACAGTGGCTGTTATATTTGTTTCGAAAACATTTATTATAGAATTTAGACGTACAAGCTCTTCGCTTAGTACCTGAGTGTCTCTTAGTTAATAGCTAGCTAGCTATCACTTTTATCTTATGTATTACCAGGTAGGGACTGTGTGACGATGTGAAAGAAGATTATTTTTATCCTGTCATAACTAATGAGTTAATATACATAACACATTATTACGCAACCCCTGAAGCCCGTTACTTGCTCTGCAATAAACTTACATGCTTGCGTTGCCGTATAATTTTGAAGTTAAGTAGGTAAACTTCACAACTTTCCCTACGGGGATGTGTAAATTATTGGTATGAAAATTTCAATGCAAGACGGTTTGCTTAAAATTTTGAGTTATAACGCTTTGTTATTGCAACCCTCTTCGATATTAAGGAAGTCATGTTTTTATTTTGCGTAGAAACACAACACGATACAAACTAAAATTTTATAAAAATACGTTATATTTTATATAAAATAATCAATGTTTGTCTGTATGTCCTCTATGCCTTATAAAGTGGAAAGATTTGTATTTTTGCATGTAACGAATACATTCAAAAACAACTGGACCGATTTTAAAAAATTCTTTCACAAACAGAAGCTACATTATCGGGAAGTAACATAGGCTATATTTTATTATGTCCTTTTGAAAACTGCGTTTATATATATGTATATGGGAAAAAAGTCCGTGCGAAGCCGGAGCGGGCAGCTAGTTTGTTATACATTTAAGGGATTTCTTAGGCTAAGCAACGTTCCCACTCCCACTGCCATTACAAGGGTGACCGTTTTTGAAAAATGTCATAACTTTCCGTGCATCGGGGGCCACGTCAATTTGTTAGTGCTGCGGCTAGTCTTTTTTCGGTTGTGTCGGATTTCCGTTAGTGTTAGAGTTATTAATATCTCCTGCGTAGTTGGGCCTCTAATGGAATTCTCCGCCGCCTTTCGTATCCGTTCATGCAAAAATAGTACACCCCTTTTTTACGCAGTCATGAAATAACACTAAATAAAGTAATAAAAGTGGAGTAACTGCCCCACTAGATCCATTCAGTAATTTGACCAACACTTTTAAACAATAGTAACTGGTGTCGCATCATTTAAATTAAATCCACGATGTCATGTAGCGCGACCGTGCGTGGACGCGTAACTCATTTGTAGGATGGCCACGATACTGGTGTGAATCAGATTGTCCTGTTACTTTTACTTAACTTTGTGACCCTGAGTTGCTACACACTTAAGCGGGCTGGCATCTATTGGTACAGGCCGGGCCAGTAAAATCGAATATTATGTGGAAAAAAACCCCTCGGCGGGCCAACACAAATCGGTGGTAAAACCTAATATGTGTAGATGAATGTTCGGTTTAGCTATTCAACAAATACTGCCGAATCAAATAATGTTCCCCCTGGAATGAACTACCCGATCGGCACTTGTTCATGAAACCCGGTTACACGTGAAGTAATTGTTTCGGATCGGTCGAAAACTGAAAGTGTCTCGACCTGCTGTATGTAGCAACCCCTTAGTGGCGAGAGCAGGTCGAGAAATTAGAGAGTATAAGCAATGTTGACACTGTCAAGTCCGCAGATGGGTGATCTTTTATTAATCAGACTGTTCAGTTACCTTTAAATAGCTTGTGACTCAATGACGAGAGCAGATAGAAAGATCAGCGAGGTTAATCAACATTTGACCATTATAAATAAGACGTTATTTTTATTAACTTTACATGGTCTTGTGATTTCGTGATTACTTGAGAGATCATCGAGGTAAAGCATCGTTAGCAGTGTCAGATACATAGGTACATTGGCGAACGTTTTCTAAAATTCCCACTTGAGGACGTTATGCCATCGATCTTGTGCATAATATCTGTTTAGTGGTCTTAATTTTATGCGGAGTTAGGTAGTCTTTATTTAAATAGGCGCCGTGGCCAAAATCAATTAAAAATCTGGACTAAAATTACAAGCATCGTAGTTAGTAAAATACTGCTAATAAAAAACGTCGCTCCTTTTCCGTATAGGTGTAATATACTCAAGGGAAATAGTAGATACGCCGCGATATTTGCCTCAGTCGTCCTATTTTTGATTAAAGCGTAACTCACACTACGGACGGGTTCAGGTCGGACTATGTCGTGGAAACATCGTCTGTATAAGTTTGTGTATTGTTCTTGGCTTGTAATGTTGATAATTGTCTTTGAATCGATTTCGATTACAGCACCCAATCTCTTCAAAGACTAGTGAACTACGCAGAAGTTATCATGGTGCAAAAGGTTATTCGCAAAGCGTTGTAGATATCTATGGTCAGTGATAATCACTACATCATGCATATACATTAAAAGGAGCCGCTTCTTCGTTTACTCCCTATCCCATAAAAAAAATATGTAAGAAAATAATTGCAGGTTCAAATCCCTCAATCAATACATATATAAGCTCAAAAAATATTACCGTGCCACTGCCACAGTCGAGTGAAAATTGAAGGGTATAGCTACACAAGAGGTTTCTCTCCCACAAATGTCCCAACCCCACACCAAATCATTGTCACCGTACAGCCTATAAAGGGTGGCGTGATTTGTAGCACCACAGCGCTGTATATCAAAGTTCCCGAGCACCTGAATTTGTGATACCCCGGGGACCGAACCTGGAACTAACGGAACACAGTTTTATTCCACTTTTTTTGCGGAGTTCCACTTTGAAACTGATCGATGGGTTCAAATTTAGGATGTGCGGGACAGATAGTAGAACCTTGAAGTTTTGGCTTCCAGGCGTTGTTTATTGTGTTTAAGTTTGTATTTAGTAAGTTTGAGTCTTAACAGTGTTGTTCATGGTCCTTAAAGTTAACGTAATCTGCGGAAGCCATTTTTCTTGAGTTTGCGGAAGCCTTCGTGGATGGTCCGTGGATAATAGCTCGTCACACATTGAAACATTTTTTTTTGTATGAGATATATATACAATATACACATAATACATAATACAAGACATAATATTATGAAATCTAAAGTGGGTATTAAATAAATTAACTTTATTATTTAAAAATAAGTGCTATTATATAAAATAAGCTGCAACACTGAAGACATTATGGCAGCACAATATTTTGAGGACACTCTTCATAAAATTGTGGGATTTACTTAGCCTTGCCATAACCGTGACTGCTCTCGCATTGGGGAACACGAATAACACTCCTGAATAAAAGAAAGTTGTAGGAAAGCTAGGAACACTTACAGTCTCTGAAAATGTGCATTTCTTTACCGGATTCTTATTCAAGATTACAGCACCATAAAAATAGTTTCAGTACGGCCACTTCAAGTTCTTTCTTCTTAGTTTTAAGATATTATTTTCGCAAAACTTGGAATCCTTTTTCTGGCGATGGTTTTCTTTGATGTTTAAATTTAAGGTAAAAAGTGTTTATAAATCCACGACCTGCGGGCCTGTTGGTCTAGTGGTTAGTGACCCTTATTGCTAAGCCGGAGGTCGTAGATTCGATCCCCACCCAGGATAAAACTTTGTGTGAAGAACACGATGGTTTATTCTGTGTCCGAGTGTAATTTTAAGTATTTATATATAATTGGGTACCTATACAAGTAAGTTCATCAGTTACATGGTTGCCATAGTGCAAGTTCTGCGTAGTTTGAGATCAGCCGGTGTAGTGTGAGTTGTCCCAAGATATTATAATATATTATTATTGTTTATAAAAAAGAATACCTATTTCCCTTGGCCACTAGATAACTAGACAACAACATTACTGATTTCATTAACCCTTTTTTTAGTTTTCTAATATTCTGTAGTAGATTCAAGTAAAAAATAACGAACAATAAAATAACGGAGTGGTACGAATTCGCCGGGACAGTTATTACTAAATAACTTTAGCATTTTGAGAAATCTTCTATTATGACCATTACTTCTACTTATGAAGTAGTCCGTTTTGGCTTAAACGCATTGATGTTGTTGGAATGTTCTTCTGAATGTCATTAAAAAAAAAGAATGCTTAGGTACACAAAGACTCAATATTAACTGCAAGCGAGAATTTCTTAAAAAAAGTCACATCCGTGCAAAGATCATAGATGTGTGTTCTGAGCATCCATGCGTGTCTTCTTAGAAAAATCCACGTCAAGTGGTCTTCACCTTATCTAATCAATTGTATTTATATCCTTGATATTGAAATATTGGGCAAATATTCAAACTTCATCAAGTAGTTTCTTAGAGGCAGATATATACTCTCGATAATGACAAAACTTATTTTTCGTTTTCTCCTTGTCTCGGTGCTAGGTTTATAACGGCTTTGGGTCGGTCGGTCTAGGGTTGGCGCGGGTTAGAGTCCTACCTGAGTCGTTTTTTTTTCCCATACATTATCAATCAGAAAACAAACCTTACTTATGTTTATGCACATACCTAATATACTTGGTTAGTATCCTTTGAGAATATTGGCAATCTAATGCATTCTAACATTGTGTGAGCCACTTACACATCTATAGATGCATAGTATAACAAACAAATATCCAATCTACAGTTACAACTGGGTAACAAATGCAAATGTGCACAGAAAACAAATTGATGGGCTTTGTAAAATGAATAAAAATATACGATAACACTTCTGTGAGCAATTGTACTGGCGTGAATGTGGCACTATTGAACGCAACTGTATAATTTTTAAATAGATATAGGGATGTCCGATATTTATTTTAACAAAAATACCATTATTCATTCAAACTAAGTTGCATTCATTTTTATATTAATTATATTTAAAAACATGCTTTATTGAAGTTCGAAGTGGTCCCGATATTTTAACAGTTAAATTAAAAAAGTGATAATTAATCAAAAAGGTTTTTGAGGAGCGGAAATAAAAAAAATGTCCAAAATGCACACACACTTTCCTGGGCCATTAAATGCTCATATTTTTAAAAGGTTTTTTAAGCGACCACTGTTGTTGACCGTACTCATAAAACCTTACAACGCAAATACATATTTAATACCCTACCAAAAATATATTAAAATCCAAAAATCTGTAACCCAACGTGCTCGAAGCGAAGCGATGTAATAATATAATATTTATGTTAATGTCGGATATTTTCGCTACCGCCAGCAAACTAGTTAAAACAGGTTCCAACAGCACAGGGCTGTCACTCGGGACTTAATAAATGTAGTTTATATTTCTCATTCAAAATTTTAGGGTAGAATCGTGAAACACAATTTTGAAGTGAACTTGTGTGTTGATTTTAATTTTTAACTGACTTTTCTTCTTTGGTCGGTTTACGTAAAAATCAGTTCATGTAGCGTCTCTTTTTGAAGCCCGATTGTTCAAAAAACCTAAAACATGATAATTATTATTTATCTACAGAAACAAACAGAACAATAAGAAAAAAAAAATAATTCCTAGATTCATTTCAATTAAAAAAAAATGCTTTTATTCCTGGTTTGCAATGTTAAGTAAACTTTCAAATTTATAGGTCTGGTGAAATTTAGAGTTATAATGATTTGGATTTCTGTGATATATATATATAGATCACAGAAATCTTCTTAATGTTCTCTCACAATACATCTCACTACAGATTATTTCGACTATGCAAAAGCTTGGTCCTATTAAAATGTTTACAGGCAAAATGATAATAAGTGCTGTTGGCATAACACTTGTAAGACTTTCTAATCACTTTAAGAAGAATATCCGTAAACGAGGAAAACGAGAGATGCAAACTAAAACAAAAGTGATACAAAACGCGTAAAAAGGGCACCAAAATATGAACTTTTCGTGACAACCCTAGTTAAAAACACGGCAACAAATTCTGTTATATCGATCAAAACTTTTAGCAATAACTTGCTGTAAAATGTAATTTAATTCCTGTAAATTAACGCTTTCAGTTTAAAAATTTGTGGCTTCACACGAAATTAGCTACATATCGCTTCCGGGTCAGCGGCCATCTCTTTCCAGTTAATTGATCGGAAAAAATATGCTTAGTAAAGTTTTTTTTGGAATTGTGACTTTTTTGAAACAAGGTTTATTTTTTCGTTAGAATAGAGAGTGGGCGTGATGCAGTGGAATAGAAAAGCTTTGGTTTGGATAAAACATTACGTTTATCTTTTTATAAGTTTAAGCAGACATTGGTACTCGTAGGTATTACACGAGCACACGACGATGTCGAGTGCGAGACGACTAGTTCACTACCCTGGACAGGGTGTCACTTTAGACTTAGGGAACCAAACAACAAAATGATTAAGTTTCAGTATAGTTTAGGCGTTAAACGATGAGCTACATTTGTCAGTGACCAAATGCACATACGCACATATGTGAACACATTGACAGCAATAAGGCGTGCTCGATAGAACGATCATACACTGTCGGGCGTCAGTTCGTCTTTCATTATTTCTGTGACGCAGAACCTCATACCTACACAACTAAAGGTCACACGAAATCGTAAAGCGCAAAACTGTATGCAGCTGTTAGTAAGTCCTAATGTTTTCGACGGGATGCAGAAAGGCACATACATTATTAATTAATTAAAACTATCACAATCTAAAATAGGAACAAATCAGTCAGTTCTATCTATTCTTGCCAGCTTCCGTTACGCAAATGTATTCGCATAATTACCAATGCTAAACACTGCTGAACGGACAGCCAGGATTCTGCAGACAGCCGCGGTGTTATGATAGCACGTATTGGTGCAGTTTGGGGTGTATTTAGTTGGTTCATATGAGGGGATAATTTTGGACTTTGCTTAATACGAAATGCTTAATAACAAACCATATGTAGGGTAATCACGTCATTACAATTTTCATAAATTAAATTTAAAATAACCGTAGTTATTTCGGTATGGTTTTACATTACCAGCCATTTATGTAATAGTACGTACGCTATGTAATAGTACGGCGCATTTAGTAGGTTATATTTTATTTGTTTTATATTTTTATTACTAATGACAATCTTCTATATTACAGTCTCAATTGCGTATAGGAATCATGATATTTTTAGGACATATTAGGCGTTTTGTTTAGCACTTTTTGCACGCAAGTTACAAATTGTACAAGCAGGTACATTTTAGACACAGCTGCGTGCGCATTATAATACCTTCTAGAAACGTCTTTGCAACGTGTTTTAAATATTGTCGGGCTGAATTACGCCACCCGCGGGTTTCCTTGGATTTTTTTGTCATTTCTCAAATTAATTTAGTTAAATGAAAATTTAAAATGTATAGAATGTGAACATTGCAAACCCGCGTGCGATATGCGCGTAATTAAGGTTTATTTTGTGACGCGTGGTAAATAAAAACTGTGCTACATAAAAATATTTTAAAATTACCAAATAAATATTTTAGAAATGGCATTTACCAATCTGCTAAACGTTTACCCCAAGCTATGCTAAACTTCTAAAACTAGATATTTTTCTAACATCTTTACCAAATTTTGTAGAGAAAAGTCCGGGTTTTTTCATAAGCAAACACCTTAAAGCTCTTTCAAACTAGGTACGATACGAAATCTGGAGGAGAGAACACAACATAACGATATTACCCACTGCAGCGAGCAAATTACGAATCATGTTATAACCAACACGCAAATTTCAACCTTATTTCTCTTTAACCAATTCTCAAAATAGCCCAGCAAGTTATTTACGAAAGAGGAAATATAAAATTAGACTCTAGGGCTGCAGTTTTAAAATTCAATTTTCAGTAAAGGCCATTCTACTTCTGTTATGAAAAGCTAATGATTTTTCGATTGTGAGTTCTATCGTTTTTACATTACGATGCAAAGTTGTTTGCTTGAATTAAATATTTGTAGGTTTACTTACAAAATGCTCAGTTTCATTGTTTTCCTACTGATTTTGAAGGAGACTTGCATTGTATAACATTATTTACCACAAATTTTATTATATTGTGTTACGGGAAGGGTATTATAAGATTTTCATCGTTAGCATGTGTTCTGTTGTTAGGGATTTGAAATGTTTAGTTTTCTTTGTAAGTATTTAGTATGTTATGACAGCTTAATAACGTGTTAGCATGCTCGTGCAAACAACAAGGGTTCAAGTCATAATAGGAATCTTTTCAACAGCAACAATAACATCGACTTGTGGTTTTGGCTTTTGTCGTCAATTCATTTTAATGAAGAAACGTAAGTTACATGTACTTACTGAAAAAAAAAAACCAACAGATATATTGATAATTTTTGTTTGAAGATAACATCTTTTTAGTGAAAGTTCGTACTTGATTATCAGCTGACACCATTGGTGTATCTATGGGGGTACGACTGCAGCTCTCCCATTCCGATACATACGAGTACATATTATCCTTACAAATCTATGCTAATATTATAAAGCTGAAGAGTTTGTTTATTTGTTTGTTTGACCGCGGTAATCTCAGGAACTACTGGTCCGAATGGAATAACTTTTTTCTCTTGGGTAGCCCATTTATCGAGGAAGACTATAGGCTATAAAACATCGCGCTACGACCAATAGGAGCAGAACAGCAATGAAAAATGTTGCAAAAACGGGGAAAATTGACATATACGAAGTTGCGCGGGTCAGTTAGACATATATAAATGACACACAGATACAGAATAAACAATCGTGCTCATCACACAAAGTTTTATCCTGGGTGAGAATCGAACTCATTACTTCTGGCTGAGCAGTCACGGTCACTAACCACTACGCCAGTCAAAAATTAAACTCACACATAAATTAAAATTAATCTCACACTCCTGTTTGAACTACACTTGAGTTACACTTGAATGATACTTCGATACGTTCGATTGCTCACTGAAAACGCGTCACAGGTTGGTACTAGATTTGACTAACCACAGCAGGACTCAAAAGTAAAACAAAAGTGATAATACTATTTCTTCCCACGGCCTTTTTTAATATTAATATGGGTGATACGCTTCGCTTACGACCTCTACGTTGAACCCTACTTACCTCATGGGAAAATAGTAGTTGTAATGATGAGAATCAAAGGTTAAACGAGTATAATGTATGGATTTGATTAGCTGAACTAGGCGGGTGAGAATTACTTCGTAACGATATAGGTGAGTGAACAGCGAGTGTTAAAGTTTTTGTGTAATTACTGTGACTGTGACAGAAGTTGTAAGAATGAAAATTAGGATAGTGTCTAAAGTCCACGGTGTGAATACCTATTTGGAGCAAAAATGCTTCAATACCTATATAGCATATTGCGTCGAAGTATAAAAAATATGAAAACCTCTTGGACTATGAATCATTCACAACCTTATGAGACCGAGCTAACCGTCTAGAGTTAAAGTAAAGATTTTGCGTGATAAATAATTACAAATTTATAAAATTATATATATTTTTTCTTTTTAATAGTTCAATTAACATGTATAATGTCTTTGTTATGGTGTACATTATATTTAATAAGTGCTAGCACCTTACCTGCTTATAGAGTTTCTAATATAAATTCGCAATTTGATATTTGAATGCGAGTTTTTATTGCCTTGTTCTTTTCACCGGCTCTGCCTGTTGGTTTGCGAATTAGGCATTAAATATACATGTAGAATCATTACTTGTCACAAGCGTCGCTTTTACTTCCTAAGTGAATAAAAGCCTTTTGATTTTGACAAAGGTAAGAGACCTTCAAATGATTTTAACAAATCAAGATTGCATATTTTGACTTCAAGCAGGTATTCATGATAATATTGCAGTATAAAGCAAATAATTCAGTTATTTATTGTAACTGATTGAACCAGGCGTCAAATTGCGGAAAGCCATCTAAAATAATATTAATAAGAAAACTGACTACTTTTACCAGTACTACATTAGGCAGATCAAGATGGGTTAGTGATAGGTTCTCTTCATAATAAGAGTTTTAGGAATGGTTATGTTTTTAGCGAAATTCCAAGTAGGCTTTCACCATTGGTCAAAGTAATGATAAAAAATATTGTTACCCATGAAATTTTGTTGTTAATAACAAGTAACTTAATTTAATTAATTCATAAAATCAAAAATTTTAAAACATTCTTTGAGAGAATCATAATAATGCTTAAACAGGAAAAAATAAATCATGTACAATCGAATTTGACCTCTAATTTGGATTAAATTCAAAGCAACTGTTCTTAACCCCTTTCTTAAATACCACCACATGGCAAAATTCCCATCAAACTAATTGTAAGGACCCCAATTCACCTGAACACCACATGATACACCATATGTCAACATTAAGGTACAAATCAGAGCCCACCCAAGTGGACTATACCTTCTTATGGCTTCACTTATCAGGTTTCAGGACCAACTTATTAAGAACTCTTATTGTGTTAGTTGTCGACTCTATTTCTTTCATAATTAGGTTAATTTTCAAGATGATAAGGGTCTAATTACCTGGTCAATGAGGCTATTCTATCGCATGGCAACTAGATATTATGTGTGGGTATCTGCTTGAGAAAATGTGGTTCGATTTTTGCAATTACTTTTTCTAGTGGGAAGTGTCGTGTTGCATGAAGGTCGAGTGGTCGATAGACTCGATGGAATGTTAAGTGAGGTCAAGTGACAGTGTTGAGGTCAATTTTACAGATGGGTGATCTTTAACAAAGTTATTAGGAAGACAATGTCTAGTACGAGTTTATTCAGTTTGGAATTTAGCAACATTTCAAAGCAGCGGTGGCCTAATGGTTAGCGTCTCGGAGTCGTGAGGTCGGGGGTTCAAATCCTAGCCATTATACTAACAACGTGAACGCACTCCAAACACAAGCAATTTTGCTTGGCACACTCTCACATAGATAATTAACTTAAAAAAAAAAAAAAAATTGGTACATGCGATGCGTGCTCAAATAAATGTAAATCATAAAAGTACTTGTGACATTTTTATTCGACTGCGCAAGAAGGAGGGTTATGTTTTCCGAGTGTATATGTATGTTTGTATGTATATTTCATTGGCACGCTCTAGCTAGTGCCTAAATGGCTGGATGGATTATAGCTCGCGAGGTATCGTTAGATTCGTCTCAGTTTAGAGAGTGACACTGGGTGCATCAAAATTAAAAATAAATGGACTCTTTGAGCTAAAATATTACAGTTTTTACTTCAAGCAGTCGAGTTTTTTGTTTTGTAATAATTTGCTTGTTAACTTTTATACCTACTTATTAGATATATTACGGGACTTAATCGCGTGAATTATTTAAAGGTACGAACCTTTTATTTACCCGACGTTTCGATCGAATTGCACCGATCGTGGTCACGGGTCGCCTCACTATACCTACTGTTAAAATTCTCAGTGGCGCAGTGAAAATGCGTACGACTTTTATCCTCCACAAGGGCCAGACCTTTATGGGATCCATAACTAGTGCATAACTTCGTGTTGTGTACTTTTTAAGGAACCAACCTTCAATGGCAATACAGACTGTACTCTTTAATACAGATTAATTGAACAAGCTAGCTTCCTAGCTAGCCAGTTTAGATAATATGTTGGGTGTGTGTCTCACCCAACATGTTAATGTAATCTTTCCACTTCCTAATACTGTGATTATGATTGTAATAAAATTAATTAGTAAATAAAGAATTTTTATATATTTTTTTATATAAGATAACGAGCTTAGGAGTGGTTTTACGTCGGTAGTGTAATGGGTAGGATTCGAACCAGCGATCTTACGATTGCGAGTCCGAAGCCTTAGCCATTATGCGTTATTATTTATTTATAGACAAAGAACCACCTTTTTTAAACCGCCTTCAAATAAGATGGTTCTCAGTTAGACCCGTATGTATGTATGTTCACGATTTTCTCGAAAGCTAGTAATCCGATTTAGATAAGGTTTTCGCTATTCGGTTGCATATTTTTCTAGGAAGGCTTTAATGTATAAATCGTTGTCCTAGCTTATAAATTACTAAAAATATAGACTAAAACATAGGAGTGAGTCAGAGAAATTTGCATTTTGTGATGCACTTCATTTTTTTTTTTCCTTAAAGGGAGTTCATATTTCTTAAAAAAGTTATTCTGTATCTGAATGTACTTTGTGTTTGTTTTGTATGTTCAACTTGTACTTACAATTACAAAAATATAAAGACACGATGAGAACACCTAGTCTTATACTGTCTTAAGCCTAAAACAATACTGTCAAGTGTCGTTGAATATTAACCCAAAGGGTCCAAGGTACTGGAGCGTGGTTCCTCGAAGGGTAACAGTATCGCAGGAAGCGACGGTTACGTTCACTCAAGCGTGACTCAGTCACTAAATGAGGATGAGGTGAAGAAATGTCGTGTAGAATGTGACTGATAAAGTATAAGATAAGTACTGGTTGGTTTTTTTTTAATAAGACAATACCACGGCAGTCTAAAACCCTTTAAACAAATGATAAATAAAATATGTTTTATTTCGGACAATTTAAATATCCATATTATGTTAATTAAGTAAACATGTAACTTTACAAATATGTAATTAACGGACACAAAAATCCTGACTAAGAATCATCATACATACCTATCGAATGGAATGGAATACAGAACGGTACAGTCTTATGGTTTTCTACAGAAATACCTTAAAATGCCTACAAAACTTAGACCTTGCCTACAAAATCGTATGATAGGCTTTTGTATCAGTATCATTAAATTGTACCCGTGGGAAGCGGGGTAGTCTCTAGCATAATATAAAATGCGTTTCATACCGTCACGTAATCATACAACATTCATACAACCAAGATCCGAGCCCATCGTCGCTCCGACCACAAAAAATAAATAAATTCATACAAAATGATGGGTAAAACGTTATTACGTGCATTCTAAAAACACCCCGAATACCTAGTCAAAGCCACAAAATACTGAAAGTTCAGAAGGTAACTGTTGTAATTAATGCATTATTATTGGTATGAGTCATACATTAGTACCATTCCTTATTACAGTGATATTCTTCTACAGATAATAAAATAAAAACATAACCCTTCTTTACAGTCGTGTAAAAAGCGGACAGTGCGAGTCGGGTTCGCCCACTGAGGGTTCCGTACCAATTTGAAGGTACTTAATATAAATGGGCTACCTTTATTTTTCAACTTTTTTATTTTTTGTAATTATTCATTTGTTTGTGCTGTAAGACCTTACTTTTTGCCGAATTTCGTGATTCTAGGTCAACGGGAACTACCATATAGGTTTTCGACCCTAAACCTATAAGGTCCTTCCGGTTGACGTAAAATTGTCAATTTTGATTAAAAGCAAGGCCGTACAGCACAAGTAAAAGGAAAGTAAAATAAAAAAAATTAAAATTTTGGTATGTACATAAAAGTTATAAAATCTAAATTTGCCCATTCCTTTATGTCGTGTTGACTCAAGACCTCGATTTTTGTACACCTAATAGGTACAGACATACGACCAAGAGAGTGATCCTATAAGCGTTCCTTTTTTTGCCTTTTGAAGTACGGAATCCTAAAAAACAACTTATAACATAAATATGTACTACACAAACATTTAAACTTTCGCGTTGCATGATTATAACTATTTATTATACGGGAATTAACGCGCATTGTTTACCTTAAAATTGCTTGACGTTTCGACTAGGTTGCACCGGCCGTGGTCACAAGCGGACTCAAGTCAAGTCCGCTTCTGACCACGGCCGGTGCAACCTGGTCGAAACGTCAAGCAATTTTAAGGTAAACAATGCGCGTTAATTCCCGTATAATAAATAGTTATGTACTACACATTTGTAGAACAACAATTATTCTGTATCTAGGTGTAATTTATGTACGTATTTAGAAATATACAAGTATGTCTTAATTATGTATTAGTTGTTTGGTTGCGATTGTACAAGCACTGCTTAGTTTGGGATCAGATGACGTTGTATGAGTTGTCCCAAGATATTATTATTACACAAATCTCGGTCAAGCTCGTCAAATGCCAACCAAGAATGTGCACGCTAATATCGTCCATACGTGCGTGTCTTTTGTGGTTAACCAGTAATTCGGCCGACCTGGGGGTCTAGACCAAGTCACTTTTAAAAAGCGATGTCGATAATGGAAAAGAATTATAGTATAGAATTTGACGTATGCGGTGGAGACCATAGACGTTTTTATTTTTTTTGCGAACGATTAGTACGGCGTTATCTAATTCGCTACGGAACGAATGTACCTTGTCTAACCCCCCTGTACCGATGTATTATTGTGCCCCCAGTATACAGGGTGGTGTGACCTTGGGACGACGGATTCACGGACCAGTGAGCACGTCTTGTTGTGTTTATACGTGACGGGGGCGATGCGAGTTTATTGTTAGCTTAAAGTAGAGGATGGTGTTAGAAGTTTTGAATTTGGTTCTGTTATCATTTTGTGTAGCTTTTAATGTGTACTTTTTAATTCTAAGTTTTATTTCTTTAGCATTATTTATGTTAATGACAAAATGTACTTGTAACTGTAGCTTTCGTTAGCTTTTTTCTTTATTGATGCCTGAAATGCCTAATAATACGAAAAAATTGGTTTCGTTTGTGTACTAGCAAACATATTAATTTAACACAGATAATTAACGGTCATTCAAAAAAATTGTTCTTACAAAACTTTGTCATATTTACTATCTATTACCGCAATGAATAGCAGTCAATGAACAGCCATTGACTGCCTCGGTGGTGCAGGAGTAGTACATATGTACTAGCCCTGCTGCAGCGATCGTAAGTTCCGCTCCCACGTTTATAAAACTGGATTATAAATATTTGTTTTAAGTATGGCAGTACTAGGTCCGTTCATTATGTATTTAGTAAAGCCACTGCAAATCCATTAGATGCTCATAAGAGTTGTATTTTGCAACCAAAGTAAATAAAGTACTTTGCATTTAACACCGCTGTGGCGTGGTGGGAGTGTATCCGACTGCTACGCCAGAGGTCGTGGGTTCGATTCCCACATGGGACACCACTTTGTATGATCCACAAATTATGGTGTACTTTGTCTCCGTGACTTGTATGTTTGTAGAGCACCCCGCAACGCAGGGCTTGTAAACTATAATAATAATAATAATATCTCAACTCACACAACGCCATCTGATCCCAAACAAGGCAGAGCTTGTACTATGGCAACCAGACAACTGATAAACATACTTATATATTTCTAAATATATACATATTATAGATAGATAACACCCAGACACAGAATAAACCATCGTGCTCATCACACAAAGTTTTATCCTGAGTAGGGATCAAACCCACGACCTTTTGCGTAGCAGTCGGATACACTCCCACCGCGCCACAGAGGCAGTAGTCTAAAACAATCCCTAGAGCGGGAGATATCATTTTTAAATAAAATATCCTTTTGCCAGCAGTAAACTTCACTTCACTTCTTCTTATTTTATTAATTTTGTTTATTTTGTCGCCCTTTCAAAGATGAATGCTTCACAAACAAACTCTTTAGCTTTTTAACAGAAGCATTTACCTAACCGCGTCATATATCAATAGCCGTGGTCACACACTAAACACTAAAGAGAATCATTTCTCCATATATTCATAAACTCTCTCTCTCAATTTGCTATTTCTATAAAGCAGTGCACGTTGCACCCCTAGTCTGTAACTCCACAGACTGCTGACTAAAGCGAACTTGTTATTTTAATCACCGGATTCCACCGTTCACGTCGTAAAAGTTATTAAGACTTACATTAAATAGAAATAAAATGGCGTAAAATGAACGGAGCTTATGTTTTGCTGAGAATTTGAGACGTGCTGTCAACTAATGATAACAAAATCCTAGGAGAAGCAGTTAGAAATTACTCTGAATATGTATTATAGCCCGACGTTTGTGCTTTTCAATGCAATAGTAGTAAGTACATATTACAACCAGTCACGTTTTCGAAAAAATCCCCTAAAATCGATATCATGCTTTCATTTTTACACCACTGCTCAAAAAAAGATTCGGATTGCCTCTTTCTATCTACCTCTATATAAATTTACTACTATATCAACAAAAAACTTCAGAAATTAGTATTCAAACAAACAAACTCTTCACTTTAATTATGTTGTTACTAGCTGACCCGCGCAACTTCGTATGCGTAAATTTTCCCCGTTTTTGCAACGTTTTTCATTGCTGCTCCGCTCCTATTAGTCGTAGCGTGATGTTATATAGCCTATATCCTTACTCGATAAATGGGCTACCCAACAGAAAATTTTTCAATTCGGACCAGTTACTCCTGAGATTACCGCGTTCAAACAAACAAACAAAGCTTTATAATTTTAGTATAGATAAGTATTAACTTGCCTCTTCTTCTTAGACGTAACAGTACTTTAAGTTCTGATTTTTATACGTCCCTTAATACATACACACCATAACTTATTAAAAAAAAGTAAACATTATGCCAGGTGAGCATGACACCTCCAATAACAATTTGTTAGAGCGTCCTTAAGCAAAAAAAACACACCTATATTTACATATAATTAAGCCTTTCATAGCAAACCAAACACATACCGTGTTTTTTTCCAACCCTTTATATACGTATTTAAAGATATCAACCTGCCTTATAATAATATAATGTTAAAACAAACGCAGTTGGTATTTCTGCGTGTATCTGACAAACAAAACTTCTTTAGAACGTTGTCGGTTACTTCGCACACAACGGATTTACGCATCGTTGCACACTCCTTGTTGGCGCTTTATATGTCACGATACGGGCGCGACACGATATGTTTGCGCCAAGCAGGTGCTTTGCTAAAGTTAATAGTGTTACAAAGTTTAGTTTGTTTGTTTGGTTTTTTTAATATAGATATCGAGCAATGTGAGATTGGGTCCTACATTACTAGTAATCCTGTTAACCCCTCCAGTTAGGCTAAAAAGCTTGTATTAGGAGTGGGTTCACGTCGGTAGTATAATGGATAGGATTCGAATATAACATTAATTCGTAAAAAAATAAAGACATATTGTGAATATATAGGTACGTGCGTCGTTGTCCTTTCTTCACTCAATATTTTTTTCATATGAAACACTTAAATAAAGTAAATAGTTTAACGGTCCAAGAATAACATAAAATAATGATTATATAAAGCACAAATTAACACGGGAATAAACGTGATAATTAAGGAAGATAAAATATAGTATACCTTAAAGACGTTAGAACGTTGTTGGACGTTTCGATAGGAGTCACAAGTCAATTTGATTTTAACTGACCACGTCCGATAATTATATTATAATATTCCTTAACACTGTTTCTAAAATAATTTGACATATTTTAGAGAAATTGTAGTACCGATACTAGAAATTCAAACGTCACATAAAGGACAAGATACATCGTGTATTGTAAACAGCCTCAAGTAAAACGTACCCACGGTGAGGATAACCGGCGGGCTACGGCCGAGCGGACACTCTTTGTGTTATCATTATACGCACACAAACACGACTTTTTGTAAAACCCACACACATTTACAAAGAAAATGTTTTGTCTATGCTTTAATGAATTGTTTTAGTGAACTTGACCTTGAGATTTAATGCATTGTACATTCTGCAGTAGACCGCAATGAAGTAATTTTAATGTTTTGTTTTTGTCAGTAATTCAGTTATATTGTAGCCAATTTCAAAAGCGGTGTCTATTAAACTGCGCTAAACTCGCTTTCGGTTCTCTGCCTCCGTTATCCAGTTCACCCCGGTGACCTTTTCTTACTTACCTTAGTCGTAATTAATTTGTGAAGTGACCTTAACCTTTACGATACAAGAAAGCGTACCTTTACGGGACTGTACAAGAGGTCATACGATACTTGTACAATCAATTCACCGGCTATTCTATAACCTTCAGTTCCCTCACATAGAAGAGGTAGAGTGCTTTATTGCCGGCCAACTAAATATATAGCGTTTTATCATCCCTATTTCAACTTTCAACTAAAAGTTAAAAGTAAAAAAGGAAAAAAAAACACGCTATAATATACCAAAAGGTTTCAGAAAATATTTCTTAAAAAAGCTTTCCTCAATGATGAAATGTTGTCGAAATATATAAAAAAACTAAAAAAAAATGCGAATCACTCACGAAAAAAAACACTCAGAAAAACCTTTCATTTTTAATACAGTAGCTGACATTTAGTTAGTTATTTCTGCGGTCAATATTACATAAATTATTTTACTGCCTTAATTATATTATAACCTCCATAACAGTCTCCAATTCGTTAACAGTATAAATTAAGCGGTAAAACACAAAGTAAATTAACGTTAATATGGCTTTAATTCTACACCAACATCATGCAATGGCCACAGGATTTTATTACACATTTCAAAAGTTAACTTTTTTGACTCGCCTGTTGGTCTAATGGTTTGTCACCCTGACTGCTAAGCCAGAGGTCGTGAGTTCGATCCACAGGATAAGACTTTGTGTGATAAACATGATGGTTCATTCTGTATCTGAGTGTATTATCTATAATTTCTTTGTATTTAGAAACATAAAAGTATGTTTGTCGGTTATCTGTTTGCTGTAGTACAGGCTCTGCCTAGTTTTGGATCAGATGGCATTATGCGATTTGTCCCAAGAAAATATTACAATATTATTATTCTTGCCGATTTTAGGATTATCCATCTGTCCGTTGTCTGTGTCTTACGTTCACAAGTCTTAGCTACTAAACTAATATTGAATATTTTTTGTAAACAACTTCATCAAACTTGGTCAACTTTGAAGCGGCGGTAGCCTAATGGCTAAGGCATCGGTCTCGCAATCGTGAGGTCGCGGCTTCGAATCCTACCCACTCCTTTATTTTTTTTTTTTTTTTTTGGCGGGACAAATTCCTGACGAACACCTCCACCATCCGGGGAAGACGGTGGAGGTAGTATGGGGTTTGCACCCACAAAAAAACCCGCCGTGTATCTCCCGCCACCTTCGCGAACGGGCCGCCGGCACACACAGGGTGCCGCGCCTCCACAGAAGGCCGCGGGCGAGGCGATTACCCCGTACGCCCGCCCGCAGCCCCACCTAAGGCGGCATCAGGCGCAGATATGCGCGCCGACGCCGCCCGGTTCGCCGGCAACGGAGCGGATCCGCCAGGGAGCTCTCTTCCCTGACGCGCTCCGCCGCCTCCTTCTGCGAGATGATGTCCTCGCAGAAGGATGCGACCGCATTCCACGACCCCTCGCTTCGGACCATGGACAGAACCACGGCCGGCAGCGAGAGGTCACTTCCGACCACTGCGGTGAGAACTCGGCGTTGCCCCTCCCAAGCTGGACAATGCTGGAGGGTGTGCTGCGCCGAGTCCTCACCGCAGTCGCAGTGGTGGCAGGCGGGACTCGGTTCCCTCCTAGCAACCGTGTGCAGGTACTTCCCGAAGCAGCCGTGCCCGGAAAGGACCTGCACTAGCCGGAAGGAAAGGGTCCCGTGCTGCCGCCCTACCCACTCCTCCAGGACCGGCTGGAGCGCCTCCACGGTTCGAACACCTGCCGCTGGGGTCTACCTAAGCGGACCCTATTCTGGGCGGTCAGGGACGCCGCCCACACGGGTGCGCCGTACAGAGCCATTGACCTCACCACCCCCGTGTACAACCGTCTACTCGAGGCACTAGGCCCGCCCAGGTTCGGCAACAGCCTCCCCAGTGCGGTCGCCGTAGCCTCGAGCTCGAGCAACTACCCACGTGAACCCACTCCTAACACAAGCCTTTGAGCTTAGCTGGAGGGGTTATGAAGATTGCTAGTAATGTGAGACTCAATCCCACATTGCTAGTTACCTTTAAAAAAAAAACGACTAAGACTGCTTTTTATCGGAGCCACAGGCAAATGCTTGACATCAAAATATTGTCAACTTATTAATGTCGTAATGTTGGTTATTGCAAGAAAACATGTAAGCCTCAAGCATATTAGAATAGTTTTCATGAAATTTTGGTACTTATTGCCATACCATATTTATTTAAAGAGACTTGTATTGACGAAGATTCGTGCAAACTTGCAAACTTGCAAACTTTGTTTTATTATTATGCCTAGTAATTTTTTTTTAATATCTCGGGTCAATTTATACCTCATATTTGCGGACAATAATAACTGCATTGGCCGATCCAACTTGTATATCGCAACTACAAATCTCGAATACGATCCAAGATGTTAAAAATAATAATAAGACCAGAAAGAAAAATACCAACATTTTTCACAACTTCACACTCTACGAGAATAAAGTACAATATATCGTTTTACACAACGTTACCGTGACCTTGAAGATATAAGTCAAGGTCAGGGACGCGAAGAAATATAACACGCTTTATATCACGCTCGAGTTGTACAATGTACAGGGGAACGTTTTATCTAAGATGTGTTTCCTCTTGGTGTGTGGCTTTTCTAAGAACTTTATTTGAAAATAATGTTAAAATAAGAAAATATTGTAGGAAGATTATTTTACCAAATCCTACTTAAAAGAAAACGTGTTATAAGTTTAGCATATTTGTAGCATTGTAGCTCCCAAACGGTTTGACCGATTTAAATGTTTTTTTTTTTAATTGTTTGATTAGGGATTTTTATCTTTGTTCATTTAGAAGATCAGTCAACTCTGTATCTAATGTGTCGGCGTTTTGTGTCGTTATCTTGATTTTTAAGTTTAAGTAAAGTAAGTAGGTAAGAACATAAGCTTTTAAAAATGGTTGTCAGTAAAGTCGGTTTACAGACGATAATTTTACGTGATAACATCTTAAGAAAACATTGTTACTTTTATGAAGAAAAGAGATATAGATGTGTGACAAACCTATCGCTTGTTCCGAGCTCTCGCTTGCACTGCTTTCGACTCAGGCGGAACGTGACACTTTTTCGTGCTTGCAACCGGCGTTCATCGATTTACAAGACGTTATGACATCAAAAGATAACTGCCACAGTAAGGTCCAAGCCCTGTGTTAAGGCAGATTTTACAAACATTTACGGACTCAAAGTATATCATACATAACTGTAGCGTAATAATTAGCACACGAAGTGTCTATTTTTCAATAGTTTGCAATTACAATACCTCCTCAAGCTCTGGTGTCGCAAATATTGTTTTTGTAGAAAAAATTAAATGTGTAAAAGTAAAACTGTGATTTATATTTTTTTTTATTTCTACATTGGCGAAGAGTTCTTACAACACAATTCTTATCCGTTTCCCTTTGAATTCGAATTACTTAATATTATATGTATAGATAACTTTGACCAGCAAGATAATATAATTTTGCATCGGGTAACCTCAGGAAAATTTAAATTTAATTTCCTGAGATTACCGCGTTCAAACAAACCTCAGGAAAATTTAAACTCTTCGCCTCTAATAGAAATTTTCACACGTATTAGGAATCTCGGACCACTTTTTGTTTTGAAAGTAGTAAGAGTCTGTGTCGGTGAGCGATATCTATGTGTTTTTTGAGCGAGTGTGTATGAAGATTTTCTTCTATACCCTCTGTGTTTTGTAGTATTATTGCTCAATTTGGGCTAAAGTATCTGAATAGTTAGTTCATCTCTGAGGGTGGTTTCAGACTAGCGTTTTATACGCGCGTATAAACTCGTTTGTGGAAGCAAATGCTGGCGCGTATAGGCAAACCTTTTGCCACACGCGCAACTCATTCGCGTGTTGACGCGGTTATAAGTAACTAGCTGTCCCGCGCAACTTTGTCTGCGTAAATTTTCCCCGTCTTTGCAACATTTCTCATTGCTGCTCCGCTCGTATTGGTCGTAGCGTGATGTTATATCTAAAGCCTATAGCCTACCTCGATAAATGGGCTATTCAACAGTCAAAGAATTTTCCAATTCGGATAAGTAGTTCCAGAGATTACCGTGTTCAAACAAACAAACAAACAAACTCTTTAGCTTTATAATATTAACTAGCTGTCCCGCGCAACTTCGTATGCGTAATTTTTCCCCGTTTTTCAAACATTTCTCGTCGCTTCTCCGCTCCTATAAGTCGTAGCGCGATGTTATATAGCCTATAGCCTTCCTCGATAAATGGGCTATCCAACAAAAAAAGATTTTTTCAAATCGGACCAGTAGATCTTGAGATTAGCGCGTTTAAACAAACAAACAAACATACAAACTCTTTGGCTTTATAATATTAATATAGATCGTCTAAGCTTGTTGATACTGTCTCGTGTATGCAAGTTATTTTTTTTTAAGCGCGAAATATTGCACGCCTGTAAGCTCATATGCCGAAACAACTGTATACGTGCAAAAAAAAACGCTACACTGTAACTACCCTTAATCACGCACCTATTTCTTCGAAAGCAAAAAGTTATTATGCTTTTTTCAAAAAACAACAAAGGTACGCGTTCAAAGTATCCTTAAAAAAACAACATTACAATATCACAAAAGATTCGAAATTCAAAAGATTCTAGCTATTAAAAACTAAACGAATGAAAAGTTTCAAACAACTCGCTTTAAACTTCATCATTCATTCATTCACTCATCGTTCGTTCTTAATAAACTCCAACAATTAATCCCAATGAATGAGTGAAAGATTTTTGATGTCAAACTAATGAAATGTTTAAAAGTTGGAAGTTGTTGAGTGCTGCAAAGAAGTATTGTTAAATTGAAAAAAAAATAGGTCAATTTTGTTAGTCAAATTAACTTTTATTAGTGCCAGGCATAATTTAATAATATGATAAACATTTTTTGCACTAGACGCAGAATGCCTCAATCAAGAGTCTAAGTGCGGTTTTATAGCCCCGTCGAAACAAATTTATTTTGCGACCGGTATCAGTCAATATATTTTCATAAAAATTACGTTTTTTCATAAAAAAAGCTACCTACAATGTACCAGCAATGTTGTTACACCCTCCAGCTAAGCTAAATTGCTAGTATTAATAGTGGTTTTATATCGATGTTAGTAGTAGAATCTTCTACGTCTCGATTGCGTATCGGATGCTTTACCGCTAGGCTACGGTTGCTTGTTATATCATAAACATTAATTTTATTCGATATATTTCGGGACTTAATCGCGTGATTTATTTAAAAAAACCTTTTATTTACCCGAAGTTTCGATCGAATTGCACCAATCGTGGTCACGGGTCGACTCATAATTCTATAAATTAAAAATCGCGAAAGTTTTAAAAAAAATACATTACTTTTAATCAATTTTCAAAAAGCCATCGATCCAGCGTCCTGCGTTTACTTGCATTTGATATCCATTACACCGCCATTATTGGAACGCAAAAAGAGAACGCACATGTCTCTGTAGACTTGTAGATGCAATATAATATCTCCTGCGTAGTTGCCTACTCTATATTAAGATTGAGCTTCGTTCCCGAAATCGTAAAGCACATTACTATAGATTAATACACATCTGTACTTTCACCAAAATACCCTTAAACTTCGAACTTTGGATTCAATTTCGCTGTCAGTCCCCCGGGGGCGCCTATTTGAAGTTTATGCCGAAGTAAGGGTACTTGATCGAAAATTTAGACTCTTTCACAAATTTTGAATGTTTTTCTTTGAAATTGTTTGTTTGATTTTGCTTTTTCATGTTAATTTATCTACTTGAATAAGTATTTAACACTGTTTAGTTCAATGTACATTTGGGTGCATACATTCAATACAAAAAGTTGCGGTAAGTAATCGTAATCGAGAGGACGTAGATTCGAATTCCACCCAACATATTACCGGTGCGAATTCATTATTCCAGCTTCTAAACTTACTTAAAACCTCCGGTTAACCAGATTGGAAGGGAAGAATTAATAATCGTGCGAATAAATAGTATATTGGGCGAAAAAACTAAGTGGGCGAATATAATACGGATCGAAATATTATGAACCGTAACATACTCCTTACAATTTAATGCACTAAATCGGTTAGGTTAAGTCAGAACTGTGACCCCCTGTATACACATCATTTGTATAGTTTTTTCACTAGTTCAACATTTAGAATTCACAAAATAGCTCTTATTGTATTTTTAAACAATTTTTAAATATGCTCTGACATGAACACAGTATTTACGAGACGGCAGCGCCATCTAGTTTTTTCTTGTCTGTGTTGTTGTTTTAGCTTGTTTAAATACTTCCCTATTGTTAGTCATGTGCATGCGACACTATCCGTGAACGATGACTGTGATAACGTTCTGTACTCTCGGTATTTTGTGACAAGTTTTTGAGTTTACAATGGTAGTTGCCAATACATGTAGGCATCCAACCCAACGGGCCAACATGTAGTATATGTACTTACTAGCATATTAGTAGCTGGCGTCAACACTAGCCGGCCAACGAATGGAGTTAGTTTTTGTGCACACATCAAAGAATCTTGTTCCCTTTCCTATCACAGAAACATAACTTCAAGCGACTGCTAATTTCCGTAAAAGCATCTCAATTTAATTGAGTTTCTTTACAACCT
Organism: Herminia tarsipennalis; assembly: GCA_945859575.2. Lineage (NCBI taxonomy): Eukaryota > Metazoa > Arthropoda > Insecta > Lepidoptera > Erebidae > Herminia > Herminia tarsipennalis. Next base: position 876,276 of record OX243857.2, read on the forward strand.
AGCCGGTAACAAAATATTCATTTACACAAACAATATCCTTACGACAATGCCTCACAAAACATTCAACCGGTAAATAGTCTCCGGTAATGTAAACAACCTTTTACGCGGCCGGTAAATACGGTAAAAGTTTAAATCTCAGTACAAAGTAAGCAATCGTTAACTGACAACTTTTCTTTTACCAGATTGAAAACAACTTGTGTAAAGGAATTGAATCTAATTTAACAGTTACCTGAAGTAATGTGAAGGTATCTTTTAATGTATTATTCATTATTTTAGGGGACTTTTGTGCCCGAGGGATTTGGGTACATACATATGAGTATTGGGCATTAGCGAATTGTAATTTGAATAAATTTTGTTTGTTCTTAAAGCTGAGTGTTTTAAATAAATTGTGTAAAGTATTCGCTTTCATGTTTTGTGTCTTCTGAGTTCAATTTTTGGTAAGGGGAAATGTGGGTTAAATGAACTAGACAGTATTAGATGCGATTAAGGATTCAAATACAAAAAGTTGCAATCTTTTGTGTATATTATTGTTATAGTTATTAATAATAATAAACGAAAATTACTGCATAACAGTGCAATTGTCAAAGTCCAACATTTTGTTGTTGTAAGCTAAATGATGTATTTATATTTGCTTGTGTTTAGACGAACCAATGTCTTTAATGTCTGTGACATTATAATTTTTTTAAGACAACGCCCTCATTAGGGTACAAGCCCTGTGTTGCGGGGGACTTTACAAACATACAAATCACGGACGCAAAGTACACCCAGACCCGGAACAACAATTTGTGGATCACACAAAGTTGTGTCCCGTGTGGGAATCGAACCCACGACCTCTTGCGTACCAGTCGGACACACTCCCACCGCGCCACTGAGGCATTCATTATATACGAGTATATAATGCCATACATTTATTCACTTATTTCTTAACATTTTCTATGCGGAGTTTTATTATTTTATATTCGAAGGTTCCCATTCTATTAAAGGTGTACAATTTATTCTGCAAAAATTCTGGGCCCTTTTCGATTAATTTAAAAAAGTTCTAAGCTACTTTTATTGCGATTATATCCACCTCAGGTAAATATTATAAGCATATTTCTAGATGTACTGAATAGTTAGACATTATTCACAGAACTACCATCAACATTCCCCCCTCAATTATCAGCACAAACTACCTGAGTTCACCAGCTCATAATTAAGAAGCCTACGGCTAAAATGGACGTTGAAAATGCGCTTGCATTTTCCTATTTTTCTTAAGGCTTCAATTTGTAAAAGGCTCTTAGGGAATAATAGGGGGTAAGCACAAGTGGTCCTTGTGTTGAGCCCGCCACTGAATGCAGAGTGCCCTTGTGTACCAGACATTTGCAGCGATTTTTTTTATTTAATTGGTAGGTGACGATACTTCAGGCTTAAAATAGAATGTGCTTTAAAATATTTGAGTAATGTTAATTAATATTTTTTGCTTAGTGATAATTTTTACCTTGCTTGCCTCTTTTTTCTTCTTAAGATAGATCTACATAGCAGTATTTATTCCCACAATACGATCGAATACTGAAATAAATTTATATTGTAATACGTCGCTGTCGTTTAATCTATATTTCTTTTATTTTTAAATTTGTACGTCGCACATTACTAGCAATACTGTTAATCACTCTAGCTTAACTACATGGCTTGTGTTAGGAGTGGATTCATGTCGGTAGTATAACGGGAAGGATTTGAATTCGAAACTCATGACTGCGAGTCCGACGCCTTAGCTTTTAGGCTACCGCCGCTTCATTTTGTACTTTTAAGATGAATAGTAGCCATATAATTACTTTTGAGAGCGTCTCTAATATATAGCTATTTTTACAAATAAATATTTAAATTGTAAAAAACTAGCCTTTACCCAAGGCTTCGGCCCGTGGATCAGACCATGATCTGATCTTCAAGCTTCATGCTACCTTGCATCTAAATCGACTTACTATGTTCAGAGATTACCTACCTGTTACATACAAACAAAAAAACATGACGCCTTTATAATATTAGAAAAAAATATTCACTAGACGAAAATAGATTAACAAGATCATTCAAAATTTACAAAGTATAACCATTCCATTTCAAAAAACCGCAAGTCTAGCCAAATCTTTATTTAAAACATGTGAAACCATTCGTAAAATACTAAAGGACATTGACCAGCGATGTTAATAACATTATTTTATAAATATTAAATGAAAATCACACCCAACTCCTTTTACATTTCATTTTATCTTCAAACCCTTAAATTCAGCGAAGCATTAAAATTCAAACTCAAAGAAATATCAAACGCTTTGAATAAAAAGATATTTACGTCAAAAAAGAAAAGTAATGTACAATTTACTTTTTAATTCTGAATGCATATTTTCAGATAGCACTTTGATTTAAATATTGTATGTGTATTTTATTGTTTGCTCTTAAAATATACTTACATGAGTAAAGCGAGTATTTTTATTTTATTTTGTCTGAAATAGGCAGTGTGGTACAGGCTTAAGAATATGTCCCCCCATCTCTTTCTGTCGTTGTCATCAAGCCGACTAAAGCATTTCACACGCGGAGGACAGGCAGCAGCGTCCTCTGCGTACTTTCCTTACTGCAATCATTAACACGCTCGCCAAGCGTGGCGATTATGGCAATTACCTCCAGGAAATACTTATCTAATAAGTAGTTTCTATTGGGGAGACCCAAAGAAACTACTTATGCCCAGCAGTGGGACAACATATGGGTTAATATGTTGATTGAAGTATTGCACACTAAATATTATTTTATATAAAAAAATTAAAAACGTAAACGTCAAGGGGACATAAATCACTAATATTCCTTTTTAGGGTTCCGTAGAAAAAATGGCATAAACGGAACCCTTATAGTTTCGTCATGTCCGTCTGTCTGTCCATCCGTCCGTATGTAACAGACATTTTATTTGAAGACTACTTATTGAATATTGATAAAATACTTAGTGTGCTAAATAATAAAATAAATATTTTTAGAGTGGCATTTCATACATGTAACAGCAGCTGATTTTTTTTCAGCAAACACTAACGTGTGGTACGTCATTGTACAATGACGAATTGAAATACTTTAAACTAAAATTATTTTAGAAATTATCGAATATACCGTCACTGAGTTATTGCCGAAAAGCTGCGTTCCTCAACAAAAGGGCGTAAGTGGCATGAACATACGCTCTTCTGCTGATGCAATTATTCAAGGCTGCGGAACCCTACACTGAGTATGTTCCGACATGCTCCCGCCCGGTTTTTTTAATTATACATTTAATTTACTTATTATGATATTTATTTTTTACAATAAAACACGTCTACAAATAAATACGACTTTTATTACAAATATTTGCAGATCAAGATAAGGGGCCTCAATGTCCTACCACCTACCTAATATGAGTCATTTTGTTAAAGGACTTACGATTCATCGTATCACGACAAAACCATAACTTATAATCAGCCTTATAAAGTTCCCACCCCGCCAAAGCATGGGCACTTGGACAGGCTATAATCACGCCTCTAAAACACGGCTTTGATGCCGATTGTTAGAAAACACCATAGTTGTTTCTAAAACTAGATACATGCCATTGACCTGCACTGAGTCACCCCGTTCCCCCTTAAATCGATAACTAAGGCAATAAATCAGGCAATAAAATATATGACTCTCATTCTTAGATCGAGTCTACAAAAATTACTTTTAGATACCTATACGTTTTCTAGGTAATAAGGTCGAATTGGTAGACGTAGGTTTTATGTACTTACGTACTGGCTTTTACACACGCATAGCCTATATGCTATTTTGATTTAAGTGTATACGACATTGCTGTAAAGTTTCATCGAAATCGGTTTTGTCTTTTTGTGTAATCCATACTAATATTATAAATGTGAAAGTAACTCTGTCTGTCTGTCTGTCTGTTACGCTTTCACGCTCAAACTACTGAACCGATTTAGATGAAATTTGGTATGGAGATAGTTTGAGTCTCGGGGAAGGACATAGGATAGTTTTTATCGCGATAACCGACATCCACGCGGGCGGAGCCGCGGGCGAAAGCTAGTGGTACAATAAACCTTCACCCACCCCAACAATGTTTAGGTTTTATAACATTTGTAGATTTATCGTATCTTATCTTACCTGTCTGTGACTCAGTAGTGGCCAAGAAAATTAAGATATCAGCGAAGTCAAGTAACTTTGCCATTGCTGGTACAAAGATGGGTGATCGTTTTGAAAAATGTCGCAAATCTCTCTGCTTCGGAGAGTACGTTAAACCATCAATTCTACACCTCTTTCCAGTTATGTTAAGGAATAACGACTATAGTAGCAGTATCTATAGATTAAACAGTCTACAAAATTACAGAGCTGTAATAACTTTATATAAAAATTGTGTAAGAAAATCATTCCGCGGAAAATTATCCTAAATTGCAGTGCTCAACAAAATTCACCAAATTGAAAAAATAACGTATTCATGAAACGATTCCCGAAATCTGAAACACGATAATTAAAAAATTATCCAACAAAAGCCATCATTTTAAGTGGGGGGTTTAAAAATGAGCTCGCTTCACCCCCATTCACTCCCGCCACTTGAAGCTCTCAGGGGAGAATGGGGTTGGTACGATCATCATACAATGCTCGTCGATTTGATTTTTAGCTATTTTCTTTTGGAATAGTACGTATATTGTTCTGGTTGTATGAAGGGTAGTTTTAAAAAAACCCGTTGCTGTTTTGAATGAAAAAATAATTAACGCGCTCTAGAATTTTTTAGTGTTGATTGAGGCGGGTAGGCTGCGCTTTATAACTTTTGTTTATTGAGTACCAAGCGCTTGAATTTTTTTTTTATACACGTTTATAATCAAAATGTTATCTAGACTGATGGTACAATAATTTTCGGCCATCATCAAGCATTTATATGTTTTTGAATAGGTATTATGATTAGAGGGGTCGTGGGGATTGAGAATGAAATCTGCGAGATTAAGCAGTGCTATCACGGACTATTACTTGCACTCTTTCGAATTGGAACTGAATTTTATGAATTGTTTTTTATAAAGGTCGCTAAAGTGAGTGTTATTTACTTAAGCGCGAGAGATGTGTTTAAATTATATTGAAGCGGCGGTAGCGTAATGGTTAAGGCATCGTTGTCCTAATCGTGAGGTCGCGGGTTCGAAACTTACCCATTATATTAACGAAGTGAACCCACTCCTAACACAAGCCATTAAGCTTAGCTTATGGGGTTAATAGGATTACTAGTAATGTGGGACCACAATCCCTAGTTATCTTGTATATATATATAAATATCTCCCTGTGAGTCTAATTCATAAATGTATATTTGTTACTTTTTCATATTGGAACAATTGAAAAGGTTTTGAATAAATATGCAATACTATAGTTTAAAATTCGATAGTAAATTATTTTATACTAATCAGGTAATGGTAGATCTTAAATTGCTCTGAAAATAAGTGTTCTTTTATAATTTAAACCAAAAGTAATAATCTGACGATAGGAACTTAAGACGTCATATGTTGCTATTCCATATACATTTCTATAGAGCTTGTCGATTTGACATTTCATAAAAAGAAACTGATTTGACTTAACAGTCAATATCCATATTTAAAGTAATATACAGAATATATTTTTATAACACCATCTTGAAAACACACGAGAGGAGCGACACGTAAAAGCTAGTCTATAATACACAATAATTCGCTATAAAGGAACGTATAATCAAAGGCGCCACAGTGTCGCATCGATACCTCATTTGTCATTACCTAGCAGTTTAGACATGCATACGTAATGACGCTAATAGCATCATTACCGCTTCAATAAATCTATTGAGGAGGTGACCGAAATATGACGGGTGATGACGTAGTTATGGGAATTATTATAATTTATTCGTTACTACCGCCCCTGATATGCTGGAATTGAATTTCAAAATTTTACAAATATAATATATATGTGTGTTACAATCTGTCTGCCGTTTACGTATATACGGTTAATCTGGATCGTTTTGGATTAAGTTTAGTATGAAAACAGAAGTCTGTAAGTTGGCTACTTATTATGATTGCCTCTGTGGCGCGGTGGGAGTATGTCCGACTGCTACGCAAGAGGTCGTGAGTTCGATTCCCACCCAGGATAAAACTTTGTGTGATGAGCACGATGGTTTATTCTGTGTCTGGGTGTTATTTATCCATAATATGTATGTATTTAGAAATATATAAGTATATTTATCAGTTGTCTCGTTGCCATAATACAAGCTCTGCTTAGTTTGGAATCAGATGACATTGTGTGAGTTGTCCCAAGACATTATTATTATTATTACGATAACTGACATTCGTATGAAGCTCAAATACCTAGTAATTTTGAATCGAGTATATAAATAATAAATTAATGATAGTAACAATCACATCAAAATCTCGGTCAATCTGGTTTGTCACTACTAAGTCACGAACCCCAAAGTATGTCAAGTCATGTAAGTAATGTCTTTACCACACTAACATGCCCCTATACTGTCAAAATATTTACTTACATTTTTATGACAGTCATTACCAACTGTCATTACCAGTCAAACTTAAGTCGTAGAGTCGTTTATCAAACACAATACTGTCGTTACAACGGCCTGTAAATAGAACCTTCTCATAATAGCTTCTCATTAACCCTTCTCTTGAAAAATAAAGCAAAAAGCGACGGTCGAAATGACCACAACTTAGGAACGTTCTGATTTGGCAATTTGTATGTGGCTTACTGTTTGCATTAATACATTTTTTGTAATGATCGATTGTCTAAGTTATTTCTAGTTTCATGTCGGTATGAAATAAAAAAAAGAGTTATAAACATTACAAAAAGCGATAGTATAGATTTTTTTATTCATTGATTTAATTAGATTTACCAACATTGTTCGCACCATTACATTATATATAATAACAATATTAGTGTACTTCTTGTTGGTATATTGTTATTTAATTAAACACAGTGCAACCATTTTAATTTTAATTTCTGCTTGTTAATATAACCGCCTAATATAAACAATGTACATTCACTGCGACCAATTAAATATCTTTATAAAAAAACCGGACAAGTGCGAGTCGGACTAATACATAATATCATAAATAGTTCAAAAATCCAGTCTCGCTGTCTTTTAAATACTATATTTTTTATGATTTAATTATAAGTATACGTTTTTTGCGGAATAAACGGCCGTATATTTTTAAAGTTAACTTACTTACTACTAATAAGTTAAAAGACTAAAAAACAGATAAAAGATGGGCTCACGTCGGTAATGCAATGAGGGTGATACAAATCCAGGAAATCTCGACTTCAAATCTGACACTAACCTGCCGCCGCACGCCAATTTTATAAATGTTACATTTTGTCACTAACAACTTATAGTTTGCCACAAACTCTTTACCTAATACAAAATGGACTAACAGTCTCCATGGTATATTTAATAGCAAACCCCATGTGTTTTGTGGCAAAGATTCATGGGTTTAATTGAAAATTCTATGGCGGGGTGTTTTTAACATACGATGGCAAATGAAGGGGTTATGATTTTGACATGTTTTTTGTGTATGTTTGTGTATTCATGGCTTTTGTGGCGTATGGAATTTTGGGTTAATGGTTATGTTTATGTTAAGTGTTTTGCATAAGTTGAATATTTTAAAAATTATGGGATGGAATTTTTGTACTTGCTTAATTGAATTGGTTTTAACCTTTGATGGAGGAGAAGGGTCACCGTTGAAAAGTTTGACTTGACCCTTATTTGTAATATTAAAAAAATAATACTTATCTATTATTATCACTATTTTATTTTTATCAGTAATTAATTAATTTTATTGATTACTGAGTATTTGTCAAAAAAAAATTAATACATTTAGCTACATATATGTATTAAGTGTATGTAAATACATGTATTCATTTTGCCATTAATTAACAAATCAATTTATCCATTATAATTAACTTTTAGATTATTAAACAATCATTACTTTGGCACAACATTGTTATGGTAGAATGTATTAGACGTATATTTAATTATTATCACCTGCTTTGTATTGCATTCTTGCAAAATAAATCATTTCATTTCATTTTATGTTAATTTGTGACATCGTATGTCAAAAACTAGTGAATCACTTAAATACCAAAAAAAAATTATGGTTCCTCATTGGCATTTTTGGTATTTATGTGATTTACTAGTCGGTTTCATGTTAATTATTAATTCGTGGGGAATCTTAGTAATTATATAGGTACCTATAATTTGTTGTAATTATCTCATTTTCTGTCTATGTCTATAAATAATCTACGTAGTAATTATAATGTACATGTTCCTCTTACGAGTAATACAGCACTTAAGCAACCTAGAGGCATCAAACATAAAGCACGCATCATGTTAATCCAATTTTCCCCATCCTACTCAAAATCATCATTTCAAAATCTCTACACAAATTTCACCCCCACTTAAAAAGTCACAATAACGACTCTACAAAATTATCCTTAAAACATAATTCAAATTGGAATGTAGATCCAAATACCCCACGTTCCCCTATCACTCAAACTCTACCTGCCATAAATAAGAGTCATACTAAGAGATAAGTGAAGTACCTTTATAAACATTTAATTCCAACATTCTGGAGAGTCGTAGAAGGATGTCGAGCCTCTTGTGACGTCACGTTTACTCTATGTAGTGCCCGGGTTCTCAAACTGTTCATGTAACAAAACACCCACCAAATACCATTTATGTTTTGTCCCCGACTCAGTAGCGACCGAGCAAATCGAGATACCTGTGAGTTTAAGCAACGTAACCACTGTCGATGCATAGACGGATGACCGTTTTCGAACATTGTCATACCTCTCCGTGCTTCTGAGAGCACGTTAAGCTGTTGATCCTGTGCCTAATCTCTCTCCTGTCGTGTTGAATTTCCGTGCCATCAGACGATGTGAGTGAGGGACTAGAGAGTGCACTTGTATCTGCGCATTAACTCGTGCTTTATAGCGTAGTTGGCTATTCCATAATGAGATTTGCCGCCGTAAGCAACATCGTTTAGGAGACTATTATTATTACTTTATGGAACCTCCAGTTAATAATAGGAGGGGATGGGGGTGCAATTATCACAGTAGATTTTCCGAATATCCAGAAATGAGAGTCAAATGAAATGAGAACTATCGACGATGAAATGAAATTATCTAATGTGATCTTTTGTATTTTTTCCTACGCAGACAACAGTCTTATAAAACTATGATCAGGGACACGTACAAAAAAGTGTCACGGTCCGTCACGTTCCGCCTGCTGATGAGCTGAAGTATTGTGGCTGTTAGGCGCATTCGCATGCGCCCAATAGCCACAATCGGGCACTATCGACCGGGTTCACTAAAGCTGTCACAGATATGGTTGTTTATTACACTATCATCAATGTTTTGGCGATTGCAGCGACATTCGATACGATAATTGAAAAAAAAATATAAATAAAAGCTGTGACAGGCATGTTTATCACGTAAATTATCGTCCGTAAACCGACTTTACAGAAATGACATTTTTTTTTTATTAATTTCGTCCCATCACGGCCGTTGCAATACGGTTGAAACATCGGGCAGTAAAAAGGTATCTCAAACCCTAGTAACTTCTTCACGGAACCCCCGGTCCCGCGGCGCCCACTTTGGGAAACGCTGATGTAGAGCATATGGAATTATGTTGTGCAAATGTTATTATAAAGAAATATGGAGTGGATTATTTTGTTTGCTTTATGGAGAATGGAGAGTTGGTTTGGTACACATTGTACTTGTATTAAAACAAGGTTTTGTTTCGAAAATATTTTTGTACTCCAGTACCTTAAAAAAATATGTTCGTTTGTGCATATTTATTAAATATTTCGGTAAAATAGATATCTTACAATCGATAATATCGACTGGTGGTGACACAGTGTCCACTTCTTTGTGTTCATAACTAGCATGTTTATAAAGTTCCCGCGATACAAATCTTGTGCCCTACTGTAGGATATATTTGTAAAAAATAAAAACTAGAAAAATAATTACAATGTAAGAAAAAAAAAACAATCTTAAATATAGTTATAAGTGACTTTTCATCGGTTTGCCTGCCAAGCGTATGTATTGCTTTAAAACTTTCTAAAAATATTTTTAAAAAGGCATTCTACCTATTAATAATTGCGCAACGAAAAGATAAGCGTTTCTATTCCCTATTTCAAATACTAAAACATAAACAATTTTAACAAACTTAAACATTTACTCAACTTCAGAATTAGCAACCCTATGTAAACCATTATATCCAACCAAAAAAATAACCTCTTTTATCAGTGCTTGAAACCAATCAATCAGGTTCGTTTACAAAAAGCGTTTGTAACAAAAATCTCATGATCGAGAGCTTATACCTATTGAACAAAAACGTAAACGTTGTCTGTAGAACCTTCGAGAAGATTGATCGTTCACAGATCATAGGCATTGTGGTCAAATGGCTTTTTGTTAGAGCTCATACAAACTTATAATAGTACAAGGGCATGTTTCTATATCAGGGTTATAATAAAATCTAATAAAATGAAATATGTCTTGCCTTGTTTAGACACTATATGGAGAGCGCCATCTTGCATAAAAAGTCGCAACTACATGACAGATGTCAAATTATATTTTGACGTTTGGAAAAAAATTGTTCCTATTTCTTAAGAGAGATTACGTATGAAGATAACAAGTCAAAGGAAGGTCATATGTCATATTGCCTAATTGGTGAAGGACAAACAGTTGATTCTTTAAGGTGCTTTCCAAGTCAAACAAAAAAATCAAAAGGGCTAATTGGCTAGTTGACTACAATACAATTAAATTATTTTGTACTAATCAGGTAATAGTAGATCTTAAAATGCTCTAAAAATAAGTGTTCTTTAACATTTTTACATGTTTTTGAATTTAAAAGCATGAAAATGATTACTAAAAGTAATAATTTGACGTTAAGAACTTATGACGTCATATGTTCCTATTCCATACACATTTCTATATAGCTTGTCGTTTTGACAGTTCATAAAAAGAGACTGATTTGACTTGACAGTCAACATCCCTATTAGTAAATAAAACTGTAATTTAAACTACCACCGATAATGTCCTGATAAAATGTTGTGTAAAATAGGTTTTTCATCTTTAATCATATTATAAAAAGAAATTATTTGACAACAAAATAAAAGCGATTGTCTATAAAGTTGGTTTACCGACGATACTTTTACGTGATAACATCATAAGGAAACATTGATGACATTTCAGCTTTAGTTAGCTTTTACAATTGCATCACATGTCGCTGCAATCACCATTCGCATCAGCAGGCGGTAATATGACACTTTTTCGTGCGTGCAGCCGGTCATCGATTTATAAGACTTTATCAAGTGCTAGTAATTGTTTGAGATCTCCTTATAAAATCTGCATTTTGACATTTCATAAAGAGCTTTTGTTTTGACTAGTTAGAAAGTATTCTATTGTACCGTCCGTGATTAAAAGTCGTAGCAACGTAGATATATGTCACCAGAACGCAATTATTTCGTATTCTTACTTAGCTCGTATTTTACTTCACATAAGAAAAACCGTTTTGGATTTTAATATTTGAAACCTCAAACTGAATTGAGCAAACATATAGCACATATAGTTCTTACCTTTGTTGTAAGTAAATGCTCCTACTATGTTGTACCCTCTAACGCTGATTTTAGTTTATCTCATGTTTTAATTTTTTGATAATACAATTTTTATCAGTCCTTTTACATAGAATATTAGTCGCAGCACTTTACCCCCATATCAAGTTTATAAACATTCAAACATTGTAAAATTGGCAATTTGAAAAGAGTGGCCGCGAGTTTTTATTGCCAGGTTCTTTTCTCCGGCTTTACCTATTGTTTGCGAACTTGGCATTACATGTACATGTAGAATCCCGACGTATCACAAGAGTTGTTTTGCATTCCAAGTGAATGAAGAATTTTGAATTTACTACTATACTAAACTCAGACAACAACGGGTTTCACTCCGGGAATGCCGACAGAAGTTATAACTTGAACATTATATTACATACTGATGAAATTTGAATAATATATTTCGATCTTTCTGACATAATAATAAAAAAATATGAAACAATAAATCAAAAAACCAAAATCAAAAATTAAAATTAAAAAGGGAAAAAATAATCGTTACTCGGACTCGAACTGAGACTTTTGGACCGCCCGATTTCCCACCTGAGCTATAATGACATTGTAGATGGTGGCTAAAATTTACCTTCGTATTCTAATGATATTGTAGCAGTTTTTCATTGCTCTTCCTCCGTCTTACGAATTTTCGATGAACCCATCCCAAAAAGTACACAACACCGCTAAAAAAGTTTTTACTTCAAAAAATTGTATGAAAATATAAATTCAGCAATTCCCATTTTTGCTTGCACGTATTACGATGATATTTCAAACAATGCCAACCAACATTCACAAAATTCCAACCAAAACTCCTCTTCAATTTTGACCGAATGAATGAAAGAACGAATGAGCTACAGGAATGAAACGGTCTTACTTTTAATTCAAATGTAAATGATGCATTTAAATTCAGATGAGAGATGTCTCAGAGTTATTACCGTCGATTTACGAATGAACAGTTTATACACGGCGCTGAGTGTACTAGAAATAGAGAGGGATGATTTTACAAAATGTTTATTTTCTTTCCTTATTAAACGATCGATAAACAAGACAAGTAAAAGTGGATTTAAAAAAAGATAACTAGGAATGTGGGATTACATTGACAGTACTAGCAATCATGTTAACCCCTTCAGCTAAGCTCAATGGCTTATGTTAAGAGTGGGTTCACGTATGATGGGTAGGATTCGAAACCGCGACCTCACAATTGCGAGTCTGTTTGCGAGGCTTCGCACATAGACAGTTTGAAGTACAAAAGCTTCTTGAACCTCATTATGCGCTTTATAATCATAATATTCAGAAGGCTATTAATGCCATCACAATGTATCATTATGACATATGATTTTATAGAGATAATATGGCAAGCAAAATAATTATTTAGTCATCGTAAAATTTGGTCATTATAACGCGCGGCCTACTCGTACCTCGTTATGATCAACGTAAATAAGGTCCTAGGTATATTATTTACTAGCTGGCCAGCACAACTTCATCTGCGTCAATTTTCCCCGTTTTTGCAACATTTTACATCAATGATCCACTTCTATTCGTCATTGCGTGATATGATATAGCCTTTCTCCATAAATGGGCTATCTAAGAATATATATATATTTTTTTAAATTCAAACCAGTAGTTCCTAAGATAATCGCGATCAAACAAATAAACAAACTAATTCTCCAGCTTTATAATATTATGTACAATGTTTAAACACCACAACATGTTTTTCTAAAGACCGATTATATATTAGTATATGTCACATGTAAACTGAAATGTATTTTTCTCTATTACAGGTAACATTTTGCTGACTGGCGCCGTTGTTATAGAACTTCTTAAGTTAGAAAATTCAATCTGGGATTGCAGATTCGTTTGACAAGTAAGTTAAGGTTTTACTAGTCTTTTATCCGACTGCGTAAAAAATAGGGTATTATATTTGCAGTATGTTTGTGGAAATATAAGTGGGGTGCGGTGTGAGTGTGTACGACTGCTGCGCAGAGGTTGTGACTTCAATTCCCGCACGGGACACACTTATTGTGTGTACTCTGTGTCCGTGAATTTAATGTTTGTAATATTTCAAGCGACCGCAAGAGACTTGTATACTACTGCGGAGGTGTTTTAAAAAAAACCATTCACGTAGTGAAATTTGTGAAGCCATTTGAGTTGTTAGAAAACGTTATCTACCTTTGATGTAAACGAGTACCTTTCATAAATAGTATCGCTTCAACATCGTACAAAGTATTTCACTTTAACAAATGTGGTAAAATAAAAGAGGATATGACGTATTCTTTCTAAGTAACATATACGTGAGTACTTCCGGTCCAAGCTAGCATTAAGTTACAAACTTGAATACGCAACTTTGTTACATTTACACTTAGTTTTACGACTGACTTCTAAGATAAGGTTGTACTACTTGATTTCTTTGACAATTTTACTTTTATTTTTAACTGCAGAGAGCATTGAAGGGAACTCGAGACTCTTTTGTACCAGGGTGCGGTAGTCCAGTGTCGCCAGTTATAAACATACTTGACATTTTTGCAACATTTTTCATTGCTGCTCCGCTCCTATTGGTCGTAGCGTGATGTTATACAGCCTATAGCCTTCCTCAATAAATGGGCTATTCAACAGTAAAAGAACTTTTCAATTGGGACTAGTAGTTTTTGTGATTATCGTGTTAAAACAAACAAACTCTTCAGCTTTATAATATTAGTATAGATTAGTAATTAAGTACTAATGTACTGAAAAATAAATAATCGTCATACTAACACAAAGCTGTTTTAAATGGTATTAATATCGTTTCGTAGAAGAATAATATGGGAAAATACAGAAAATTAACATAAATAGGTATATTTGAACTAAATTAAAATCTAAAGCTAGATCAACACACCAGTCTTCCCAACAAATCATAATTACAAAAACCAAAACTCCAAACTAGCTCGTCAAGTCAATAGATTTTTCAAAGCGAAACTTGAAACTTGTATAACAAAATGAAACTGATTTCAAAACAGCAGCGTAGCATCGCGGAGCCAACAAAGTTTACCTCTTTGACAGACCCCCACTACAATTTATACTTCAATGAGATTTTATCTAGTCTCGACTTTTGGTTCTGCCGGAGTGCTATTGCTTGATATTTTTGTGACTCCTCTCTCTAAGATTTTATTGTCGCATGATTATTCTAAGAATAACTATCTGTCTGCCCCGGCTTCGCACGGGTGTCATATAGTAGTTTTTTATACCTTGAGTTACGTTGTTGCAATTTTCGTATGGATCTAAATTTTTTTTGCAAATAAAATGTAGCTCCTCTCTAATAATGTAGCTTTCTAATGGTGAAAGATTTTCTTAAATCGGTCTCTTAGTTTTAAGTTTATTCGTTACATACACATTTAAAAATATTTCCTCTAAAAAGTATAAAATAAGTGCACGCTATTAAAAAATATCTTAAAATATTTAACTTTGATTTACATTAAATGGTCTAAATATCTCTTGCTACAACGTCTGGATGAGAGTGAGAGAGATACATAGATAGACTATTAACGTCAAATATTTTGACTTCAAGAAAGTATTTATTATCCCTATCCATCTTCATGATTTTAAATAGAAGACAGGTAGTATTTAATACTATACGATACTCTTACTAATGAATGATCACTCGAAGGTTTTTTTTGATCACTTAAAGTAAAACCAAATTCTGCTGCTTATGTTTGTTTATGATTTTTTTATTATTATTATTTAACACTTCCGGCAAGTACATTGCAAAAAGCTGACTTAATGATATAGGCATTCTTTTCCAGTTAACCTTTGGTTGGTGGTGAGAAAAGGGTGGCATGTGCATATTATTTAAATTATTACTTTAAAACAAAAGAGAAACTAAATAAACACAAAATTAAAACATAACAACATAATAAGCAATATAATACATACATAGAAAATAATACTAATAAATATATAATTACTTATATAAACATTATTTAAATAACATACCGAGGTCGAACGCTTACTCTGCCGCATTTTAGTTTGCTTCTGATGTTGTCACACATATTGGGTCCGATATTTGCATTTTGTCTTATAGGAACGTAATAACAGAGATAATAGAAGTATCTATTAAGCAACTGTTCCATCGACAAGATAGTGGCTTTTAAATTTGTGATGATGATATTTTTTGTATCTAATAATAAATAACGGATACATTAGAAGCACAATACATTACCTTTTAATAACGCTGTTTTATTTTTATTCAGTGCACTCCTTTTTTTATATTTTTTTTTATTTTTTTTAAACGACTCCCGCAGTAGGGTACAAGCCCTGTGTCGCGGGGGACTTTACAAACATACAAGTCACGGACACAAAGTACACCCAGACCCGGAACAACACTTTGTGGATCACACAAAGTGGTGTCCCGTGTGGGAATCGAACCCACGACCTCTTGCGTAGCAGTCGGACACATTCCCACCGCGCCACAGAGGCAATATATGGGCTTGCTCTTGGCTGGATTATGCCTGATGGAAATCATTGATGAGACCTACGGTAGAACGAGCGCACCCTAACGGTGCCTAGGCACTCTAATCTTAAAAACTCCAATGTACTTATTATTTTAAATTGAAAGGAAAGTTATTAAAAAGTGTTTAGTCCAGATTTACAAGACGTGAGCTATAGACCATAGCACACTCTAAAACTGCAACAAGTCATAAATAAGATGTTTTAATGAAAGTACAGAAACAAAATGTTGTAATTATAACTTGTTCTAATATGTATTCGTAGGTATGTTCCACTGAAACTCATGATATAATATACCAACGCAGCAAGAGTTTCGGGAAATTTTCGCTCAATTTAATAGAAGAAGGCATAAAACATATCGTTCTGTGTGTACGGTTTATTTCGATAACGTTGTATATTCTCAGCTAGTGATGTACCTGTCCCGATATATTGAAATGTGTACTTATATTATTTACTCGGATATATTCGAGTTTTCGAATACATCCGAAAATTAAATAGTAACGAATGAAAGGAAGTATTTACGTAACAGACATTTCCACAAAGTCAATTTATTTCTGCATTTACAACGGTTTGTGTTTTTAAGTTCACAAATTGTTGACGATGTTTCTGTGTATTTTATACACTGCAGCGAACGTTAAATATTTTACTTTGACAATCTCGATTAAATTGAAATAATATTTCAACTCGTAAAATAATGTCGGATTGTGACAAACAATAACATTCTTATGTTGTTTCCTTGTGTAAATCAAAACATAATAATATTGTCTATTTCACAAATTCAAATGAATTCTTCAAACGGACGAAATTCTATTTTCAAATTACCAAACAGTCCGGAGTGATTTAATTCGAATTTCAAAATGTTCAAAATACTTCGGATACTTCCTTCCACGTATTTGAAATATTCAAATGTCGAACGTCAATTTAGATATCTGAGAGTGTCCATCCCTATATTGGGTAGGTCGATACAATCAAAAATAACCTCAATATCTATCACAATAGGGGTACAGTTGGCATAAAGATATAATTTACGGCAGTCACGTAACTTTACGCGTCATTACATAGGCCATAACTTGCAGAAAAGTAATAAACCAACAACCTTATATTAAGAGCTCCATTGACGATCCGAAACAGTGTGGTACTGCCTTAACAAAAGTTTTCTATGATTTTTTTTGTTCGTGTTTTTAACAACTTGTGAAGGCCTTTCACACATTTTCGGGTTTTTCATGGGGTCGCGTCTGTTTATGGGCTTTGTAATAAGGCTTTTGTGTGTAAATGTACACGAATGTTGTCAAAGAAAAGTTTTTGTTTCCATTTTATGAAAGTTGTGAAAAATATGACGCCAAAGAGATCCAACTCAAGTCGTGGAAAACTATTTTACTGTAATTAGTCAAAAGATGAAAATATAAGTAAGTGAATTACTATTTCGTTACTTTAAAAAAATAACTTTTTTGCGTTAGAAAAAACCATTATTATTTTAAGATGTGGTATTGAGTCTCACATTACTAGCAATCTTGTTAACCCCTCCAGCTAAGCTCAAAGGCTTGTTTGTGTTAGGAGTGGGTTCATGTCGGTAGTATAATGGGTAGGATTCGAACCCGCGACCTTACGATTGCGAGACCGATGCGTTAGCCATTAAGCTACCTTTATTAAAAAATCAAACGCAAAAATCTAGACGCAAAACTTAAAAGTCGAACCAATCCGTACTGAGGTCCGTACAAACTACAATTTCGTAAATATCCGAACGGTACTATAAAGAAACATTCAATAACATGCTTTTACTACAAAAATAAAGCAGTATTTTATGAAAACATTTAATTTTGATTATGCACGTCAAACCTAAGTGTGGCAATCGATTTAGTGAAGCAGATACGGTAAAAGCCATTGTGTCATAAAAATACTAGGGTAACACGACACATAAAGAGATGTTTTATACCTTTGCGTAAAAATTCAAAATGGCGTCTTTATTTGCGATACTACAATACCATTTTATTTACCGTTCTTGAGCTTCCTGCTAAAGAAATATCAACCCTATTTGTGTTAGCATAAGGTGGTATGTTTCCACGATTGTCGGCATAAATAAAGTTGTAATTCTGTGCCGTTTTTATTACTTTTAATGTGCGTTTTTATTTCGTTGCGTTTCGGTTTGATATGTTCAAATCTTGGACTGACACTGTCGATGTGAAACGATCGTGAACAACGTTTCATTACAGTTTGGGCTTTGTGGGAACTAAGTTGCGTAATAGGGAACAATAACATTCTTCCTGTATTATGGAGTAACTACGTCTTGATTAAATTTATGAACTGTCTCCAGTGAGATTCAAACCCGCGATCATATCCGCCTGCATGCCGTTAGCAGAGCAAATTATTCTTTCAAAGTAGAATGAAGACCGTATCTAATAAATGTAAGGTAGGACGATCCCCATCCAAATGGACCCAAGACCTTGAGAAGGTCACTGTGATAAAGCTGGATGCAGAAGACAAAAGACTGGGTATTTTAGTGAAAACTGAAAGATGCCTATGTCCAGCAGTGAACTGATAGAGAGATAGTAGCAAATAAAAATATGACGGCGCAACAAATGGCAACACTTGACATTCACTGTCATTTACGTCGGAAAAGAATGAGGGTAGTTGATCATTCTTGCGGAACGTCACATGGACGTGATGGCGGGGCGGCCATTTTGTAGGCAGTTCGCCGACGAGGGCCGTTTGCGCACCACGTGCCCGACGAATCGCTAATTTCCTACTCGATCATTTTATTTTTTCTTATAGTGATATGTGGAATCAATTATTAGCTATTTAATTTAGACGCGTCTAGTATTATTTCGTTTATCAAATTATCTGTGGTGAAATTAAGATTTAAATTTAAATAATAATGGTAAAATGTAAACCTAGTGATCTCCCGGTGTTCGTGAACGATGGCTAGCTATAACCTGCGGCATCCTGAGCCTACAAATACATCACGTCTGGTAGTTAGGTAAGCAGTGAGCTTAGACAATGGATGATATCCATAAATAGGTGGTAGGTAGGCCATAAGTTGTCTTGCTGGGTACCACAACAGTGTCAGTTATTCTTCCGTAAGATAGTAATGTTAACGAATCACTGTGTTTCGGTTGAAGGGCACTGTAGCAAGTGTAATTACTGGGCAAATGAGACTTACGAAGTAATGTCTCAAATTAGGAGCACGGTGGGATGACATTCAGATCTTTGCCAAACAAGGATTTGGGTGGCACTGATACTGTTATAGGCGACGCGTGGCGCTTACCATCAGGCGCAAGAGCTGCTCGTCTCTTCATTACATAGTTTTTTTTTTAAAGATAACTAGCAATGTGGGATTGAGTCCCACAATACTAGCAATCTTGTTAACCCCTCCAACTAAGCTCAAAGGCTTGTGTTAGGAGTGGGTTCACGTCGGTAGTATAATGGGTAGGATTCGAACCCGCGACCTCACGATTGCGAGACTGATGCATTAGCCATTAGGCTACCGCACAACAAAACTAATTTTAGCTCGAAACAAATAAAATTCAACTTATTGACTGGCCTCTTGGTTTAGTGGTTAGTGACCCTGACTGCTAAGCCAGAGGTCGTGGGTTTGATCCCCATCCAGGATTAAACTTCGTATGAAGAGCACGATGGTTAAATCTGTGTCTGGGTGTTATTTATCTATAGCATGTATGTATTTAAAAATCTATATGTATGTTTATCAGTAGTCTGGTTTCCATAGTACAAGATCTGTTTAGTTTGGGGTTAGATAGCGTTGTGTGAGTTGTCTCAAGATAATAATATATAATATATATTAACTTTCTCCAAGATTCTGTGCTGGACGTTGATGAGTACCTAAATCAATGACCTAGTAAGATAGATTGAAAGATCAAATTTAGAAAAATCGCTCAATAGAAAGTACCGTATCACATTCCCAGAAACTAGATAACAAATGTAAGTATGTCTATAAACGCATGTTTTCTGATATAGTACAAATTCCCCTCTGTTTCAACAACTTTGTATACAACAGAAACTTCGTCCCCTCTTCGAGTTATAGACTGTTAAGTGCGATATGCATGCAATAAAGTTTTTAATTATATACTGTACTTAGTAGCTATTTAGACAACTTCTTACAAAAATAGAGATGGGGTGGTACTATTCTTAAGCCGGCACCACACGGCATCTCTACCCGTGGGTGTCGTCAAGGCGACTAAGGGGTTTCACCCCGGAGGACGGGCAGCAGCGTACTCTGCGTACTTAAAGCCTTACTGCGATCGCCAACCCGCTCGCCAAGCGTGGCGATTATGGCAATTACCCCCAGGATCTACATACTAGTAGGTTCTACTGGGGAGACCCGTGCCCAGCAGTGGGCCATCTTATGGGTTGATATGTATGTATGTATGTATTACAAAAATAAAGAGTATCTTGTTAAAAAAGTTTTTTGTTCAAAACTAGTTTATACTTAAGGCTCGGCCGCGCGTAGCATCGTTATCATGATAAAATGTAGTATTTCTTCTTTTCCTAAGTATAAAGCACTTCTGTGCAAATTTTATCAAAATTAGCTCAGAGATATTATGAGGTCAGACGGAGAAGACGGTGCACATCATGAGCACGTGCCATCTTACCTGTTTTTCAAGGATACCTTAAAAAATTCGAAAATTAGCATGATGACTTGTTGTGGCCTATACCTACCAACTATGCATTCAAATTTTCGACTGATGCAGTTAAATTTATCTATACTAATATTATAAAGCTGAAGAGTTTGTTTGTTTGAACGCGGTAATCTCAGGACTACTGGTCCGAATTGAAAAAATATTTTTTATTTCTGTAGGGTAGCCCATTATATCGAGGAAGTCTGTAGGCTATATAACGTCACGCTACGACCAATAGGAGCGGAGCAGCAATGAAATATGTTGCAAAAACGGGGAAAATTGACGCATACGAAGTTGCGCGGGTCAGCTAATGTAAGGTACAGGCCACACAGGCCAGATAATTTCAACTAGTAGACTAAAAAAAAATTTCAACACTCATCAAACTGGTTTGTTGGTTTGATTTTCAAAAAATCGCTTTTAGTTACTACATTATTATACGCTTACTTATATATATTTTTAAATATAAATAATTTAAATAGTTTAGTATCAGCATCCAGATACAATGATACATCCAATACTCTAAATCCATATTATTTTATACATGGATATCACTTGAAATAAAACATAACGACAGTAGCAAAGACAAACAGCGCTAAAATATTTCGAATATTTTAATATGCAAATAGAAGTGGCCTGTATTTTAGTTTATAAGTTAAAACCTAAAAATAACAGTTTATTTAATTCCCATTTTCAGAACGTGCGGTCGTTAAAAAAATACCGCCATATTAATACAACATTTTTTTGAATACAGAATACTATAGTGACTATTCGTTCTCAATTCAAAACACTCGTGTCAAACCGCTATTCGTTCGAATATATTTTTTCAAATTCGAATATAGTGTTGCCAGTTAGAAATAATCGTTTCTGCGTACTAGAGCGTTGTAATGGGAAACCTCTGTAATTTTATTGCGTTGTAAAATGCCATTTTGTTTTGGTATTGGCGAAGTATAGGCGGCGAATTTTCACGCGTTGTACCACCTACTATTGTACATTTTAAGATGTTTTCCTGAATAAATAGCTTTTATTTCGGGTAGAAGACAACATCTCTACGTCGTTGGTTCATTTTATTTTCAAGGAAGAACGACAAAAAATAATTAAGCTTCTTCCTAAATGAAGGTACACTTACCATAACCTGCGCCTAATCTCCTTCCGTTCCATCGGACAAGAGAGTGAAGGATCAAAGACTATACTTGTATTTATGTACATACTTGTACGTAATAATATCTTCTGCTGTAATTGGCTAGTCCAATAGAGATTGGTCGCTGTTATTCTTAAATAAAAGACTGCCGCAGTAGGGGTACAAGCCTTGTCGCAGGGGACTTTACAAATATACAAGTCACGTACACAAAGTACACCCAGACTGGGAACAACGATTTGTGGATCACACAAAGTGGTGTCCCGTGTGGGAATCGAACCTATGACCTCTTGCGTAGCAGTCAGACACACTCCCACCGCGCCATATTACAAGACTAGACATTCATCTGAAAGTATAAAGACAGGGGACATAGACTACATTTGTATGTGATATCTGACGTCATAACAAGTGGAGCCGAAGACAAAAGTTACTATCTTATAACGTTTAGTCGCCTTTAGTGAATTCTCCAAGTAATATTCTACTTAGTAAAGTAATTTTCTTAAACTTGTTATCTCTATAATATTGTTGTTACAAATTGAAAAAATGTTAGCAGAAATCTTTATCGCTTCGCTGACTAGTTGAATAATAAAGGTAATGAACCGAGAAGTTTATATTAAAATGTCCGTGAGAACGAGTCTACAATCGATGGATTAGTAAGGTCAAGCAATGTTGCCACTGTCAGGTTTTGGATTGATGACCCTTTTAGAAAAAGTGACACTTGTAGATTCAGTTGAATGTTGGATTCAGGATTTTGGTTTAGGCCCTTGATCCCATTAGGGGGTGGAAGGAAAAGCACCACTTAGCCCCCCTCCCTCTAGATTCACCGGTGCTTAGCTCGGACAGATTTTTAATATATTCAAAGACCAAATTTTGTCAGCCTATTCACGTTGCTACTGCTAAGACAGGACTCGTGTGAGAGAGATGGGTAGTAATCTAACGCGATCTGTATGATTTTATTTTTTTTTCTTTTTTAATAAGATAACTAGGAATGTGGGTCGCATATTACTAGCAATCTTATTAACGCCTCCAGCTAAGTTACGCAGCAAGCGTTAGGAGTGGATTCACGTCAGTTTTATACTGTAGGATTCGAGCCTGCAACCTCTCGATTGCGAGTCCGATACCATAACTATTAGGCTACCGCCACTTCATGAATTTGGTGGATGTCACACATCTTTGGATCCATGACATGCCGATTTCTTCCCAATTTTTTTGCTTACCAGTAGTTGGCAGTTGGTAGTGGTACTGAAATAAGTATATCTATTATATAAAATTCACGTGTCGCGGTGTTTGTTGCTAAACTCCTCCGAAACGGCTTGACCGATTTTCATGAAATTTTGTGTGCATATTGGGTAGGTCTGAGAATCGGACAACATCTATTTTTCATACCCCTAAGAGTTTGTTTGTTTGTTTGACCGCGATAATCTCAGGAACTACTGGGCCGCATTGAAAAAATATTTTATAGCATCACGCTACCACCAATAGGAGCGGAGCGGCTATGAAAAATGTTGTAAAAAAAAGGACGAAAAAAGAAAAAAGGGAAAATTTACGCAGACGAAGTTGCACGGGTCAGCTAGTCATATATAAATACGCGCTTAATTGTGTTGAACCCACAACCTAGTGCTCTCCAATCGGGACCATTACCACTGAAAGAAATATTAAAAATATTTTAAACTCATAACAAAATAATTCCAACAATAACAATTACAACGCAGATAATAAACCATAATTTATTCGAATGTTGCCATCAACATTCAGATAGGGTTGCCAGCCTTCAAAATGTTCTCGTTAAATCCATGTTATGACGCCATGTATAAAAATTAACAAGGCAATGGGTATTCGTTATAATGCCTTGTTTTATTGTTTAATTAAAATTTATAGATTGATTTTGAATCGATTGTGAATGTGGTTAATTGGATTTGGGCTAATGTTACCCTGTTTTTGTTTATGAATTTTTGATTATTTTCTTTATTTGTAATCGTGTGTTTGTGTATACATTAAATTTCCCCGAATTTTCGATTGAATTGCACCGATCTTGTGAATTTGATTCTAGTGACGTTTCGAACACTTAAACGTCCCGCGGCGCGGCAGTTATCGACTATACGGCAAGCTGAATATTCCAAGATGCCGTGACTCGTGAGTTTGATTCAATGTATTGTCTTTTCAACAACAAAGCTGCTCAAGCTACAGGCTTTGCAGAGCTTAAACAGGATGTTTTAATTTTATACTCGTAGTAAAGATTGTCTATCAAAATATCGAAAAACTAGTTTAAAATATTCCCAAAAGTATTTTTCAGTAGTGATAAACCAAAATTAGGTAACTCAAAATAATAATAAAAAAGCCATCTGAACATAAAGCCTTTAATAAAACGTAAACTCGTCGTTCAAAAATTACGAAAAAACAAACTTTAATTCAGACACGACTTCCGTACACGTTACTTATTCATTCACCCAATATTTTAAAAGCTTGAATATTTCCCAACATTTCATTCGGCGAGGCTTTCGTTGTCAACATATTCAAATCTTGTTATGTTAGACAATGGGTTAAAAAATGGTTGGTCATTAAGCGATTTCGTTCAGGTTCTAAAAGAAACATTGGATAAAAAATGCAAGGGTAGTGGACTAAACTAACTGTATTATAACACATTTTAAACTGTGACCGTCCGCGAACGAACACTTGAGAACATCATTCCAAACGTTCGCGGACGGTCAATGTACAATCAATTTCCACACAAAAAGGTTTTTTTTTTAAAGACGACTCCCGTATTTGGGTACCAGCCCTGTATCGCAGGGAACTTAACAAACATACAAGTCACGGACACAAAGTACACCTCGACTCGGAACAGCAATTTGTGGAGCACACAAAGTGGGGTCCCGTATGGAAATCGAACCTACGACCTCTTGCGTACGCCGCTCTTGTTTACGCCGGCTCTACACGTTGGCCCCAACGTCGGTCAACGAAGAATAACGCTCATCCCAATATTGCTAATGATATTTTCTAGATCCACATGTTGAACGATTGGCGTTGGTACTGACGCTGGGGCTAACGTGTGGAGCCGGTGTTAGATGTTTAGAAGACAATATGATATAAACGTTCTATCACGTCATCGTTTGCATAAGTTTTGTCACTAATGGTTGAACTCATTTTTAAATTGTTAATAAAGTAAGCCTACGTGACAGTAAGGTTTAGAATTTTCAATATGAGTGACACAAGCTCATTATTACATTGAAACCAATTTTTGCCTTTAAATTAACCGTCCTGCCATAAATAATATTTTGTTTTTGACCGTGATTGTACATTCTGCCGTGTTATGTCATGTCGGGCCACGCACAATCTAGGATTCCGTAGCTATCCAGCACAATAATGCGGTATAAGAAGTGGATTTTCTGTTGTTCTTCTCTCATACTACTAACAGCGTTGTATATATATTTTACAATGCAATTTTGTTAGTTTCCACTTGGTCTGCTGTTATGCGTTAACTTGTAAAGCTTCCTTAGTTAAACAATACAGACAGTTAAAAGGTTTCATCTTAAATAAATATCTTCTTCCTCTGATGACAATCGAGATCTGGTCCACTGTGCTCGGTTTCATGAATGGAAACCTAAGTATAAACAAATAATAATAACGAAATCTACTACTTGAATAGTAAGTAATATAAAGAACAAAATACTGGTAGGTATCCTTTTTATTTCATTAATTTCTACCTATACTGAATTTACACTACTACCCTGAATTTTCCCACATATCCAAAAACAACCACTTAGCTGGCAGGGGATTTTATTCTACCACTGTATCGGTGTAACTAATATCCTTGGCAAACTACAGCTTTCTAGTACTAAGGGTCTCTGCGCTAATCTAGGTACAGACAGACGGACAGATATGGCGAAACTTTATGGGTTTTGCCATTTTGGCCACGACACCCTTAAAATATACAAATCACAGGGATAAAGCTCGTCACCCAAACTCGGGACAAAAAATTGTGGACTACACTAAATAATGTATCTATGGGGAATCGTACTCACGATCTATTTTGCAGCAGTCGTATGCGATCACACTATAGGTACTACCGAGGCAATAGCATCCATTTTCTGTGCCTAGTTGTTTTACAGTCAATTTACTTACTACGGTTTTTATACTGGCAGTGTGGTGTGTGAAAGAAAATGTTTTGTAAGGGTTGCGGAATCTACTAGAGACTTTTAAATAAGTTGTCATATGACTGAAACAGTTTTTCTCATGATGCTTATTTTTTTGGTTTAGACATACCTATCCACTCTTATAATATCCCACTGCTGGACACGGATCTCCTCTGTGAAACCTACTTATTATAGATCCTGGGGGTAATTGCTATAATCGTCACGCTTGGCGAGCGCATTGACAATCGCAGCAAGGCTTTTGAGTACTCCGAGGTCGCTGTTGCCCGTCCTCATCACACTTCACACTATCACACTAATATTATAAAGGCGAAAGTTTGTGAGTATGTGAGTGTGTATGTTTGTTACTTCTTCACGTCTAAACGGCTGGAGCGATTTTAATAAAATTTGGTATGAAGTTAGCTGACACCCTGGATTAACACATAGGCTAATAAACCGCGGGTAACACCGCGGGCACAGCTAGTAATATTATAATGGCGAAAGTTTGTGAGTATGTGAGTGTGTATGTTTGTTACTTCTTCACGTCTAAACGGCCGGAGCGATTTTAATGAAATTTGATATGTAGTTAGCTGACACCCTGGATTAACACATGGGCTGATAAACCGCAGGTAACACCGCGGGGCACAGCTAGTTCCTAATAAATTAAAATAAAAAAATGATATTCTTTTATAAATCTTTTAATTAATACTTATTAATCATGACAGCAAGTCTCACAAAATGATTAAAAAAACAGAAACATAATTAACAAGGAGAATTGCAAGCACCCAGATTAAGCACAAGCATAAGAAACATATTGCGTTTGGTGACAAGAAATACTACACATTATACTTCAAAGACTACATGAAGAAATTATGTATAATTAATAATACCAGGTATAGCACAATACTCAACAATGTTAATTCCTACATAAAAATAATCACTTTAATACAAACTAGTACAATTTTAATAGTTCCATCGAACCTATCTGCCTGCCCATCAGACAGTGAGCACTTACAAAGCACTTTGTTTACGAGCGCATATCACGAATGGCCGCTAAGCTATTACTTGGGATTGCCCATATTCTGTACAGTTTTTAGCTAACAAGCTAAAAGTTACATAGTTATGATAGTATAAATTATTATGAGATTGTCATCGTCACTTTTGTGTACAAAAATATCCATTTTTTTTTTCTTTTTTTATTCTCTCTTAGTTTAATGAGAGAGAAAATAATACAGGCAATTATTACACATAATAACACAGTAAGAAAAGAACTAACAAGTAAAATAAAAAGCTACTTAAACTCAAAACGGTTGAACCTGTTTTTTTTAAAACAAACTCATAGTTTTCAATTTTGCAGAAGCAACTCAATTCCCAAGCAAATTATTTTCAGGCTTCTAAAAAATTCAAAGCCTAGATAATCTTATGTTATTGTACTAATTATTATTAGATCGCATGTACATAGTAGATTTTTTTTCACAACAATGTTTGTGTATGTAACAACAGTACGTATAATTTTGAACTTTATTATTAGAACCCCATCATAATTGTTTAAAAGGTTTTAAAAATACTGCCACTACATATCCGTATATAGTATTCATGAAACCCAACATTAATCTGTAAAAGCGAGAGCATTGTATCCTCAGTACTCCACCAACACTCTAGTAATTTCACATTCAAAATAAGATATTTAACGCACCATTACATAAGTATCTGCATATTGCTATTACTGCAATTGAAACTCAGCATAATAATTCGGAACGAAGTCTCCCATCCCATGCCTAGCAATCTCCATTTACGCATGTTTTACAATAAAAATTCTGTTCCTACAATTGTAAAAATTTAAAACGATATAAACAAAAAGATTTAAAAAAATAAAAATCCTAACACACATTTCTGAACGCATTTTGGCACAGTACAGCGAAAACTGCAAATTTAGATATGCCGACGGTTAAATTTGGAACTAAATTACGCCGTGCATATCCGATATAAGGTACAACTACTAGCGCCACCACGGACTGCAAATATAAATTTGCAGAATCGTAGGTTATGACGTACCCGCGCAGGATTATAAATTGTTGCTTTTAGCCAAATTAAATTCGGAACACTTAAGAAGGAGAGAGAAGGGTACATTCGGAGTTCATATGAGTGAAAGGGATGAATGTTAGGTTGTTGTTTCGGCTGTAAATCTCGTAAATGTGTTGTTTATAGTAGGCATTTCGAAATGATGTCTTTTAATAATGTCGTTGCGCGCAATAAAATTGCCCTTACGGCGATAATGTTTGTAGTGTTGGCGATATGGTTGGTTCCTATGGGAGGGTGTTCCGGGTTTTAGCGATAACAATATGTGCGAGAAAGTTATAGGGCTATAATGTAGCGATAATAAATTCTTGTGCGAGATACAGTTAGTTGTTCAGGGACTAAAACTTTTGAGATATTAAATGAGTTATATTGGACAGGCTTTTGTATTTGCGGAATGGGGATGTTCATTTACAATAATTATATGTTATCAGGTTGGCAACACATTCGTGGTGATGCATAATGTAGATGTTGGTATGTGTTTATTGTGGAGGACAAAGTGTTATATACATCATCAGCCCGTATGGGTCCACTGCTGGACATAAACCTCTCCTAATTTTCACCTCGACATCCGCTTCTCTGCCTTCGACATCCAGTCTATTCCAGCGACCTTCTTTAGGTCGTCAGTTCACCTGGCTGGGGCCCGTCCTACCTTACTTTTACCAAGTTGCGGTCTCTACTCTTAGACTCGGTTTCTCCAGCGGCCATCGGTCCTTCGGCAGATAAGGCCAGCCCATTGCCACTTCAGCGTGCTTAAACTGTGAGCTATATTATAAGAAACTTTAAGCATTGGCCCCCTTTTTAAATTTGTGAACTAGCAGAATCTGTTATAACAGGTTCAGCTAGATAAGACACACTAGTTAAACACTTTGGTCTTCAGGCATTTAATAATAATAATAGCTTGGGACAACTCACACAACGGTATCTGATCCCAAACTAAGGAGAGCTTGTACTATGGAAACCAGACAAATGATAAACATACTTATATATTTCTAAATACATAGGTTCATATTATAGATAAAAAACACCCAGACACAGAATAAACCATCCTGCTCATCACACACAAATTTTTTAAAATTCTTTATTCACTTGTTATGCAAAACAACACTTGTGATACGTCAGGATTCTACTCGTACATGTAACATGTAATGCCCATTATTGTTTTTAAACTTTCCCGATTTTTATACATATTAGGTATATTTCGGGACTTAATCGCGTGAAGTATTCAAATCTACCAACCCGTTTATTTATCCGAGGTTTCGATCGAATTGCAGTTGACCCGTGACTACGATCGGTGCAATTCGATCGAAACGTCGGATTGCACCGATCAAATATATATAAATAAAAGGTTGATATCTTTAAATCATTCACGCGATTAAGTCCCGAAATATATCTAATATATAATGCCAAGTTCGCAAACAATACTCGTAGGTAAAGCTTGAAAGAGAGAGAGCCTGAGAAAAGAACCTGGCGATAAAAACTCACGGCGACTATTTTCAAATTGCCAATTTAACAATGTTTGAATGTTTATAAATTTGAGAATTATCCTGAGAATTAACCCACGACCTCCGGCTTAGCAGTCAGGGTCACTAACCACTAAACCAACAGCGAAGTAAACATTTACCAATGTTTAATTTGGATGTGTATTATAAAAACATAACTAGCAAACATGATATTTATCTAATGTTCTATCGTACCTAATGTTCTAATGTTCACATTCAAATCCTTCACATTACAACATACTTACGATGATAAATAGCTTCTACCCTCAATATCTTTGCACAATAAAAACAAACTATATATTATTTCTTTCGCCATTTTTTCTTATACATTACTAAACCAACCGACGAAATAACGCGATGTGCTACCGGTTTTCTTAACTGGTCCATTAATCAGAGCCCATTACATAACTGTATCCCTTAAGATACACTGTAAATAAATCGACCACTCTTCGTCTTGTCAAAATAATAAATTTCTGTCGCTAAGAGTGGAAACTCCAAATATATGGTGTTCTCTTTCTAACCTAGTTATGTGTGTAATGTTGTCCTGCTTTGATATTAATAACGTTAAAAGAAACCATTTGTCTGCGAATGTATCAATAGTGCGTGTGATTATTTATTTTTTATTTTGAAAGCTGTTTTTATGAAGGGTTTCTGATTCTTATAAAAAATAAGCAAATGTACCGTCCCGCATAACACTAAGCATATTGCCGTATCCTATGGAGCTAATAATACCAGAAGTTGGGTTGAATGGTAATCTACTATTATATATTGCAGAATTTATGAATTATCATGCAGCGCCCGGAATAGGCACATGGAGAAACGGTTATAACAAAACGTCTACACTTTTCAATTCAACCGTTTACGTCATTTGAACTGCAAAAAGCATTCATTTCCTAAGGTTTGCACTTCGGTTACAACAAAAGGGCAGCCGTGTCATATGTGTGCGTTTTTGAAGTATCCTATGATGTAGTATGAATTTTCCATATATTCCTACATGTGCAAAAAACTGTATATCACGGCAACACCTACCGATATGAGTTGTTATTGCCAAGTTTTTTATCACGGCTTTAATCTTGCAAACTTGGCATTAAATGTAGAATCATTCTATTCCAAATTTTGTCTAACGTTCATATGAAACACAAAATACTAACCAACACGCGTGATAAAAATATAATTTTAATCTACTGAACAGATTTCCATAAAACATATATCATACACATCTTAATTAAACTTTTCTAATAATAGAAACCGCCTCCAAATCCATCCAATTCATCAATTAGACACTATAAACATCAAACTCATACCAACCTTTTTTACCTCACTACTAAAAAAGGACAAAAACTATTGTCTCTTTTATAAAGCTCCGTGCAAATGAAGTTACGGTTGTTTTAAATAAAACTAATTAGTAGCAGTTCTGTAGTGATAAAGAGCGCAATATCTCAGGGCGGCACTAAAGGTGCTGCGAACTGTCACGAAGCCCGAAGAAAGTCGCCTCACTCATGGATACGAAAACTACGGGGAAGTGGGTCATGCGAAGATCTTAAGGTTCGTTTCTAGAAGTATCATGAGAAAGTTGTTGGTTTTAAGAATTCTTTTTTTAGTTTTACATTATAACTAGCTGTCCCGGCCAACTTCGTACCGAATATTTTTTTTTGTGAATCCGTTTCATATGTGAATTTAAATATTATTTTTTTTCAATTGCGAATCTAAAGAATCCACTGGAACACACACAAAAAATATCGTCAAAATCGGACCAGCCGCTTAGGAGGGGTTCAGTGACATACACACGTACAGTAGAATTATATATGTAAAGATATAAACTTTATAAAGGAAAAGAGAAATAAGGCAGGCAAAATTAACGCCACTTCTTTCAGATTGCATTTGCAGTTTGTGGTTGTACAAACGGAATTTAAAGATAAGGTGTGTCAAACACCATGCTAGATTATTATTTATTACAAATAAACTATGAACATTAGAAAATTGACAAAATTAAGTACCAAATATGGTTGAATGAATGAATAAGGTACAACACAGTAGAAGCATTAAAAACTGACGGCAATAAATAAACTATACTAATCTTATAATTTTGTGTTTATTTTCTACGACTTCAAAAAGGAGGATATTCTCAATTTTTATTAAAGATGGTTAGACCGATTTGAAAACTTCTGTATGTGTTTGAAAGGGTTGGAGGATCGTCATCAAATCACGATCTGATGATAAGAATCCTGAAGAAATCAAAGGAACTAATCAAATGTTAAAGGCTCACCTACAGTGATTTAGGTGTATTTTATAGTGATTTGTACATTTAATCTCAAAAAGGACCGATTGGGTAAGTGGAACTGATGATGAAGACTACAAATGACGAGTGGACCTATTCAATATTACACACTGCCAAGACATAGTAGTTTTTATGTTTTGTTCGGCACCAACTTCAAAATGTTTTATTAGTTTTTGTTATTATAAGTACCTATATTATTTTTTGATTTTTAGTTGCCTTGTATTTATTTTTGAATTCGGTAATAAAAAGTTTTTCTATTAAAATGTCCAAACAATGCCCATCGCACGCACAAGACGTGGGCCGATCGCAAAACCAGCCACTGAGTCTGTAGTACAAAACTAGAAAAAATATGGCAAATTTTGACATGTGTAAGTAAGAATGGGGTTTTATTTAATCAAGAAACTGCATACACCATCTAGCTTCCTTAACTCTTTGACAGAATACACAACACCGCGCATATTTCAGACAAGTTTACGATTTCAACGCTACTGTATGTAAACACAGTTACTCGAGTTATGTTTACAATGTTGCATGCAACTGTAGACCTTCAGAGCATTGCTGAGTGGATGTAATTTTAAAGGAATTTAGAATTATTAAAGCTATTTGATTTCTGTGAAACTTGTAACTGACTAACATAAGGGCTACATTCCTTTGAAATCCCTTGTGGATTTCTTCGCTTATTGAACGGTTTCACAGTAGTAGTAGTAATACCTCCATTATATAGGACATTACAGTGAAATATCCACAGTGGTTAGAGTGGGAAAGAGTAATAAGAGTCGTATAGAAAATGGGTAATGTTCTTGTTTCCTGTTCCAAAAGATAACTTACTAGGAATCTTGTTAACCCCTCCAGTTAAGCTCAACTGCCAGAGTGGGTTCACGTTGGTAGTTTGCTGCACCAACACTTGCTCTTGATCTGTTTTTTAAAATGGTGTATTGTAAATCTGTTCTAATATTATAAAACTGTAGGGTTTGTTTGTTTGAATGCGGTAATCTCAGACACTACTGGGCCGAATCGAAAAATTATTTCACTGTTGGATGACCCATTTATCTAGGAAGGCTATGGGCTTTACGCAGCCGAAGTTGCGCGGGACAGCTAGTTTTTTATATACCAACTACCTATCCCGCGCAACTTTGTATGCATCAATTTCCCCCGTTTTTACAACATTTTTCATTGCTGCTCAGCTCCTATTGGTCGCAGCGTAATGTTATATAGCCTACAGCCTTCCTCGATAAATGGGCTACCCAACAGAAAAATATTTTTTTTAATTCGGACCAGTAGTTCCTGAGATTACCGCGATCACACAAACAAACAAACAAACTCTTCAGTTTTATATTATTAGTATAGATTAAATTTAATTTAGGCATATATTATGAGCTGATAAAAATCCATCACTACGCCATAACGGAAGTAGAACGGATCATAAATCACACGCGAGCTGAAGCCCATTACTGGGAGGGGGCGGCAGTTCAATCGTATTAGCCAAATGATAGATGTACTAACAAAGAGTTGATTTATGACGTAATAGTGATGATGTCATGGCTTGATTGTCATGCAGTGCGGAAAGGATTGTATGATACATATAATGTTGTGTTTTTTCTTTAGTTTTTTTCTAAGAGAAGCCTCAACGTGTCCGAGAAACCCGATTTTACTTTGTTTTTACGGTGGTAACGTTGAAGTACGTACGACTGCTGCACAAAAGTTCATATGTGGTTCTCACACCAGCCCATATCAGCTTCAGCCCCATTCTTCATCATCACAAATCCTTATTTCGCTAACTGTGGTGGGAGTGTGTCCGACTGCTACGCAAGAGGTCGTGGATTCGATTCCCACCCAGGATAAAACTTTGTGTGATGAGCACGATGCGGCACGATTAATTCTATATCTGGGTATTATATATCTATAATATGTATGTATTTAGAAATATTTATGTATGTTTATCGGTTGTCTGATTTCCATAGTACAAGCTCTACTTAGTTTGGGATCAGATAGCTTGTGTGAGTTGTAGATATTATTATTATAAGATCCGAACATCACTGCACCTCGCTCCTAACTGAACTGCGATAAATTACTTGGACATACCAACAGTAAAACTGCTTGTAGTTTAAAAAAATAATTTCATTTACTTAGGATGCAAAACAACTCTTGTGATACGTCGGGATTCTACACGTACATGTAATGCCAAGTTCGCAAACAATAGGTCAAGCCGGAGAAAAGAACTGCAAGAGTTGTCAGAGGTGGCGTCATTTTGCATCAATCACAGTACTTTAGGGAGTGAATTCAATTCATTTATTAGTAAATATGTAATAGTATACATTAGTAAGATCTTATATAGTTAAGGTCAAAAGTTGCCATATTTCACCTACTGGTACGTAAAATTTATTTTACATTTACATTTTAATTAGGTATTTAAATATATATATAAAACAAATGAGTACAGTTTCATTATTATACTTAAATAAAAATTTTAAATTTATAACATATAAGTGATAAATACGAGTATAATAATAATAAGAAGTAATACATTGAAATAATTAAGAAAATTAAAATCTATAACATTACAATTCAATTAAAATATATCATTTATTATTTTACCCTGTTTTATACCCGTTTTAATGATTGAGGTGGTAAAACGTAATTCCTGATCAGCCGGCAAAACTAGTGGTGGAATCACTTTAGTGTCAAGCTGGGTATGCCCTTATTGTACACTAGCTACTAGCTGATTTTTGTCTCTGTAAATTTTCCCGGTTTTTTTAACATTTTTCATTGCTGCTATTGGTCGTAGCGTGATGTAATATAGCCTACAGCCTTTTTCGATAAATGGGCCAATCCAACAGTAAAATATTTTTTCAATCCGGACCAGTAGTTCCTGAGATTATCGCGTTCAAACAAAGAAACAAACTTGTGAGTTTTATAATATTAGTATAAATTAGTCAGCATTTTAATACACTAGTATTTGTTTTTATGAATACTCTAGTTCAATCCGACGTAACCAAAAGAAACAGTGAGTAAACTGCATTTACAGCTTTTCTCATATCTTGCTCTAGAGTATAGGCCTTCCCAGTTAAGTCTCAAGCTACAGATACAAAATCTTTTAGAGCCTGTACAATGTTCTTTAGTACGGCGAACATTGGATCGTAAAGAGCCGCACAAGTTTTATGTGTTTGCAACTGTGTTGCACTTCATCTGTGAAGCTTATAGGATGTCGATTCAACCACCGAACATTGATACCTACTTTCATATGTTCTGAGGATACAGCTGTACCGATGTGTGTATAAATCGTCTTTCAGACGGTTGAAAACATACGTACAAACCAAGGTGACCTTGCTTGTTTTCAACAATTTGGACGGCTGTTGCAAACCAGGTACCAAGTAACTTGGTTTACGACAGACGTCTACACTGTTGGAAACAAGCAAGGTCACCTTGGCGGGTACGCTTGTTACCAACCGTCTAGAAGACGCTTGTGTAAAGGCGTAGTTTTTGCTGTGAATTGAAATCATATACTTTTAGATATTGAGATTTTTATAGAACTTGCTGTGGTGGACAATTTATTCAAACTTTCAATTTATTCAATGCTTCATTATACTCATAATTTGATTCTTTAATATAAAAAAAAAATGCATGGTTAATTTACCTCGTCCGCTAAAATGAATCCTAAAGAGGACGTATTCGGACGGATTCGATACCCGATATGAGCTCAAGATGATGTAGACATTATATTATAGTTTTTTTTTTAAATAAAATTATGCAGACTTTCAGACAGAGACTACTACTAACTTTTATATAAATAACCAGCAGACAATACTTTCATTGTTAATGATATTACTGTTGTCTGCTAATCTAATAGACAGTGGCCTCCCCAAGGATTCCTACATGACCGTTCTCTGTCGCCATCATTATCAAACCTGCAGAGTGAAAAACCTAAACAAAAACACGTCACAACATAAAAAGGCGTAAATCCCATAATGTGCCAACTCTATACTGTATATAGAGCTTCTGTAACTGTCCTTACGTCTCGTAAAACTAACGTCAACTCGTAAAAGCCGTCACAGAACATGTATTAACTATGTACATGAGCTAGGCAAGTACGAGATCATGAAAACTAGCTGTAAGTTTTCATGATCTCGTACTTGCCTAGCTTTAGATACCTTAAAGGTACCTATGTGCCTACATTTGAGAGATAAAATTTTGTTACCTTAAATAAATGCTATCGAGGAAAAGTATTTTCTGTATATTTTGGTAAAGCATTCGACATATAAATCTAGAGATATCAGTTCGATGAATTATTATATCGAATGTTATGCCGCGCATGTTTTTATTGCCTGAATTCTTTTCAAATATAACGGGCACATGTTTTGCTGGGTGGTTTGTTGATCTTTTTGTATTGAAAAGAATGTATTTCATTTTTTTTACTTGGTATAGAAAGTAAAGTTATACAAAAGGGTGGGTCACGAACCCGTTGATTAGATAGTCACTTAGCTATTTCTCTAATTGGTTTGTTTGCCTAACTTGTCGATTTCCGTATTCTTAATTTTCTCGGTGGGTGGTATTATTTGAACTCACGATCTCTCGAGGCTATCATCAAATTATGAGGCAAAGTGATACACAAAAAAAATGCTATCAACTCTTTATTTCGTCAAGGAAAAAAAACATTAATGACGTCGTTCAGCGAAACACCAATAACTACATAATTTGATCACAACTCTTAAGTATAAGGCTTAAAAAGAAGGGTAGTAACTCTTCTTATGAAGCCTATGTGTTTTATGCATAATCACAAACACATAACGAATGCAAAACAAACATTAAACAAACTTATTTATTTGAAACTAGGCTTCAATATGACGAACATCTGTACCCTCTTTATTTACAATAATGCTCACATATCAAAGTTTAATAATCTGTACTTTTCTCGCTTCAGTAAACATTGAGAACTCATATTAATACGAGCAATGTCTTTTCGAACAAATAATATTCTACAGACTACATTTTGTACAAATATCAGTCAAGTGCAATCAAACGAGCTACGAATAAAAGAGGCTAAATTAAAGTGGTTGCTGTTTGCTTTTTAGAGATCATTGTTTTTTGTAGATCCAACATTTTGCTAGTAACATTTTATAAGTTTTTCATGGTGTTTTTGCGAGTTCTTTAAGTCTACCGAAGTAAATGACTTGCGTATGATGGGATTGTTTGCCAGAGTCACAATTGCGTATTAAGATCATTTCGCTACTATTTTGTATATGTAATGTGACTGTGTCTAGACACTAAAGAAATTAAAAGAAACTTATATTTACAACTAATTTGTATGTCAGAGAGCTCAAACATGATGGTCGCCATAACCAGCATCCACGCGTTCCTTTTAGACAGATCTCATTATAGGAATAAGTCTTATAGCGCAAACAGAATGTAGAGTATTCTGTTCCCGCAATAAGACTTATTCTTAACACGGTAGTCAAAATTAAAAGTCAAATTTAAAAATCACATACAAATTAAACATGAAAATTGAAATCCAAATATTAACATAAGAATGAAACTCATAATTTTGCAACTTTTTCGCCAGCTCGCGCCACTTGCAAGCTCAACTTAAAAGTGTCACTTAAAACTGGTTTCAACTGGTTACAACTTGCATTCAGGGTTGTCGCGAAACTTTTTTTATTTCCTTTTGAACTTAAACATCAAAGTAAATTGTGATGTTGTAGTTAAGGAGGGAATTTAAGTTAGGCTTTGATGATTACGTACCTAAGGTAGTTTATGGAAATCAGAAAATAATATTTTTATTTTTAAAACTATAAGAAGTTAGAAGACGAAGTTGGTGGAATAGCAATGGCAGAAATGTTAACTTAAATTATTTTAGAAAATGATTGCTGCAGAATAAATTATATAGTGCTTGTACCTTAGTGCAAAAGTTGTCTCTTTTTATTATTTATAAAATTACACAACTTTCATTACAGAATACAAGTACTACGTCGTGGGGGACTTTACGAACATATAAATCACGGATACAAAGTGCACCCAGAAGATCACGATAAGAGATTCTTTTCGAATTATACCGTCTACCTACATAATATTATACAATTAGGTCAAATTAATATTTTTATCAATTTCTTATAGAGGAAAAGTTGTGGTTGTTTGATATGGGTAATATCTCTAAAACTACAGCGGCTATTTTGATGTAGTGTTGATAGCTTACTCGTTTTATTTTGTGTAGCACGTAACTTGCAGATGCAGTTTATAAACAAACAAACATTATATGTCGATAAACTTTCGCGATTTGTACACATTATAAAATTATATATACTACGGGTCTCAATCGCGTGAATAATTTAAGGTAAAATACGGGCGTGGTCACGGGTAGACTCTGTCTAGTCTACCCGTGACCACGGTTGAAACGTCGGGCAATAAACAAGGTATTTTACCTTAAATTATTCACGCGATTAAGACCCGTAGTATATAATAATAATGAAAACAAAAAACAAACGTTGTTAACATTGACGATATGGAAAATGGCCACAAGTTTTTTTTGCCATGTCTTTTTCTACGACTTTACCTAATGCTGCCAAACAGGCATTATATATAGGTTCATAGGGAATCATCACTTTTCACAAGTGTATTATATTGCTTCCTGAGTGTTTATAGAAATTTTGATTTTGTTTTTGTGTGGTAACCCTATACCCGACCCCTTAATAGTACTGCTCGTTGCGTCTGTTACGAAGTTTGTCGCGAACCAATCTTATATAATAAAATACTTGGTCCTCCCTTTGTATAATTTAAGGTAAAATTATTATTCGTAAGTTTCAAAATTAAGTTTGTACATTTTTGAATTAATAAATACTTCCTCTTGTCTTTTGTATTTCATTTGAGAAGATTGAGAAGAGGTTCTAATAAGATTATAATTGTTTTTGTGATCCTTGAGATAATTCTCGTTTCAGTTTGATTCCACTTATATCAGTAGATCGTTCTCAGCTCAGAGCTTTTTACAGTAGCAAGACAGTAGCTTTAGCATAAATCTTGATATAGCTACTTTTTGCCATCTTTAAACTAATAATGATAATATCTTGGGACAACACACACACCGTCAACTTATTCCAAACTAAGCAGAGCTTGTACTATGGTAACCAGACAACTGATAAATATACTTATATATTTCTATATACATACATATTATAGATAAATTACACCCAGCCACGGAATAAACCATCGTGCTCATCACACGAAAGTTTTATCCTAGGTGGGAATCGAACCGACCTCTTGCGTAGCAGTCGGACACACTCCCACACCAGTCAAGAATGCTATCGTGAACTCAGCTATCTATCCTGCTTCTATATATCCAACGTTATTCTATGTATAGTTCAAACCTGAAAGTCTTTTGCTCAGAATCAGTAAAAATCAATGCGGTAGTTTTTTAACTGAATCAATCATTGATTAATTAAATAATCAGTCTAACAGTCTAAATTCTGTTCACAACGTGGTGTAGAACGTGATCATTACTTATGTTTCAATAATAACCATGGATTACACGCTATGAGCACAATAGCGCGAAGAACATTATACGACTTAAATGGCTTATAACTCTGCAAGTTTTTAATATTTAAATATTCTTTTTTTTTAAATTTCTTGTTATAAAAATCTTGTTGGGGTGTCTATAAAAGGAGAAGCTTACTGACTGACTGATATATCAACGCAGGGCCTTAACTATAAGGGTTAGAAACTTGAAGTTTTTCACAGGGTTTCCTTTTATTACATTTTGGAGCACTAAGAAAGGGTTTTTAAAAAATTCACCCCCTAAGGGGGTAAAATGAGTGTGAAACTTTGCCGTTAAAATAAGTTGGTAACAATCTGGCATCTACGCGGGCGAAGCCGCGGGCATAAGCTAGTATATAATAAAACTGATAGGTTTATTTTTTTAACGCACTACTTTCCAAAGATACTTGCTTGAAGCTTGAGGAAGATTAGGTCTACCGATGGTCTTGGTGGGTACCTCAACAATGTCATTTATTCTTCCGTAAAATAGTGACGTTAACACATCACTGTGTTTCGGTTGAAGGGCACTGTATCAAGTGTAATTACTGGGCAAATGAGACATGAGGTGACATTTAGATCTTTGCCAAACAAGGGATTGGGTGTCACTAACACAGTTATGGGCTAGCGTGACGCTTAACATCAGGAGCATGAACTGCTCGTCTCCTCATTTTGTAGTATAAAAACTGTAATTCCGGCTACCAATATGTATAAACTTATAATGCTATGAACTTTGTGCTAACGTGTCCTCTATGAGAACGTACATTTACGGCTAACTTAAGTTACGCAAATCATTGGACAACACTCCAGAGAACTGAACAACCTAGCTCCTCATTTTGGTAAAAGTTTTGAAGTCTGTAGCCAACAGGATTTTGAGGCTATCATTACATTGTATATTAAATGCAATGCTTCCGATGAGTAACTTTCTCCACCGTTTTATATTTACATACATAATTATAAATACCTAAATAGTTTTTCAAAACTTCCACGTGAAGAAAGTCTAAGACAAAGTTACTATTTGATGTATTATTATCCCATAAAACATCCAAAACAAAATCCATTGGGTGAATGTTTTTGCTGATGGAAACCCTACATGAAGTTGACACTTCTTCAAGCTGATTTACAACTTACCCCTTGACGACTAGCAAGCGTTATAGTGCCCTACACTATAACACACTACACTTCCTTATATCCATAACCTTTTAGCTAAGAATATTGAGTCTATGATAACAAAACTTAATTGTAACTCTGATACTATTGTTATAGGGTGCAAATTTAATCGTTTGATGTGTGTAATAGAATTTGCGGGTAATGTGAGTGGGTTGCAATAATTCTTCAATTAAGTAAGACCCAGGGGTGTTGGGGTGTGTTGCAAGTCACGAGCTATTAACAAACTATTGAATAAAAATTAAAACTTTGAGCTGAGACTGAACTTAGTTGACAATAGAATTGCCACGATCGAAGCTTTGAGCCCAAACTTATTTTTTTTTAAATCTGTAACCATTAATAAAAGTAGATACGAAATCTAATTGGTACCTATTTAGAAATCTCGTATCACGGTATTTTGTGGTCGAACTGCTATAACTGTCTCTGTGGCGCGGTGGGAGTGTGTCCGACTGCTAAGCAAGAGGTCGTGGCTTCGATTCCCACACGGGACACCACTTTGTGTGATCCACAAATTGTTGTTCCGAGTCTAGTTGTATTTTGTGTCCGTTACTTGTATGTTTGTAAAGACCCCCGCGGCACAGGGCTTGAACCCTACTGCAGCAGTTGTCTTTTATAATAATAAAAAAAAATGATTTTAGACCGATTTTAATGTATTTGGTAGGTATGAGAATAGGTCATAAAGTATTTTGCAAAAACGGGGATAATTGATGCAGACGAGGACGTGAGAGTCAGCTAGTACACTATAAGTTTTACTTCTTTGTTTTTTCAATATCTGGGTTTCTATTAAAGTTACTATCCCGCCCGTTTTATAGAAAGCCTATCAAATTGCGAAGAGATCCCTTGCAGTTTATTGAATTTTGGAAAGCGATTTATACAATCTACATATCAACCCATATGATGTCCCACTGCTGGGCACGGGTCTCCCCAATGCCCTGGGGGTAATTGCCATAATCGCCACGCTTGGCGAGCGGGTTGGCGATCGCAGTAAAGCTTTAAAAGACACAGAGGACGCTGCTGCCCGTCCTCCGGTGTGACATCCCTTAGTCGCTTTTGTAGATATTTTACTATTTAATAAGTTTTTTTTTGGCGTTTTAATCGTATCATAAGATTTAATCAGTTATTACGCCTGATGCAATAAATTACCTATATATTATTACAACAGTCACGGGTGGCCAGATGGAGCTGATGAAGGCTTTTGGTTTACCTTTACTTGATTAACACTGACACTTTCCAAAGACTTATTTATAAAATAATAGAAGTTAGCCTAGTGGTCTAGACAGATCTACAATCGAGAGATGTCGTGAACCCGCTCCTAACACTAGCAGGTTAATAAAATAGCTAATAATGTGCGTCTAACATTGCTACTAACACTAATCTTTAAACAAGCTGAATTATGACAAAACCAAATACCCAACTGCTTAAAATTATTAACAGAAATATTTTGACACCCCAAATCTTAAGCTAAAATCCATCAAAGCCGTTTAGGCTCTAAAGCCAAGAAATATACATACATACATACACTTGGAAAACATAACCCTCTTTGCGTAGTCAGGTAAAAAATCCTTTAAAATTCTACTTGGGCACCAGGGGGCTAGGTGCAACTTATCTACGCATCGACGTAGATTGACCACGTGATATATTTCAATGCCATACATTTTGTACCTACTTTTCCATTAACGACATCGCTATTAGAATGTGATTTTGTCTAGGTCCCCTGTCCCACCGCCGGCAATGAGCGAGAAGCGAACTACTAATATCTGTATCTCTTTTGTTTACACGGGATCTACACAAGTATGTACGTGAGATAAAATCGCTTTCTCGCCGTCGATGGAACAGGTGCCTTGATCTTGTACCATATTCTTCAAATTGTTACAAATAGTTAATTTAAAGAGTGTCACCTCGCTCCCGCTTCACCTTTAAGCCGTACACAAACACATCACCGGTAACGCACAAATCAGTCGTGTCGTGAGCGATTCCCGCGCCTCCCACAACTCAGCCGACTCAGACGATTACTTGTAAACACCTAAATTGCTTCACTAACACGAAAGTGCACATTATACTCTCAAGGCTCTAATTGAACGAATTAATTTAAACCTATCTTGAGAAACCTTTGGGGTAAGAACTTAACCTGTACTATAGTAATGCTGTCTTAATGTGAATGCTTCAAAAAGGGAGTGTTATGTATGTATGTTAGTTTAGTTATTAAATTTACCTCAAAAAAAATTTGCCGATTTAGATGGAAATTAAAAAAAAATTAGAAGAGGCAATAGCCTAATTTTGAGTTGGAGCGGTTAACAGGATTGTAAGGAATGTGGGACCCATAATCCACTATCCCACTATTCTTTAAAAAAAACGTTTTTTTCTTTATTTTCCATTTTCTTTTTAAAAAAATGCTCCGAGTGATATATTAAGTTTATTTTGGCCGACGTCATACGCGATTTTACTAGCGGACTGCGGACAAACACAATATTACACACATAAACCATCCGAAAGAAATTATCTGAAGTATAGTAACAACCGCATCATAGTACATTGCCTATTAAAGAGCAGGCAGGGAAAGAGACTTGGTTTTTTTGTAACATAAATGCAATAAAAAATATTTATTTTTGTCTAGAAATTAAAAAGCTAACAGCAGAAATGTCTCTATTAATAAAAATAACGGAGTTCATTATCTCGCTTGAAAACAAAAAGTTTAAATTAAGTGCGACCTAGAATGAGAGAACCATTTTCTCATTCTAGATTGCAAACTAGGTCGAAATGTTAGTTTTTATTAATTCTAACGCTAATAGCTAAGAGTTCTTTGTTGGTGCACGTTTGAACAGGTTCATTTATTTTAATTTTGGAGTCTAATTTTAATCGTTCGTCTGAAAAGGCGACTAGGAAAACCAAACTATCAAAACTTGTTTTACAAATGTGAAAGACTGTCTGTTACGTTTTCACCACTTGAACCGCTAAACAGGGTATTCTTTCGTTTGCCATAAATTAATTTGCACTAATATTGTTTGCCATAATCGTCCCCGATCATAATATTTACTTGCACTATTATCATTTATACTAATAACGTTTGCCTTAACAACTCAACAGTAATAACTTTTATTTGCCATAAAATGACTTTTCATAGCAACATATATCATAATAATTAGTTTCCATAAGTAACACGTCTCATAATCGACTCTTGACATAATCAAAATTTGATATAATTATGAAAATAATACATAATATTGTTAGGTCGAAATTAATTATCTTTAACACCCCGACTCAGAGCAATCCGACTCGGATAGGTTAGGTTAGAAGACTAAGGCGGGAGCGAAGCGAAGCGGAGCTCCCGCCTTAGTCTTCGTGTTAGGTTTTTTTTTTAAACCACCCAAAAGTAGGAGCCCCGCGAAGCGGGGCTCCGTCGAGTTTAGTAAGTAGTCGCCATATGAGGTTTAGTTTCAGGTTTAATTGTAAATAAAAAATCTGTGTCGTATAATCATTTATTAATCAACATAATTCAAGTATAGATAAGTAATAAAAAAAAAATTCTGAAAGTAACATTATTTTAAATTTAAGTTGGAGGCCAAAGCTCTCAAAAACTCTTCTTCACTGTAATTATTTTTATTTATTATGATATTGTTAATAACTGACGACTAATGGATTGTCTATTTATGTCAGACTTATTTTGTTTTACCCTCATTATATAACTTTAACTGTGAATATGTTAATAGCAAAAAATATATTAACTTACTCATTAACATAAAAATTGCAGGCGCTTATACTATATTATCTTTATTTATATTATGGTAAATAAAAGTTATGGAAAATGGTATTATTGAAAACGAAAATTATAGCAAATACATTTATGGATTTAAATTATTATGACACTTGATCGATTATGACCAATGGAATTAGTGAAAGTCATTTTATGTCATTTCACGATTATGGCAACTGAAGCGTTATTTCTAATGAAATTATGGCAAATACCGGTATGGCATGTAAAATTATGGCATTTTAAATTATGAC
Organism: Herminia tarsipennalis; assembly: GCA_945859575.2. Classification (NCBI taxonomy): domain Eukaryota; kingdom Metazoa; phylum Arthropoda; class Insecta; order Lepidoptera; family Erebidae; genus Herminia; species Herminia tarsipennalis. The sequence continues at coordinate 920,836 of OX243857.2, forward strand.
AAACATTAGTAAACCGCTAAACAGACTAACTTAGATCAAATTGAATATAGAGATACTTTTTTGTAATTTTTAAAACATTTTTATGCTAATTTTATACGTATAAATTTTAATGTACAGAAGAAAAATTCGTCTCAGGCGGGACTTGAACCCGACATTAGTGGTGACGGCCCTATGCCGTTACTAACTCCGAAACCGAGACATTTCGTCCAAAACTAGAAGACTGAGGCATCGGTCTCACAATCGTGAGGTCGTGGGTTCGAATCCTGGCCATTATACTATCGACGTGAACCCATTCCTAACACAAGCCATAGAGCTTAGCTGGAGGTGTTAACAGGATTGCTAGTAATGTGGGACCACAATCCCACAGTGCTGAATATCCTTTAAAAAATAAAAAAAACTTTGGCAAATTTGTAGTTCTTCATACTCTTGGTATTTTGTGTTTAATTCGTTATACAGTGCATACACGTACCCTAAGCTTATTATAATAATCTATACTTATCTAAAGTAACCTTAAAAGGCACAAACCACAGAGAAGCCTTTACACTACACAAAAAAAGAAAAAAATATTTCTCAAAAGATATCAAAAAAGATTTACTACCATGGAGTACTTTTATCTCAGAAATACGACAATTTCGTTTGAGGAAGTGTTTCGCCCATATGGAGTCAAATCCCAAGAATACGTCACACAAGTTCCTTACCAAGATAAAAAGATCAAGTGTACCAACCAGAATAAAAGTATTTCACATATAAATGTGCAATCCTTCCACAATAATATAAAAAGGGGTTAAATTGTACAACATGGTATAATTTATGCTGTGAAAAATACACAAAAGACTTGAGATTCAGAGCGCTTGGTAAGAATGCCTGACGTTGTGTTATACGGGGCTCTAGAATAGACAATATATTTGCTGATTTGTGTGTTGAGACGGTTGAATATTAAATTACTATAATAAAATAAAATACAAATTAAGAAAGTAGTAACGGATAAAATTTGCAATGAGGTCATCCGACAAAGAACTAAAGTTACCGATATAGCTCACAGGTTAAGAACGCTGAAGTGGCAATAGGCTGGCCATATTGGGGGCCTAACCCGTAAGCATTAAGAGATAGAAGAATTTGATATCGAGTAACATAGTCCAGATAGGTGGTTCGCTTCTGGCCCCGGTTTGGCTACGGAAGTCTCGGGTTCGATTCCTGAGTCTGGATTAAAATTTTTCTATCTTTCAAAAATGCAATTATTGTATTTGTAAAGTCTTTGGCCATATCTGCTGAAGGACCGATGACCGATGAAGCAAACGAGACCTAGAATGGAAACCGCGATTCAGTAAACGTAAGATAGAACGACCCCTAGCCAGGTAGACCACTGACTTAAAGAAGGCCGCTGGCATGGACTGGTTGCGGAAGGCAGAGGACCGGAGAGGTCTATGTCCAGCAGTGGCCCGATACGGGCTTATCATGATAGCGGATCATTATGAAATTCAGGAAATAAATAAATGTTTTTTATGGAAGATATTCTATAGATAGATGTAGAGAGAGAGAATATCTTCCTTAATATCATCTATTTATTCGTTAAGCAGTTTAGTGGTGACAACGAAAAGACAAAAGCTCTTTTAGTAATACTAATAAGAGCAGCGTACTTATAGGAATACTAGGGTCAATTTTGATAAAACTAAAATTAAACGTAATTTAATCGAAAGTTACAAAAGAATATTTACATGCTAAATTCGTTTGAAAGATTTCTATTGTTTTAGGCCAAACCGACTTAAAACTTTTACACAATCGTAAGTAAAATGTTTCTAAAATCACATTACCCACAGCGTCCATAAAATTAACAGGCTTCACAGTAATTACATTGCATTTGGCACACATCCAATTGGGTTTATTGCACATTATACTCACTGAACACATTAAGAACCCTTTTTTGGCAACATAGTGTTATAAACAAATGACAATTCCAGCAGAAAATATTACTAATTGTATGGCAAAAGTTCTCCGTCCCTTTTATGTTTTATACGAATCGATACAAGTGTGAGTAAGAGGGTCGATGACTTCTTTTCATAGGCTAGAACTCCATAGACGACGGTAAACTCTAATCAGTTTTAACTCACCGTTCACTCTCATGGTGTCACTACCAATAAAAAGATGTATAATGGAGACAGAAATAATCTTAAGCACGACTCAAATTTAAGCATCGTTTGAGTATTCAGAAAATAGATACAAAGCAGTGTGATGTAATGAGTGTTTTTGCAGCTTTTCGTGCTTTCCTTTTAGAATTTATACTAACTTCTATTATTAAAACCATATTACAATTATTAATTTAATTCTTGGAGATAGTTTCTCAAACTTGAAGTAAAAATACTTCTAAGTAAATCAAAGTCAAATACTTAGACTCCTTGTCAAAGTATTAGACTTTCCATTTTTGTACTATTTTCGTTACTTATTTTTATAAATTAATTGAATTTGAATTTGTTGCGTTTAAGTATTCGCCTCATACGACATAAAAAATATAGGTCTTAACAGCGTAATAATTTTGAGATTGAATTACTTTTTATTCCTCGAGATTTTGTTCGTTTTGCAACGGTCGTGGCCATGGGTAGCTGATACTACGTAAGTTGGATTGCCAATGTTCTAAACAAACAGTCTTAGAATTTATTAAAGCGTACAATCCTACGCGACGGTGTGTCCGTCGTTATCTGAGCAGTGGCGCCGCTGCCTCTGGCGGTGCTTTCTCGTGAAATAACATTTTTGATTGTCATCCCCTTTCTTTTCTTTTATTTTTAACCCTTTGGGTACTATCTTGATGTAGATGTTTCTTACAAAAATGCTAAGTGGAGTGTTATAGCGGCGGGCCTTATCGCGTTTGTAATAAAATTGTTCGATTGAATTATTGTTCGCGTTTTTTAGAAATGGTTTATGGTTTTGTTTTAGTATGATTGGGGGTTATAAATCTTGGCGTAAGTAAGGTATGTGAGTGCTGTTCAATGGGTTGTAGGGTCAATTCCTATATGGGGCAAAAACTTTGTGACATTTAAATATTTATATGATATATTTCGGGACTTAATCGCGTGAATTATTTAAAGCGGCGGTAGCTTAATGGCTAAGGCATCGGTCTCGCAATCGTGAGGTCGCGGGTTCGAATCCTACGAGGGGTTAACAAGATTGCTAGTAATGTGGGACTCAATCCCACAGTGCTTTATCTTTTTTTAGAGAAAAAAAAAAGGTACGAACCTTTTATTTACCCGACGTTTCGATCGAATTGCACCGATCGTGGTCACGGCTCGACTGACTCTGAAACGTCGGGTAAATAAAAGGTTCGTACTTTTAAATAATTCACGCGATTAAGTCCTGAAATATATCTAATATGTATAAAAATCGCGAAAGTTTATACAATTATTTGAATATTTGTTTCATGATGGGTTAAAAATGATTTTAAAAGTCAGATACAAGCAAGTTTTCTTTAAAATTATTCCCGATTATCACTTCCAGGCTGTAAGGATCTTTACAAATTTTCATCAAAATCCGCCAAAGGCTAAACAAACAGCTGTCATAATTAGGCAGACAGACCTAAATAGTCTAATAGTATCATTGAATCTTTGATTTGATTTTTTATTGAAATTGCAACTCCAAACAGATTGAGACATTAGCGAGGTTATAGAATGTCACCACTGTCAGTTCGTATATAGATGATGTTTTTGTAAATTGTCACACCCTGACGTGACTCTGGACAATGCTTTAGGCAATCGTTCTTGCGTCTAATCTCTCCCCGCTCGTATAGAATTTCTGTCCCATCGGTTTATGAGAATGAGCGAATAGAGAGTGCACTTGTGTACGCACACAGTTGAGCATTATAATATCTTCTGCGTAGATTAGTCTGTGATCGGCCGCCGTAACAGAATTCGCTTAGGAAAACATTATGATGCACTAGGCGGCCAATACTTGTAATATTAAAACAAAATATTCCTGTTTGTTCAATAACGAATAAAATTAATTGGTTTTACGAAATTGTTATTAAAAGAAATATTTTCTTTTGTTACAGGTACAAATACATCAAAATTGATATTACTTTAACAAAAGGAACTTCCAGGAAACATACATAGGGAAAATTCAACAAAAAACATTGATGATATATTATTTCTTGGAATTTTGTTCTGTTATCTATTATTTTATTAAAATAATTTGGTAAATAGCCTCAGCTTAAAGAATACGGACACCGAAATAGCTTAATGTTATTTCTTATCCGGCTATGGCGAAGCTATAAGGGTAAGCTTATGTTGTTGAATAGGCAGTGTATTTACCTGAGTGACGTTTAAGTATTTACCTACGGTCCAGGTGACATAGGACAAATACATCGATGTGACCGTTAATTGTATAGTTGCAATGTCCCACGTAAAGCAAGGCAAGGTATTATAGTCACGGGAGATATATTTTCTAAAAAAAGTGCTACATCATCACAATCTTTTTTTTTTAATAATTAACCAATGCGACTGATCGTCAACAATGTCAGTACCATTTGTCCAAAGCTTCAATCAGAATCAGAATGATTTATTTGTTAAACATAGTTATTTAAACTATTATAATCATTTAAACTATTACAATTAGACGCAAAACGGCTGGCAGGAGCTGGATGCGAGAAGCCGAGGATAGAACAAAGTGGCGTGCAATTGGAGTGGCCTATGTCCAGCAGTGGACTGCGATAGGCCGATGATGATGATGATGAATCATTGGGGGGCAGCACATTCCAGAGTTAGACTGATTTCCCACGAATCCAGAAGAATGAGAAGGATATAAAAGCAATAGATAGTTGGTATTGTATGTATAATATTTCTGGCATTATTCTATAGTTAAATTGCTGCATACAATTTACTGCAATTCAACTCTATCCTTACATTGCACAAAACGAAAATGTGAAAGGGCTGTCATATTTACATCCCAGTTTTGTTTCCAAGTAGGTTTTAAGAGGGCTTTCAGTGGTGAGGTCAACGAAGGCTTTCTTGTTGCGAGATCTGATAAGTGTTCCTTGGGAAATGTTCTGAGCTTTTTTTAAGATTGAATGAGTCTGGGCTGTGGGCTTTTTGTTGCAGGCCTATTTTGTAAGTGGTATGTCTGTAACGTGTTAAAAAAGAATTTAGGTGCCGCTATTTTCAAATTATAAGTCTCAGGTAAAATACCTTGTTTATTGCCCTACGTTTCGAAGTATTGCAACGGCCATGGTCACGGGTAGACTATGAGCGAAAGTTTATCAACATTTGTAAGACTCATGTTCAAAACTCTAGCAGGCCAGCAAGTATTTTAAGTGTTAACCACTGTTCATGGATTACTTACATGGAGTTTTTAATGATGTAGGCATTTTTTAAACTAAATTTGTTAAGAACGGTATATATAATATATGGTGACTTGGTGGAGGGGGGGGGGGGGTACCACTGTGTTTCGGTTAAAGGGCACTATAGAAGTGTAGAAGTGTAATAACTGAGCAATTGAGACTTGCGAACTGTCTCAAATGTGGACCGCAGTGCGGTGGCAAACACATATTTGCCTAAAAAAGATTTGGGTGTCCCTAATACTGTTAAGTAGTATAAAAAAAAGGAAAAATGGACAACTCCTAACGTGAGTCACGTCAAATCATACCGTGTCCTCCAAAGAACTTGTTTTGTGGATTCGGATCCCGCCCGTGTCGATTTTTTTTACAGTTACTCGCAAAGGATGTCATAGAAATAAAATTCGAAGAATTGTGACATCCTGCACCTGCAGTGGACCCGAATGATAGATACCTCATACGCTCTTAAAAAGCCTCTCCCTGCAGTAGGCACGTCATAAAGGCTAATTACTAATTATAATTACGTAATGTATTCGTGTACCAAATGTCACTATTTACTGAGTTGAAACCGACATCGGTGTCAAGTGTCGCGAGCGACGACAGGCAATTACAGGCACAATCTAACGTAAATAATTGTTAATTAAGGGCCATTATTGAGCTGACAGCTAGTGAGAGGATTGGCGGTAGTTATAACAAGGTTCATTAATGGGTAGAGGGAATTTTATGAATTTCATTAAGAGATTTCGATTACTTGCAGCTGTCGTATATATATCGTGACAATTATTGTGGATTATTTAAATGAAAGATTTTACTTTTTTAATAATTTCTTTAAAACTTAATGTACAAATACTGTACAAAGGCGGACTTAATGCTAAAGCATTCTCTATCAGTCTCTTTCTTTTGGTGATGTAGAGATAAGAATATGTAGGTGCAGATTGTGGAAAGTTAGATGAAGATAAATAATAATAATATATAAATAGTCGAGAAATAAAAAGAGGTAATAAATAATTACATATACAAAAAAATACATACTACGATATAAACATACATACATATTTCAAAATATTCTTTTTACGTAGAGTAACGTACAATGTAAGTAAGTACTGGGGCCAAAAGCTAAAATATTTACAAAGAAAAACCAGCAGCAAATTATAAGTATACAGTATTTGTTAGTATAGCATTAACTTTAAATGCCCTGTACAGACATACAAATTAAGTGCTAAAACGGACAGCCGTTTGAGAGCTTACGTCGTCTAAAAACGCAATCGATTTTGATATAGAAAAACTTCTTCGCAAGTGTTTTTCAAGTAGAGAATACGCCGTATATCTAATAATAGATTAGTCGATTTTGAAGAAGTGCGGTTCAAAAACGCTAAATTTATAACTACATCAACTTCATTGACATAAAATGATAAGAACGAGCAGAATATTAAAAAGTATCAAAAATAAAAATGAAACAAAACATCTGAGCCAGATTTTGACACAAATACTTTATTATAAAATCTTCACTGTACTAAGAAAACTTATTATAATATTTGAACTTCATGAATTTTCTTAATATTATATTTGATGAAAAGCCGTACCTACTTTAAATAACGTTTGATTAGAAGTCAATTTATTTTGAAAGTAGGTCTTAAGACTACGTGCCTAAATTTGATATTTATAATGTCACTATTTTTTGTCATCAATTTCGCGCTTGCCATTTATTTGCTTGTGAATAACTCTTTTCTCATAAAAGATGGCTAAATTATGTACTGAGGGATTTGTAATTCATGATAATAATGGCCTCCTAACCGATATCGGTTACAGCCAATCTCATCAGAGACTACCTAACTACGAAGGATATATTATAGTGCACAAGTGTATGCGCTGACACAAGTGCACTCTCTATTCCCTGACTCTTATAGTCCGATAGGACGGAATTCCAACACGACCGGAAAGAGATTAGGCGTAGGACCGACGGCTTATCGTGCTTTTCGAGGCATTAACGGGTTTGACAATGTTTCAAAACGGTCACCCATCTAAGGACTGACAATGGTAATGTTACTTAACCTCGCAGATATCTCGATCTCTTCTTTCGGCACTGCGCCTAGCAATTCGTTTTGAGTTAAGTCGCCAAGACCGAACATATCGATTTCTGTTCGGTCATCATTCGTGACTGACCTGTTCTCTCATTGACTGGCCTGTTGGCCTAGTGGTTAGTGACCCTGACTGCTAAGCCAGAGGTCATGGGTTCGACCACCCAGGATAAAACTTTGTGTGATGACCACGATGGTTTATTCTGTGTCAGGGAAATATTTATCTATAGTATAAATATGTATGTATTTAGAAATATATAAGTATGTTTATCAGTTGTTTGGTTTCCAAAGTACAAGCTCTGTTCAGTTTGGGATCAGATAGCGTTGTGTGAGTTGTCTCAATATATTAATAATATTCAGTCACGGAAATTAAAATTTTGATTACTATCTTTGGAGTGAAAGACTGTTCGCTTTATAGAGTTAGTGTCTAAGCATTTAAAAAAAAAACATTCTACCTAACTAACCTCTTACTAGCAGCAAAGTTCAGATTTCCAACTTCCAACACTCAAGTTCCATAAGTGTTCTTACAACGGGTACAAAATGAAACGCCGCTGTCAACGACAGTTCACTCGGTGAGACAATAGACACAGCGTTGAATCGAGACGTAGCTGAACTTCTAGCTGTAGAAATAAACCGATATAGAACGGATTAAAAGATAATTTCATTGATTGTTGTCGTGTAAATTATTGGTACATATTTCTACGTGCCTACTGCTTACTACTTAATGACTTTGTTTCCTTTAATAAAGATGACAAAATCGATTGCTATTTTTAGAATTTTGATTTGTAGGTTAGGTGCGTGCACTGAAAAATTTCAAATCAAAACTCTTGATCTATGATATCTATTTGTAGTGCTAGTTTATTGTATACATTAAAAACATAAAACGCGGTGCAAAGCTGCATTTTTGATATGTTATTTGTACCCCTGAGGGTAGTGTGGAATTATAATTTGCAACCAAAACTGCAAAAGTATTTAATTTTTTTAGATCTTTTCTGCTCGCAAAATCCAGTTCCATACCCTCAGGGGTCCAAATAACCTACCAAAAATGCAGCTATTATCATTAGCATCATTTACAAAATAGCCTGATTGGCAGAGTACAGGCTTGGCCTATTTTAGGAGCAGATGTCCGTGATTTCTCATTATTATGATAAAAAACTAAAATGTTATAAAAATGGCGTCAAAAATTCTTTATTTCCGACAGCTGAAGTCTCGAAGAGCCAGTTAAAAATGCAAGTAATTTACGTCAAAATTCAGTATTATTTCCTCCCTTTCTTTCATACAAATAAATATTAGCTTGCATATCAACATCGTGACAGCAAAGGGATTGTTTGTCCTGTCGTCTCTTTCATGTGCTCATTTATGTTAACGTAACGTGCAGGTAATTTTGGGAAAGAAATCAAAGGGTCCACGGTTCCCTTTCATGAAGTATTGCGAATGAGAAATTTGTTTACATTACTACCTTACACTCTCAATATTTATTGAACGAAAATATTTTTTTCGGAAAAAACAACGTATTTTAAAAGGTACAGACCTCTTATTTACTTATCTGACGTTTCGAACGAATTGCACACAGGTCGATTGATGGCAGCTTAGCGATGTCGCTGGGTTCTCAACTACCCTCGCCAGGTCTTGGTAATTTTGATAATTTGTACTGTTGGTACACACTAAGTCTTGTGTGACACTTACGACGTCTTTACACTGAGGCGCGGTGTATTTATGGCGACGATTGCATTTGTTGATAATGGGATTCTAAGATGGTGAACCGGTCCATCTTCTCGGTTTAATTCTTGTACTTCTTGATCTCAACCGCCTCGCGCACTGTCGTGGAATAATAGTGGCGATCGGTGGAAAGTAGCTGTGGCTTAATTGCAATTAAGACCCGATAATATTATTAAACGTGTAAAACTCGCGAATCTCATAATACAAAGTTTAATTCTGGGTGGCGATCGCTTAGCAGTAGGTCACTAATCACTAGACTAACGGGCCAGTCAATATTAATGAATAGCACAGATTTGTCCTGTATGGGAATTGAACCTTAAAATCTTATTTCAAGCTCTTGCACAGCCGTGCCGTGTGGTGCCGGCTTAAGAATAGTACCACCCCATCTCTTCCAGTGGGTGTTGTCAAGGCGACTAAGGGATTTCACTCCGGAGGACGGGCAGCAGCGTCCTCTGCGTACTTAAAGCCTTACTGCGATCGCCAACCCGCTCGCCAAGCGTGGCGATTATGGCAATTACCCCCAGGATCTACATACCAGTAGGTTCTACTGGGGAGACCCGTGCCCAGCAGTGGGCCATCATATGGGTTGATATGAACCTCTTGCACAGCAGTTGTCAAAGTCCAACTGTACCATTAAGGTATAACACAGTTTCAACTGCATCAAAAAATATAAAAAAAAGCAAATTATTAGGCCAAACTCGTAGTAGTTCATAACAAAATAACTTCGTAGAGTTTTGCTACGAAATAAGCTCTACGAGATTTTCGTAGTGGTCTACGAAATAATATCGTGACGTAATAAGTATACAATGGAGGGAAAGTTGTAAGCCTAAAGTATTATTTATTAATCTGCTATTGGCTGACTAACAGCGCAGCGGCGTAGTGCCGTAGCACCGTAGCAATGTAGCGGCGTTTTGGCGTAGCGGCTCGCAACTATAAGCCTTCGCTTCACCGGATTATTGGAACGAGAGTTTATAGATTAAGATCGAATAGATATGGCTTTTATAGTTTATGAAAATATTCTGTTTGTTTAAATATTGGTGATTTATAAATGGAATTGCAATCGTTTATGTATTTAAAATATATTGAGAATTAAAAAAGAAAATCATCTATGATATATTCTTTTTATTTTTGGTAACTTAGTGGTATTTAAATTAGTTGGTGGATGAGTTAAGTTAAGAAACAGAATCATATATGGAGGACCATTTTCCAAAAAAGACAGAAATCTCACTCCCGTTAATGCTTCGGCGAGCTCACTTCATTTCGTCTTGTCTTTCTTCCTCTAGTATAAACATCTTCACCCTATTGGTTAATAAGTCATTCACAAATGAAATCTAGATGTTAGTGTTTTAGACTGCTAAAGTGGAGGTCTGGGCTTCTACCATTTATGGATCACACAAAGTGTCACACCACTTTGTTTGATCCATAAATTGTTGTTCCCAGTCTGAGTGTACTTTGTGTCCGTGATGATGTTTGTAAATTCCGTTGCGACACAGGGTTTGTACTTTAAAGCGGTGATTGTTTTTTTTTAAATCCGGATAAGTGCGAGTAGGACTCGCCCATCGAGGGTTCCGTACAAATTTGTAGGTACATATTAAGTTGTTTTTTAAATAAACGGCCGTATCTTTTTTCACGTTAATTTAAACGTTCGATTTTCAGCTTTAAAGGTCTAATATATGGTTAAATGTATGTTTGTATATTATATGGAGTAGACTTGAGTATATGGTTTTAATTTCAACTCGATACCTATACGCGTTACCGATTGGAAATGGTCTTGACAGACGGATAAAAAAAAAAACTATAAAGGGTTCCGTTTTTTCCTTTCGAGTAACGGAACCTAAAAAAGGCTAATCATCCTGCAGATTAGACGCTGTGACCAAAATCTACAAAAAAAATAATAATAATAATATCTTGGGACAACTCCCACATCGCTATCTGATCCCAAACTAAGCAGAGCTTGTATTATGGAAACCAGACAACTGATAAACGTACTTATATATTTCTAAATACATACATATTATAGATAAATTACACCCAGACACAGAATAAACCATCGTGCTCATCACACAAAGTTTTATCCTGGGTGGGGATCGAACCCACGACCTCTTGCGTAGCAGTCGGATACACTCCCACCGCGCCACAGAGGCAGTCAATAATTAAGCTGTAATACGTAAAAAATAGGGTTTGCGAACTTATCAACCACAAACAATACAGCTTCTAAATGGAATATGTTGGCAAATATTTGTTGATGAAGATCTTCCGTTCCTCTCCCACCTCCTATGATAGAGGGGGAGGGATGCTGTACAAGTGAGATAGCCTATTTATAGGCGGAACGGCTTTAGGACTGAATTCGTTGCTACGTTTACGAGATTAAGTTTTGTATATAACAACCAAGGGACGCAGATGTTTAGTGAATGGAAGTAATTGGCGAGAGTTGTTTATTAGGCGGTTAAAGACTTTACGTGATTTTTTTTAAAATCTTATTTATTCGCATACAAAATAAAGGACTCAAAACGCGTCAACTGTTGCGTTGAATGGTATATTTGTATAGGTTCAAGCTCTTTGTGGCGTGTAACTTTACAAACATATATACCACAATGTACATCAAAACTCAGAACAATATTACTTTGAGGTTCACACAAAGTGGTGTCCCGTGTGGGAATCGAACCAACGTACTTTTGCGCAGCGTCGCATGCTCCACTGAAATATTTGAAATTGAATAAATTAAAAGATGTTAGTTTAATCATTTTAACTCTATTCGACTCTGTACTAAAATAGAGTAATATAAAATTAACTAGTCCTATCATTACGATAAAAACTTCTAATTAGTTTTCTCACTGGCTTCTTCACTTACGAAATGAATTTTATACTTGTTAATGTTGTTAAATGTTGATACATTAAATCATGTTCAACCATAAGTTTAAATCCATTATACTGTTAGTGCCCAGTTAGTTAACCTAATACCTCTTATATGCCACATCCAGTATCTCTCCACACCTACGTTATACCCTAAATCTAAGTACGTATACGTCTTGTTTTATTAAATTTCAGACACTTTCGCATTGTTCGTGAAGTTTGTACAGATTATGTGCTTGTAATAATCTTGGTTTGAAACAAGCCTTGTATTGAAGTCGCGCCATGAATCCAGTTCAGCTTGTTTACTGAAACATGTGAACTCGGTTCATTAACTTATGAAGTTTCAGTTGAAGTTCATCTTTCAAGAACATCTTTTTTCATCTACTAACATAGATGAAAAAAGATGTTCTGATTCAAACTCAGACTTCATTATTCACTTATGAAGCAAAAGCAATGCATGTAATCCTAATTAATATTATAAATAGAAAAGTGTGTTTGTTACGCTTTTACGCCTAAACCGCTAAACTGATTTTAAATTTTTTTACCAATAGAAAGCTTTTTCAGGGAAAAACATAGGCATTTTAAATAAGAGATCCCTACAAAAATTACAATAATGTAACTCAAAGTATCAACATTTGTCTCTAAAAGTCATTATTTGACGTGCGCTGCCATTTTGTTGATATTTTATTTGACGTACGCTGCCATTTTGTTATTTGTTAAAAAAAATAGGTGACTATGGAGATCCCTTTTTTTTTTTTTTTGTGGGTGGTTGAACTAGTAGTACACAATTTTAAGAGCTCTGCGTATATTATTTAGAATAAAATAAATTCAAGTATTATTTTAATTATTTAATGTATAATATATACAGCTGAGCATAATTACCTGCCAGTATATTGTTAGTTTCACAATTGGAATAACACAACAACGGACACTGACACTCAAGAGCATGGAAGTTTCTAGCATTCTTGATATGCAAAGATACTTCGAAGACAGGATGTCTAAATTTGAAGCTGAACTGCAAAATAAAGCTGCACCTCCAGCTACCACAGGGACCTTGGTCGACGACTTTGCTGCATTCAAACAATTTGTTCTTCAAAGTCTAAAGCAATTCTCACAGCAATTACACACGGTGGCACGCAGTATTGACAACATGGAGATGCGCAGTCGCCGGAAGATTCTGCTTCTACATGGTGTTGAAGAGCAGAAGGAGGAGGACACTGCGGCTGTTGTTGCTGATGTTGTAAAGCAGAAACTCAAGATGGGCACCTTTACTACTGCTGACATAAGACGATGCCACAGAATGGGTAGACAATCCTCAGAAAAGCCCAGACCAATCCTCATCAAATTCCAGAGTGTTGCAGTACGGGACAGCGTGTGGTTCTCCAAAGTCAAGCTTAAGAGCTCAGGCATTACTTTATCTGAGTTTTTGACCCGGTCGCGATACAATGCTTTTATGGCAGCTCGTGAGAGATTCGGAGTTGATAAATGCTGGACGCGGGAAGGTTATGTCTACATCTTGGCATCTGACGGTAAACGACACCGCGTTATATCTTTGGGTGACTTGGACAACATTAAGGACACTGATGCGGCAAAGGCAAGTAAAACTGTCCCAACAAGGAGTAGAAGGGCTGCATCCAAGAAATAAGTTCTTTTGCGTTTCTTGTATTATCAACATTGCCGGGTAATTCACTTTTCTAGTTTTATAAATTATAGCGTACCTTTCATTTTTTTATTTATTAATTTCTTGTCATAGTTTATTTACGACGATAATGACAACTTTTGACTTTGGCAACTGATCCCTGACAATTTTCACTCATTATCTGTCAGGTGTCATCTGTCATTAAAAGATACGTTCCATTTCGTTGTACCATACGCTATAATAATACAAACCGTTCCTTTACACTTACTTTTGTATTGTATTAACATACCTCTAAACTTTAAGGCATTTCATTTTAAATAAGTCGTTATTTTTAGTTAATAATTTGTTATATTTATCTTTATTATTTTCTACCTTTAGTATATATGCTTTATATAGTTGATGTTAGAGTAAATATTTTTGTTGTCCATATTTTTTAGCTTAGTATTTCGAGATTTTTGCTGTTTGTTTCGGTTGTTGTGTTACCATTTTTCTATATCATCAATTTATTACTGTTATAACAAGCAACTGGCGGGTGAACAGGATGTTAGGGTGTAACTAAGAAAGGTTACTTTATTATACTATATATTATAATTATTTAATATACCATATATATAAATACTTCATTATTTATTTACTTATTTATTGCTTAACAGTAAATTTACATTTAATTTATGTCAGATGTAAATAATGACTGTGATAATGACAGTTTCATATCAGCATGTAGTACTGATGATAGCTTTGTAAGCTTGCCAACCTTCGCTGATACCCTTCGGGCTCAATTTTCTGATGTACCCAAGAACTTCAATGTAGTCCATATAAATGCACAGAGTATTCCGGCTCATTACCCTGATATGCTGGCTAGTTTTGAATGTAATAATATTCATGCCATACTCGTCTCGGAGTCGTGGTTAAAACCATGTCTCCCTTCGACCTCTTACTCGCTTCCGGGTTTCCAACTTATTAGGAATGACCGAGTGGCTGGGGTTGGTGGTGGTGTTGCCATATACCTTCGTACTTATATTCCTTTCACAAATTGTCAATGTGTCAGCACAGCCACCACCACTGAACGCCGGGGAACACCTATTTCTGGAAGTGCAACTTAACCACTCTAAAATATTACTTGGTGTGTATTATTCTCCTTCTTTACGCACAAATTATTTCTCTTCATTTGAGCACATTTTGAAAATCTTAACGCCAAACTATAGACATACTATTATTATGGGAGACTTTAACACATGCCTTTTGAAACAGAATTCTCGCTCTTCATCTCTTCATGCTATTCTAGAATCTTCTAACTTGTCAATTCTGACTCTAGATGCAACTCATCATTTCCCGAATTGTACTCCTTCTCTTCTAGACCTTATCTTTGTATCGTCTCCTTCTCATGTCGCTAAGCATGGTCAATGTTCTGATGTCGCTTTTTCTTACCACGATCTAATCTACATCTCGTACAAGATCCGTCCACCTAAGGCAAAACCAAAAATTGTGCTACAGCGTAATTTTAATGGCATGGACTGCGAGAAGCTTCGAGAGGATGTTGTCAACACGGATTGGAGTTCTCTTTTATCCTCAGAATGTGTTGATACTAAACTACGTGTCCTAACTGATGAGTTGATAAAAATTTATGATATACATGCGCCAATCCGACCAATTAGATTGAAACACGCCCCATCACCTTGGCTAACTGAGGATATAAAACGCATAATGACCAAAAAATCCCTTGCTAAAAGTAAATATAAACGCCAACCTACGGCTTCTAATTTAGATAGATATGTGGAAATCAGAAATCACTGTAACAAGGTGTGTAGGAAAGCACAACGCCAAAATATTCATAAGTCTATCGAGAATGAAGATCCTGCCAAAATCTGGAAGTTCCTCAGAACGTTGGGGGTTGGAAAGTCACGACAAAATTTAGTTCCTAAAGATTTGAATATTGATTCACTTAATGTACATTTCTCCTCTTCTCCCAATTTTGATGGGACCACTAAAGCAATAACTTTAGCAAATCTTTCAGCCATTCCAACGCCCCAATATGCTCCTTTTGTTTTCGAGCAATTCACCGCCTGTGATGTTAAAAAGAGCATACTTGCCATATCATCCAATGCTGTTGGTAACGATTGTATAAGTCGCAATATGATTATCCCAATTCTTGATGAAATTCTTCCTATTTTATGTAATATACTGAATCACTCAATCTCTTCTTGCACCTTTCCCACTGCTTGGAAAGACGCTCAAATAATTCCACTAGCCAAAAATTCCAAACCTTCTTCTTTCTCCGATTATCGTCCAATTTCAATTCTACCCTTTTTGTCTAAAGCCTTAGAACGTTTAGTACACATGCAACTCTCCTCATTTCTGCGTAAAAACACCCTGTTGGATCCCATGCAGTCTGGGTTTCGTCCTGGACATAGTACTACTACTGCATTGGTGCAGATCACTGATGATATACGACAGGGCATGGAAACCGGGAAAGTTACATTACTATCCTTGTTGGATTTCAGCAATGCTTTCAATGCTGTAGATTTCGACATTTTGCTTGGCATACTACGCTCTATTAACATATCTCCAGCGGTGATTAGCTGGTTTCATACTTACCTGTATGGTCGCCGTCAGCGTATACGTCTCGAAGAAGCGTATTCTTCTTGGAGCTATACTCCTGCTGGCGTACCGCAGGGTGGCGTTTTATCTCCGTTACTTTTTGCGATTTTCATCAATTCCATCTCTAAGCAGCTCGTTTCATCCTACCACCTTTACGCAGATGATTTGCAAATTTACACACAGGCTACAGTAAATGAACTCACTGAAGGAATCTCAAGACTGAATAAGGACCTGGCGCATGTCTCTAAATGGAGTAAAAACTATGGACTCACGGTTAATCCAGCGAAAACCCAGATCGCCATAGTAGGTAGCCCAGGATTGCTATCAAAAATCAATTGGCCTCTATTGCCACTAGTTCATTTCAACAATGTAATCCTACCCATTGAAAATTGTGTCAAGAACCTGGGGATATACGTAGACAGAACCTTATCATGGGCACAGCAGATGCAAGAAACAAGTCGCAAACTCTTTGCAGCAGCGGGGTCTTTACGCAGGTTGCGTAACTTTTTGCCAATCGCCACTAAAATTACGCTTGCGCAATCCTTACTACTGCCGATCCTTGACTATGCCGATGTCAGCTATCTAGATCTAACCGAGGAACAACTTGATAAACTTGAGCGCCTCCAAAATTTTTGTATAAGATTTATATTTGGTTTACGCAAATATGATCACGTTTCTGAATTTCGCAAAAAACTCAAGTGGCTTCCAATTCGTCTTCGCAGGAATACTCATATTTTGATACTACTTTACAATATTTTGTTCAATCCCAATGCCCCCTCTTATCTTAAAGAACGTTTTCAGTTCTTGCATGACACACATATGAGGTCCTTGAGGTCATCAAATGATTTGAGCTTGAAAATGCCAATGCATTCCACAAAATTTATGGATAAATCATTTACCGTAGTAGCTGTTCGGTTGTGGAATGCACTACCCATAGATATCAGACAGGCACAAACAACTAATATGTTTAAAAAAATGGTAAAAGCGCACTACCTGTCCAGCGGTCCAGTTGCAGCTACATATTAATGTACATAAATAAATATATGAATTTTATATTTTATTTTCTTTTCTATTTTAAATATAACTAGTTTATTGTGTTTATGTAATGTTTGTTTGTTGTATTTATTTATATATTTATTATTATTATTATTATTATCTATTAATATAGTATATTGTGTATTTATATATCTAACATTTCAATCGTTTTATTGGAATGTTAGATATATGTTTTTGTGTTTATCTATTAATATTATGTAAAATCGTGTACGTCTTTATTTAATTTACATTTTTCTACACCACGTGGTACTCTTATATACATTCCTGTCCATCCAAAGGTTGCCTGGAAGAGATCGCTCTCAGCGATAAGGTCGCCCATTGTGCATGCGCTTATGTAAGATATGATGTGATATTGTAATTTTAATGTAATTTATTAAGTGTGGTGTACAATAAAGAATTTTCTATCTATCTAATAATAGAATACAATTTCAATTTCATTGTAATATTTGTTTTGCCTCATAAACGTATGCACATGACTTTTTATTGATATGTAACTACTTATTATTTGGGGACCATTGTAACATTAAATACAAGCGCTGTGCACACCTTTAAGTGACAGGTTTACGCTAGTATGTAAGTAGATAACTTTAGTTCATAAGCTAATTTATAATAATAATAATAATAATATCTTGGGACAACTCACACAAAGCTATCTGATCCCAAACTAAGCAGAGCTTGTACTATGGAAACCAGACAACCGATAAACATACTTATATATATCTAAATACATACATATTATAGATAAATAATACCCAGACACAGAATAAACCATCGTGCTCGTCACAAAAACTTTTATCCTGGGTGGGGATCGAACCCACGACCTCTTGCGTAGCAGTCGGATACACTCCCACCGCGCCACAGAGGCAGTCAAATTTATATAAACTTGTTGTTGGAGTGCCATAATTAAATATATAAATAAATAATATCGAGATGCGAAAACAAAGGATAGTTTGTAGCGCTATAACTGATATCAATGCGGGAGGAGCCGCGGTTAGAAGCTAGTAAGTCATTCACACCACAGTCAAGCCAAGTTAAAATGGAATAAAAAGTCACATGAACGTGAACATGAACTTTCTGTAATTTGTTTTATCAACATTGATGAAGGAAAACTTCACGAGGCAATCGGCACGGCAGGTATAGTACCAATTATTCGAAAAGTATGACATCCTCTCATATACTCTCTCACAGAAGAGAACTGTCTCCCCAAAATGGGAAAGTTAAAAGATCGTTTATGGTTATTTTTTGCAATTTTCATAGCATTTTTATGCTATTGTTTTGTCCCATCTTATATCCTATTGCTGGACACGGTTCTCCCCACCAGAACCTACATACAATAGATGGTAATTGCCATAATCGCCATACTTGGCAAGCGGGTTGGCGATTGCAATAACACTTTAAGTATGCAGAGGACGCCGCTGCCCGATCTTCGGTGTGGACTCAAACTATCTTCATACAAAATTTCATCGAAATCGGTTAAGCTGTTTAAGCGTGAAAGCATTATAGACAGACAGAGTTACTTTCACATTTATAATATTAGTATGGACATGGAGGTAAAATTCGGGGACTTACACGCACGACTTAAGGTATACCGGCCTTACACCCGTTACCAACTATGGCAACGAGACATGTTCGCTAAGTTCGATGTTTTTCTCCATATGATACGATTTACGACGATCGCCCCGCCTGAGTCGATTTTTTATAAACATATACCTTCTTAAACAAATATTGTGTTTGGTGTAAGATATGAAAATAATATCATGTTAGTAAAAAAAAAGTTGAGGGACACTTTTCTGTTTTTATGTGATAACTACTATCAAAAAACATTATATTTTGCTGCCTCTTATAAAAAATATCTTTGCTTACGACCCACCTACCTAGTAACCTCACCTATTTTTGCAAGACAAACAATATTGAACCAGCTACTTTGAAGCAAAGATTTTTAGCCAAAGCAGACTAAAATAAAACTTAAAAGAGTATTGTTTTTCTAACTACAAAGCATTTTTCAGTCTGAGGAATACTAAAAATTTTTGCCAAGATTGGTATTTTATTGAGAAATTTTAGACTGGGTTTTGTACTCAGTTTCAATAAAAAGATAAATTTCAAGTTCAGATCCAGGAATCAAATCTGAGACATTCGGTTAACAATGTAGGTATGCCGTGATGACGGTAAACTTAATCATCATTATAGCTTCAAATTAAATTTACATAAATCTTTTGCAGCCGTGTGATGCCGGCTTAAGAATAGTACCACCCCATCTCTACCCGTGGGTGTCGTCAAGGCGACTAAGGGATTTTACCCTGGAGGACGGGCAGCAGCGTCCTCTGCGTACTTAAAGCCTTACTGCGATCGCCAACCCGCTCGCCAAGCGTGGCGATTATGGCAATTACCCCCAGGATCTACATACTAGTAGGTTCTACTGGGGAGACTCGTGCCCAGCAGTGGGCCATCTTATGGGTTGATATGTAAATCTTTTGCAGGCACCAAAATATCATGTGATAAAAACTATCTGTCAGTCTATTACGTCTATATTTTCAAGCCTAAACAGCTGAGCCCCGGAGAAAGGCATCGATAACCGACACTCTCGCGGACAGAGCCGAGGGGAAAAGCTAGCTTAGAGATATATGAGTATGTTTATCAGAAACTAGCTGACACGCGCAACTTCGTATGCGTAAATTTACCCCGTTTTTGCAACATTTTTTAATGCTGCTCTGCTCCTATTGGCCGTAGCGTAATGTTATATAGCTTGCCATTCTAGATAAATGGGCTACCCAACAAAAACATACTTTTTCAATTCGGACCAGTAGTTCCAGAGATTATTGCGTTCAAACAAACGAACCCTTCAGCTTTATTCTATTAGTATAGATTTGTTTCTATTGTACAGGCTCTGTCTAGTTTAATGTCTCTTTAAATTATTGCTTGAGTTAAATATTATATTATTATCAGATAAATGCAAATACCGTACATGAAATACACCCAAACTTAAAGCTAAACTATGAACAAACTTTATATAATTTTAATCAAAACTAACGGTGTCTAAAATCCACATAGGTACAAAAGTTTAGAATATAGTGCAGTAGTCCACTTACATACATTAGTACAGGATCGATGCCCGCTGATGCATATGCAAGCAGCCGCTGTATATCTAAGCGCTGCAGTTACGGCATTTAAATACTTTACACAATGTTTAGTCTGCTTCGTCTAAAGTGTATACTAAATTATTACAATAAAGGTGCCAGAAATTGTTTGATAATGAATATTCTAAACTTAGGTATCGGTCTCCTAACCTATGATCAATCCCATCAGTGACTAGCCAACTACGAAATATATACTTAAGGGCACAAATGCTCTTGATTGCTTGTTTCTTATAGTCGGAAAGAATCCGACACGACCAGAAAGAGATTAGGCGCATGACCAACAGCTAACGTGTTATCCAAAGCACAAAAGGGTATATATCCATACTATATATACTATATACTATATTACTATATTTACTATATCCATACTAATCCATACTAATATTATAAATGTGAAAGTAACTCTGTCTGTCTGTCTGTTACGCTTTCACGCTCAAACAGCTAAACCGATTTAGATGAAATTTGGTATGGAGATAGTTTGAGTCCCTGGGAAGGACATAGGATAGTTTACCGGGCGAAAGTTAGTATCTTATAAATCGATGACCGGTTGCACTCACGAAAAAGTGTCTCACTCATGTCGCGTTCTGCCTGCTGGTTTGAGGCCGTCGGGCTCATGCGCCCGGGTCCACTAAAGCTGTCACAGACATGTTTGTTTAGCACAATGTCATCAATGTTTTGGCGATTGCAGCGACATGCGATTCAGTTGGAAATTTAAAAAAAACTTATGACGTTATCACGTAAAATTATCGTTTGTCTCAACGACTTTAACGACAACCATTTTTTCAAATGTCTCTTTATCTATGCGAGGACATTGGTAACGACAGTGGACGTAGATATATGCATCTCCTCTGTCGTCAGTAAACTACGGACCATAAAAAAGGCATTATAGTAGTCATAATCTACCATAAAAAAGGCATTATAGTAGTCATAATCTACCATAATCATCAGCCATAATCTCAACACCAAACAGATCGTTATCTTTAAACAAAGAACTTGACACATGCACAAGAACGTACACTTACAAACTCACCTCGTCCTCTCCTTTCCACTAAAAACCCCAACCCTCTATATTTGCTCAAGTTAATGACTTCACTGCCTACCCCGCGCACACAAGCGCCGTGATACAAACAACAACAAGAGTTATCATCACCGTTGTGTTTTTAGGACCATATTTGTTTTGACAACTGCCGCTCAAATTATTTTGATGTAAAACGAAATTGAAGATAAATAAATTATCTATTTTCGTGTTTATCTTTGGATTAGTTAAGGTTTTATAATATACGAGCTATTTCCCCTGAGTTCGTTATGTGTGTGTACATTAGTTCGGTAGAACTTATCTTATTTCGGTATGAAATTTCATCAAAATTAATCGAAAAAATTCAAATTTTATTAGCTTAGAAATTAACGTCTACACTGAGATAGGTCGTTGATATAATTCTACATTTAAAAATCCAGAGTCCTCAGTTTCAGAGACCACAAACAGACAGAATTTTATTTTAAACTATTATTATACATATTTTTTTTAATGATAACTAGCAATGTGGGATTGAGTCCCACATTACTAGCAATCTTGTTAATCCCTCCAACTAAGCTCAGAGGCTTGTGTTAGGAGTGGGTTTACGTCGGTAGTATAATGGGTAGGATTTGAACCCACGACCTCACGATTGCGAGACCGATGCCTCAGCCATTAGGCAACCGCCGTTTCCACATTACAGTTATAGTATACCTACTCTTAAAGTGTGTTTAAGTAAGTTTAACTTTAATAACTTTTTGTCCATAATTTAATCTAATTACACCGACTGTAGTCACCCTAGCTATAGATTTAACAATTTCAGTATTTTTTTTTGACAGGCCTCTTGGTCTAGTGGTTAGTTAGTGAAAATGTCTACTAAGCCGGAGTTCGTGGGTTCGATCCCTACCCAGGATAAAACTTTGTGTTTATTCTGTATCTGGGTGTAATTTATCCATGGTATGTATGTATTCAGAAATATATAAGTATGTTTATCAGTTGTCCGGTTGCCATTAGTACAAGCCCAGCTTAGTTTGGAATCAGATGACGTGTTGTGAGTGGTCCCAAAACATTATTATTATTAAAAGTGTAATTTTATCTCAAAACTTGAAAATAATACAAATATAATAATGTTTCACAAATCCTTTTACAATAGTTTCAAGTAACGGCAGTTATAAATAATGTCGCAAGTACAATGCTACATCTACAATTGCTACATTGCTACAATTTCTATATGTACGTCTACGACAATGACTTTAGTATGAAATGTAACAATAGACACGATCGTGTTGCAATGAAATCTCGGCTGTCAGTAGGGTGACTGTGAGTTTAGTGAGTTTAAAGAGACCGTCCCAATTCAAACTGTTGTTTTTATTACAATTTCTAGGCTAGAAAGATCCTCGTGTACAAGTTAAGTAGTGTGTTGCGAAAAACTTAACTAACGTACAATTAATAAATACAAAGTATATACCTAAACTTAAACTAATCATTTTTTAAAGATACACATACATTTTTATTTCAACCTCTAATGCATCATTGCGTCTCCGAAGCAGTCAACTTGAAATACTCTATTTATTTCCTTATAATAAAGCTGCTTCTCTAGATTTTACTAATAGTACTAAACTCACCATGTAATGGGTACAAGGTAAAAAAATACAACAATAAAACTAAAATCGATCAAAATTTTAATTTTAGAAAATTATGAAAAGTAAAGAACCCACCACACACCCTCGATCTGTAAATCCAACGACTGAAGTAGTAAGGACATACCGTCAATACTATAATCGAAATATAATGTCAGATCAAACCTCTTAGTTAAAAAAAGAGAAACTCGTAGTTTCGCCGACTCAAGTGTTAGAAAGAAAACAAGTCACACTGCTTGGAAGCGGAATGTAGTCAAACTTATAACATTCCAATAAAAACTAAACTAAGAGATACTTAAATAAAGCTATAGAATTTGTTTATGATTTATTTATAGTCAAACTCAAAACTTCCAACGCATTTAAATAACATAATCGGTTAAATAAACCAAACATCTTTCTCCGCATCTTTAGCACTTCACAAAAGTAATTAATCAAGTAATTAGTAAGCAAACTTTAACAATTCGGAACTTTCCTCAATTAAACTTGCAGCGTGGTCCGCCTAGTCGTGAAGTCGCGTCACGCGCTAACTTGTTACGTGTCCTGTATACGTGACAAAAATGATGGTCATACTAGTATTATATTGCGAGGATTTTTGTTCGAAACTAGTTTAGTGATCCAGTTTTTAAAATTTCATATGGTGAGGTCTTTTGTCGGCCCCTATGAAGTATTCGAGGTTTTAAAACAGTAATCGCTCTTATTAGTTTAGTGTACAATCTGTTTATTTAGGAAAAAAATACTAAAATTCATAAAATAGGGCTGTTTCCGAGAAATTATTTATTGATATGTATAAAAATTAAAGTCATACACAGCTGTAATGTTGGAGATCTAGTTCTTCATAATGAAATTATATAATAATAATAGCTTGGGACAACTCACACAACGCTATCTGATCCCAAACTAAGCAGAGCTTGTACTATGGAAACCAGACAACTGATAAACATACTTATATATTTCTAAATACATACATATTATGGATAAATAACACCCAGACACAGAATAAACCATCGTGCTCATCACACAAAGTTTTATCCTGGGTAAGGATCGAACCCGCGACCTCTTGCGTAGCAGTCGGATACACTACCACCGCGCCACAGAGGCAGAACACATAAGAAAAAATAAATTTAAATAAACTCATAGAGGGTGAAAGAAATATTACGCAAGCGAAGCCGTGGGTATTATATTGATAGTTAGGTAAACATTGGCGTCAGTCTGTGAGATCGCATCGTCTTAACGAAACAATGAATTTAAATTCGTTTTTGATCAGAAAGCTGCAAACTATTTAACAAGAATGTTTACTAATTCAAAAACGTACATTGTTATCTTTGATCAAAAACCGCTTAGTCGTTTTGAAGACAAATACTAATGAGCGCCTATATTAATACTACTCGTATGAAGCCTCATTTGCGAAAGTACTGAGTCGGTTGTGATATAATATGGTACAACCGAAGCTTGCAGATTAACGCTACTAATAGATAGAAACTATTTTTTTATTGCTATTTTATATAAGATTTTATATTTATTATAAGGAGACAACAAGTCGCAAGTCTGATAAATAAGCAATACACCAGCCCATAGCAGAATCAACGCCTCATTCTGAGTCATTAGTACGTAAAACTCAATTGCTTAGCAATTAAAAATAAAATGCTAGTCGAATACGCCGAATAAATAACCATTCATATAGAAAATAGGAAACTTTGAAGCGCTAGAAACGTAATGTAAATGACCTCAAAGTCAATGCCCCGCCCCTGAAGCCATACTTTCTCACCCAAACTACTAATATCAATTACTTAAATATTTAACACCAATTTATGAATATTACTTGAACTATAATTTAAAACTTCATACATTTAACTTTTGCTAGTCTAGGCACGAAGTTGTACGTGGCTTGTTTTTGAGATTAAATTTATATTTATATCATGAATATTAACTTTTGTCCGATACTTCGTCTCCGTGGATCTTGAAGCCTATGCGGCTCATTCACCAGTACAAGTATCGGATCATTTGAAAAATAATATTTCAGTCATTTTCATGGACAACTGACACTTGCAATTATAACTTTTAAAATTACGCGTTACATCAAAAATACTGGTCACAAGCTGACTCAGTCAGCTTGTGACCACGGTCGGTGTAACCCGGTCGAAACGTCAAGCATAATTATGGTAAATACTTTACCTAGATTAAACGCGTTTATTCCCGTGTCAAATTGTATTTATAACTGACGCTTGACCAAAAATTGTCTTGACTAAAAAGCCCTAAACGTTCATAGGACATTTACTCTGTATCTCTAATATATTCCACTTTCTCAGAGACACCAAAAAAAAAACTAAATGACTCGATTTCTAGGCGGCACGCGGAGTTTTAAGATGAGACATGTACCAGATTTCATACTTAATGTTTCTTATTGACAGTATATCCTTATAAAACATTTGCGCATAATCATTATATCTATGAAAAGCTAAGAAAAGCCCGTACGAAGCCAGGACGGATCACTAGAAAACGTGTATAAAAAATAAAACCTAACAAAACAATTTCGCTTCACCAAACCGAAAATAGACGATAAAATTTTACGAGATCTCTTTCAAATCGTGTTAGGTTTACGAATACTTCGTTTAAAGCCCTAATCCATTCCACCAATGTACCACGTATTCTGTAAATAGAAATTTCAATTTCACACCTAAAAAGTTCAGTTTATTCGCCAAAAATGCTTCACAGAACCCATTTCAAGCATTTATGACATGAAATCTATCAAAACTGACACTCAAATCGACTCGTCATCATAATCGATCGAATAACGGTAGTTAGTCGATTTACTACGTCACACGGTGCCACGTCAATACAGCAATGACGTCACAAAAAGGTGCCATATTGAATTTGAATTGAAGGTAATTTGATACCAATTTGATGATATGAATGGAAAGTAATTTTAGGACAGGGTGTGTTAAGGGTGCTTTAGCAGGCTAAATCATGTTGCGTGGATTATATAGCCGCTTCATTTCCCTACAGATCAATAGTGATAAGGCATCTGATAACACTTTTAGGAACTCTTTGAAAAGCTATGGAAAGACTATTGATTTGGCATATGACTATGTCATTAACCACTAAATGAAGAGACGAGCAGGTCGTATGCTTGATCGTAAGCGGCACGCTAGCCCATAACAATACCAGTAGGCCACCCAAATCCTTGTTTGGCAAAGATCTGAATGTTAGTTCATAAGTTTCAATTGCCCAGTAATTACACTTGCTACAGTGCCCTTAAACCGAAACACAGTGATATTAACATTACTATTTTATGGAAGAATAACTGTTTCTGTTGTGGTACCAAGACGGCTTACATAGTTTAAGGTGAAATAAAAAAAAAGCTTTTA
Organism: Herminia tarsipennalis; assembly: GCA_945859575.2. Taxonomy (NCBI): domain Eukaryota; kingdom Metazoa; phylum Arthropoda; class Insecta; order Lepidoptera; family Erebidae; genus Herminia; species Herminia tarsipennalis. Next base: position 947,244 of record OX243857.2, read on the forward strand.
ACAGCTCTTCATAATTATACGTCGTTTACGTATTCGCATGTAGCATTTTTGTTCTAAATTGAAATTATTGAATAATGCTCTTCTAACCGATTTCGGTTACGGCGGCCAATCTCATCAGAGACTAGCCAACTACGCATGAGATATTATAATGCATAAGTGTATGCGGAGACACAAGTGCACTCTCTATTCTATCACTTTCATTGTGAAATCGATGGGACGGAAATCCGACACGACCGGAGAAAGATTAGGAGCTTGACAATGTTCGAAAACGCTTACCAATCTATGGATCGACAGTGGTAACGTTGCTTAATCTCGCAGATATCTCAGCCGGCTCGAAAGACGGTGCAATATACTGCGCAATCGTTTGTACAATTCAATTTGTGCAAATATTATTGTGCGTTTAACCTTGTAGTGCATGTAAATCGCTATCGTGTTGACGCCACACAGTTTTTGCACAAACTATTTGTGCATGCACTTCACTGTGTAGCCAGACCCTTTTTAAAGGAACAAATACATTCGTATAGTATTAGTATTAGTATATGTACAAAAGTATCAGCTATCTACATCAATACTGAAGGCGTAAAATACATCCATATAAAACTACCTTCAAAATAGCGCTGTCGGTTTTAATCCGTTGGTTTTCCCGTCGTAGTTGGACCGAGTCAGACGTATTGGGCAGCAGTCATTTGTGACTTGTTCCAACATGTCCTATAAAGTTCAGTTTTGGACAGTTTTTAGATAGTTTGTTAGAACAACTAACAATAGTTGCCTTTTAGATACGTCTGCATTGTTAAAAATTAAATAATTGTTTTTAAACTGGATACAAAACGAGCATCCTATTTTTGCCGGTTCTATAACTTTTTGTGATCCAAAAAATTTAAAATTGTTGTTTTTACTTGACTGCAAGGAATGGTTATGTTTTTCGCGCGTATGTTGTATGTATGTATGTAATATTTTTATTACCTCATATTTTTCAAACCACAACACAAATTTAAACAATTAAGATGCCGGTAGATTATAGAAGTTGTCTTGACCGCCTAAGTGTTCTTAGATAAGTGACGTTTGAAAAAAACAAACATGGTGGCTGTGAGATGTTAAAAACAAGAGGTGTAATAGAAAAAGTTTTTTCCGAATACCGAAATATGGGTGTCAAATTAAAGGGCTTATTGTCAGCATTTCAAAAAACTATAGCATGAATATTTAATAAGCAACCATTCTTTATTCAGTTTTAAATACTTAGCAATAGCTGTGATTAAAGTTAGTTGTTACATCAGTTACATTCTACAACCACTAAAAAGTATTAAATAAAAAAAAGCCGCTTGTGCAAAATAGATACAAATAAGAATCCCCACATATGAAATAACATGCTATCGGAGGCATTATTTAATGGACTGGTGATTCATTAATGCCTCCGTCTGCATAATTTTACAGTGTGGATTCTTGTTTGCATATTTTTTGCGCAGGCGGGTGCTTTTATTTTTAAATTTAAGTCTGTTTGTTTTCTTCTTAAGTCTGTTTTATTTCTTTTTACAAGAGACAACTGCCGCATAGGGTACAAATCCTGTGTCTTGGGAGACTTACAAATCACGTTCACAAACTATGTACACCCAGTTTCAAAACAACAATTTGTGTATCATACAAAATAAAGTTCTAACCGGGAATCGTACCCAACCTCTTGCGTAACCCTTACACACTCCCACAGTCCCACTGCGCTAACAAACCATATGTATATCTGTAGAGCCTGCCAAGAAAAATCTTCTTAAAAAGATCGTTAATTCTTACGTAAGTTATTCTCAATGATTGTTATCTGTGTGTAAACAGTCGCTAAAAAAAACGATAATAAATTATGTGAAAAAAAAATTAGAAAACATTTCAAAGTCAAAAAACTCACAAAGCAAACAAGCGAAAAACAAAAGTTTATTCCAAAAATGTTCGCTTGGAGGCTATTAATTTAGTTTTCATAACAATTCATCTCATCAATCAAACTTCATACAACACATTTAAAAGTTTCTGCTTTGTTAAATTGCTAGCGATTGTGCACGGTTTCACTTGTTTATTTTATTTATTTTAGGTCCGATCAACAATGACTCAAATAAAGATAATAAAATTTAAGTGTATCATAACAGCTTTATATACGTTTTATAATTACAACTGACTGGCCTATTGGTCTAGTGGTTAGTGACACTGACTGCTAAGCTGGAGGTCGTGAGTTCGATTCTTACATGGGACACCATGTTGTGAGTCTGAATTTACTTTGTGACCGTGATTTGAATATTTGTAAAGTCCCCGCGTTAGAGGCTTGCTTGTACCCCACTGCGAGAGTTTTTTTTTCCTTAAAAAAGAAAACAATAACAAACAATGAAGTGTACCGAAGGCATGAAAAACATTGTTGAATGAAAAATAGGCGCAATTATACAAAAAAGAATAAACAAGATAGCCTGACAGCTTATATGATGCCTGATACATGCGGAACAGACTTTTTGTTGGCCGATAGTTTCTATATCGGCCAATAAAAAGAAGACGTTGTTTCGTTGCCAGCATTTCCCTTTTAGTATTTTTCTAATTTTGTATCATCGACGACTTGATTGTTATTGACAGTGGAACTGTATAAAGTACAGAAACAAAAATGCTTTTATTTTTCACAATATACAGAGAAATCCAATAACTAATGATTGTAACATCGAGAACATGACTTTTCTAAACTACCCAAGACACATACTATAAATTCTGGCCACATACATCTAGTACAATAAAAATTACGTATTTCCTTACAACATATCATAGGAGACAGCAATCCCCAAGACTAATGGCCCTTGGGGAATAGTCGCGCGGAGTGGCGATTTGTCCATTTTTTGTCGTGTCGTGTCGCAGGCTATATGTTATGTCTGAAGTAATGTGCTGCCGACTTGCTGTAGGGAATAATTTGCTCGTTATATTAAAAAAAAGGGTTTAATGTCTTGTTTCATTAGTGTTTATTAAGTGACTAGTTATAAGCCATGTACGCACGAACGAACAAAACATGATGAACACGAACATCGATCACGAAACATTAGGTTCGTACGTGCGGACGTAAATTAGCCAAGCAAATACGAACACTTTCCGAACATAGTTGGTTTGCTCATCCCCTTAATAACCATGGATTCATCGTTGAAAGTGGTCAAAAAAAAAATTGTATCAAAGTTCTTCGATCACCATCCACATAGAACAACCAAATTGGATCGCCATCAAAATTTTGACGAACACAGTGTCTGATGTTCGTTAGTAGTACGTTGATGAGGCTTGGCGTTGATGAGGGAATTAATGAGTCAGGACTTTTGCTTTCACTTTTAGGGTTCTTTTATACACGTGCGACATATTATTTACATACCTACAAGTTACGTACGGTAGTACGGAACCCTCAGTGTGCGATTATGTCTCGCAGTTAAGTAGTTTAGTTTTTTTTTTTAATAGGTAATTAGCAATGTGGGCTTGAGTCCCACATTACTAGCAATCCCGTTAACCTCCCCAGCTAAGCTGATTATCTTGTGTTAGGAGTGGGTTCACGTTGGTAGTATAATGGGTTGGATTCAAACCCGCGACTTCACGATTGCGAGTCCGATGACTGAACCATTGGATTACCACCGCCATCGCTTCAAGTTAACAGTAAACTAGTAGTTAAAATATCAGATTACCAATAGAGAGGTCGTATGTTCAAATTCATCATTTAACTACTAAAATCACGAACTTATATACAGAGAAACCTTTTCGAAGTTTGTTAAAAAACTGATTATAAACAAGTTTGTCAATCATATTTCAAATGACTTATGTAGATAAGTCATTTGAAATATGATTGACAAACTTGTTTAGAAACAGACGATAGAAACGCGAAGTAATACAAAGTCCGATACACAACCGCCTTATAACTAGTCACTCCCATTATAACAAAACTTAACCCTCACAACAACACACGACAGTGCTTAAGACTCCCATAACTTATGCCATAACTTAGAGTAGTAACATAAGCACAAACTTGCCAAGTGCCAAGTTAAAACGCGCAGCTTAACCCTGTATTTGCATAATGTAACAAAATGTAATTTACGGTCTTGTCCGTTTTAGGTTAAATAGGGATTGAGGTAATCTGCCTGCGTTGTGTATAAGTGGCTGAAGGGTTGAAGTTCTGATGCTTTGTTATGGGGTGGAATGTCAGTTTAAGTTGTAACACTTGACCTTGCAAAGGTGGATTGTAAACTCTAATTGCACAGCTTGATGAAGAAAGTGCTAGATTTTGATACGAAGTTTCGTTGAAGAAAGCAAACATACTATTATTTTTATTTATTTCGGTAGAGTATCATTGTGTGATGCCTCTCCTGTGGGGATTCGAGTAACTAAATCGGCATCCAGTATAATAAACTTTGCATAACTTCATGTACAATATTTCAAGAAAATCTTGAAAGAAAGAAAATGTATGTGCAATAATATATTGCGTTTAGCATGTTATTGCATATAAATTTTCTTTTTAAAAGAACTTCTTAACAAATACATTAATTGCATTTTTGAAAGATAGAAAAATTTGAAATCCAGACTCAGGAATCGAACCCGAGACTTCCGTAGCCAAACCGGGGCCAGAAGCGAACCACCTATCTGGACTATGTTACTAGATATCAAATTTTTGCGGGTTAGGCCCCCGCAGCGCCATCTAGTCGGTAGTTAAAGAACTATCACGGCTTTTGTTATTGCTTCGTTGCAGAGAGCATTTTAACAAATTATGATGACGCAGGCCGAATATTGAAGTAATTTCCATAGGCATTTCTTGCCAAAGACTTTACAAATACAATAATTGCATTTCAAATTTTTCTATCTTCCAAAAATGCAATTATTGTATTTGTAAAGTCTTTGGCAAGAAATGCCTATGAAAATTACTTTAATTTCTTAACAAATTTGACCAAATTGTTCAAAAGTTTTTTTTTATTTTTCTTGGAATATTGTTAATCAATTCAATATAAATAAATGCCATAATCTATACTTTTAATAAATCTGTAGAGAGGTCAATTCTGTACATTAAATATATTTCCAAAATAACTATCAGGGGGTGATTGGGGATCGATACTGATGCCAAAAATGCAATCAGTAAAATTTTCGTCTGTCTGTCTGTCTGTCTGTATAACCGTTATAGAAACAAAAACTACTAGACGAATTTTAACGAAACTTGGTACAATTATTTTTCATACTCCTGAGGTGGTTATAGTATACTTTTCATCACGCTACAATCAATAGGAGCAGAGCAGTGAAGGGAAAACGGGAGAAGTTACTCCATTTTTTAAGCTTCCGTCGCGTGTGCAACCTTAATGGTTAAAGCTACACAGAAATCATGTATGACGGAAATGTTCTCCTTAAAATTATATAAAAAATATCCCACGACAGCATATGTCTATCTTTTATGGTTGACTCACAATATCGCGTGTAACTCCCGATAGCTTAGCAGTTCGAAGCTTTCTAATTATATTTGTCTACTCTTACGTTTATAACACTCTCAGTCATCCCTAATTCAAAAAGTGAATATAATTAACTATTCCATAAAAAAAAATCATAGAAATCGGTATATAAACACCAAAGTTATACATGAAATACGCTAATAATAAGCCATCGCGCTTGAATACTGAATCATGCTATCTATCTATATCTATACATATAATAAAATTGTAAATTTCACATGTCTGTACATGGCCGAACTTAGTGAAAAAAAATATTAGGAAATGTTCGAAAAGAGTATTTAAACACTTTGCTGCATTTTTAGAAATGTCTGTCTGTCTGTTTGTTTGAACACGAATCACGCAAAAACTACCAGGCAGATTCGGTTGAAATTTTGCACGTGCAATTTAATAGATGCGGATTAACATTTAGGCTATAAATTATCACGCTTTTTCCCATAGGAGCTAAGCAGTGAGGGATAATGTCTGTAGCTATTTTTCGTTATAAAACAGTAACTACTTGACGGATCTTTATGAAAATTTACAGTTTTATAGTAAATACTATACTTAGGACATTATTTACACTATGAATCATTACGCTAACGTCTATGGGGAACGAGTAGCAACGTATTTTTTGTCGCACCATAATGGTTTATCACAATTTTTTCCACAATTAGACATTATCTTTAATTGTAACCCATGGAATACATAACTTCATGCTAAAACTATACACAACATTTTTAAGTTTCATAAAAACATTTATTTTGACTTGGTATATAGCGAACAGTATAGCCTCGAAGCTATGCTAGCGGTCTTTGACGACGACGAAGTCACAGGCTCAAATCTGATATCTGATTATGTTCTTTTTGTATTTTTTTAAAATTGTCTTTGTCCTTTTATAATATTTTTCTCAATGTTATAGTTATTTTTTCGGCCATAGGTAACTTATTTGCTTTGGTTAATATTTTTTTATATTAAAAAATCAAGTGAAATATGCACTTATGTAAGATACCTATAGGTATTGCATGCACTGCAGAGAGTAATGAATTAATCGTAGTAGAAATGAAAAATAATATTACATTCCAATTTAACAAGTATTCGATATTTTCCAGAATTGACGTGTTCGTGCTCAAAAAAAAGACATTACACACGTAAAAAAAAACGTGTAGCGCCATCTATGAAATCAAATTGGTCACCGTGATCAAACAATTCCTTATTTGTGAAAACATTTATTAGGGTATAGGTGCTTACGATGACGGATTCATTTTTTGCTGAGTGGCAACATTCTCCTATTTATTTAATTAAATTGCTTAAATTAATAAAAAAACATTAAGTATTAGAAGAAACTTCACTGGTTTTGAAAGTAGATGGCGTTGTATTCAATAATGTTCTATACTTAGTAAAAGAAGTTTTAAAATAGTATTAAAAAGAAACATATTGCTATCATTTTTAGAAATGTTTGTCTGTCTGTCCGTTTGTTTGACCACGCATCACACAGGTGCATCGAGGATCATGTTTTGGGGTTATGGTTGGATATCAAGTGTTCTTAAATTCAACGATAATGAATGACTCATCGGCCAAGTGTGAGTAGTTCGGGTGACGGGAGGAGGGAGGTGGGGGGTCATTGTCTGTCAACGCGGAGTCTGAGGGAGGGGGAGTCCATGTCTTTTTTTCTTACTTGCATCATTGTAACATATAAGAGAGGCACTCTCTTATATGTAAAGTGGGGATGTGATTTTTTTCTCACCTACCCCATCGTGTGGGGTATCATTAGATAGGTCTTTTAAAAAGCGTTTAGGGTGTGTGAAGACTCTTTTTAGATTTAAGGATTCCTTTGTGTAATATAAGGATTTATAGTGAACATTTTTGTTAGAGTCAAGTGTTCTCCTGCCAACTAAATGGTTGATGTTGGGTATGTGAAAAAATTCACGGTAGTAGTATAAATACTAAAATTATAAAGAAAACTATCACAGTTAAGTACTTAGGCTTTACAAGTTTACGATAAACATCTGATCAAATGGGAAGTACCAAAATGTTAGTACAAATTCTATTTAAAATTATTAGGTATTAAGTAGGTATAACGTTGAATGAATGAAACAAAAACAACAGAAAACCCACTTCTTAAGCCGCACACCAAATTAACTATATAAAATAATAGAATAGAACGATTTTTATTTAGTACACAGAAGACACATGTATAGACATTATTATAATTTAACAGGAAAAGTCATGCAGAAGATAAAGAAAGCAATAAATAAAACAGTAAAATAATAAAAATAACTATAGACAAAAAGAAAAGAGACACAAATAACACATATTAATGACAGAAAAACACAGTAAACGAATACCTAAAGAGTCTGTGTTTGGTACTTATTCATTTTCACAAAGCTTTTGGGTGTTGAAGCTATCAATAGATGACTATATGATGATTCTCCGCTGCTGAATCATATCGCGGCTCACCCGACAGGACTATTTCCAACATATTTACACAGAAGTTATTTCGTAACATAAACTACCTTAATTTAAACCCGACTTTCACGCGAACGAAGTCGCGGGCACAGCTAGTTATTTAATAATTTTATTGTCACAAGTCGTTGTTTAACATATATTTGGTGTTAAGATTCTTCGTTTGTAGTTACTTAATATTATAGGTACAAAGAACCATGTCCAGCAAGATATATTTTTATATGAATCGGGTTACCTCAGAAAAATTGTAACCCTTCGCCTCTGATAATTAAATAACATAATTATAATTATATAAACCGTTGGTCCTACGCCTAATCTCTATGTGGTATATTTGATTGTGAAAGTAAGAAGATAGAGAACACTAGTGCACCATAATATCCCCTGCGTGGTTGGCTTGTCTCTGTTGAAATTGACCGCCAAAATCAGTTAGGGGAATTTCATAATATATAAGACATTAATATTGATAAACTTTCGCGATTTGTACACATTATGAAAATATATATATTACGGGTCTTAATCGCGTCAATAATTTACGGTAAAATACCTTGTTTATTGCCCGACGTTTCGACCACCCGTCGACGGTCTACCCGTGACCACGGCCGTTGCAATACGGTCGAAACGTCGAAAGACATTACAAATATTCGCTACTAACAAATGAAAAACACTGTTACAAATTATAGTTAAAGCGAATAGATGTAGCAATAAGTTATTTTTAAATTTAACACCATTGGCCGAATCGCTATCAAACTAATTTATAAAAGCGAAAGTTTGTGAGTGTGTATGTTTGTTACTTCTTCACGTCTAAAAGTCTGGAGCGATTTTTATAAAATTTGGTATGGAGTTAGCTGACTCCCTGGATTAACACATAGGCTAATAAACCGCGGGTAACACCACGGAGCACAGAGAGTTAATATATAATAATAAACCTAACATTGACAGTAAATTATTACGTTATTAGTTAAACCAATTGGCTATTGAACGCAAGCGTTTTATTGCAGACTGTTAATTTATTTTATAGTATTTACGTAGTTAATAATCATGGCATAGATAATATACATGGTGCACTGGTTAGTGCACTGTGTACAATATTTATAATTGAAATAGTATCTTTTTTCTCAATCTTTATTATTTTTTAAACTCTATTCCCTTAACTTCTAAGTCCCTTTTGATAGGTGTCAAACAGTCGATCACTGGTACACCATAGTATTTTAAAAACAAGGTATTTTAGTTTATTGTACATTATTCTACTAATATTATAAATGCGAAGATAGATAACAGTCTGGAGTAGTACATAGTCTCTTATGTATTCATAAATAATTATTGTATTAAGATATTTTTTGCAACAAAGCCTCAAAGCCTCCATGTTACTAAATTATTATCAACATAATACACCAAAACATGAAATTACGTTATTTAAAACTGTTTATAAATATTTTTTTAATAAAAATGAGTTCAGCTATTACATTATATTTAACATAAAATGTTATGTTAAATATAATGGTGTATTATGCTGATAACAATTCAGTTACGTAACTTAATCAGATCATTACCTGTGTTGTTGTATCATCCTAATAACGTATCAGTTATTAATATTCTAATCCAAACTAGCGGCTACAGTTAAAACCCGTTTTGAAACGTCCAGATCAAATCAAATAATGTACAAATCAAATTTGTATGATTTTCCATTTGAATTAGCACGAATATAATCTACTTATTTCATACATACATTCATACAAAACTATTCAAATATTAATTTTCAAGCTCAGCTGGTTTACTGAAGGATTAAATATCTATGAAACCTATTCGAGTTACACGATTAATTTAATATCTCATTAAGGATTATGGAAACTGGTAATTGCCACCTGAGCGGTTCCGTAGATTTCTTCCCATAGGAAAGGGGATAATAGGAGATGCTTGTTAAAGGAACTATGACTTATTTATACCTTGCTAGCTTTCACCCCCGGTTCTGCCCGCGTGTATGTCGATTATCGCGATAAGAACTATCTATGTCCTATCCTTCGACTTAAATTACCTTATCTAAATCAGTTAAGCGGATTAGGCGTGGAAACATAACAGACAGAGAGACAGAGTTACTTTTACATCTATACTAATATTATAAAGCTGAAGAGTTTGTTTGTTTGAACGCAATAATCTCAGGAACTTATGACCCGAACTAAAAAAATATGTTACTGTTGGATAGCCCATTTATTGAGGAAGGCTATAGGCTATATAACATCACGCTACCACAAATAGGAGCGGAGCAACAATTAAAAATGTTGCAATTACGAGGAAAATTGACGCATACGAAGTTGCGAGGGTCAGCTAGTTTACAATTTAAGGTTAGATTAATTGGTATTTAAATTAAATATGTAAAAAGTAATGAAGGTATTAGATTCGTAATTAAATAAAAAAAATCATCGCGGGGGGTTAACATTGCTAGTAATGTAGAACCCACATGATGACTACGAGTGTTAGATTTTTCATGAGCAATGACGTTATTTCAACGTCATTCATCTCGATTGTCATTCTATTCGATTAATGTTTATGTCACTTGTCTAACTTGCTGTTTCGGTTGAAATTCGACCGAGATCTGTGTACATACGTGTCTATGTGTGCGTGAGCATGTTTTTTCTCGTTTTAGGGAGTTTTCTGTACTTATATATTCTGACATTAGTCAGTCACCGGATACCGTACATCAAGGAAACAGCCCTGGTATAAATAATGCGCTACTAACACATTTTTTGTTGTCATTTCTGAGTGATGGACTTTTTTGTACTAATGATAGTTAGTGGACCATCTCAGATGATAAATGTTTTGTATGTAAAAAAGGAATGCTAAATAATATCGTAAAGAAAATTCTTCGCTTGCCACAGTTTTATTTGAAGCTTTATTTGAAACTAGCTTTTACCACGGCTCCGGGTACACATTCTTATTTAGACGGGATATCTATATACCAAATACCATTCAAATTCTTTCAGAGGTTTAAGCGGTTTTTTTTTAAAGATAACTTGCAACGTGGGATTGTGGTCCCACATTACTAGCAATCCTGTTAACCCCCCAGCTAAGCTCTATGTCTTGTGTTAGGAGTGGGTTTACGTCGATAGTATAATGGTCAGGATTCGAACCCACGACCTCACGATTGCGAGACCGATGCCTTAGTCATTAGGCTACCGGAACAAACAAATCAAACCTATATTAAGTACGAATGGTTTAACATCCAATACAATACTGGCGTGAAAAGAAAATATGTAAGATTCAGACTAGATATCTAATTCGGAGCTCGTTCTAATTCACTGGGTTATTATATTGATTGTATATATCATGTTTGGTTAACTAATTTTGAGCATGACAAACAAAGAGAGGCTAACTACGTATAAGATCTTTATACGTGAAGCAAAAAGGTTGTACATTATAACGAGAATTGCGCGAACCGAGAAGTATGAAATTTCGCACACTTATAGTTTATATAGAGAAAGAAGGAGTGCGGAATGCTAATATTTAATATATATATATATATATATATATATATATATATATATATATATATATATATATATATATATATATATATATATATATATATTTTATTATGTAATAAAAAGTAGTCGTATTTCGACCACTCGGCAACCATTAGTTATTATTATTATTATGCAAAGGTACACCCTGGATGGTTCTCATTCTCTCGTACGATGATACGAATATTTGACTCGGTCAGAGAGAGAGTTAAGCGCAATACTGATTGCTATATCTAGTGGTAGGTCTACGCCATAGGCTATCTTGGTTGGTATTACCACAGTGTCAGTTATTTATCTGTTGTCACTAAATACTGATGTCAAAACATCACTGTGTCATTCAGTTGCAGGGCAGTGTAGTGAAATTACTGAGAAAAAAAGATTTACGAACAGCTAATGTCTCAAATGAGAAGCGCAGTGCGGTGACATTCAGATCTTAACCAATAATAATTCGGGTGGCACTGATACTGTTAAGGGCTACCGTGATGATCACCATTAGGCGCACGACCTGCTCGTCTCTCGACTCTTTCATCGTCAAAATCCTCTAAAACTAGAAAGTACACACAATTACTGTAGACCTCACTTCATATTAATATCTGCTTATTTTGTCACAATTCGATCAAATTTAACTTCCCTTAAAAAACTAACTAAAGCAAAATCAATCCTCCTTTAAAATAAATAAAGTCTAAAGTAAAAAGACAAATATTACCAGCGCCGCCTCAATCAGATAAAGTTATCAATCACAAGTGGGCATACCCATTTAAAGTCGGCTTCACCACTGTTGGTTAACAACTCGTATTAATCATAGAATTCTTCCTATAGCCCGAGGTACTGAAACGAGCGATTTAAACTGTGAAGGTCAGATAAAGTTTAAACGGAAAATGTTATCTAAGTAAACAGTAACTTTTGTTTAGTCTTTGATATGATTAAATGATGCTATAACATCTATCTATCTATATCTATACATATAATAAAACTGTAAATTTCACGTGTCTGTACATGGCCGAACTTAGTGAAAAAAAAAATTAGGAAATGTTCGAAAAGAGTATTTAAACACTTTGCTGCATTTTTAGAAATGTCTGTCTGTCTGTCTGTCTGTCTGTCTGTTTGTTTGAACACGCATCACGCAAAAACTACCGGACAGATTCGGTTGAAATTTTCTAAGTGTATTCTAATAAGTCTGGATTAACATATAGGCTATAATTTATCACGCTTTTTCCCATAGGAGCTAAGCAATAACAGATAATGTCTGTAGCTATTTATCGTCATAAAACAATAACTACTTGACGGATCTTCATGAAAATTTGTAGTTTTATTGTAAATACTATAGGTGATTATTTACACTATGAATCATTACGCTATCGTCTATGGGGAGCAAGCAGCAACGTATGTTTGGTCGAACCATTACGGTTTTTTACAAATTTTTCCACAATAAGCCATTATTTACAATTGTAACCCATGGAAACAGTAACTTCACGCTAAAACTATAAGGAGCTAAACACAACATTTTAAATTTTCTTAAGATCAGCTATTTTAACCGCTTTTGTATCAGCTGAGGTGGTCTAATGGCATATGTGGCGGTTTTGAAAAAGCGAGATCAGAGGATCGAATCCCAAATGTGCGAGGCTCTTTTTGTGTTATTTAAAAATTTCTTTTTTTAAGTATATTTCCAAATGTATACTTATTATACAAGCTTTTATTTTCGACTTTAACATGCTTACTTTGTTTAACAAATTTTCATATTAATCAATCACTTTCAACGGGCACCTTTATCATTGGTTCGCATGAATCGTGATTATGTTATGAATGTAGAATTGAAAAACAATATTACATTACAAATTAACAATAACTACTTGATATTTTCTAGAATTTATAAATGTTATATCAAAATCAAACACGTGGTGCCATCTGTGATTCGATTTCTTCTGAGTGCCAAAATTGCTTACCTACTTGAATGTTGATAAACTTTCGCGATTTGTACACATTATGAAAATATATATAAGTATTACGGGTCTTAATCACGTGAATAATTTAAGGTTAAATTATTAAAAGCAACTTATTCAGTTTTGAAAATAGATGGCGTATAAATATAAATTAAAAAATAACAGGAAAATTGATTTTAAAAAATCTGAAATTCTTACGTAGAGGGATATGAATATACTTATGATGATCTTAATTTGCGACAGGTTGACACACCTATTTTTTAATTCATCGAAATAGACATTATAAAATAGTATTTAAATCTTCTAAAGTGAGTGAAAAAAAATATTGAAATAAGTTTAGAAAAGTATTTAAACACAAAAAAGATATCTGAGTATATCTTTTAAAAACGTTTGAATGTTGTCTGTTTGTTTGAACACATCACAGTACCGCGGGAATGCAATGTTTTAAAAACAGGATATTTAAAAAAAAACATAACTAGCCCTATTCGCGGGGGACTTTACAACACGGACACAAAGTGTGTGTACTTTAGACTCGGAAAAGATCGCTAGGGCAGGACATAACCCGCGATCATATGAAATCTGTGAGAGTTTTTTCTATCATACCTTTATTACCTATGTTTAAATTATTTTGAAGGAGCGAGCGGCTAAGTACCTCCGATTAAAACGTCCGATTTAAAAGTGTCGGAGCCGAAGTTTGAGTTGGAGGTTTAAAATCAATCGGAATTTTCGACCTTTCGGAGTCAGAATCGAAGCTCCTTAACACAAAATTTCGCTCAAGTACTTGGGCGGTTTCGGGCTGCATTTAACCCGAAACCATTCAAGTTCTCGCGTGACGGGGGAGGGGGGGAATTTTTCAATATTAATAATATTTGATGTGATGAAAATCATTTTGGTGAAATACTTTTTTGTCGAGGTGCTGAAAGCAAAGGAATTTTTATAATTTGTCTTCTAACGGTCTGGCGCCATAAACTTTGTCGGTCTTCATTTTGCTGCACTGGGCATTTGCTAGGCTTGCTCTGCCATAGGTCGGGCCCTGATTAAAGCTAGGCTCTAATATCCATAGATGCCACACAGCATTGTGGAGCATGTTTCCAATTTTACACAGAAGTTAAATTGTAATAAAAACTACCTTAACATAAACCCAACTTCCACGCGAACGAAGTCGCGGGCACAGCTAGTAATAAATATAATCCTATAACTAATAGGTATTATATATGCTAAAGTCTGTGAGGATGAATAGATGAACGATTACTAATCGGGTATTGATGAAAAATTGCGATAATATAGTTCGTCAGAATAGCACATGGGCTATAAAAATAAATATAACCCGGGCGAAATAGCGTCGAGAAGCTAGTCATTCTTAAAAGCTTGGTCCTTACTATCTTTATTTCGTTGCCGAGAAAAGGCCGTGCGAAATGAACCGCGCATGCACGTTGATGCATTTCTAGACATATTTGAGCGCACCGCGTATGCGCCATATCGCACGACCTTTTCACGACAGCGAAATAAAGATAGTGAATAAGGACCCTTGTTTCAGGAAATAATGTGTCTTAGGAGTATTTTTGACTACGATTCAAATTCAAGTCATGGATGAAAAACTTCCAGACTCGGAGCAATATTTTACGTATGATGTACATACCTATATTAAACTCCTACAGTTTGATCTTCTTCTTCCGTGCCTTATTAATGTTATTAATAATTTGGGGCCAGCCCTTCTCATTTTACGGCGCCAAGACAGTCCGTATTGGGTTATCTGCTCGTCTACTCGACCTCGTTCTAGGTCTCTAGGTTGTCTACCACGCGGCCTGCAGTCGCCCTCTTAACAGCGACCTTCCTTGACCACTTCATGTAAATAATAAAATATTTTTTTATGTTTAATTTAAACATATTGCAAACAACATTTATTACACGCACGTTGGTTATATACCACAGGCATTTTCTACCAATCAAACTTAGGATGATGCAGAGAGAAGAATAAGGTAGGTTAATTGTATTGTCACTTATATAATTACTTAAATAATATCATATACATAAATATACATACGTATACATATATAGATAGATCTATAATTGCATGGGTAACTTGGTGTAAATTTGGCATAGGTACCTACTTTAAATTTAAAAGTAAAAGAGAGTACATTCCAAAGAAAAATAGATACTTATTTATTTTCATTCTTGCCAGAATATTCATCTTCAGCCATACTCTTATCTCAGAGATCATGCGTCATGCTCGCTACTTTCCTGACTCCAAGGCAAAAGATTCAAACACCAGATTTATGTTTGTAGATTAGCAACCGAATTAAAAACTTAAACGAACTCGGTCCGGAAGTGAAAAACTTTGGGGAGAGTTGATAAAAGTGTTCCTATGTTTATTTTTGGATGCTTTTACACTTAATTATACTTGTGTTAAGTGCGCTGTGGGAGTTAAGTTTAGGACAAAAGTGTTGCTAATTAAAAATTAGTTTCAGTACGAAAAATAAATTCTTATACAGGATGATTTTTAATATACTATTAACATCCCGCTCAGGGCTTCTTTACGATAAACTAAATAACTTTTAATCTGTATTGATGAAGTCCCCCACGACACAGGACTTATAATCTTGAGTGACTTATAAAAAAGAAACTAAAAAAGATCATAATTGACAAGCGGCAGTAGCCTAATGGCTAAGGCATCGGACTTGCAATCGTGTGGTCGCGGGTTCGAATCCTACCCATTATACTACCGACGTGAACCCACTCCTAACACAAGCCTTTGAGCTTAGCTGGAGGGGTTAACAAGATTGCTAGTAATGCGGGGCCCAACCCCGCATTAAAAAAAAACTTTTTTACATAACAATCTTTTCGGCTAAACCTTGAATAACAAACATCTCCCATCAACATTTTTACCCTCCAACGTTCACTTTTTCCCATTATTTTTAGTTTGGCATACAAATAAGATTTTACCATGCATTATGGCGTATATAATGTGTTTCATAAACCAAATTGAGGGACATTATCCTTGCTAGAATAATAATGGCGAAAATATGTGACGTTATAATGACGTCATTGTTTTATTTATTATAATATGGTGTTCAGAAAATCGCTGTTGGTTTTTTCGCACCAACCTAATAAGTGTGAGTTGTCCGATAATAATAATTTATTAAAAAGAAGCCTGTTATTATTTTGTTCTATAATGGGGATGTTGACTGTCAATTCAAATCACTCTCTTTTTATGAAATGTCAAAACGACAAGCTTGATAGAAATGTGTATGGAATAGCAACCTATGACGTCATAAGTTCCTATCGTCAAATCATAACTTTTTGTATTCGTTTTCATGCTTTTAAATTCAAAAACATGTTAAATTGTAACAGAACACTTATTTTCAAAGCTATTTTTAGATCTACTATTACCTGATTAGTTTAAAATAATTTACTTTTATTGTAGTCAACTACCTAATTATGATAAACTAGCGGACGCCTCGCGGTTTCACCGTATTTCCCGTTCCCGTGGGAATACAAGGATAAAAAATAGCCTTTGTCACTTTGTCGAATTTTTCAAATCCGAGCCCAATACAAACAAGCAATCAAATCTTTCCTCTTTATAATATTATATTAGTATAGATAAGCCTCACATATCAGAAATCCCATCAAACAGAGAGACTCTGACTCTTCACTAGACACAAGAATATTTTTGGTTATGATTTTATTAAAATTGATATTTCAGCGGCTTTTTATACGGGAAAAGCAGCGGCCTAAAACCATTATTAAGTACAAACAAGCAAAACAATATTTAGCACATAAATCACTTCGGTTGAAACTTTGAATTATAGAGATTGGATTAGGAGTTAACGTCAAATAGTTTGAGTTATCTTATGATCTGTTTGTTTGTGATAGGTGTTGCGATAATATTGTGTACATCGCTATCTTGTATGTAAATTGTTCTGTAGAGACTATGGATTAATAGGTCTGTCATTAGATTTATGTGGAGTTATAAATGTAATGTTTTAAGTTATATAGGTATATCACAATACTTTAGTAACAGCATTTTAAATAGAGAATGTTTTGTATTTGTTATTCATTGCATTTTCGAAATAACAGAGGAAAAAAAGAGCTCTTCCTCCCGCCCTTATCTTTTAAACCGTGTGATCAATAAATATATATAAAAAAATCGATCACAAAGGTAGCGCTTATTAAATACTTCAAACTAAAATGATTTCGGACATGATAGGGTATACCGTCATTGATTTATGGTCGAAAAGCTGTGTTTCTCAACAAAAGGGCGTAAGCGCCATGTACTATAATTATTCAAGGCTGCGGAACTCTACACTGAGTATGATCCGACATACTCTTGCTCAGTTTTTTTGTGTTTTTATTAACTAATGATTAAAAAAATCTGGAAGAACAACAACAGTTAAAAATAGTTATATTTATAATTAAGATTTTTCACACATACGAGTATATTACACACAGCCAGTTTGACGTAGGTAAAATAAACATTACAACCGTACAAAAATACAACCTCTATAACACAAGCTCCTTATTCTAGTTTGACATAATCATAAATAATATTTTTTTATCGATGTCAAAATGTAACAATTTTTTCCGTCTAGCCTCTCAACTCGCAAACAAAAACGTGCGATAAGGAATTACGTTCCAAAAACAAAGCATTTGCTAGTTTTAATGCTGTTGATAAACTATTCTATGTACGTCCTTCCTAGGGACTAAAACTATCTCCATACCAAATTTCATCCAAATCGATTTAGTGGTTTATGCTTGAAAACGTAAGAAACAGACAGGCAGAGTTACTTTTACATCTATACTAATATTATAAAGCGGAAGAGTTTGTTTGTTTGTTTAAACGCGCTAATCTCATAAACTACTGGTCCGATAAAGCGGAAGAGTTTGTTTGTTTGTTTAAACGCGCTAATCTAATAAACTACTGGTCCGATTTTGAAAAAATCTTTTTTTGTTGGATTGCCCATTTATTGAGGAAGGCTATAGGCTATATAACATCGCGCTACGACTAATAGGAGCGGAGTAGCGACGTGAAATCTTGCAAAAACGGGGAAATTTTACGCATACGAAGTTGCGCGGGACAGCTAGTTTATAATATTAGGTTAAATGTTTTATAACGTAGCCATAGAGGATCAAGTCCCGCTACGACGATTTTTTCCATCATACATTTAATTAATGTAAATGAAATAAGAAAAAGAACTTAACTATTTTAATCAATAAAATTCTGTGTTGAGTCACAGGGCTCATAAGTAAGTAAGACACAACAGATGGCTCCAAAATTGCCTAAAATTTTAAAAAAGGAAGGAAAAATTTTCGTATGTCAGTCACAAACATTTTTCCGTAGGAGAATCGAACCCACAACCCGCTACGACACCGAGGACACCGATAAAATCATTATCATTTAATAAAAACACGTTACCGTTAATTACCCATGTTTGCTCAATTAATAATAATAATAATAATAATAATAATAATTAGGTCACGTCCGAAATTAACAGGCAAACAAACAAACGCGTGACGTCACACAATAGCGCAGAGGTAATTTTAGTAGCTAACAACAGTACATACAGGCAGAACAGTTGTAAAACAAAAGTTTTATTTTAAATTTGCTATAAGAAACATTGTGTAGGGAATTAAAGCCGTCAACTGATTCAGACATAGGAATCTCAGAAGTGAGGGCGCGGATTCGAATCCCACTAACGATGTAAACCCACTCCTCCAATGTTTACAATGCTGCCACCATTATATTATACACCATATTAGATGACTGATGCAAAAACAAGTGATAAAAAATATGAATAGAAGAATACCTACATACCTACAACGAGCTTGGATATATCCACCTCAACAGGTCCAACATAGTAGGAGCATCCACTTACAATGTAAAAACTATATGTGCTTACCAAATTACTGATAATTAATGAATAAGTATAAATGTATCGCAAAAGAATGCAAATGGCCTCAATTTATCACGCAGAATTTTTACTTACAAAAGTAAATCGTTCTCTTAACTAATACCTAAGTAAAATGACGACAAACGAATCAAACGACGACAGCAATATTTTCATGTAAAATACAATAAACTGTACAATAAAATACATTGATAAGGAGCAAAGAACTACATCCATTTAACTTTATCAGTTAAATAATCATCGATTAAGTAGTAAGCTCTTTGTATAAGATGTCTTTTGACTACATTCTTAAATATATTTATTAGTAGACTCGAAATGCTGACTGGGTTTTTTTAATAAGATCTTAAAACTTATAACTCATTCATGGGTATGAATGAGTTATGAGTTTTATAAAGCCTCTGATATTGACCTACTAATTTGTGCTTATTTCTTCTTATCTACAGAGTGTATATTACTATTTACGTTATATAAATGTAAGTTTTGTTTTATAAATATAACGTTTGCATATAAATTGTGATGCAACTGTTATAAGAAATCTTTAAACTTCTCTTTAAGGGAAATTTCGTGCTCCTAGTTGATATATCGCACGCACTGCATGTTTTTCAAGAATTAAAATACTCGTAGTTTGTCATAAAATAGCTGCCTTGCCCTAAAGCACTATGATTTCTACACTATGAAGTATACTAGCGATACATTAAGCTAGTCAAAAAAAATTGAAAGAATTGAAAATTAGCACGCGATGGTACCAGTCCGAAATAACCCAAGATTCCTTGTCCTCGGGCATTTTTTACGTGTGTGTATTGAGATCACGTTCTTTATAGATTTTATTCTGTATTCTCGATATTTTGTGGTATCGGTTTGAAAGCCAGTATTACGCAAACATTAAAAGCCGACATCACAAAAATAACCTCAACGTGTAAATAAAATTTCTTTCTTCAACATTCACAATATTTAGCACTTAAATCAAATGTTAGCCATCGCTTCCACCCGTATCCTTCGCCACAATTCATCCGGCCCCATTGTTAAGTAAGTGTTTATCCATGTTCTGAATTTACCAAAAGCGGCCTAAATAAAGTATATAAAACCTTGAAACTGGTCAAGTACGATTAGGACTCACGTACTGAAGATTTCTGCCCGTTTTTTTAGGGTTCCGTAGCCAAAATGACAAAAACGGAACCTTATAGTTTCATCATGTCAGTCTATCTGTCCGTTCGTATGTCACCGGCATTTTACTAAAGACTTTGTTAATTGGTGAAATTTGGTGAAAAGGCGTCTTGTAGTAACCGCTATGTTGTTTGCTAGCTAAATTATAAAAATATGGGGGGCACACTCCATATATGTAACAAATGCCGATTTTTTTTTCAGCAATCGCTATGTTGTACCATATTATTCGACAGGGCTTTTAAAAATATTTTAAGGTTTTTAAAAAACCTTTTTGAATAAGTGAATATTTTTGGAAATAATCGCTCTGAAATTTGCATAAATTGTATCTATCGGAACCCTACACTGAGCATGGTCCGACATGATCTTGCCCGGTTTTTTTCTTTTAATTTATATCAATGCGGACAGTATAAGTGGAAACGTGGAAACCATTACAAAAACAAAGAAAGTATAAAAAGTAAGCTTCATACAAACGCGCTGCGGCAACTCATACATAATGTCGCAGCCATATCCTTGAACATGCCGTTTTACAAGGGGGCGCGCCGGATTTAAAAACGTCGTTGTAATGTGATGCGGCTACCTCACGTTCAGCCGAATTGTAGGTGCGATACGTTCTACAAAGCGGCGTCCAACATTTAGCGGCTGCTACATATAGACAACTTTCACGGTGACGAAATCTCAGATTACTTGGCTATGAAGGCGTTCAGAGATTTTGATTCTAGAAAAAAAAACGATGGTGACTTTAATTTTAAGAGGTCGTGTGTTCGATTCCCACCGGGACACAACTTTGTGTGATCCACAAATTGTTGTTCCGGGTCTGGGTGTACTTTGTGTCCATGACTTGTATGTTTGTAAAATCCCCCGTGACACAGGTCTTGTACCCCACTACGGGAGTCGTATTTCAAAAAAACAAATGTATAATAATATACCTAAAAGTTATTTAAACATACACATGAACCCTGAAAGTAATACACTCCTATTTTTGGGCCACTCGCTTAAAAATAAGTGACCTCCTAGGGGTTATACCTCTTTAAGGAAGGAACCCAAAAAAATGAATATTTTGAGGTCAATTGTTGTCGTTTTATGTGGGGTTTCCAAAAAATCGTGAATTGAATAATGTATATGTGATTGTATAAGATTTTCTTTCAAATTATATTGTACGGGCACAAATTAGATACATACTATATGGACGGCTGCTTACAACGAGCGAATACAGGCCCACGCACACATCTACAGTAATTTCGGTCAAACTCGCTCGAATCGTCAACCAAGACTGCGCTCCGTACGTGTGCGTCTTTGTTTGCGTAGATTTATTGTTGGACTGTGAGCCGCCCCTCGTCGCAAAGGCGATTTAAAAGGTAGAATCTTTATAAAAGTATTTAATGTCACTCACATTTGGACCCAAAATGGCCTTATTCGAATTCATATCGGCTATTACTAAGAATTAGATTACCTACCGAAATAAATATTAACGTTTTTCGTGATAATTGTGCAGTTTTTATTAACCGTGTATGTTACAATGAAAGCAATTTGAAACAATAGCCTATTTTCACTTTTACACTATATTAAGGCAGTCCAAGACGCAAAGGCGACCGTGATAACCTGTAGGTTGCCACTGGCGGTCTATATAGGGGTGGCTGTTTTCTAAAATTGTCATACCACTCCGTACCTCGAAGAGTTGGATCCTGCTTCTAATATCTCTATGTTCAAGTTAATTTCCATCCCATCGAGCAATGAGAGTAAGAGTGCACTCGTGTTTGCGCATACACTTGTGCATTATAGTCATCATCATCATTGGCCTATACCATCTTGGTCAGATGATTAAAACAGCGTAACACTCAGCATTTTCGCTGGTGGCTAACAAGACAGTTTCGGGACTAAAATTCAATTTAAATTTCAGTAGCCTCTTTATTCTCATAATTCGTTTTCATTTGTTCATTTTTCTTATCTTATAGTAAGTTATGGAGTGCAGTGTATTTTTCTCCTCTAAAGATTTCCAATGCTTGCGATTCCCTGCTACTCTTCTCAAGTTTGAGCCTACTGTGAATTTAAGATCGCCCTCCCATCGTTTTCTTTGCTTTCCCTTACTTCTTTTGCCAAGGGTACAACTCCGTCAAGATCTTCCTTCACTTCTTCTGAGGGCAGCATGTGTTTTGCCCCTCTTCACTTCATTTAATTTTGAGACCATAATATCGCCTGCGTAATTAACAAATTTTTGATTAGGTTAGCTACCGTGACCGAGAGATTGCGGTCTTCTGTATGTACCCCACTTAAACTGCTAAATGTGAGCGAAAAAAAACGATTTTCCGTATCCTTTCTGTAGTTAAAATATTTCTAATACATGATTTAAAAGAAACCAATTTGTGTAATAAATTTTGAGCGCACCGAATGGTTTCCGCTGATAGAATCAATTCCTTCACGTTCATTTTGTAGAAACCTCACAAAATATTACTTATTTCGTTGAAACCTTGCAGATGGTACTGTTGTATTAAATTTATTTGCTGCTCTTTCATATTTTTCGTTTTCCTTACTTATATACCCGATAGCATTTTCTCCCAGCTCGGTTTTAGTTTTGATTGACGTGTGGTAATTGTTATTTAAAAATATTCACTATGAATGTAAAACCAAATTTTATTCTTTAAGTATTTTCTGTTACTGCATTAATCTTTTAACTCACTCTCTGATACTTATTTATAATTAAAAAAAAATGTAACCAAAAAACCAGCGCGAAATAAAAGGCTTTACAATCTATACTAATATTATAAAGCTGAAGAGTTTGTTTGTTTGTTTGTTTGATTGAACGCGGTAATCTCAGGAACTACTAGTCTGAATTGAAAAAATATTTTTCTGTTGGGTAGCCCATTTATCGAGGAAGGCTATAAGGCTATATAACATTACGCTACGATCAATAAAAGCGGAGCAGCAATTTAAAATGTTGCAAAAACGGGGAAAATTAACGCATACGAAGTTGCGCGAGACAGTTAGTTTATTTAATAAAATTATATTAAAAGCTATAAGTGACAGATTGAGGGTTGAATCTGCCAATATACAATTCAATTTGGTATCTCAGTAGCGGCCAAAAATATTCAGAGATCAGAGGAACAATATCACATTACAGGAATAGCTTAGCTAGATACACCACAGTAATAAATAAACAAACACAATACATAACTTTATCTGTTACAAATAAACAACTAACATGAGACTAACACTAGCAATACACTAGCAACAACATTGCAGTCGGTAACATAAACACGTTGTTATTAGTCGCCGTGTAAACATGCGAGTAACTTGTAACACGTCAACTGTGGGCCATAGAACTAGCGCACATCGTTTTAAGTAAATTCGTTTTCAAAGAAATATTAATAAAATTATGATTTGTTTGAAAAAAAAATTAAGTAAGGCGGCAGTTCCAAGTAAAGCTCATGAGCAAAAGCTGCCAAGAAACTCATTCCAAGAAAGTCACATTTCTTTTTTAGCCTGCAGACGCTCCACTTCTGACAATCCTGGTTCAATCTTCCTTGATCACCAGGATCGTTAGAAGTTTCGACTGCTTTGATAAAATTATTAATCTATTTATTTGAAGGCTGGCCCACACTGCGTTTTCCAATTCGTGGTCGCTGCTTTATCGGTTTACAGTTTCAGATACACTACACAAATATACCAACAATTAACGTTCACAAAGTATACCCATTTCGAATCTCAATTTCTACATATCTATGTAGAAATTGAGATTCGAAATATAATAGTCTAAACTATGAAGTAGGTACATAAATAACAATATCTCGTATCAGGTAAAAAAACTACTTATGAAATTATCATAGCACTTTTTTCCACTTAATTAAAAACGGTAGAAAACATCCCGCTGCCGCTACATCCTGCCTTTCCGCTTATTCTATGGCCCTACGTAGATATACGGACAGGACAAATGAGTAAAGTTTTCTAATAAAAAACCCTTCCAACGGAGCAAGCATACGATTTTAACCTTTTTTTCTGGCTAACAATATGATCATGAGTATCATCCCTTTTGAAACAAGGTAGGGTAATTGACTTTGTAGAAAGCAATAAATATTGATGTCTTTATTGAAAATAATCTTTTTTGGCGTTTATTTTACTGGCTTGTTGGTTTAGCGGCTAGTGATTCTGACGGTTAAGATTCGATTCTTATCCAGGATATGTCTTTGTTTGATAAACATGATTGTTTATTCTGTATGTAGGTCTAATTTATCTATACATACATAAAATAATAATTGTTTGTAATGTCAAAATAACAGTTTTTAACTAAATGCATTTGAAAGAAGAAGATTTATAAAAAATCTAAAAAAGTCATACACCCCGTGCCTTGGCGAGCACGTTCTACTCTCCGATCGTGTCAGATTTCCAT
Source organism: Herminia tarsipennalis (assembly GCA_945859575.2). NCBI lineage: Eukaryota > Metazoa > Arthropoda > Insecta > Lepidoptera > Erebidae > Herminia > Herminia tarsipennalis. The sequence continues at coordinate 972,063 of OX243857.2, forward strand.
CCCACAGGGCTATGAGAGTGAGTGAATATAGAGTTCACTAATATGTACGCATACACTTGTGCACTATAATATCTCTTGCCTTATTGCCTAGTCTCTGATGGGATTGGCCGCTGTAACTGTTTGTGTCCATTAATTGTATGCCGACTGTACCTTCTGGTTTCTTAAAAAAAGTATTTCCACCCTCCGTCCTCTTCTCTAAGATTAACGAAGACAAAACCACATGGAATTGAACCTTCAAAACCCCAACAGCCTTCTTATTCTACATCGGTTCAGTAAATAATATCTTCTCCGGTTTGTGCCAAATCGCAGCAACTTCTCAAATTAGCCCAAAATTTATGTAGCGGTGAAAGTTTTAATGTACCATGTAATGTATCGCCAGACGTTTTGCCGGTTGTCTAAATTCATAGCTGTTTTGCGACTTGTAAGTAGTTTTTGTTTCGGGATGCTGTTATGATGGTTTCTTGTTTCCTTCTTCGAGGTTAATTATGGCGAGTACAAGATTTTGGCATGTATTGCGTTGTTTGTTGCGTTGCTAAACCGTGTTTGATGAACTTTTGTTGTGTGTTGGGTTTTTGTATGGAGTTGTTAACAACATTACAAAGGAATCGATATCGTCTTTGACTAAACGCTTTCAAAAATACCGGAAAGATTATAATCGCCAGGCCCTTTTATTGTATACACCAAAAGTACGAAAGCTAAGCTTCATTCAAATGCCCTTGAGCAATGCACACACAGATATTGTTTAAAGACACGGAATCGTAGACCACTTAAAAGAGTTGTCTTAAAAAATAGCAAAACAGAGTTTTATAAGAACAAATTATTTCGAAACAAATACCCTATTACTTCTGTGCCTTGTGCTTGACTGCCTCTGTGGCGCGGTGGTAGTGTGTCCGACTGCTACGCAAGAGGTCGTGAGTTCAATTCCCACACGGGACGCCTCTTTGTGTGATCCACAAATTGTTGTTCGGATTCTGGGTGTACTTTGTGTCCGTGATTTGTATGTTTGTAAAGTCCCCGCGACACAGGGCTAATGTGGAAGTCGTCTTAAAAAAAATGAATAAAACCAACCTTATATCACGCTCAGAACTGAGACGAATCTAACGATACATCTTTACGTAAATCCGTCACGCCATTTAGACTCTAGAGCATGTCAAAGAAATAAAAACACTCTCAAACACACACAACACTCGAAAACCAGAACCCTCTTTATTGCGCAGTCAGGTAAAAACACACGGCATATCAGGCAGTAATCTCACAAAGCCCGAAACGTCAATTTTCCAAAATGGCATTCATCACACTCAAATTAACGACTGAAGCCCGAGCACTTTCTAATCTCTTCTATAATTCGCCAATTAGAAGAATCCAAACTAATAAAACAAAATACATTAACAATCTTTAAACTTGTGAGAAATCCAACATCCAGAACAATTTGGAATACGATTCCATAATGAATCCAAAGCGTCTTTCCAGAAATTCGTTAATTCCATTTTGGCAAATTGAAATGGTTATGGAAGATGACATTATAAATTGTTTTTGAGAGAGTGTTCTAATTATTTTTGGGGATGGTAATGTCCCAATTTGTTTGTTCACGGTTTCTGAACGGATTGGTTCTGCGACGGTTGTTATAGAGGATTATTTTATAATCAAATGTTAAATGGAAAGTCGCATTCTGCGTCGGTTTATATGTTTTGTGTCCAAGTAAATGTTGGTGTTTGCTGTGAGTATTTGGAGAATTTTATCAATCCATTTTATTTGTGAAGAGTGGAAAAAAAGATTAGAGGTTGTCTGTTTGAATGAACTGCGTTCAGATAGGTATTTTTAATAAGCTTCTATTGCTTTTAATAATCTAACTTAGCCAGTAAAAAAGGGGCAATTTTTGCCAAAACTTTTTGATATACTATAACAACATTAATTGGGAGCAAGTGAGAATTAGATATATCAGAAATATTGTATAGCGTTTTTATAATGCAACTGCTTCTGACAGGCGCCTCAAGTAAACTCCATCTATATATCTCGACCAATCAGATGAACAAAGTTATATTTCCAAAATTTATATTTTTCAGGAGTGCTATATAAAGACCAAAAAACTACTGCAAATTTTGTAGAAATCGAACTTCAAATGGCTTTTGATTATGAAGATATAACTTTGTTATTCGGATAGGTCGCTCTATACAAATGCTTAACTACATCTGGCCGCACCGAATCGCACTTTCCTATGCTTCTTTTTCTGTCACTTAGAACCGTCGTTTACTAAAGCGAGAAAGAGAGTGGGTGTTTATAAGTAGCATTTAAGTTGGTACAAAATAAATGGTAACCTATCATCTCCACAATTATCTATTCCATATCATAAATCTACTTTTATGGGGATTAATACCCAAAACATTACCCATAAAACATTCTCCCAAAAAAAGAACAATGTCATTTATTGCCAAAATAAAGTAAAAAACAATCTTATTTTAACTGTCGCAAAGTTTTCTGAAGCCACTCGTAAGTTTCCGATTCCACCCGAAGAAACCCGAATTGGTCCGAACGCCACATAAATTTTAGGCCAATTACATATAACACTCTTATCGTAAAACTTTTTACTGAAATATATCTTTTTTATTGTCGTAGTTTTTTAAAAGGTCCATGTAACTATTATAAATGGAGCCTCTTATATCTTGGCAGTTTTATTAAACGTTTTATTAGGGGAAGGAAATGTATACGTTTTTTTTACTAAGTATTAGTTGTTGTCCATGGTTCTCCCGAGAGCGTTATCTTTGTTTTTCCAAGTTTTTCACCAAATTTGATCAAAACTAGGCCAGCTCTTTCAGAGTCTACCCGTAACATGTAAAGATAACTGTAAAATCACATAGTTTAATCTTTTTTGGTTTTTAAACCGATTTTTGATAAAAGCGTTGCATTAAAGTACGCATTTTATGCAATTTGTTGCTATGCTTTATTGGAACTGAACCTTCGACTCTTCACTGGTACAGAAATGCTAATTTTCCAAGGCTTTTATTATTATTATGTCAACGTGCACTTGGGCATATGGGCACTCGTGGCTTCGCCCGGATGTATGTCGGTTATCGCGAAACTATACTATCTTCTTCCTCGGGACTCAAACTATCTCCATACCAAATTTTATCCTAATTGGTTCAGCGGTTTAGACGATGCATCCATCAATCTAAATGGAGTCAAAAGTAGTAAATTTCAAAAATCATTTGAATAGACGTCATTCGAGTTTGGAATTCTAAATTGACGTTCGTCCAACCCAAATGGAGTCTATAACGCTACGCCATTCGGAAGGCATCCGTATTGTGATTGAGTAAATCAAGAAGCTTATAGTAATTGCGTCAATGGTTTATCCTTTCGTCGCGCTTAGAAAGAGAGCCATCTTCTCTTTCTAAGCAAACCATGGTTAATATAGTCACGAAAGAGAAAGACGGTCTCGCAAAATGTCAAGTTTGTTCTCTTTGTCTGAAATCTGAAACAAAGTACAACAAGCTCTGTGTCGCGGGGGACTTTACAAACATACAAGTCACGGATATAAAGTACACCCAAACTCGGAACTACAATTTGTAGATCACACAAAGGTATCCCGTGTGGTAATCGAACCCACGACCTCTTGCGTAGCAGTCAGACACACTCCCACCGCGCCGCAGAGGCAGCCATAGTATAACCTTCTTGTGTACGTCGAAATTGCGTACATCCATTCGGAATGGGTCCATTCAGATGGCTTCCAAATGGACCTATCATCCCGTCAGTGACCACTATAATAGACAGACTGAGTTATTTCCACGTTTATTATATTAGCTTGGATTCTACTATAAATCATAACTTAATTAGACAACCTTAAGCAACCTTATTAAGTCTTCATAACTATATTACCAAGAACTAAGTAATACAATTTTAAGTCTTCATTCTAATAATAAGCTTTGAACTTAATAGAAAATGACTTAATAAATTAAATGCTATTACAGTTTAGTTCTTCGAAAGAATTTAACTTAATATTCAAGCCACTTTGTACTTACGTTAAGTAACTTTTAATATTAAGTATTAAGCTCTGATTGAATAATCTAATTCATGAAGTAAATTTTATTGACATTGGGATTTTTTTAACTTTTATGTTATGACTAGGTTTTGATCGTGGCTCGATTGCATTGAAAACTAGTAGAATTGTCTATAAATTCTTTCAAAGTTCACGCTACCTCCATATAAAATTTCATTTTTATCGGACAGGTATCTTCGGAAATAAGCGCGTATAAACAAATCTTCAGTTTTATTTTATAAACTAATTGCCCACCCGGCGGTTTACGGGGTACTAATAAAACAATTTATGAACAACTGAACCCCAATCTACCAATACTGACAATATTTTTAAAGATCTCTCTACTGTATTTTGTCATATTCTCTTTTCATACAGATTTTTTACAACCAAATGTTGCGCTATTAGTTTTTTCAAAAATGTGTAATACAATAACTGACATAGATTGATAGGCCGAACACCCTAAATTAAAAAAAAAAAACAGAGGCACTAGAAAGAAACCTGAAATAAAAGACATTAGTTACAGGTAAAACAAGGCACATGAGAAACTCCTTCTTTAAAGGCAGTTAAAAAGTAACAAGTAACACGATTTATAAATTATTGAAATGCATTGAGAATTTAAATACTAGCAATACACAATTTGAATAAATGAAAGAAAAAAATATCCCCAAAAACACCCGGTTCCGCTCGTACAAACAACGCGAGGCATTAAACAAAGCCCACTATTTAATTGAACCCGACACCCGGGTAGCCGGTTCGATGCCCGGATTATTCACAATATTGAACAACATTTAAATGCTTTTAAATGTTTCCTGTTTTTTAGCGATTTGGGTATTATTGGGCGTTTTGTAGGTCACTGGATGGAATGTTTTATTGGATTGTTTAAATGAATGTTTGCAAACTGTTTGTAAAGCCAGTTGTGTATTAACAGCTAAGCTATAGTTGGCTTAGCTCAAAATTTTTATTTCCCAACGCAAAGGGGAGTTGTAAATTTAATGTATGAACTAGTCTGGGTCAGACATAACCCATCGTAGCACCCTAACGGATCGTCGCATTAAGATGTGTTTTTGTTATTGAAAAACTAGTTTAATTGAGATGGTTCTTGTCTTTATTTGATCATCAAAATCCGTTTAGCCGTTTTTAAGATAATCAAATGTTTGTGTTACAAACCTGGGATTTCTTAATGCGTATAATAGCTGGTTCGTATTAGTCCCTTTACCTAGTAGGTACCTACGTACAATATAATTTTGACTGCCTCTGTGGCGCGGTGGGAGTGTGTCCGACTGCTACGCAAGAGGTCGTGGGTTCGATTCCCACACGGGACACCACTTTGTGTGATCCACAAATTGTTGTTCTGAGTCTGGGTGTACTTTGTGTCCGTGACTTGTATGTTTGTAAAGTCTCCTGCGACACAGGGCTTGTACCCTAATGCAGGAGTCGTCTTTTAAAAAAAAAAAAAAAAAAATATAACATATAAGGGCGCATTATGTGTGATTTTGTTTAATATATATTTTACCACTGAGTACTCAAAATTGGTAAAAAAAAAAACATTGTGCAAACACCCTCATGTTTTAGATAATCAATGAAGTTTAGTGACATGTACCTGTGTGCCCACATGGCAGCCCGTCCCCTCAGAGAGGAAGTCTTTATTGTCCCTTAGTGGTAATATGTTAGAAACTGATTTTATTTTACGTTCTAATTACTAGCCCATATCATCATATTTCAGACATAAATGAACGTTATAGGTTGATTATTTAATGTTGTAAAAATTAATCCATAATCTTTAGTTTGTTATAGTTTCAAGCATAACTCCAAGATATATTTTCTCAACTTTAAAACTAAAATATTGAAATAACTTATAGAAGAAAAACTAGCTAACAGAAAAAACTCAAGAGAAAAAAACAACTTAAATTGCTTTCTTAGCGGAGTTATGAAAAATACTTGACATACATAGTTTTGCTTCTAAAAATATTTCCTTATTTTTATCAAAACTGCTTGCATCTCGCATTACATGAATATTGCGTTGAGAGCATGTGTTGAGCTCAAATTAAGGGGATCAACAGGAGTCATAGCGGGATATATAATTATTTAGAAAATTGCTTAATTTTATAAACGTTAAGAGTTAATCGAATCATTATTTTTCAAAAGAGATTCAGGTAAGAATTGGAGAAAGACTTTCGTCGATTGTTCAAATGCACATTCTTACCATGTTTGGACATGTCATCCGCAACGAAAGCTCCTTGAAACGATTAGTAATACAAGGAAGAGAAGAAGGCCAACACCCTAGGGGCCTATTACCCACCAGAAGGACCGAATTCGTTACATCTTCCACCAAGTGTTCCGTCAGTGAATGTTCTCGAAACGCCACCAACAGAAAGAGATGGAGAAGTGTCACAAAAGCCGCTTGCATCCCACAAGACGATTTTTAATCACGATCGCTCCGCCAAGAGTTTACGACTAAGAAGTAGAAAAAGATGAAGTATAAAAATCCATGCATTTTGATTATTTGTTCATATTCTTACACCAATAATAAGCCTTTTTTTACACGACTAAACTAAAAGCGCTCTTTAGCACTCTCTATTCGCGTAGTCTCATAGTTCGATGAGACATCCAACACGATTGAAGAGCGATTAGGTGAGAGACCGATGGCTTAAAATTTTCTACAAGCCACGGAGGGGATTGATTTTTTTTCGAAACCGGTTATCCATCTATGAATCGACCCTGATAACTTTGCTTAACCTTACAATAACACAATTTGTAGGATCGCTACTGATACACGGAGACTATAACATCTTTCATGATTATTATAGCTATAATTCTGGCAAACATTGTTTAAAAATATGCTTTTTGTAACCCGCTTCCGCTGTCAGTGAGGTTGGAACCTTAAGCTTAACTCCAGCGAAACAACTGCTAATTTTGTTGCGAGAAAAATGCGCCATAATCCTGCAGCTCTGTTCGCTCCTACACGTACTAGTTTAGCGGCGTAAAACTCTTGCTCGTGTATACTTCAAATATTTTTATACTTTGAAAAACATGGTGGAAACTAAGCTCGAAGATTTTCTGATAAACATGTTTTATGTTTTGATATGTTTATTATTTATTGCTGGCGTGAATTAGAAGCGGTTATAAGTATTCCTGTTCGTTTAAAATTGAATAATCCAAAGTGACGAATACTTTAGCAATATCGATCAAACGATTTAATAAATTCCTATATATCAAAAATATTAATTTAGAGATCGATAAATTGGAATCGATCTTCTTTAATCCCATTTTAATCTGCCTGGGCCAATTAATGGTATGATCTATAGGACACTACCGTCGTCGCCAACAAAACGAGCGTGCTACCTACATATTTTATTTGCAATGGAATCCTTGTAACGTACATTATAATAAGTGGTTTAACATTTTCGGAATCAATGACACTCTAGAAAAAGCTAAAAAACAAAACACTAATGGCTTTGACGACATTATAGCACCTTACACAACCTTTTAAATCTGAACAGTAAGAAAACACATTTAACATCACAAAGAGAAATCTCAAAAACATTCAAGATCCAATTCAATTTATTTCCAAAAAAATACTTTCCCCAGACCCCAATTTATTCCATTTCGTATTCCCAAAAACATAATAAGTCTTTTGTTTAATTGTCAACAAAAGGTGTTAATTTAAAAACAGGGCTATTTGTTAGAATTAAATTACATTCGGACTTTTGTTCTTACATAAAGATAATAAGGTAGTAATGTATTATTCAAAGGGTTATGCCCACGTTTATATTATTTTGATCTTTAGGTATTTGAACACAAAACAGAGAGAACAGAAGTTTTTTTTACATACTTGCTCGAGTAAATACATCGCTCCCAAACAAGCAATTTCGGATCGCTTTGTTACAAAGTACCAAGACTTCTTACTACGTAGTGCGTTCAGACGCGCGTAACGCAGTGCGGGACGTAGCCTGGCACATGCCAGTAGGCCAGACAAGCTGTTCGCTTGTGCTCGTGTTCGTGCCCGTTTGATGCCGCTTAACAGTAACCTTCATACGACTCTTACTCGAAGCAACACTAATGTCCGCCTTCCACTGCAAAAAGGGTAATGAGTGGAAAATAATAGAGCGGAAAGAGGGAATATAGTCCTCACCTTACATTATGTAAGATTTTCAGTGGAAAACCAGCGAGTTTCGAGGAGTGAGTTAGTCGGGAAATGAGAATGTTGTTTGTCTTCGATTGTCGGCAGCCATGGCCGAGGAAAGGGACAGGGACAATGAAGTGGGCGGGGTTGTAAGCAGAGTCCGTTCAAAAGTATATGAGATCCATTTTAACTCTCTCAGTCCTAAGAAGAAAGCATTTCTATTAAATTTTGCGTTGCGAGTCGGACTAGGAATCCTCTCAACTCTGTGACCACTTTTGTTACTCTTTGTACTCTTTTCTTTCTAAACACACACACACACACACACACACACACACACACACACACACACACACACACACACACACACACACACACATATACACACACACACACAAACATATAATATACATATATGTTAGTAGATACCTTAATTAATAGTAGTAATCTTTTTTAAACGTTAGTAAGTAAGATTAAGTTTATTCAGTTTCGTATATCACTTATGTGGAACAAAGTAGTTTCAAAGTGTCTGAATTTAAATCCACTTGTCATGCGGAGGTGGGGTTTAATAGCACAACACAGTTATTTTTTAACTAACGGGTATTATTATTATTTTTGATACAAATAAAAATGTTTGAAATTTGAAATTTGCTCCACTCCATTCGCTCATTCATAGTGGAGTCACTGCTGTGCAGATTGCAGGTTGTGAGTTAAACCGAGTCAATATGAAGACCGCTCCGATCGCAGTGGAAGTTGGGCCATAGACTTCGCTCATGAAGGCGTAGTTTGGAAAGCCTTCCGAACAACTGTTTGCGTTGCTCGAGCAAAGTAACTGTGAAGGGTACCTTCTGTACTTTCGTTACTTTGTGTCTTAGTTCCAAAGGTGATCCAAAATTGTTCAAGCCTTTGTTGTTTGAAGTTATCCTTCTGTAATAGAAGTGGTTTGTAATTTAAGGTTACAATTCAATTATAATTATGAGGTCGGTTGTTAATTTAAGCTCGGTGTGTTTATTTCGCTCGATGTCATAACAATTCTCTGTAATATTCCATTGTAATCTTACTTGTAATTTATTTTTGGTAATAAATTCAGCTTTTGCTTTGGACTTAGCACCAAATTTCAATACTACTTTGGTTTTTTATACAACTAAATTAAATGCTAGCTTGAGTGGTAAGCGCACACCAACCCATAGCATGGGTATGGGGGCACGCAAATCCTTGTACTGCAAACATCCGTGGGTCACTGCACCGCGCTCCTCATTCTGAGACGAAAAGCTAGTTCGTATGTCTAAAACCGCTGTTGCCGCAGGTTTCACCAGTGACGCGGGCGCTGCGCACTCTAAACATCACAGTTGACATACATAACTTAAAATAAGAAGTACCAATAAATATCAAACAAAACCAGACTTATCACGGGTTAAAGTACGAGAAAACATCACAATCATCATATGATAATTGTGATAAAACCTCTTTTACAAAAAAATTAAAACCGACTTCCAAAATAAATATAAAGTAACTAAAAAACAAAAAAATAATTGAACATTTTGAAATTGGTGCCTAAAACATAAAACTACATTTCCTGGCACCAACTTAAAAATGTTTAATTATTTTTTGTTGTTGTACCTTTATTATTTTTATTTCTCAGTTTTTAGTGTATTGGTTCGTAGTTGATTTAAGTTACAATAGCATAATCCAAACTGTTCATTTCTTTTTACAAAATGTTTCGTTTTGCGATACAAGGCCGTTGATTTTTGAGGAGTTCACCTGAAACTAGTATCAGGTGAACTCCTCAAAAATCAACGACTCATGGTTAAGACCATGACTTTTATTACATGATTTGACGGAGGCGAAGAATCAGAGACCGAAAACGGTACTCAGATCTCAATCAGCAATATTTATTAATGAATAGTTCCGCTGGTCATCTGTGGTCTTCATCAGCCATATTACTCAATGGTGTTTTTAAGAGTTTACGAATTACAACAAAATATACCAAAACTACCGGTGTGTCTTTAATGACTTCTCCAAGGTGTTATCATCAGATCCAAACTTTGATGACAATGGGACCAATCTGGAAGCACATCATTTCATTTCAAATCGGTCCAGCCGTCTGCGAGTAATCGGATAACAAACATTAAAAAAAAAAACAAGTTGAATTGAGAAGCTCCTCCTTTTTGAATTCGGTTGAAAATACCTTGTTACGCTTAAACCACTGAACCGATTTAGAGGAAAGTTGGACTTTCAATAAAGAAAAGTTTTCGTTGCGATTATCTACATCTACGCGGGCTGAACCGAGTGCTAGAGCCAGTCTATATTTATGTTTTTAATAAAAATAGTTAATGATTAAAATGATTCGGATTCGGATGAAATTTGGCACAGAGATAAATTTTAGTTTGAAATAGCACATAGGCTATCTCAAAATCTCCACGCGAACGAAATCGCGGGCAAAAGCTAGTATGTCATAAAGGTCACTGACCTGTATTATTTGAGCGAGGTATTATATATACCACGGTTGGTAACACGGGTTCCTTTCAACGGATCCCTTTGAGTGTAAAGTTACAAGGACAGGGTCAAAATCGATGTGTTCTACAAATTTGGGGTCAAGCAGAACTTGCATTTCTCCATGTTACGACTATATACCGATTGAATTCGTTCATTGCTGTAGTTTGCTTTATGAATATAGCCTCTGCATTGTCCCGCCCGGTGTATATGTCGCAGTCAAATAGCACAACACCGCTATAAACAAATGGCGTCAGTATTTTATACGTTTTACAAAACGCCTAAGGCAAATTGTAGTTGAATTTTAGTGTAATAACCTCTACTTCTTACTATAATAAAGCATAATATTGTTACGACTTTATAGTTAGTAATGACAGTATGTATTGTGAAATTATTATCATACTAATGTTATAAAGAGGTAAAGTTTGTAAAGTTGCAGGGGGTAATCTCCCAATTTTGAAAATTCGTTTACGAATAGAAAGCTGCATTATTTGTGAGGGTCATAGGCTATATATCATTACGCTATGACCAATAGGAGCGGAGCGTTAATAAAAAAACTTGAGAGGTGTCAAGGGACACCCGGATGAAACGATTTTATTATTATTTTTTTTTATAATCTTCGCAACACCACACTGTTCAATGCGAAATAGAAAGGCGAAACGAAAATAACTTACAAAAAGACCGATATAATTATACCGAAGGCTCGAACCCACAACTACACAATTGTCACCAATACTGTGTACCGAATTTATGCCTCTTGACCAAGTCGATAGGTGACTTCTTCGTCAAATTAGATGTTCATATCTTACGCGCACGCCGCACGGCTTGTGTGTGTCAAAAAGTGTCTTTTCGTGAGATTTTTTCCGTCTAGCCCCCTTTCACAACGCGCGATAAGGAACTTCGTTCCAAAAAAAATTCGTAAAAAGGTCAAAATAACGCAAACGAAGTTGCATGTGTCAGCTGGTATATTATATTAGAGTTTCTGGCGCGTGTGGTCGCAGTTCTAACCTAACCGAATCGATGTAGTGAAATAGTACTCACATAATATTTTTTTCTACGTAGATATTATTTCTAGCACTTGTCTATTTCTAGCACTTGTCAGGTGATACAGATTCCGTGGAAATCAGTTTATCATGGACACCTCAGCCCCTTCATTCACATAGTGATTCACATCAACTGCTGCCCTATCCATGAGATAATACGCCAGTGCTGACCGCAAACACGCGGTTCGTGTTTTACGCACTCGTGTAAAATAACGTAACGCGAGTGCGAAAAAACACGCAGAGCGTGTCCGATTCAGGCGACGCCTGTGCGAGACCACGCGCCTCGCGTGTTAGAATTAATAAATAACTACATTAGTCAATCTATTTCTTATTGTTTTGATTTAATTGACTTAGGTACTACGTTCTAAAAGTAAAACACACGGCCTGCGTAAAGTCCGCACAGGCGTTGGAATAGAAAAACACACAAGTTGTATTTGCCCACCTTCGCGTAGCGCGAAGAAAAATACGCTAGGCGCGTGGAGGCGCATGCTTGTATAGATTTAAGCTCCACACAGCATATGTGTGCCCACCGTCCACGCGTTGCGTACGTAAAAATACAACCGTGTTTGTTTCCAGCCGTCAACGTGTTAAGTCGATGTTCATGAGCTTCACAATTTTTTTTAATAATATTGTCGACGAGGTCCACTTCAAGTCACGATGAAGAACGTCAATTCGAATGTCTGGTACATTGGGTGCGTTAACGATACCTCTAAGTACTTAATTTTGAAAGCGTTGTATTGTCTGAGTGTTGCTTTGGTACATGCCAACAACTTTATAAGGCATATGAACTTATCTGTATAGCAAGACTTTGTAGGATACTGACAATACTGCATGTTTACCTAGTAGCCATACATCTTTTTTATAGCGAAGCTCTAGCTCATCGCGCTTTTTTTTTCATGGCCTTTTTCAACGAAGCCTTGCGTCTAAAGTCATTCCCAAATATTTGGCTGTATTTATATATGGTACAATTAAGACAGTTATAAATACCGGATGATAATTTGCCTTTTTGTTGGTAAAATCTATGTGCATCGATTTCGATTCATTCAGCTTTATGCCTGAAAGATTTCATAAACATTTGTTTTTTTTTAATATTCTGTAGTATAATAATGAGTTGTGTATAATGTAGGTACTGCGTCTAATCTTTCTACAATCTTGCCAGATTGTTGAATTTTTTGTCAATTTTGGTGGGTAGCATAATCTTCTAAAGAGCTCAGACAGCAGTGATGTCGCTTAACTTCGCAAATTCTTTCGTAAACCAAAGAATCGCGGTCTGGTTATAATTTTTTTTTTTTTTTATTCGCGCACTAAGGTACAAGCCAATGGCGAGGAGTCCTTAGAAGATATTATATTCTTTTCGGTTTCCCTTTGAATTCTAGTTACCTACCTAATAAACGCATGAAGAATCGTGTCCACCTATTATACAAGATATATATCCTACTATATTATATACACCTAGAGTTTCCTTAGGAAAATTTTAACTCTTCGCCGCTAGTACAAGCCCTGTATCACAAGGGACTTTAATTTTAATAGTCACACAGTAGACCTCTAGACCAACATTTTTGATCTCACTGCTCTGTCCCGTGTGGACATCGAGCTTAGAATCACAATAGGAGTCATACGCATCCTACGTAATAATGAAACTAAACAAAAATTGTCTTCCACAGATCATGCATCAGCGATCGTCGGCACAACAGCTCGTCTCCGGTGCCGGATCGACGGTCGGTCCTGCGGCGCGATGCACAGCATCAAATGGTACAAGTCCGAGTCGAGACTGTATGTGTACTCCACCTCTGGGAACACCGCCATAGACCGCCCTGAGGGACCTATGAAAGACAGGTATGATTGCAAAACTGTAATTTATTAGTTCAATACTGAATAGTTTAATATAAGTCTATTTTTCAATAAGAAACATTTGGTATTGCAATTTTATTAAACATTAAATTATGAAAGGTCTGCCTTTTAACTTAAAAACTGGTATAATTATTACGATAGACTAGACTGTCTATACAAAGAAAAGCTTACAATTCACCATTTTGTGAAATAATATAAAAGCTTATCTACACGAACTAAGAACTAGTATTTCTACAAACAAAAACTGGTCTACGAAAGGCCCGAAAAACTTCACTCGATCTTTTCAACTCTCTTGCACTCACGAGCACAAATAAAATTGTAGAAGCGTTGTACGTCGAGAACAAGACACAAAATACACGGTACAGGTCGACCGGCTAACAGGTCAACAACAAATCCATGAAAACATTCGTACAGTGACAATGTGCGCAGCCTCGGTTGACTATTCAACCGAGTTTGACCAAGATCTGTGTACAGGAACATCTATGTGTGCGTGAGCTTGAATTAGCGCAATGTAGGGAGCTGGGGGTCTGTACCTATTTATATTGTGACAAAGATGTATTGCGCGTCATTTCGTACAATGGGCCGAGAGTGTGGTCGGTGGGAACAACGACCGTGTGATGCGATACTTTGCGGGGCTGTTGGTTTAATATGATTTTTTATGGGTTTAGAAGATAGCGGATTGAGGAAATTTAAGATAGTGAAAGTTACGGACGGAAAGGATTTCTTAAATATTATATAAATATATAAAATCCAAGTAACTTTTTGTAAAAAAACTGTAATGTAAAAATAAAAGATTTTAACTAAATTATTACGAATGGTTAGTGACCCTGACTGCTAACGGGAGGTCGTGGGTTCAATCCCCACCCAGGATAAAACTTTGTATGATGAGCATGATGGTTTATTCTGTATCTGGGTGTATTATCTATAATATGCATGTATTTAGATATATACAATTAGGCTTATCAGTTATCTGCTTCCCATAGTACCTACAAGCTCTGTTTAGTTTGGGATCAGATGACGTTGTGTGAGTTGAATTATTATTTTTACATATTCACGATTTTTATACGTTTTCTTGGTTAGGTACATTATATTTTCTAACATAAGTACTATTGAAAGTAAAGTTACAACTGGTAAAACAGTGTGTAAAGTAATTTAGTGTTACTCTTCAGTACATTATTAATAGTAACAATGACACCTGCTCTTTCAAACTGAAGGGCCGAACAAAAAGATTTCAATTTCAAAAGAATTTAGAACCAAAAGTAACATCTGATCACTTAAATTTTTAATGATTACAGTCTAGACCGGCCTTTATATTACTACGTTATTGTGTTCATCAGTACATAGGAATTTGAACCTTAAGTTTGAAGAATTAAGGTTAATTCAAAATGTAAATATATTGTGGTTAAACGACATCGGTGTAAATCAATACATAGAATATTAAACCTTATGTCTGTTCATATACAGAAATGTAATGTTATGAAGACAATCACCTTTTGCAGATATTCATATTCAAAGTGAACCTTATTTCCTTGAAATAAAGCTTATTTTATATGCAAAATATGGTGTTGGGCCAACATAATATAATGTTTATTTTATTGAGTTTGAACTTTATGGCGTTATAAATAAGGCTTATATTAGGAGTGTGTTTATTTGGGATTTCCAGTAAAACTGATTGAATTCATAATAGGATCAGAATGGTATTACTATGGCGTGTGATATGAATATTTTTAATGTGACGGATTTCAAAATTTTTTTTTTTATGAATTAAAAATATGGAAATATTTACATTTTTTGATATGATAACGTCTTACAAATCGATGACCGACTGCACGCACGATAAAGTGTCACGTTATTGGCTGGTTGCTAAGTAAAAGGTCTCGTTATTAATTGGTTTGCTAAGCAACAGCGAATGGCGATTGCAGCGACATGACATGTGCTACAATTGGAACTAAAGTTATGGATTGGTTGCTAAACTACGCGAATGGCGAAATGTTATCAATGTTTTTTATGATGTTGTCACGTAAAATTATCGTCCGTAAACGAACTTTACAGACAACCTTTTTTACTTAAACTCTACTCTCTGTATTTTGGGAAGGCAGTCAAAAATCACACAATTTAAAACGCCTTATAAAATCTCAAGAATCAAATACTCTTCCGTAATTAAGAGGCACTCAAAAAAATAATTAATTCCTCTTTTGTAGATAAAAGAAATGTAGAAGATTAATCTGGAGCCAATAAGTATTGGTCGTACATCTCTATACGTAATCCATTGAGGCAGGACTAAGTGGGGTCTTCAACACTCGACGACAGCTCCACGATGTAGTTATCTAAGAAGTTGGTAGTAAAATTCCAGTAAATGTTTTATACTAGACGATATATGTTAAAACTTTTAAAAATCAATTGATATCTTGGAAGGCATCACATCTGATCCTAAACGAAGAGTAGATGAAACCATCCACCACCAATTATAAAAAAATACTTTTATTTTTATAAACACATACCTACATATTACAGATAAATTACAACCAGATACTGAATAAACATTAATGTTCATTACACAAATATTTATTCTGAGGGCAGGTGGGATAAACTCACGACCGTTGAGTTAGCACTTTAGTAGCCAGCGTCACTGGTCAAAATAAAATAATAACTTATTATCAACCCTAGTGTAAGACAAGGTATATATGCCTGAATGCGTTGCAGGATAGGCACAATCGGGGAGACGATTATTGTCGAATTTTATCTTTGTTATGTCAGCCTGACTTTAACAACCGCCATATCTATTTTCTATACTCTATACAAATAAATAAAATTGAAATGTCTGTTTTCTAAGCCAAAATATTATTTTTCACTAAATGTATATGAAATACTAGTTGACCCGCGCAACTTCGTATGCGTAAATTTCCCCCCTTTTTGCAACATTTTAATTGCTGCTCCGCTCCTATTGGTCGTAGGGTGGTGTTATATAGCCTATGGCCTTCCTTGTTAAATGGGCTACCCAACAAAAAAATAATTTATAAATTCGGACCAGTTCCTGAGATTACCGCGTTCAAATAACCAAACAAACTCTTCAGCTTTAATATTAGTATAGATATATATGGTACCTACTTATTACAAAAACACATTTATTTTATAATAGATAACTGCAGTAGCAATATGGGATTGGGTCCCACATTACGATTTCTACGATTGTAACCGTTTTAAACACCAGTCAAACAATTTAGCTCCACTTTTCCGTCCCGATTTAGTAATTTACGGTAATATAGCAATTTTTGGTGAGTGAGCTAAACATTAATAGCTTAGATTTAAGAGCATTTCAGGTTCTCTTATCCAACCCAGGTAGCGATATTTGTTATAACATCTCTAAGTTTGTGTATAACTCAATAACTAAACGAATGTCTTTTTAATAATAATGATTAGGTAAAAGTTTATGTTTAGTTATAGTTTATTTATTTTGTAATTGGTACGATGGGACTGACATGGTTATATTATGACTAAAAGCCCCTTAATAAATAAAGATTAAAAAAAAAAAATACCAATTTTTAATATCAAAGTCGTGTCGGTCCCGTGCCGTTCCATTTAAAGAGGTTTACCAGGTAGCTTCTGTGTATAGAATTTATTAACAGGTGATAATGGAGTCTGTGAATCACGTCATTTAGCATTAACTGGATCTTTAGCTCGCACTAAGAAAGTTACTTTGTTTTATTTGCGCTAGATGGCGTTGCAGAAATTTATGGGTTACTTTTTACTATACGCTTTGTTATTAAGACAAGTAGGTATCAACGTACTAGTAATTTTTAGGGTTTCGTACCCAAAGAGTGTGTATTTGTGTGTTTGTAGACATAAACACATACACACACGTGTGTTACCACTTATGTGTACGTGTTGTTGAAATTTTTAAGTATTTTACAAATACAATAATTGCATTTTTAAAGGTAGAAAAATTTGAATCCAGACTCAGGAATCGAACCCGAGACTTCCGTAGCCAAACCGGGGCCAGAAGCGAACCACCTACCTGGACTATGTTACTAGATATCAAATTCTTCTATCTCTTAATGCTTACGGGTTAGGCCCCCGTAGCGACATCTAGTCGGTAGTTAAAGAACTATCACGGCTTTTGTTATTGCTTCGTTACAGAGAGCATTTTAACAAATTATGATGACGCAGGCCGAATATTGAAGTAATTTTTATAGGCATTTCTTGCCAAAGACTTTACAAAAATACAATAATTGCATTTTTGAAAGATAGAATTTTTTTTTTTTTTTTTTTCAGTCTGGATTCAAATTTTTCTATCTTTCAAAAATGCAATTATTGTATTTGTAAAGTCTTAGGCAAGAAATGCCTATAAAAATTACTTCAATTTTTAAGTATGTTGACTATGTGAGTGATGTGTGTCATGAAAGTAATGGTTGTGTGGCTCGAATTGTTTGAATATACAATATTATTTGGGTGTGTATCTTGTTTGTATGTAGCGGGGACACTGTGACACCCCCCCCCCACACACACACACATACACACTTTTATTCGCAACCAAACACTTCCAATCAAATTAAAATAAGTTAGTTAAATTACTAAGAATATAACAAGCAACTACTCTGTATCAAATAACAGAGCGTTTTGTATTATTCTCTTGGGGTGGATTTACCTCCAAGTGGAAATAAAAAAATCCCAAAGAGAGTAAAAAGGTCCCTTTTAATAAGACTTCGCTGTCTGTCTGTCTAGAGCTCTACCTCATATACCCTAATAGATAGGTACCTGAAATTTTTACATAACTGTTTACGTTAAAAATTGTAACATATGTAATATTTCCAATTTAACGCAACATTTTTACATACATAGATACAAATAGATTACGATCTGTCAGTGCTTCATTGCAAAACCATCTAAAAGGTTAATACATTTGAGCGATTTTATCAAGTGTAAAATTGTATGTTATGTTGATTAGGTACGCAAACTAGGCTTGATTAAAAGTATACTAAGAAAAATTACTTTTGATTGTTTTACATCATTTATTATTAATAATTTATTGTCACAAGTATTTGTGTTTAGAGCCTCTTTATAAGCATAAAATGCTTGTGTTTGAAGGCTCTGTTTTTTAATATGTATTATTATATGTACTATGTAACAAAAATGAGATTAATTATTTTTATTACACACACGTTTAAAATCCTTTATTAGATCAAAAGCGTAATAAACATACATAACCTAAATACCTACATCCAAAAAGAGTAAACACACCTAAAATGTCACTCACAACACAAAGCAGAACTCTAAATACACCCTCTGACCCCGTTGTACCCAAGTCTCTACAAGCGACATTTACGTTAGAACAAAGAAACAACTACAAAGATTTATTAATTTCAAAAAGGCTGTCAGTTCTATTCCCGGTTGGTGCGTTATTAAAATTTCAGAAGGTTGTGGACGCCCGTCTATTATAGAACCATAGAGACGTAAGTAAAAGTGACTCTATTTCATACTTTTATGTAGAGACTTGATTTTGTTGGATTCTCTTTGTGAATTTTATATTTTTTCCGTTTACTTGGGTTTTTTTGTGTAGACGTATTTGTATAAAAATATTTGTAGTACATGAGTAAGACAACAAGATAACAAGATTTTGTAAAATAAAATGAATATGAAAAAATAAATATGATTATAGTGAAAAAAGCTTATACCAGTGGTTTCGCTCGCGTTTAGTTAGTTCACCTTTTTAGAGGTCTAGTTTTTTTTTTAAATATAGTCTCTCTCAAGATCCCAGGAATGGGGTAAGGCGTACATGAGTGAACACAGATATGTACCTCTAACTGCCGCTCAGAGGAATTTAATGCTATTTTGACTCAAAATGTTTTTACTAAGAAATGATTTAAGTAAGTATATAACTATTCAAAGTCTGACAGTAAGTTATAACTTTTAAACTTACGCGTTGCATTATAAATACAATTTGACACGGGAATAAACGCGTTTAATCTAGGTAAATTAAACATTTGTTAAAGGCGTGACGGACAAGATCGGCGCGGTATTGCGCAAGTACTGCATACCGACTGTCTTTGCGCCGGGAACAAAAATTACCACCATCGTGGGCACACCGAAGGATGTCTTGGCATTACAAACACCAGGGGTCTACAAAATAAATTGCAGCTGCGGGAGTTCATACATAGGCCAAACGAAGCGGTCCATTGCTGAACGGGTCAAAGAACATATTGCAGCTGTTAAGAACAGACAAACTAACAAGTCCGCGATTGCCGAACATATATTACAAACGGACACTAATCACTGGATCGAATTTCACCGCACGGAAGTCCTCTCCACCGATCGCCACTTTTACTCCAGAGTAGTGCGAGAAGCGATTGAAATTAAAAAATACAAAAATTTCAATCGAGAAGATGGATTTAAACTATCTCCGACGTGGAATCCAGTGATTAAATTAACACCACCTCGTTTTAGTTCGCAATCGTGTAGTTATCAGAATAGGCACCCGTCGGTCGACTTACAGAATAGGGACACGGTTAGTGTTGTGTGCGCGGGTACTTGGAAGAAACAAGAAAATGTGAGGGTGGATGAAGAAACGTCCGCCTCACACACGGAGTCGTGACGCCCGCCCTGCCCCCCCAGTCAGCTTGTGACCACGGTCGGTGTAACCCGATCGAAACGTCAAGCATAAGGTAAATAACTTTACCTAGATTAAACGCGTTTATTCCCGTGTCAAATTGTATTTACTGACAGTAAGTTTTTATTTAGAATCAATAAATAACTACATAGGTAGCCTTAGCGATTTTTTTTCCTTTACATACACCATTATATTTAATTTTCGAAAAAGTATAAGAAATTTGAACCCATATTTTCATTTTTCATTCATTTGGCTGGAAACCGATAATTTAAAGAATTTTACTGAGTGGTATTGGATCCGGAGGAAGGAGGCCCATGTGTCATGGTGCTAATTGGACGAGGTTTTTGTCCAGCAGTGGTCTGATAAAGTGTGATAATGATAATTATGATATTCTGTAAGCGAATGATTAGACTTGACGTTCTTTGAATTTTACGTTCTCATTATTTTTTTATTTAATTAATATTTAGTTTCCCGATAAAATATGTATCATTTAAAATGGCAAAACGACATTACTATACGGCGTCATAATATTGAATGATGTTTGATAACGGCCGGTACTAACTTTATCTGACACTGTCACTAAAAGGTTAATAGTAGCGACAAAAATACTATTGAGTACTGCAGTGTATAAGCTATACATAATACTAATACTAACTTATCCTAGAATGTCAAAGCTATAGGTCGTCGTGATCGCTGCCAAAATAGTGTCAATTATTCTTCCGTTAAATAGTGATGGTAATGTATCACTGTGTTTTGGTTGAAGGGCACTATAGCAAATGTAATTATTACGCTAATGACACTTATGAACTCATTTTCCTCGTTATTAATAATCCAAAAAAAAAGTCTCAAATGAGGTGCGCGTTGCAGTGATATTTAGATCTTTGCCAAACAAGGGTTTGGATGGCGCTGATACTGTTATGAACTAGCTTAACGCTTACCATCAGGAGTACGACCTGCTCGTCTTTTCATTTTATAGTTTAAAAAAACAGAATTGAGCGTTCTAGTAAGTTATGCTATCTTGGATAGTGTGGTCATACTCTAATACATGGTCTATAAACCTTGAAATTTATAACTAATATATAATTATATATCTTTATCATTAAACTGCGGAGCAAATGTAATAAAGGCACGAAAAAGTTTTACATATTTATAAGTTGACCTTTACGCAATTGTAATTTGATTACAACAAATCCTTTTTGTCCTCGAAAGTTATTAAAACTGAATATGTTTGGATGCTAACTGAGCATCTAGATTGCTTCAGTTGAATGTTAATTAAATTGTCTATTTCAAATAGGCTTTTTATGTAAGGTCAAAAGATTTTATTGACGTTGATAAATGAGAAAGTGGTCATACGTGTGCCAAGGTACAATCTTTCCCGTATGAAGGACACGACTCTTTAAAACATTATTTTACTTGACAAAACGGCCGTTTTATTTCTTTAGACTGATTTAATGATTAAAATAATATTAATATATTAGGACAACTCATACAACGCTATCTGATCCCAAACTAAGCATAGCTTGTACTATGGACAGCAGACTGATAAACATACTTATACGAGTATATCACTTATATTACAGTTAAATAATACCTAGACACAGAATATACCATCCTCAACCTCGTGTTTAGTAGCCAGGGTCACTAATTACTAGACCAACAGGTCAGTCTATATATAATTATAATTTATTTTATTAGTTACTATTTGAGACCGCGACTTTGCTCTCATGAAGTTGCAGTGCTGCTCACTCCCATACACATTAGCGTGATGATAAAAACCTAAGCTACTTCTTACATCATAGTTAAAGTTCTGTCAAAATCCGTCCAGCTTCGGATATTAACCGGAATAAACAAACAGACAGACAAATAAAATGAAAAACTGTTTTTTTTGTTTTCTGCACCGTATATCATTTAATTTTTTTTAAAAGGAGACTCACACAGACGTTGCAGACTTTACAAACATACAAGTCACGGACACAAAGTACACCCAGTCTCGGGACAACAATTTGTGGATCACACAAGCCCACATTGCTAGTTCTTTTATTTAAATAAACTAAACTACTCAACTGCGAGACAGAATCGCACACCGAGGGTTCCGTTCAAACTTGTAGGTATATGGTATGTCGCACTCAAAGAAAGGAACCCTAAAAAAGATAACAAAAGCGTTTAGTAAAAAACTGTTATTTAACAGACACTTCCATTTTATTAATTTGTTTATTATTCTAAAATAAACCATACAAAAGGCAATGCTGTCTCAATATCTAAATTGGTACGAATTATATTCATACTGAGTGCTACGGCGTAGAGGGTCTACGTCTGCTACGGCATAGCAATACACTACGTGATCAATTTCAGGTAGATATTGTACAATGTGAAAATGGGACAGATGCATGTTCATTCCTTAGCTGAAATGGAGGTGACTGGATTAATATGAAACATGGAGGACGTGACTCAGTGATGACTGGTGACTGAGAACACAGATTAGCTGATGTGTGTATGTCTATTACATTGTCACACCTAAACCTGGGGACTGATTGTAATGAAATTTACCCTAATTTATATAACAATGTCCATTTAACCTTATACTACCTGAATAATTGTGCAAATTGCAATAAACTTATAAAACTAGAAATAACTTTTATAAAATACCTACATTACTGAAATTTAAATGATTTAATTTTGTTAATAAATAGTCATATATTATTTCGCATGTCAATTAATAATCACATACAATAAAACTTCAATTCAATTCAACCATTCACTTAAAAAGACGAAGCTGCGAGCTGAAATAGCAGATAATAAATGCAAAAACCTTCAATCTCCTAATTTTTTTATCTGTTTATTTTACGTTAAGACATCTAAACTTGGAGCGATTTTGATTAAATTTGGTATAGAATAAACTTGAACAATAGTGATTCAGGCTACTATTTAAAAAAAAAACTGATATTTGATAATCCAAACCCACAAGCAATATCAAGTCAAGTATATAAAAAAGCATCCTACGCATCCATTACCACTAAATTGGCTTCCTACACCATTAAACCTTATGGAAAACTCACCGCTATGAAGGTTTTTATTAACCGTTATAGCGACTCTAAAATGTACGGACAGTAAATTTGCTTTAACGAGAAAATGTACGCAGAATTAATATGACTCGTATAAACAAACTTTAGAGGTAGGTTATATATTTTTACACCTGAAAACTGTAATCATAAAATATTTATATTTCTGGACATCTCCTGTCAAAACCTTACACCCAGTTTGTTGTACTTATTAACATATTTATTCATTACGCAAATGATCAATATCAAAACACGGGAAAGCTTTATTTAGACAACATAATAAATAAAAGCATGCCATATGCCAAAAGCGGCAGTAGCCTAATGGCTTAGGAATTGGTCTCGCAATCGTGAGGTCGCGGTTTCGAATCCTACCCATTATACTACCGACGTGAACCCACTCCTAACACAAGCCTTTGAGCTTTGCTGGAAGGGTTAACAAGATTGCTATTAATGTGGGACTCAATCCCATATTGCTAGTTCAATTAGGTGTACTTATTAACAAATTTTAGATAACATAATAAATAAAAGCATGCAATATGTTTTGTAGTTCAGATAAAATAAACGCAAAGTAACAAACAGGTACAGAAGATAAATTTCTACCTTGTGTAATGAAGCCACATAGCATCAAAATATATCTTACCCTTTTAAACCACATACGAGTGAAAGAGTAAACCATACAATAATAATATCGTCTCAACAGCCACGTGTAACACTACAAGAGGAAATAAATTAAATTATGAACCAATTGAGTGCACATAGTAACAATTTTCAACTTGACCAAGCTTTGTCGGAGTCAATAAGCGCATTAAACTGTTACTTGCGTTTAGAACTCGACTTACTTTAGTTTAGTCGTCAGTTTGTTAACTATGATGTGGTTTAATATAGTTACGACTGGCCTGTTGGTCTAGTGGTTAGTGGCCCTGTTCGGTTCTCCCCGAAGATAAAAAAAAAAACTGTAATGGGCATTATGGTTTATTCTGGTGTGTCTGGGTGTAATTTATATATTTTAGAATTATATAAGTATGCGTATTACCTATCTGGTTGCAATAGTACATGCTCTGCGTAGTTGGGAATCAGATGAAGTTGTATAAGTGATCCCAAGATAATAATAATTTGAAGGCGTGGAGAAGAATAAATGTAGAATCCATATAAGAGGTCTTATTCTTATAATAAACTAGCTGACACGCGCAACTTCTTGTGCGTACATTTTCCCCGTTTTTGCTACATTTTTCATTGCTGCTCTGCTTCTATTGGTCGTAGCGTGATGTTGTATAGCCTATAGCCTTCCTCGTTAAATGAGCTATCTACCAGTTAAACATTGTTTTCAATTCGGACCAGTAGTTCCTGAGAATATCGCGTTCAAACAAACAAACTCTTCAACTTTATAATATTAGTATAGATATGTATTTAGAAATATAGAAGTATGATTATCAGTTGTCGGGTTCATATAGTACAACCTCTGCTTAGTCTGGTATCAGATGACGATGTGTGAGTTGTCTAAATATTATTGTTATTATTCTTATTTATAAATGCGAAAGCGTGTAAAAATTTACCCTTAGGCCTTAGGTACAACACCTTAACGTGTCGCAATGGTACGTGTTAGTTGCGTTCTGTATAATTATAACATGCATAATAGGGGGCTTGGCCTTGCTGATCACGCGACTGTGCGAATATGAATAAGGCCCGAGATAACTTTAAAAACATTGTTAACGAATGTGTTAGTGACAGGTTATCGAGTATTACAAATACATTTAATTTAAAATAACAACAAAAAAAAATCGTAAAACAAAATCTACTAGAGCTCAAGTCACCTACGAGGCTCAGCTCTACTTGCTTGCAGAGGAGTCTCAAGTTCTTTGGCCACATTGCCAGAAATAGAAGTGACCACCTAGAAAAGTAGATAGTACAAGGGCAAGGCGAGCGGAAGGAGGCTCAAAGGCAGGATCCCAATGCACTGGACAGACCAGATTCGCTCTGCCTTAAGCACCTCGGTCTGCGATGCTATCCGCTCTGCCGAGGGAAGGGTGGGCTGGCGAGAAATGGTCAAGGAGAAGGTAGTGGCGGTAGCCTAATGGCTAAGGCATTAGTCTCGCAATCGTGAGGTTGTAGTTCGAATCCTGGCCATTATACTACTGACGTGAACCCACTCCTAAAACAAGCCATAGAGCTTAGCTAGAGGGGTTAACAGGATTGCTAGTAATGTGGAACCACAATCCCACATTGCTAGTTATCTTTAAAACCCTCAGGATTAAGGATAAACGACACAAGGAGCTCATCACTGTAGTAGTAAAAAACGATAATATACATTTAAAATTTTACAGTCTAAATCAGGAAAAACTTATTTTTCTTTTCTTTAAAAAAAGTACTTATTACAACGACAAAGTTCGAACCCGCGTCCTCTAATTCCAACACTGCACATCCGAAATAAAGCAATTAACAAACCTTAACGGATATGCCGACCTATAACAAGACGCACCAACTTACTAATTACAAACGTTAGCGTAAACTTGCAGCTATTCCACCCGTAATAATTACGATAACGGTTGAACTGTAATACGGTTGAGCCGTACCACCGGCAACGATACGGTTATTTTGATAATTTTACAGTGTTTTTAGTGGATTAGAGGTACTGTTATTTTCAGATTAAGGATGCTTTCGTATTCTTAGTGCGTGGCTTAAGTTTGGTAGACATTGTGATCGTAATAGAAGAAACTTTTTTTAAATTGTTATTGTTTAAGGAAAATGTTTTGATTATTGGGTGGTTTAATTGATTACGGGTTTTGTTTTGCTGTGTATTTGAATGTGACGGTCTTGTGTTTTGCAGTCAATAATAATAATAGTATAGTAATATGTTAGGGGAACTCACATAGCACCATCAAATTCTAAACTAGCAAGAGCCTATACTATGGCAGCTATTCAAAAAAAATCTTTAAAGGTTAATACGTTATTACATATATTATTACAAGAGAAGACTCATATCAAATTTAAATATATTCCATTTTTTGAGGGCACTGCTGTAACATAAAAATATATACAATATTCAAATAGTTCATTAAATAAGACAATTTACAAATGACGGTAAAGTAAAATAAATTGTTCATCGCCACTATTCATACTTTTAAAAAAAATGTAAAATAGTCTGTACATTGAAGATATTAAAAAAAACCACTGAATTCAAAACCATGCTCAGTTTTTTCGTGTCTATTTTTTTGTTCGTGTTTGTTTTCAGTAGTGTTTGCGGTTGATGCAAAAACTACTGAAAAGATTCTATCAAAATTTTGGAAGAATAATTACCTATGTTCGGATTAAGTTAGGTATATGTACCTCACGCTACTTTTCTTAGAACCTAACGTATCTTCATGACGCGGGCAGACCCAGTTATATATAAAATTATTATACAGAAGATTTTTATTTTTTATCAGTAACTTTACAGTAGGTTACATTTCATGATAACCCGAAATAAGAAAACTACAGGTTTATCCAGTACAAAGCTGTGACACAAGTTCTATTACAGTATATATTCGGTGCAATCACGGACAAGTAATTGTGCAGTACAAACTAGATCGTCGCCGTTTATCTGCCAACGACATTAAGCAGTGGCAGTACTCGCAATTTATACTAGATCCGTGCGGAGATCCTGCAGAATGGAAGGGAATTATCATTGATTGTGCAGAGCATAGAACATTGATACCTACTAGAGGTGCAGAGCACTACGGCTTTAAATTCGTCCTCGTTTGTTACGGGGAATGTTATTAAAAGACGACGTTTTTGATGTGTTATAACTTGATTAAAGATCAGTGGAGAATATATGCAAGCTGCAAATGACGTATATCTATTTATGGAAGAAAAGAGAAAGATGAGATGCTAGTTTTTGAGATGTTTTTAAATTTATTATTAGATAACTAAGTCCTTTCGTTTCGTTACCAGAAAATTAAATTTAAGAATTTATGTTACCTTAACTTATTAAATTGCTTACTTATGAGGCACCTGTCTCAGTAATGGCGATGAGAGAGAAGTGAGTAGCGATTTCATTGTTCAAGAAACGTGCAATAGATGTACATTGTAGATCTCGTCCGTATGAACAAAAGAGATGCAGTATAGAGCGAGTACTCAACGGCATCGGCAGTGGGAACGGTCAGCGATCAACTGTTAATAACTGTATCTCTTTTGTTTACACGGGATTTACATAAGTATTTACGTTTCTAAGCGATAAAATCGCTACTCGCTTTCTCGTTGTAGGTGGGACAGGTGCCTAACTCTAAGCACTCGAAGTAACTCTCGCTCACATCGTTCGAGAATCGAATTTGTCAATTAGTCTTGTGGCGGCCTCCACTGTACTGTTCTTAACAGATACATCGATTTGTAAAGGCGTTCGATCACTCACTGGTGGTTTTAATGGTCTGTAGTAAATTAATGTCTCAGTAGCATGGTGGAAGTGTGTATGACTGCTGCAGAAGGCAGACTGCTGATGGTCGTGGGTTCGATTCTAACACGAGACACCACTTTGTGTGATCCACAATTTATTCCGAGTCTGATGTACTTTGTGTCCGTGATTTGTATGTTGGTAAAGTCTCCCGGGACATAGAGTTTGTACCCTACTATTCGATTTAATTAAAAAAAAAAAAAAGAGTTTGCGTATTATTTGTTTCATATCTGTAGACATATTATCTGCCTTGGTGGCGTGGATGTGCGCACGAATGCCACCAAGGTAGTAATGAGTTCGATTACCAAGTTGTAATTTTGAGAAGCAAATAACTTAACAAATTTATTTTCCACAGTGTCATATCCTGTATGTGCTAGCGGTAAGTGTTCCTAATAAATAAAAATAAAATAAAATAATTTGAAGACTATTTATGATTTGGCAGCTTCGAAACACTAGCTTAACTTTGATTTCAACAAGATTTCACTTATTTTATTACCAAAACCTTTATAGAAATTGGAGTTCTTTCACATTTATATTTTTGATGGTATACGAGTCCAACTTCACTGTAGTATCATTATTAATACTATATTTCAATTTCCCGTTTTCATGAATTCATATGACTATCATATTACTGCAAAATACGCCGTACAGATAGTATCATAATTGGTATTTATCGACGTATTCACAAAGGAATCGGTCATCTGTGTTGATAATAATGATCATATTATTTTTACACTTCGATACATTTGTAATATTCTGGGAATCACTTTAATATTGGTAGATATTATATAAAATATGTATGTATCTATTATACACCGTGATTTTTCAGTCTTTGGAGCCGAAACTTTTGAACGCCATATCAGTAACCTAGTCTATAAAAATATCAATTTAATATTTTTAAGCTATTGCATAGCTTTTATCGCGGGCTCGAGCGTTAAATCGGGCAGCGTTACCACAAGCTTATTTATTTTCCAAAAATTTCAATGTTTATGAAAATAATGTTAATATTTTCTTACTAATATTTTTTATAGACTAGGTTATTGGTAAGGAGTTCAAAATTTTTAGCTCCAAAATAACGTGGATTCACGGTGTATATTATTCTCGAATTTCGGTTAGCCGTGTGGTAGCTAGCTTATAAATAGTGCCTATATTTGTAATATTCTGAATTTAACTGGAATCACTTTAATATTACTTGATATTCTACAGATTTGGGATTTTACACAGAAGGACGGGCAGAAGCGTCCTCTGCGTACTTTAAAGCCTTACAGCGATCGCCAACCCGCTCGTCAAGCGAGGCGATTATAGCAATTACTGTGCACTATATTAACTCCTGCGCAGTTGGCTAATCTTTGATGAAATTGGTCGCCTTATCTGTTAAGGAGGGGAAGGAGACCAGGGGGTCAATTCACATATTTAAAGCAGAGCAGTTGCAGTTAAGTTTGATTAAAACGGCCATTTTTGTATTCTTTTAATTTTGGGATCTCTCTAATACGCTTGCGTCAAAGATGCGTCTCGAGAGCGCAATAACGACATTTTAGTACGGTGCGCAAGCGTTTTTAAGATCGAACCCAAAGTTACAAGAATACAAAAATGGCCGTTTTAATCGAAACTTAACTGCAACTGAACTGCTACTGCACTGCTTTAAATACGTGAATTGACCCGCAAGTCGCATGTTGCTAACAAACTTGTTTTCTTCTAAATTGACATTTTGAAATCATTGATCAGGTTTTATTAAGATTTAAATTGGAGTTAGATTGTATAGGTAATATGTGTACTGTCTAAGGAGGTATATAGAAGAGTGATAAAATAGACATCAATTTTTCCCCAAAAATTTTCATTTAGCTAAACCTTAAAAATTGTGTGGTGTATCAAACAAACACAAAATAACACGAATTGCCTGCAGAATGAAGCCGTGTCTGAACAAGTCGAGTCAATCCATCGTCCAAAAATAAACGCGCTATTTCACTTATCTTCCCCGTAGCTCCAAATCGAAATATTGAATCTGGCAACCGACCGTAGCCAGTGTAAACTGCTTCGAGCCGCTTCAAAGCGATTTAGGGGAGATACACACTGTGAAAATTCAAAACACTAATGATATTGAAAATTGAACACAGGGTCATTGGGATCGCTTCAGTAAGGGTAATATGAAAATATGCTTCTAAAAACCTAGTTACAATTTTTTATATTTTCAAATTAAATTTGAATTGTAACACAAAATCAGATTTTATGTTGAAAATACCTAACGAACGAAAAAAGTTAAAGCTTAGAAATACTTTAATAACTGTTCATTGCTTTAATTGCATATGCAAGAAATATGGTTTACAAAATTGTTGTAGTACTGTCACAACAACTTAATTTTCTGTAAAATGTAGGTTTGCCATTACAATATTGGTTCAATTATTATAAAATACCACTAAACTAATAAAAGTAGGGCCCAACTTGGCAACAGTTCAAACCTAAATGATAAAAAATAAATTATTAAAATTCACTCGCATTAAACAGCTCAGTGAGTGTAAAACCTGCCTAAGCTCGTTTAAGCCGGTACAGACCGGTATATTTATGCGCTATAAAGCTGGTAGCAGTAAAAAGGCGGTTTTATGCAGTTTTTTAGCATAAAGCTCGTTTCTATGATTTGTAGAGTATTGTCTTTGGACGATATTGAGGCTAGTGGGGTAATTAGTTATGGCCCCCTTTTGTTATGGAAAGAAAATATTACCTACTATAAGAAAAATACTGAGTTTTGGTTGTTCAGCGTAAATATTATGTTCAGAATAAAAAGACGTAATTGAACAAAATATTTTGTCAATTTCATTTTTTTGGCTCTTTAATAAAAATTCTCGCTTATAAATGTAGGCCTTGTGTCGATTTTACAAACATATAAGTAACGGACTAAAGTTTACTCAATATTTAGAAAAACAAATTGTAGAACACATAAAGTGATGATTGTGTGGGAATCGATTATACGACCTTCTTACGCTGCAGTCGCACACAATCCCATTGCAACATTTCATAGTCTATATCTGTGAACTTATAACAGTATAAACCCGTCTTGTATTTTTGCATGAAGGAGTAAAAACATCCTTGACTCAGTAGCGACCAAGCAGATCAAGATATCTGCAAGGTGCAATGTTACCATTGTCGGTCCATAGATGGGTGACCGTTTTCTTGTCACACCTTCCGTGCCTCGGAGAGCACATTAAGCCGTCAGTCTTGCGCCCAATCTATGAAATTGAGGGAATAGAGAGTGTACTTGTGTCTGCGCATACACTTGTGCACTATTACATCTCCTGCGTAGTTGGCTAGTCTATAATAAGATTGGCCGCCGCAACTGATGTCGCTTAGAGGACCATTTTAACAAACATCCATTAATTCTCACAAATTGTCGCCTTTATAATACTGGTACAATTTGCTCGCAACATCAAATTACTTTCGTACACGATATAAAAACAATAGATACATCCTAAAAAAAAAACATTAAAAAGTTAAAAGCGCGTAAATTGTTGATTTTTTGCATGAAAAGTTAAGAATTACGTTGTACAAGTAAATAATAATGTTAAGCCCTGTGACCCGAGCGCGGTCGTCCGGAAAATGCGAGTTTTAACCAGTAATGTCCGGTCTGAACCGGTTTGAACTCGACCGGACCGGAAAGCGGCGGTACCATGCACAGTATATACACCTTATGATGAAGAATATGTTTGTTTTGTCTGTGTGTATTGACCGCTTTTATATTTTTAGTAACAAAAGGAGTTAGGCAAAACACGACAGTTTATGAATGGATGGATGTTTGTTACTCCTTCACACAAAACTTTACAATGTTATACTTATAGCTGAATGGGTAGGTAGATAGGGATAGGTAGGCTATAAAAATAAAGCTGGAGATGGGCAAAGCCGCTGAAAAAACTGGAGAATAATTAGAAGAGACAGAATTTTATGTGCTTTTATCACTGTGGCTTTTAAAAAATTAACTATGTTTTGTTTAACTTGCTTACTTTTACATTAACTATGTGGGCATTGAACTTGCAGTAGAAATACGTACAACTTCTATGCTCGAGGTTCTTCTATTGCGTAGCAATCATGTGTACTTCCACTACACCACTGATGCAGTCAATGATGAAAACATTTCCATAGCAGAAGTAGACGAACAAATCCAAACATACCATATTAATTCCATATACCTAAATTAACATGTTCTCATAGTACTGGCTCTGAAACTCAATCATATCAGTTAGTATTACATTAAGACCTCAGATTATCGCTGCCAAGTATTTGTACTGGATATTGGTATGTAGTTGGCTAAAGCTTCAATGGAGAGATCTAAGAGCTTAAATTTATGCTATCTATCACTAAATCGAATTGTACTAGGGGCCTCGGCCAATTTCATAAGAGACAAGCCTACTTGGTTACCTACTAGTTGATTGGGCAATAAAAAATCACAACATCGATTTTGGATAGTAATAGTCTTTTAATTCCAATTTTTCAGAGACTAACCAACTTTCCACCGTGTAGTACCTAGGCCGTGTGGTTAAGCATAGTACCACCCCATCTCTACCCGTGGGTGTCTTCTAGACGACTAAGGAATTCACATCGGGAGATGGGCTGCAGCATCCTCTCTGTACTTTAAAGATCTACTGCAATCGCTAAACTACTCGCCATAAGCTTGGCGATAATGGCGATTACCCCCAGGATCTATAAGTAGGTTCTACTGGGGAGATCTCTGCCCAGTAGTGGGACATCATATGGGTCGATATGATGAACCAACTACATAGGAGAGGTCTGTGGCTCATTCGCAACAAAGCAGACCCAGATATCAGAGAGGTTAAGCAACGTTATCACATGGGTGAGCGCTTCCTAAATTAAATACCACACACAGCCGTGCCTCAGAGAGCATGTTACAGCGTCAATGGTAGTGTCGGACTTTCATCCTCCATTGTGAGGGAATTAAGAGTGCACTTGTGCATTTTTGAGTAGTAGAATTATGCGAGTACAGTTTTTGTTATAACGAAAACCGACATTTATTCATACAGGGCCGCTGTAAGCTGACGAAATAGTTATTTTGCTGTAGAAATAACATTACTTAGTTTTTTCAAAGTTAAATGAAGGTCCATTTAAATTGACTTCTCCCTTTCTAAAATTACTAAGCCTATAATTTTTTTTATAATCTTTTCTTTTAGGGGCTTTTATTCTATGAATATATCAGCCCTGTCATTATCATTATATTGTGGTAAATCGGCTAGTCGGTCTTGTGGTTAGTGGCCCTGACTGCTAAGCCAGAGGTCGTGGGTTCGATCCCACACGAGACACCACTTTGTATGCTCCACAAATTGTTGTTCCGAGTCTGGGTGTGATTAGTGATTTGTTATAAAGTCATCGCGACACAGGGCTTATACTTTTGCGTGGGAGTTGTTTCTTTGATTAAAAACAAAAAGGTTCTGGTACACATATAAAGGTATTACGTATTTTAATGGTATCGTGAGTTTCTATAGCACAATAAAGTAAGTCTAACAATCGTCACATTTTAACAAACATATTGTGCGACGTACAACAGCAAAAATGCAATAACAATTCTATTACTATTTGTATCGTGCTGCAAACATCATGTACTGAATCATTGCGCTCTTTCACTGTTCACTATGCTGAAAGTTTCAATGGAACTCGTTCATATAAATTTTTTTCACTGTTTTAAAATCTATTGTTTGTTTTGTAATTCATTTTTAGTTTTATAGAACTTTACAATAATAAATAATCGCATAAGTATTTTAAGGCTAAATACCTTTGTTTATTGCCCGACGTTTCGACCGTATTGTAACGGCCGTGGTCACGGGTAGACTGGTGCATCTCAGTGTCGTCTCCGTAAAGCGCGGGTTTTGGAAACTACGATACTCTCGCTCGATTAATAACTTGCACAATAGGTTAGATTTATTTGCTAGCCCGGAAAGTGAACTCACAAAAGTATGTACGTATGTATTGTACCGCTTTGAGTAAATTTTATTAATAATATTGTAGATACCTATTTTATCTTTTAGGTCGTAAATTATTTAATAAATTCATAGTATAAATTGTAATAAATTCATAGTATAAGCAAAATGTCGTATCAGGTTTTTAATAAGCCTGTAAAGATTGTCTTAAATGTGTGTGTGAGTGTATAAAATCTATACTAATATTATAAAGTGGAAGAGTTTGTTTGTTTGTTTAAACGCGCTAATCTTAGGAACTACGGGTCCGATTTGAAAAATCTTTTTTTGTTGGCTAGCCCATTTATCAAGGAAGGCTATAGGCTATATAACATCACGCTACGACCAATAGGAGCGGAGCAGCAACGAGAAATGTTGCAAAAACGGGAAAAGTTTACGCAGACGACGTTGCGACGGGACAGTTAGTAAATAAATAAATTGCTATCACTCTTCCAGACAGTAAAATAAAGGTATTTAGCCTTAAGATATTTACGCAATTATGACCTGTAGCATATAAAGTTCTATAATGTCTACAAATCACGAAAGTTTACACAACATATTACATTTTTTTGCAGTTTATATAAGCTGTGCGTAGGCACTTAAAAAAATAATCTGAACAAGCCATTTAACGAATTTAATGTTATTATAAGGAGTCTCAATTATTATTTTTGTTTAGTAAAGCCTTATGAAATGGCTAAGTGAAAACATTTTTGTATGCATTATGGCCAAATCAGGTATTTTCTTATTCGCCCAGGGTCCTTAATCACTAGCTTTATTTTTGTTTTCGCGGCAAGCTCGGCGCAGGCGCT
Organism: Herminia tarsipennalis; assembly: GCA_945859575.2. Lineage (NCBI taxonomy): Eukaryota > Metazoa > Arthropoda > Insecta > Lepidoptera > Erebidae > Herminia > Herminia tarsipennalis. The sequence goes on from OX243857.2 coordinate 1,006,446, forward strand.
GTGCGCTTAAAGATATTCGTATTTATACCCATATGACAAGATTATGACAGTTAAAAGCGCGGGCTTGACACAAAAAAATTTAGTGAATAAGGACCCAGGTAAAATGTACTAATACATAAGTAAGTAACAATTTCTCTAATAAATGTCATCATTATTAGTTAATGATAATGAAATTTATTAGATTTTTGTACAGTGATTAATTAAATTTATTGTTAATTAAATTGGCACTGTACAAAAACAAAACAAGTCACTTTTTACTAACATTGAAACTTTCGCATTGCATGATTTTAATTATTTATTACCTGGTAGAAACGTCAAGATATTTTAAAGTAAATAATGAGCATTAATTCCCGTATAATAAATAGTGATAAGTCACTTTTTATTACTTTTAATTGTACCCATGCAAAGTAGTAAAAAACATGTGACGTTTTACGTTAAACCAACGCCAATTGCCCGACATTTTCCCATCCAATTTCTTGAAATGTGTACACTCGCATTTTTAAAATTTCGTAAAACAATATTACAACGTATTATTCTCACTGTACTGCTAAGGCAATTATACCGAGACCAAGTAGTACGCAGTGCGTCACATACTAAAAACACAAGAGGATTATAATACCCTTTTCTAAACGTTTCTCAAGACATTTCTATATATCTCACAGCCCTTAAGCTTGTCCTGAAGGCATCAATAAGAGCACTAAAGGGTCGGTTTAGGTTGCTTGCACAAACAACCGCTGTATTCTAAGCGCGTTCGCAAAATGTTTGGGCTACGGTGTTTATTGTCAGGCTTGGGAACGGATAAATAAATTCGGGTGTGGTACATGGAGCGAGAAATTAGCAATTTTGTATTTAAATATGACGAAAATTGCTATGAATAGAATTATTTCATCATTATAAAATTTAAGAGGCGTGCGCTTCTTGGTGAAACTGATGCAGGTTATTCGTCGTTCTCTTTTTCTTAATCAAACGTCATGAGAGCTACCTTCTCTTTTGTTTGGTCCATGTGGCTGATTTTGGTCCATCTGGTTTTTCTGGGAATTATTTGTGAAATAGTAATGCTAACTTTGATACATGGATGTTGCAGTGAGCAAATGAATGAGAGCGATCTAAAGGATCACTGATTGTATTCCCGAGTGAGATACCACTTTGTACGTCACCAATAATAAGTTATTGTAGATATTTTGCGTATGTAATTTGTGGGTTTTACAGTCAATAGAAATTATACTCTCCTGATTTATTTTCTCAAGTAAAGCATAGGATGTATTTTTTAATAAAACTATGTTGTATTTTTTTAATACTACGAAATAAATAAACAAGCAAGTCATGCACCTGATTTATTAATTCATTAATGTAAAATATATTCTAAGTATAATATAATTTCGTATTAATCTTATTTATGCCCGACTGCACAAGAAGGAGGGTTATGTTTTTGTAATAATATATTAACAGAATAATGTATGTTTCCAGTTCTGAGCTTAATATAGGAACCAGGTAAAGTACATTTTCCAAATATCTCTTGGTGTTTTTTATTTCTGTACAATACCATCATTTTTGTTTTTAATTTGATTCGACTGATCGATAAAATCAACAAATGGCATCAACGTCATTGGTCGATTTCACACATCGAACGACACAAAAGATTACCCATTAAGTACGTCTTCATTTGTTATTTTCCCTTCATCTGCCTCGATTATTTAGTTTTGCCTTATTTTCATATTAAGCATGATTTAATTGGGCTATTTTTGTCTCATTTTGAGGATTTTTAGCTTACTATCAGATGACTTTGGTAAGTTTTCCTTTGGAAGAATTAAGTAGAACTCATTTATATGTATTTGAAGAATTCTTATGAATTGCTTCTTACTGGTTCATTTTTGTAACTACATGTGATAAAACAAACTAATAGAGTCTCAAATTTCAAATACGATTTCGCTGAATAAAGTGTCTTCGACGTCTACTGACATCTAAACTAATACTATAAATGTGAAAGTAAATATGTCTGTCTCTATGTCTGCCTGTCTGTTACCTTTTCACGCTTAAATCGCTAAATCAATTTAGATGAAATTTGGTATGAAGATAGTTTGAAAACTAAACTAAACATAAAAGAAACTATAAAATTTTGGATAGCAAAATTGTGAAATTTAATAAATGTTTAAATGGTAATTATAAAGAGGAAAGATTAGTATTTTTGTACGTAACGAATAAACTTAAAAACTGCTAGACCGATTTCAAAAATTGTTTTACCGTTGGGAAGCTACTCTATCCCCGGGTGACATAGGCTACTTTTTATTCCTGTATTCCCACGGAAACGAGAGCTACGTAGGTGAAACTGCGAGGCGTCCGCCAGTATTTTATATTTGTAAAATGCCTTGTTAGGTATAATCGTGGTCTTAAAAGATTGTTTGTTGGACTTGTAGTCGGCAGCGATAAGTGTATAACTTAGACCACTCGTGATAACCGAGCCTAAATAAATAGCCGGGCGTCACCCGAATACAGATATATATTGCTTCCAAATGTCACCTCAAGTTTTTTTATCACTTATATGGATATTACAAGTCGTAGAGAGAAATGGGTTAGCCGTTGTTGGCTCAAAATTAATGGTTAAGGGTTTACGATACATACTAATGTGTGGTCTTACATAAATTGTGGTCACGACGGCACGTGTCTATGAAATAGAAGCTTTTCTCAGCGAGTTTGCGTGTGTTATAATTTGTTTGTATACTTAACCTATGCTGCTGATGTGCTATTTTGATGTATGAACTACAGTAAGTACTAAAAAGTTTCAACAAAATTCGTTTAGTGGTTTTTGCGTGAATTAGCCACAAACATTAATCCATATTTCATCATCTTATCTCAAACTTTCGTGTTTGTTTTATAACTCGTAGTATGTTTAACTATGCAGAGAACACAAATCAAAGAAATATGTATGTGCGATGTCTAAATCTGCGTTATGCCAGATGCCACAAATATAAAGATGTATGTTTCGTCTTTCGCGTATTCGGAAGTTGTATTTATAAAGGAGAATTACGAAATTACGAGTAGAGAGGGCATATAATAACCATACGTTATGTGACTGGTCTGTTGGTCTAGTGGTAAGTAACTCTGACTGCTAAGCCAGAGGTCGTGAGTTCGATCTCCACCCAGGATAAATCTTTATGTGATAAGCACGATGGTTTATTCTCTAGGTGTAATTTAATAATAAATGTATGTATTCAGAAATATATAAGTATGTTGCTCAGTTGTCTGGTTGCCTTAGTACGAGCTCTGCTCAGTTAAAAAAAACTAGGAACGTGGGATTGTGTTAGGAGTGGGTTTACGTCGGTAGTAAAACAGGTAGGATTAGAACCCGCGACCTCACGATTGCGAGTCCGATACTTTAATCATTAGGCTACCGCCGCTTCGGATCAGATGGCGTTGTGATTATTATATCATATATTAAGTATGTCTGTTTGTCACGGTATTTTATTTTATAACTTTCTAAAACTGAAAGCTTTATTAAATAGTAATTGTTTTAATAGGAAAACACGTAATTCGCACGGGCAATTACGGTTTTCTTTTGCATAAACTTTTAGAATAAACTGTATAGAAAAATTGGTAGATAGCATACTAATCAAAGAAAAAGTAAATTGGGTATATACATAAAAGGAAATTAATTAATTTATCATTATCATCATATTTAATTATTTAGTCCAAAGTCTATGAGAGTCGCTACACACAATGTTCTGTCCAGTATCATTAGGCACAGGATGAGCAGGACATGTGAATGAACGTTCAGTTAAAAAACAGCTGGGCTTTAGGCCTTATTCGTACTAAAAAATCGCTCAAATAGAACAAATGCATTCCCAAGTACACGTTTACAAGGCAACGCGACATATTTATATCACGCACTGTTGTATTTTCAGTGCTGTGTGTAGGGGATAGATCACATAATTACATTGAGAGGCAGGGTCGCCGGATTTTTAACACCCGTAAAAATCACTCGTTCGAATAATGGGGCGACAGGACGCACAGCCGGGCAATAAAATCGAATGATGAAGGCCCGTATGTACAACCAGATCGGCACTTGAACTGAAAATGTGTAGTAGTTGTTTAGGCCTTCTTTGTTTGGCTCGGAAAGAACTGCCGAACCGAATGTGCGGACTCGTATATGTGTGTAGCATCCCTGAAGCTCAGTTCTCAATAAATAGATTCAGAATCAAGACCTTATCTTGAGCAAATTATTCAAACTGTTCATGCATAATTAATGGCAGTCTAACCACCATGGTTTGAATTTGAACTGAAGCCGAATAACGAGTTCTTCAAACCGCGGATAGTTGTGCATCAAAAATGTAAATCCCTTATTGAAATATTAACAAACTTGATATAAAAAGTTTTAATGTATTCAATGGGAAAACTTCGGGCCGTAGTTCTGTGGCAAGTTTAAATTATTTAAGTTTCTCGCCTTTTTAATATTAGTTTTTTTGCTGGCACCAAAATATATTGCGTTGAAATAGGGAAATTCGTAAAATAATTTCGTGATTATTAATGACTTCGTTCCTATTTAGCCTAGACTCCACCAAAGCAGAGATGAGACGTAATGAGATGTGTTGTAGACATTATGAGATTATTATTAGATATTAGACTTATCGACTGCCTCCCAATCGAAAAGGTACAGAGCTGTGTTGATATTACCAATTCATTTGACAAAAAGTCCGCTCAGCTGCCTTTGGCGGCTGTAGTTATTATCATTGCACCTAGAAAATGTTATAAACTTTTCAAACTATGGAGTTATTTCATATGCAGTAGGTACAGTATGTTATGGGCCATATTAGCAGCCTTTTCTATAAACAAATCGAACATCAAAACTATCCTACAATTACAATACTATAAATTACAATGTTAGAGACACTAACATCAAAAATAAATCAGGAAAATTACACCTCAACACAAAAATATTTACGTAACACAATTTACTTGACTAGTAATAGTTACCTCGACCCAAATATATAATAATATATATCCGTTAATGCGATAGCCATGTATTTGGACCTTTGTCGACACACTTACTATATAGCTATAATGGGGTTCTTATAAGAACTAGCCATTGTGGGACCATGGCATATTGTGTATATCGGCCTATTTGAAGCAAGGGAAAGTGTCTTTGAAAGGACTTTGCTGCACTGCATATTGATCAGGCGATTCTAATTCTACGATAACGACTTTGCCACGTATAATGTTGTAGGTACCTACCGATGGCTAGCGACAAGGAATAAGGTTTTTTTAGCATGGTTTGTTATGGGCTTGTGTATATTGCGAATGATGGGCACACTAATTTAGATTTAGCTCAAGCTTAGTTTAAAAAACTAGTATAAAACTTGTCAAATAAATTTTGGTTTATCTTAGTTAAACTTAGCATCATATCAACCCATATGATGGCCCACTGCTGGACACGGGTCTCCCCAGTAGAACCTACTGGTATGTAGATCCTGGGGGTAATTGCCATAATCGCCACGCTTGGCGAGCGGGTTGGCGATCGCAGTAAGGCTTTAAGTACGCAGAGGACGCTGCTGCCCGTCCTCCGGAGTGAAATCCCTTAGTCGCCTTGACGACACCCACGGGAAGAGATGGGGTGGTACTATTCTTAAGCCGGCACCACACGGCTGAAACTTAGCATAATTCACATTATTGTCAATATATTCCAAATCAATATAAAGTTTTATATAATGCTTTGTATAATTCTGCCAGTGTCAGTCAGACGCCATCGTGGGCGGCACTCGGATACGATTCATTATCGTTTGCGTCCACTGCTAAAGATTATTCCTTTCACAGTCTGTCTCAGTTACGGGAATATGTGACATGACTATCCTGTTGGTTTTTTGATTAGTGACCCTGGCAACTAAGGCAGAGGTCGTGTGTTAGATTCCCTTCCAGTTAGATCTACAATCATGATGTATTTATGTATGTTTGTCAGTTGACTGGTTGTCATACTACAGGCTCCGGTTAGTTTTGAATCAGACGACAATGTGTACGTTGTCCCATAATATTTACTATGAATTAATATTTTATGAGATAAATATTTAGATTATATAGTTCCCTGTAACCAAAGCATCACAGATAAACCACAAAGCAATCCCTAGCTTGAAATCCTTCGGAGGACAACCCGTAGTCACGTACCATTTTTATGTAGTTCCGTTAACGTTAGAATACGGGATCCCGTGTTATATGTATTTATGTTCTGTGGTGTCCGGTCTAAGGTATTTCTTATGTTTAGAACTAATTTATTGGTTTGGCTCGACCTTTGTTGTGTTGTCCGTACATTCTAATGTATGGGGACTGTGTGGGTTCTAAATCTAAAGTTAAGACGTTTCCGGGTCTTTTTTGACTGCTAATCTGATCAAAACTAGGTTTTTCTTGAGGCTTCATTCGCGTTATGTGTGACTTTTATTATTTATGTATGTTATTCTGATGTCTACCAACATTAATGTAAAGTTTCATAAAAATACGTTAAGTTGTTTTTGTGTAAACGAGCAACAAACATCCATCTATCTATCTGGTTGGGTTGAAATTTGTTCCATAAATAGTTTTTCTGACGTACACATCCGCTTAGAACGGATTTTGAATATTCAACCTATAAGGGGTAAAATAGGGGCTCCAAATTGAGCCCGAGTGAAGCTGCAGAGACAATAGTAAACTTCCGCACTCTAGCACAAGCCCTATAATGCTAGTTTTGATAAGAAAATAATTGATAAAACTGCTGGGACAGAGGCCTTATAACTTTCCCACTGCTGGGATATAGACTATATTTCCACTTGGCATTAGCACTTGTCAGTTTCCTCAACATGTTTTGAACCTACAACTCAAAGCGAAGTTAAAATTAAAATCAACCGTTTGTTTATTGTTTTCTTCTAATCAGGTCACAATATAAGTACTCGTACATTAAGATGATTACAAATACTTATAACACAAAACGAGTCCATGCTAGTTAAGAGAGAATACGGTGTTGTCACCCAACCGCGCAAGAAGGAGGGTTTTGTTTGTATATAGGTGTGAATGTATGTATATTTCTTTAGCACGAACCCAAATAGCTTGATGGATATTAGCTTGAGAGGTATCATTAGATTCGACTACTAAGACTACTTGCGTACTTGACCTACATCAAAATTTTAAAAAAATACTGGTGCATTTTGGCGGCATAATATTTCATCAAGTTTAGTATGTTTATTTATTTATATGCATATAAAATATTCTGGTATCTCTTCCTAAAGCTGTAACCAATATCTTAATTATTTACAGTTAAAAAATTAAAGCCAAATGACAGAGAAATACATTGGACGATATAATGTAACAGTGTCAGAAATCAGCGACAAATGTTACCTACTGAATTGCGCAGGTAAAAACGGTAAGCCGTTGATTTGCCAAACACTTTTAGTGTTCACGATTTATTAATAATACCGCCAGAGTATTGAAAGGCTTTTTATAACGAGGATCAAGTGACAATAAAAAGGGCTAAATCTTTTTAAAACACGACTCCCGCAGTAGAGGAGGTACAAGTCCTATGTCGCAGGGGATTTTACAAACATACAAGTCACGGACACAAATTACAGCCAAACTCGGAACAACAATTTGTGGTGTACCGTGTGGGAATCGAACCCACGACCGCTTGCGTAGCAGTCGGATTCACTCCCACCGCGCCACCGAGGCAGACAAATGTTTCGTCGGACTAGATTTAATGTCAACGTTTCTTTTAAAGCTGTCGTACATTATACAGCCTAGTTAGAAATTGACCTTGACAAACAAATAATTCTAAAAGTACTAGGTTTGATACCTGGAGTGGTCTGAATCAATTAGTTTTCTTTCATACATTTTTCTTTTGTATTTTATTGCAAACAACAGTGCTTTACTTTTGCCCGTAGCTACGCTACCGTGAATCGAACCGCGATAAGCAGTAGCCTTTATAAGGTTCAAGCATCAAGCTATCTCCATATCATTTCATCTAAATCGGCCCAGTATTTTTGAAGAAAAGCATCTTTAAATAAACTTTCAGCCTTACTATATTAGTGAAGATTATAGAATTTTATGCAATAAAAGGTTTCTAAATTATTTTGATACAGAAACTTCATCTCTTGTTTGTCGTTTCGATTAACGATTGTAGGAGCGGACACGGTTTGTTATTAGCAGCAATGTAAAATTAATCATGTAGTAAAATATGTGGACATTTTCAAATCAAATACTGTATTATTTAAATAACTGAAAAAACACACACAACTTTATAGTTGGTTTTTATTGTTTTAATAAAATCGTGCAGCAGTCGTGTCGTGTATACTAAATGCTTATATCCCAGTTCGGACAATAGTAGTACAATTAGATGCGCTTGCGAGTACGGTGTGCAGTGCATTATATATTTATCACGCATGAATAAGTTAACGCTGTCGTATAGGCGTGATATGTTGGAATTTGTTATGTTTGTAATTTTGAATATTCGAATGAAAATTGTTGATACAATTTTACTATATCAGTTTTTTATGAATGTGAAAACAATTTTGATACCAAATATTTGATGCGATAACACTTTTTAAGAATTATTGACGATAAATGCCTCTGTGGTGCGGTGGGAGTGTACCCGACTGCTGTCATTTGTGTAATCTACTAATTGTTGTCCCGAGTCTGAGTGTACTTTGTGTCCGTGACTTGTATGTTTGTAAAGTACCCCGCGACACAGGGCTTGTACCCTACTGCGGGAGTCGTCTAAAAAAAAAAACAAATACGCATGTAAATGTCTATTGCAATAACTATGAATTAATCGAGCAAAGCTGTTCGGACATTTGAATGATTTGATTTGAGCTGTCAGTGCTTTTCCCACTTACACAATAATAAAAATAGTAAGTTATCTTCCTATGAGTACCTCAGTGGCGCAATGAGAGTGCATACCACTGTTATGTAAGAGGTTTTGGGTTCGATTCTCACACACGACAGGGCTTTGTAAGATCCATAAATATTGGTCTTGAGTCACAAAGTAATTTTATCGTCTATTGTATGTTTGCTAAGTCCCAATCTAAAACAAGTATGGTAAAAAACCAAAGATCTTTCTTTTAAAAAAAGAATCACTTAAATAAACTAAAACAATATAAACACCTAAACATCCAAATTTCTAATATTACCCACTTTAATAAAACTAATAAACATTTTTGCTGACCGTACCCTCTGCAATTGATACGTCCACACGTCAGATCCGGCTAATTGGGGATGGGAAAAGAAAAATCGATTACACCCCCCATTTAGGGAGTAATTCACATCCTTTGTAGGGGGGGTAATACCCTTTTAGTCAAGTCATTGAATTATTGACTGGTTCGCTCCTAAATCCCCCCAGTACTACTTTTTGGGAGGCTATTGAAGACTGTATGAAACAATAGATGGAGGCTTTTGTAATACTGAGTCTATACGCAGCGGGTTTTCAGTAAAATATTGGAAGCCATATGACATACGTGTCTACTGTTCTTTTGTTTCAAAAATACGTATTTCAATTTCAGTCTGTCGATTTTTTCGACGGAATGTGATTGGTATATGGTGGTTTTATGGGTAGGTAGCTATATTCGGTAGTTAGGTTTTCAAGTGTATAGCGAGGAAATTGATTTCAGGAATTTTTAGAAAATTCGAAACTGGTTGGCAACTGGCTACGATATATTTCCTGACATTTACATCGCACTGTCGTGGTCACGGGTAGACTGATGTGATGCAGAGTCGATCCCAAAATGTTCTCGCTTGAATAATCTTTAGTTATTTTATAAAGGTAAAGAGTTTGTTTGTTTGTTTGAACGCGGCAATCTCAGGAACTACTTATTCGAATTAAAAAAAAAACTTTCACTGTTGGATAGCCGATTTATCGAGAAAGGCTGTAAGCTATATAATATTACGCTACGACCAATAAGAGTGGAGCAGCAATGAGAAATGTTGCATAAACGGGGAAAAAATCGCAGACGATGTTGCGCGTAACAGCAGTAAAATAAGACTATGTTTCTATTTATTTCGTGCCTGGCTAGATATTATAAGAACAAATTAATATTTCTTACTTATAACCAGCCTAATCGTTATAAGGCTGTTATAAGTTGTAGTGTATACTGTAAGTGTAAGTATGACTGTGACATCAATTAATTCACAGGTATCCAAATACGTTTATTGGGATACCGGTGATTTAATTGATGTCACCCTCATGTCTTCAAATGATTGGTTAAAGAACATTGCTCACTGTGCTACGTTTTCTTGCAACAATTTTCATATTCATGACTAAATAAATCAACTCAATCATGCACCATCTTGGATTTTGAACCTACTTCATAAAACCCTAAGTCTGGCCATAGATTGTGACCACTCTCATCATCTACGAAAATGAAATACGTTTTGTTTTTTAAATTACAAAATTCGATATAAAAGTTGCAACCACGTCCCTTCAGATCGGTCACGTAGCGGTTTAAACCCATCTCTTGAAGTTCCGAACAGGGATTCGAACTCCAAAGGTCGGCTTACAAAGATTTGGTGTTGTCGACGCGTACAAACTTTCAGGACGATAAGCCAAACACGACTGCTCGATGTTCAGTTTTAATATTGAAGCCTTACATCTGTAAAAATGATAGATGTTTGCCTGAAAAGGTTATGTTTATAAACTTTATCGTTCTTTTAGTAGTCAGAATAGATATGCAATCGTAACATAGATTATAAATCGACTGACTAGGTGGCAATATTTTCAGTGTGTTGATGAAGTTAATGTGATCCATAAATTATTGTCCAAGTGTCCGAGTCTTAGACTTTGTGTCCGTAATTTGTATGTTTTTAAAGTGATTTACAGCCTGTAACAAAACGCGGGAGCTGTATAACTAACACAGTAATGTGTTTTTTAATTAATTTTACGATTAATCAGCTGTGAAGAACTAAAAGGGTATCAGCGGCGAAGAGTTACAATTTTCCTAAGGTAACTCGATAATAGGTGGACACGGTTCTTCATGCGTATATTAAGTAGGTAACTGGAATTTAAAGGGAAGCTGAAAAGAATAGTGTTTTAAGGACTTTTGGCCAGCAAAGATTATTGGGCACTTTTATCGCGATAGCAAACATCCTAGTGAATTGAGCCAGGAAAAAAAATACAGATTACAAAAACTTACCTCAAACTAATCATCTAAATCGTAATTAATAATATAAAAAATATTTAAACCTATACAAATATTGTAAAGAGTTAAGATTGCTTTGTTACTACTGCACTACTGCCCGAGTTTTTGTGAAATCTGATATAAATATACCGGAAAAATTTTATCATCTCATCAATGGCGAAGCGTTAAAGTCATCCCAAGGTAACTCGATAATAGCTAGACACGGTTCTTCATACGTATTTTAAATAGATATCTAGACTTCAAAGGGAAATCGAAAAGAATGGTGTTCTGATTACTCCCTGCCACTGAAACTCATGTTAGTTGATTATTTAGCGATTACATGCATTAATGGCACAGTTGTAGAGAACCGACACAATGGTCAGAACATTACAAAATGTAAGTATCTCAAAGGTTGTTTTCCGGAAAACGCAAAAGTAGGGAGTCAAAACTCTTACTTGAGACTCTAGAACTTATGAGAAAAAAACGAGACACGCAAATATACTCGTATTTGTTAGATAGGAGCGATGATCAAACGAGTCCTACAATGGAGACCGTGACTCGATAAGCGTAAGGTAGGGCAACCCCAACCCAGATGGACCGACGACCTAAAAAAGATCGCTGGAATGGAAGGTGGAGGGCCGGTTGTTGAGGCGTAGGTTAAGAGAGGCCTGTGTCCAGCAGTGGACCGATACAGGCTGATTGATTGATGCATTAAAACAAAAATCCTTTTTAATTTTTTTTTCATTATAAATTACATTTGTAACTCAATTCAACTCGTGTTAGTGCGGATGCAAGCTATAAAACAGTTTGAAATTACAACATGCGAAAGAAACATTCATAATTTTATATTTATTGTGTTGTATGTTAATGGAGCGAGTGCTTGTATAATAAGCTGGAGTTGCTTTTTGTACATTTTTTTATGAATATAGCATTTTATGAGGCGTTTAATTTGTGTGGAACAGGGAATTTATAGCGTAATATGAAGTTGAAGAAGTACTTTTTTATGGTGTTAATATAAGTCGTTCGTAATGTAAATTGAAGTTAACAGTGAAGCAACCTAATAGTGTGTCTTTTGCGAATGTATGTCATCGGTAGAAATTATTGAGGAGTGACTGTATCGATATCAATTAGACTTTTGTCCTTAGTAATGCATTTTTATAGTTTATTGTGAGCTGCTAAGGACTCAATTTAAGCTAAATTCCTATCTGTTTTATGATATTCATATAAAACTTGACTGCCTCTGTGGCGCGGTGGGAGAGTATCCGACTCCTACGCAATAGGTCGTGGGTTCGATCCCCACCCAGGATAAAACTTTGTGTGATAAGCATGATGTTTTATTCTTTGTCTGGGTGTTATTTATCTATATGTATGTATTTAGAAATATATAAGTATGTTTACCAGTTGTCTGGTTTTCATAGTACAAGCTCTGCTTAGTTTGGGATCAGATAGTGTTATGTGAGTGATTAACTTTAGTCGAATAATAATAAATACACAACTATAAGAGGCGATCGCACTCACTAACAGAAACAACACCAAGGAAAATAAGGTCCTATCTCATAATATTTTCTTTTTCCTTCAATAATAACTATGCTGCACTAAAAGATATTGACAACTGATAACAGTCCCAAGTACGCAAGTCACGTTTGTGCGGTAGTATCAATTATGCAACGAACCCAATAAGGATATAAGCAATACATATTGTGGTGAGATGAAATAAGTTCAGCTACGGATATTGGGGGGAAATACTTACGTATTTTGGATTCTTGATGCTCGCATTTGGTGAAGAAGATATCGTCAGTGCCTTGGGGTTAACTAAGTAGTCATTGGATTAGTTTTACAAATTTGCTGTTTTTTTCGCTTAGATGTTTTGTTTGAGTCCCACATGACTAGCGATCTTGTTAACCCCTCCAGTTAATCTCAAAGGCTTGTGTTAGGAATGGGTAGGATTCGAACCCGCGACCTCACGATTGTGAAACCGATGCCTTAGCCATTAGGCTACCGCCGCTTCTTCGAATGTGTTCTTGAACAAGAACATAACATAAAATGACACTCTGAGCACAGAAATTTGTATTTCTCAATTTTTTATTTTCTCTCTTATGCCAGTTTTAATTCGTCGAACTATGCGAGTGAGCGCAAAGGGAGTGCATTGTACATTATGATATTATTATCTCCTGCGTAGCTGGCAAGTCTCCGATCAGATTGTCGGCCATAACTCATAATAATAATAATATCTTGGGACAACTCACACAACGCTATCTGATCCCAAACTAAGCATAGCTTATACTATGGAAACCAGACAACTGATAAGCATACTTATATATTTTTTTAAATACATACCTATTATTGATAAATAACACCCAGACACAGAATAAACCACCACACAAAGTTTTATCCTGGGTGGGATTAGAACCCACGACCTCTTGCGTAGCAGTCGAACACACTCCCACCGCGCCACTTATTTGGTACGTATACTATTTAGAGTTTTTATCTTAATATAGAATGACACATACATTATATTTACATAAAGGAGAAATCTCACTAAAACTGGAAGTTGTCGCTAATCACAGTTAGTAGGTACTATTTTACTATCAGGGTTGTAGCCAGAACCTTTTGCTAGTTAAAACAGTAACGAATGTTTCAAAAACAGTTTGTTTTCCCGTCGGCTTTCTCTGACTCTGAACATTGAGCACGCTCGCCGTTCCGAGCCGGTGCGCGTAATTCATGAGTCTTGATCTGTTATGAATACCTTCATGCTTGTACGAGTAAAAATGTTTTACTTCGCATTAAATTATTCAAATATTTCATGCAAAAATTAGTAGTTACAGTATTTGAATCTCTATTTTAATCCAATCTACAATATTATATCAAATCTATCTTATATTTAGCTTAGAAATATACTTACCTAATGAATTTAAGTAAGTAAGAAAACCGGACAAGTGCATGTCGGGCCACGCACATTGTAGGGATCCGTAGCCCCCCCCTTCTCCCAATCGGAATAATGTGACTTGAGAAGTGGGTTTTCTATTATTTATGTTTCATACTTACAACTTTAAATCTACATAATAATGTTTTTCAACGGAATTTGTACGAAAATTTTGTAACTTCTTATTTGATCAGCTGTTACTCGTAAACTTGTAAAGCTAACTTAGCTGTGATAGTTTTTCTTTTAATTTCACTATATATACTACAACCGTGATTTTGGCACTAGGGGGGACTCTAACAAAAATTCCCTAAATTTAACTATTTTTTTTCAATATTTTATTCGTTCATTTTTCGCCATAAATAATATGTGTTTGATACACAGAATATCAGTCTTTAAACAAAGGTGCGGACGGATGGCGAATGGGTTCCGTTTTGCCATTTTGGCTACGGAATCAAAAAAACATAAAGAAAATTTAATAATTTGCGATTAGTTTTATAAAATTCTTAAAATAATAATGATATCAATGAAACACACCAAATCACAACTGCTTTAAAATGTTTTTCTTTCATCCATCCATTCTTTTATGCAAATAATATTATATTACGCCTAAGAGTGACTTTTTTATCTCAGCATACGGAACAATCCCCAAGAGAAATTCAAACATTATGGGGTCATTGTGCATAAAATCCTATTTTAACTTCACCATCAACAAATTACATAACTTTAAACATTAATCCCCGCTTCCTCAACGAACACGATAGCGTCTAACAAACAGATCCAAAATGAAAATCTAAATTGGAATTGCAAGCCCACTGATTTGACAACAGAAATTGTAAAAAATTACTTAAGTAAACTTAATTAAATCTCTTATCAGCCGGTATCGAGATAAGGGGAAAGTTGAAATTAAATTAGACCATCCCATTTTAAGATCTTAACGGACTCTGTTTTGGGACAGAAATGGGAATAAATCTTACTTTATCTCTGATTATGAATTTTTGAATTCCGAACTTATTTTCTTTTGCCTCTTGGTGCTTGATTGTGGTTGCGATTTGAGAAGTTATTAATTAGGTAATTTTATTCCTTTTATACATGCTATATTCAAAATATTTTGAAGGAGAGTATTAATGGTCTCCAAACCAATTTCATTTATGATGATCATTCTCATCAGAGACCAGCTAACCACTCAAGAGATATTAAAGTGCACAAGTGTGTGCGCAGACACAAGTGCACTCTCTATTCCCACACTCTTATAGTCCGGAACTCGGTAGTTGGCTAGTTTCGGATGGGATTAATATTACATGAAAGCATTAAAAAATCAACTAAACGCAAAAGCAAGTAGATATTGGCAACGGCAAATAAAAAAACCGTTGTACTGTAAGAATCTTTATCCATTAACAGATTGAATAAAGACGACGCAATGGTCTCACTCCAATTCCTACTTATCTTAAAGCACAAGAAAGATAAATGCTCTTCTCAATGCATCATATCGAAATAACATTAAAACACTGGACATCTTTTTCTTAATAATATAAAACTTATACTAGTGGTAGGTCTAAGCCATATCATCTTTGTATGTACTACAACAGTGTGAGTTATCCTTGGTTTCGATTGAAGGGCACTGTATCAAGTGTAATTACTGGGAAAATGAGACTTATGAACTAATATCTCAAATGAGGAGCGCAGTGCGGTGACATTTTAGAATCTTTGCCAAACAGGGATTTGGGTGGCACTGATACTGTTATGGGCGACGCATGACGCTCATCATCAGGCGCACGACGCTCGTCTCTTCATTTCATCGTATAAAAAAAACTTATGAAAACGGATTATTGTGAAAGTCATGGTGTCTTTGTTATGTTTTCCATGATCAGTCGTAGTGGTTTGTTTCATCCACTACGACCGCTCATCTTTTTAGGCCGTCTTAGGGGGTTCCACCACAGTGTCAACTATTCTTTTGTAAAATAGTGATGTTGGCACTTATATGGGTTTCGTTTGAAAGGAACTGTAGCAAGTGAAATTACTAGGCAAATGATACTTACGAACTAATGTCTCAAATGAGGAGCGCAGTACGGATGAGATCTTTGCCAAACAAGGATTTGAATGTCACTGACACTATTATGCTCACGATATGCTTGTCTCTTCATTTTTAATTATTTTAATAAATACAAGCCCTGTATTGACTTAACAAACATAGACATCACGGGCACAAAGTACACCCAGGCTCGGAACAATAATTTGTGGATCACACAAAGTGGTGCCTCGTGTGGGAATCGAACCCACGACCTCTTGCGTAGCAGTCGGACACTCTCTCACCGCGCCACAGAGGCAGCAATTAGTGGTATATAAAGTACGTGGGCAAAAACCACGAGCACATACTTTAAACATCACTACATAGTATAAAACAAAGTCGCTTTCTCTGTCCCTATATCTATATGTATGCTTAAATCTTTAAAACTACGCAACGGATTTTGATGCGGGTTTTTTAATAGATAGAGTGATTGAAGAGGAAGGTTATATGTATAATAACATCCATTAAATAGTGGAGAAATAAGGAGCGGAGCAACAATAAGAAATGTTGCAAAAACGGGGAAAATTTACGTAGACGAAGTTGCGCGGGTCAGCTAGTAAATAATATAATTTTACAAAGCCTCAAGCAACGAAACGAAATCAATATCTAAAATATAACACTGATAAGACATTGAAAGATAATTGAATAATACTCTGAGACGTTTCTTTAATTCCGCCAATAATTTCTTGATCGTCCCCAATTACCCCCAGGGGGTGAAAGAATATTGGAATAATTGAACTAATTCCCTTGAAATATGACTCGCCTTCATCGAGTCGGGTGTCTATTACACCGAACAGTCATAACATTATCTTTTTATTTATTTGTTTAATGCCTGACATTGTTTGGTCTAATTAAATATCAAAGTTGAAGCGGCGGTAGCCTAATGTTTAAGGCATCGGACTCGCAATCGAGAGGTTGTGAATTCGATTTCTACCAACTTTACACTACCGACGTGAAGCAACTTTGCTTGAGGGGTTAACAGGATTGCTAGTAATGTGGGACTCAATCCCAAATTGCTAGTTATTTAAAAAAAAAGTTAAGAAATAGTCTTGTGAATTAATTGTTATTATTTATATTATTATTTCTTAAACTTTTTACAAAATATCCTGTCAAAATATTATTACTGTGGTGCGATAATTTGAAACCCTCGGAATCATGTCTTGTGTTTTATACCATTAAAAATTGTAAACTCGCCTGTTTGTAACTAATTAAGAGTTTTTAAATCTTAAACTGTACATTAAAGAGAGTACAGGAACACAATCGTCTGAGCTGGTCCGAGATTTGTTCCTGAACTATGTCTATGTGTCTGTTGCTCGTCTCGTTTTGCACTTTCGTTGTTTTAAGTGTGATACTTTGGTGTGATAGTCCCCTCCATCGCAACAATGTCGAACGAAGATATAATTTGTCGCGATACGTATTAAAAACTTCATGATATTTAACTTTTGAAAAGCGACACAGCAGAATGAAAGCTTTTACTTTACTTTGTTTTTTTTTGTTTTAGTTTTATGAAAGAAGTCCATGTATAAAAAGGAACCTATAGGACTTTCTTACTTTTACCTGTGGTTTTGCTTGTGTTATGTTTTATTTTTATACCTCTCATATAAGTATAATATTAAAATTATAAAATTTTATCAAAATCCGTCCAGTTTTTGCTTGTTGTTCATCATATCACATCGATCCATATGATGCCCCACTGCTGGGCACAAGTCTCCCTTGTAGAATCTACTTATTATAGATCCTGGGGGCAATTGCCATAATCGCCACGCTTGGCGAGCGGCTTGGCGATCGCAGTAAGGCTTTAAAGTTCGCAGAGGACGCTGCTGCCCGTCCTCAGGTGTAACATCCCTTAGTCGCCTTGACGACACCCACGGGAAGAGATGGGGTGGTACTATTCTTAGGCTGGTGCTGGTAGCCGGTTAGGAGTAACAAATATCTCTCACAACTTTCGCGTATAAGTGCATAAGTGCTATTAGACTAGTAGTGAGCTGTAGGTTGTGTATAACTTGGTATGATGAGCACTATTATTTATTCAGCATCTTCGTTTATATTACAAACTAGCTGTCCCGGCAAACTTCCTACTACCCCGTTTTTTTACCCCTCGTTTTTTTTTACGTAAAACCTTCTACAGAGTATTAGAAAATTAAAGAAAAATAATTAATGAAATCGATAAAGTCGTTCTTTAGCTATGTCATGACCAAGGGAAATAGGGATTCATTTTGATATATATGTACAGGGCGTAACAGAAAGGTGTGGTCAAATTTCACCAGTGGATAGTGTATGTTATCATTATTGCACCTACCATGGTACCGAAGCTGGTTGCATGTTTGTTGCATGTTTGTTAAATAGTTAGCCTATTCTTTTTGTCTAATTTCTTATTAATAATTATACCTCCCCTGTTACAAAATTCGATTGGATTGTTATGGCATACAACTTTTTAAGTCATATTTTTTTTCAATTAATAACTTTTCCATTCATGAATAAAATAATGTTAAGATAATAAATATTTTTTAGGATACTCTGATTTTGATAAAATTAGGTATGTGCACTCAATATCATTGGCACATACCAACCCCTGAATATGACTACACCTTTCTGTTACACACTGTATATAGAAGACTAGCTGTCCCGCGCAACTTCGTCTGCGTAAATTTCCCCCGTTTTTGCAACATTTCCCATTGCTACTCCGCTCCTATTAGTTGTAGCGTGATGTTATATAGCCTATAGCCTTCCTCGATAAATGGGCTATCCAACAGTGAAATAATTTTTCAATTCGGACCAGTAGTTCCTAAGATTATCGCGTTCAAACAAACAAACTCTTCAGCTTTATAATATTAGAAGTGATTTTTATAGGCATTTCTTGACAATTACTTTACAAATACAATAATTGCTTAATTGAAATATAGAAAAAATTGCAGTCCAGACCCAAGAATCGAACCCGAGACTTCCGTAGCCAAACCGGGGCCAGAAGCGAACCACCTATCTGGACTATGTTACTAGACCTCAAATTTTTCTATCCCTTGATGCTCGCGATTTGGGCCCTCGCATGCGCCATCTAGTCAGTAGTTAAATACTCGTAACTATAACGGCTTTTGTTATTGCTTCGTTACAGAGAGCATTTTACCAAAGTAGGTATGATGCCGAATATTGAAGTAATTTTTGACATCATAGACATTAGAAATATCATAATATACTTAAATAAGTTTATCAGTTGCCTGGGTACGCATTGTACGGGTTCGTAAGTAAGTTACCCTTATTATTACTAATATTAAGCAATGCAGTTGTGGTTAAATTTTGGATGGGTTACAATTTCCGGCAACATTACACCACACCATGTCGTTGAAGACTTTTAGCATTCCCGTCTATGACAGCAATAAAAGACGACAATCCCTACCTTTCTAACGTTAAAGCTAATTCCGTCTCTTTTCTTCCAGTAGCGGTAGAAAGAGACGCAAATAGTGATTAACAAGCGCTCGATATTGCTTCTACGATTTCCTTGTAACATTAGTCTAGAAATTTCCATAGTTTTGCCATTCCCTGCTACTAGCGAATATAATTCCCTTCCTACCAAAGATAAGCACTAATCCATTGTTTTTCATTCGCTCTCAGCATGCAGATGTACCCTAAAAACTTCTACATCAATATGCCGATGACGTCACAATCCTCATTACATCGACTGTAATCATGAACATAATCGGCATACGTGACTTTCCATACAACATTTAACTTGAATAAATTTCAAAGGAAATCCTCCCTTAAATCAACTGAATAAGGTTACAACAAAACGCAAAATTTAACGTAGTTTTTCAGCTACATGACGTGATATTCCAGTATATATTGACCTCTACCGTCTAAATAACGATTGACGTTTCAGAATAAATGTTTTATACTTAAAGGTCAAGTTATATTGGTAGAGTAAAGGTAGGTTACAGGGATACAAATGTTCTAAATCATAATAAAAGTTGACTTTTATTGTTATACTGTTTTATCCCGCGGTTTTGGTCGTTTCGATCTCAATAAATATTTGATATATTTTACTTGGTATACCATTTGTGATATCGTTGTTTATACTATTTTTATATGCTTGAATATGGTAAGAAAATAGTTTGAATTGGTTTTCTAAATATGTTATGACATAACTTTTCCTAACTTATTGAAGGTCTCTTTCAATGCAAATGTTTTTTGTAGTCATGTGTTTTGTGTAATAGTTAGCAGGTATTCTCTACTAATGGTTTAATACAAAACTAATTCTGTATATATATCTGTAACGTTTTCACTCCTAAACCGCTAAATTGATAATAATTTTGACTTTGAAATTTATACTGGTACTGAGATACACACTATTTGGTCTTTGTTTTTTATTGTTTTTAAATAAAAACAAGTAATGACATTAATGATAGACGAGTCTAGTACTAAATTTACATTTAACCCATATCTGGCAACCATCAGTCGATGGCAATAGCAGATTCAGGAGGAAGAGTATTCACTCCCCCAAAAAAGATCTGAGTAGTCCCGTATATGAGTCGGTTTTCTTTTATAATATCTACCCTCATTGAGGTCCCTTCAAACTTAAATCTTACATTCCACAGCGGTATCAATCAGTCCCCTCAACAATATTCAATCGCCGAATCTAGTCTTCAAAGAACGAGTAGTTTTCAATCAATATGAAAAACAAAAGAAGTGCCAAAAGCATTTTTATTCTTGACCATTTCAGGCCGGTACACAAATTGCCCCTTACCTTAATCTCAACGCACTGGGTTAGGCTTATGTCATGATTCGTTCCGAAGTACCAGTCACATTCAGTGAACGAATTGAACTTGGTCTTAACTGTGAAGTATTTTCGTTCCACTATTTACCGGCCCATCGGTCCCGCCCAGATAAAGTAGAAGTCGTCTGAGTAGAATCGAGTTGAAGAGCACTTCAGGCATGCAAGCCGTTCACAGCCAACATTGTGGCAAACATGTGGAGTGAGCCTTATATGGCGTGCAATATTTCCTAAAGAAAATCGTTTTATATAATAAAAAATATCTGTTCCTGCCTTGCAATCGGACAGACATAAATCAAAGTTGACACACATTTAGTATATGTTATGGGGTTATCATACGGGCGATATCTTTGAGTTGTAGATGTTATTTGTGATCGGTTGTTGGGCTCGAGTCACGTACAAAGTTTAAGGTATCAAAGTCTTTGCTACGTCAAATGTTTCCTTATTTTTTTTGTGTGGGTATTTTTTATACTTATTTTTGTTTTAAAAGATACCAGCACAGTGTCAGGTCTGCTGTGAAATAGTGTTGCAAATTTATTACTGTATTTTGGTTGAAGGGCAAGTTGTATAATTCTTGGGGAAAACAGAATTATGAATGTACGTAACAAACATTTTTAATTTTTATAAAAGACCACAACAACCGCACTAGGGTTAGAAATCCTGTTTCTCGCGAGATTTTGCAAACTTACAATATTATTGAGGTATACAAAACAAACCCAGACTCAAAACAAAATATTTGTGGATCAAATATGTTTTTAATTTAAATGACTGTTTCTGTGGTGCGGTGGGAGTGTATCCGTGTACCCAGGATAAAACTTTGTGTGATGGGCACGATGGTTTTTTTCTGTGTTTGGGTGTTATTTATCTATAATATGTATGTATTTAAAAATATAAGTTTGTTTATCAGTTGTCTGGTTTCCATAGTACAAGCTCTGCTTAGTTTGGGAGATAGCGTTGTGTGATTTGTCCCAAGATATTATTATCATTATACAGGGTGTAACAGAAAGGTGTGGTCATATTTCAGCAGCGGATAGGGTACGTTATCAGTATTGCACATACCATGGTGCCATAACTGGTTGCATTATTATTACATAGTTATAGCATATTCTTTTTGTCAAAATTCAGTAGTGAAAGGCGTATGGCATTATAATTATACCTTCCCTGCTACAAAATTCGATTGGATTATTATGGCATAGAACTTTTTAAGTCATATTTTTTTTAATGAATTACTTTTTCATTCATAAATAAACGAATGAAAAAATAATAAATATTTATTTAGGGTACTCCGATTTTGATAAAATTAGGTATGTGCAATCAGTATCATGGGCACATACCAACCCTTGAATATGACCACACCTTTCTGTTACACCCTGTATAGATAAAACCCAAAACCTCTTGCGGAATAGTCATACACGCTACTCTTCGCTACTCTTCGTGACAGTTCTGTACAAACTTCTGGTCCAAATTACCATATAAAGAAAGTGTGAAATTCAAGGATTTATGCGTTGCGTCATGATCCAAATTTTGAGAAATCTCTCGTCCAATAACACCCGTAGCACACCCAAGTAAAATTCACAATGGACGATAGGATAACCTGCCTATAATTCATCCCCTCGATATTAGGGTGGATTTACATACCACATTTCATTCGGCCTACCCATCGGCCGGTTGATTTATGCCGACTCTCCCCTGTTCTTGAGACAAATGGTACAATTTTGAAGTTATAGCGGAAACCGAATCTTATGTTCAATTTGAAAATAAAACCTTGAAGTGTTGTTTTTAGACCGCATAAAGTTATGTATGATTTGAGAATAGAGTATTCAATCATAATTTATTCAATCCTTCAAATCTTTAGTTTTAGACTAGTCAAGCTTGTAGACTTACAAGCTGTAAATTAGTCCCTGTTCGACCCGAAAGGGGTATTCTATAAACAATACTAAAAAAAAAATCAAATATATATCGGTTAAAATAATATTCAATATTTTTTTTATTGCATAATAAAATTCACGATTTGAGTAACCAATTTCGTCGAAATGTGTAAATTTTCAAGATTTTTTATCAACATTGTTTGCATAAAGCCTCTTTACAATCAAAACCAAATTTTCCGCCTCTACATGTTTTCCCATAAAATTACAAACAAGAAAAATAAGTTAAATATTTTTTTCGTAATTAAATTTATAAAATGGCATAAATCGAATAGGAACTTGATACGGTTTGGAAATTGATTAAAAATACACATTGCATTTGCAAGATGCAGCTCAAAAACTTTTAAATAGTGGATCTAACGTAACGTATTACCGAAAAGTGGCAGTCATTTATAAAATTAAACGAGTATAGCTACTAACTAGCTTGTTTTCTCAATTCTCTACCAGATGCGAAGGGTTATTTTTTTTTAGATAACCCGATACAAAAACTCGTCTTGCTGACTTTTACCTCTATTGAGTATCTAAAATTAATTATAATAATAATAATATCTTGGGACAACTCACACAACGTCATCTGATCCCAAACTAAGCAGAGCTTGTACTATGGCAACCAGACAACTGATAAACATACTTATATATGTCTAAATACATACATATTATAGATAATTACACCCAGACACAGAATAAACCATCGTGCTCATCACACAAAGTTTTATCCTGGGTGGGGATCGAACCCACAACCTCTTGCGTAGCAGTCACATACACTCCCACCGCGCCACACAGGCAGTCAAAATTCAAAGGAAAACGAAAAGAATAGTGTTTTAAGGACCCTCCATTGCTACTCGCTACATCTCATGACTTGTACCTCAAAAGTTGCGACTCCTAACATTTGCGTCTTACGGACCGCCGAATAAATTTTATTTTTTCTACCGTACGACATCTACCCGGTTCGATTCTTACGAGATTTATGTAATATTAGATGGAATTGTAATTGGATGATGCGTTGCAGGATACCTGGTCGTTATCTTCGATGAAAGTTTCGGGATTGTAGCGAAAGGAGGTATCATGATCCGATAACCTGTAGCAAGATTCTTAACGTATGATTTTTAGGTTTGTTTGCGTAATTGTTACAGTTTTTTTTTTTTTTTTGAACTTAATTTGCTAGAAGGTTATGCGTAAACTTTTAGCAAATCAAGGTCAATAAATCTGACTAATAGATGGAATGATGAAAATTTAATGACAAAAGATTCATAAAACTTAATACCACATTTTCAAATATTATCTCATTCATTCAAAAAAGTGCAATCTTATTCAAAAAAGAAATTCTTATTTGTTTTATGTAATCGTAGTGATCAGGCCATGTGGTATCGGCTTAAGAATAGTCACACCCTATCTCATTCCGTGGGCAGTAGCGCGGTGATTATAGAATTCACATCAAGGATCTACATAATGATAAGTAGGTTCTACTGTGAAGACCCGTGCCCAGCAGTGGGACATCATATTGGTTGATATGAAAACAAAATCGATATTGTAAGGATACAACCTTTTTACTATTTATTAATAACCATAATTAAAACGTCTTTGCCTGTTTATTCCACCTAAAGTTATTATCATTAATTATTATTGTTAAATTTTACTTTTTATTCAATCTATAATATTAGAATAATCACTCTAGGCGTCAAAGAATTACTCCACATAGAGATCAATAAAATCAACAAAAGACCGGTAGACTCTTTTGAAAGACCATACGAATATAACAAAAAGTCACTCATAGGTATTAAAATTTTAAATGAACCACAAAAAACCAAATGAAGGCACAATTCAGGCAATATTGCTATAATTAAACCAACACTAAACTAAATTTTTCCAGCAACTGATGCCGTGACTGTATTCCTTTCTACAATATCACAGAACCATTCATAAGCATGTTAAAATCGTTATTAATGAACAGTTCATTACGGTACGTTGCTGAGCTATTATAAATGCCTTCACGCCATGTCATGTGCTACCTATATCCGAAACGATTTAGTGGACTTCATGTTTGAAAGAATTTGGATGTGGTAGTAAAAATAGTAATAAGAAAAAGGTATGTTTTATTCTAAGAGGCTGATAATACATCTATAATAATATTAAATTGTCTAATTTTATTAAAAGTAGGTTCTACAATTGCCACTAGTCCTATATCTCTACTAGTAGCAGCTCTTTTTTTTAATGCTGCGATACAGGGCATGTAATCTACGTCGGGACTCCCGACATAGATTACATGCCCTGTATCGCAGCATTAAAAAAAAGAGCTGCTACTAGTATAGCATGTAATCTACGTCGGGAGTCCCGACGTAGATTACATGCCCTGTGTCGCGGGGGACTTGACAAACATGCAAGTCATGGACACAAAGTACACCCAGACTTGAAACAACAATTTGTGGGTCACACAAAGTGGTGTCCCGTGTGGGAATCGAACCCATTCGGACCCAATCGGACGCACTCACACCGCGCCACAGAGGCAGTCAAAGCTCTTTACCCTAAGGCCTAAAATAATGGCCGTGTGGTACCGGCTTAAGAATAGTTCCACCTCATCTCTTACCGTGGGTGTCGTCAAAGTAACTAAGAGATTTCACACTGGAAGACGGGCAGCAACGTCCTCTGCGTACTTTAAAGCCTTACTGCGATCGCCAATCCTCTCTCTAAGCGTGGCGATTATGGCGATTAACACTAAGATCTATTAAGTAGGTTCTACCGGAGCGACCCGATATCGGAAATCATATATTTTATACCTTGAGTTACATTATTGCGATTTTCGTAGGTATCTCTATTTTGTCACAACAAAATAAAGCCTATATTACTCCACGATAATGTAACTTTGTAATGCTGAAATAATTTTTCAAATCAGTCCAGTAGTTTCGGAACCTATACAATGCAAACAAACAATCAAATCTTTCTTCTTTATAGTATTATTAGTATAGATAATTATGTCAATGACTTATCAAACAACTTCAGGTTCAGTAAACAGGTGTGGCCTTTGATAGTTTCATCGATTTTGTGGAAGCATTCTTATTGTAATGCTTATAAGAGCTTGTTTTATGAGGGGCCATAACTCAGTGGTGGTAGGCACGTGGTCAAGTTGGATGGATCAGACAGTGGTAACATTACTTGATTTACCACTTACGGTGCTGCGCCTAATCTCTACTCGCTCGTTTCCATCCACAAAGAGAACACTTGCGTCCGTACAGTGCACTATAATATTTCCCGGATAATTGGTTAGCTAAAATTTAATTATAAGTAGATCAGAAAAGGTATTTCTGTGTGCATGAACTATTTAAATGTTTAGTTGTGATAATAAGACAGTTAATTTCGCACTAAAGCTGCTGGTATGCTATTTCAACTGCCTATTACATAGATACAGCTACGATTACTATGTATCAGAGATATGATGACAATGTGTTCTAAATAATTCGTCCGAACAAACATACCTATTTTTCGTACATGTTTTGACATATTGCCGATGCCACTTTAAACACTCTCATCGAAAAACACGCCGAATTCTGAATTTTCCGGACGAATTCTGAATTTCTGATGAATTAGTTGAACAAATTTTCGTCAGAATTACCATAACCATAATGCCAATATAGTCTATTGTATTTTCGGGAACATATTAAGATCCGATAATGTTCATCTATCTGTGGTACCATTTCGTTACCTAATTGATCGTACACACACGTGAGTGGCACGTGTTTGGACTATCAATTAGGTTCAATTCAAGATATTACAACAATTAGATCTGTTAATGTTACTTAATGACTCAGTGGGAAATTACACAAATCCTATGCCTGTCCTGTGTTTTCAGATGTTATCATGCCGTCATTTCAGATTAGGAAAACGGCTGCTTGAACAAGTTTTCTATCATAATTTAATATTATCTATTGTTTATTTGAAAAGATAACTTCTGCACTATGGTATGTACAAACTCAGTGACACGAAAGATTATACAAACATTCAATTAACTACATAGAGCACTTCCAGGCTCGATTTTTTTCCGGATTACACAATTTTATATCCTTTGTAGAAATCAAACTCGCGACCTCTGGCATAGTAATTATCGCTGCACTACAGAGGCAGTAAAGGTCGGTTGTCGCCTGCATATGATTTACTACTGTATTTAAACTGAATAAGAATGATATTTGATTGTCATCAACAAAATGCTCAAACAATTCTCGGTCTAATGTGGTTTGATGCTTAGACCATTAGGGCATAAATATTTTAAACTCATAGGGTGGGAAACATTTCAGTCAAATTACCCTAAATATGCCAAACTTAGCTCTGACCAGACATAGAATATTCATCCATTTCTAAATCATATATATTTATCTTGTCTAAACATGCCATATCCGATTTCGCAACGACGTCTCTGCTAGGGTGTAATAATTCACATTTTCACCCCGCGGGGGAATACTAAGCGACACTGTCGCGCCTGCATAAATTATAACCTTATGTGATAGCAGGTATTAGGAGTTAAAAAGGGCGTTTCTTACGTACGAACATAACGATAACAGAAGACGGACGTTTTTGTTTTAAACTATATAAATGTGACGTGCTTTGTAAGTGAAGTTAGTACAATTGTAGAGAATCTGTTCTAAGTATATTTATTCGCTTTCTTCTCTCGGAGTGCCTCAGGATGCATCCTAGACCCAATAATCAGAAGTTAGGGGTCCGTCACGTAATACTTTTGGTCAATCGAGATATCTGCCAGGTTA
Organism: Herminia tarsipennalis; assembly: GCA_945859575.2. NCBI lineage: Eukaryota > Metazoa > Arthropoda > Insecta > Lepidoptera > Erebidae > Herminia > Herminia tarsipennalis. The sequence continues at coordinate 1,033,986 of OX243857.2, forward strand.
AACGCCGTTATCACTTTCGGTCCACAGATAGACGACCATTTTTAAAAAATGTCATACCCCTCCGTGCGTCGGATAGAAGGTTGAGCCGTCGGTACTGCGCCTAATTTATCTCCCTTCAGACCATAAGAGTGAGAGAATAAGGAGTGCATCAGTGTGCGCTTAGACTTCTGCTCTTTAATAACCCCTGTGTAATTGGCTAGTCGGTGATGAGATTGGCTTCCTTAACCAGAATCGGATGAGAAACCATTATTATTTTTAATCAAGGATTTGAAGACTTCTTACTTAGTTTAACAATAATAATAATAATAAATATTAATCTAAAGCTACCGAAACATTTCAAATCTTAAACAAACCAAAATATTTCATATCTTATTAACTGTGTATTACTTTTTGAGGAGTGAGCGCTATGGGGCGCAGAATATTTTTGAAGAAAAAAGCCGCTTCAATGTGAGCTGCGTAATCAAGGGGAGGTTTTGCGAAACCCATTTGTATCAAAAGTCATTTTCCTCATGCAAGTAAGACGGAACGTCTTATGTGTAAGCAAATTTTGTGATTAAAAAGGCAGTGTTACATTGACATAAATAATGCAATCATTCTTTAAACGTTACCACTGTTGGAAAAAACCTTTCAGCATAAAGGTATCGGCCGAACACCATCACGTGGGCTCGTTGCAGATTATTAGATGTCACATATCTCAAATGTTTGATTTTAAGACATTCTAGTTTGTACACCATGCTTTCTTTTATAGTTTAGTAATACCACTACTTGTTTACCCCCAGATAAAGTTGCAAAAAGTGAAATAATAAACAAATGTAGAGTTTTTCAAAAACTCTATTGTCATATTCGCTTAAACCTGTTCAAGCAGGCACGCAATTCTTAAGGAGATAATCCTTGGATAAAGCCTCTTATTTATATTGTAGAGCATTAAAAACAGCGTGAGCGGTAAATAGGTATTAGCGATTCAGTATATGATCGCCCAGATTTAACTTAAACTAACCAAATGGCTCGGCTCAACTAAGTTACTATAATATTAAATAAAATACCCTGTCGTCGAGAATTACTTATTTTAAATGTTATAAACAGATCAAAAAATAATACAGAATAATTGTTGTATATTCATCTCCTTTATCATGAAAAGTAGTAGTGGGTTAGAACTAAGATACTTCATTTCAATTATTTTCAAAGTAGATTCAGCAATAAGTAACACATCTTAACAAACACTTCTCAAGGGAAATTCTGCAGAATGCAAATTCTTTGTTTCAACGAACAGTGATTCACTTAGAGATGAGCTTATAGAGATAAACATCTTAATACTACAGGGAAACATTGAAAATGTTCTAAAGCACTTTTGTACCGCGATTACACATGTATTATTAAAATACATTTTGTCTTAGTAACGTTTATCGTTTTTAATATAGCCCAATGAAACATTTGAACCTAAGCGATTTCAGTTAAGCCATTCGTTTCATTCATAAGTAATATAAACATCCATCACATTGGTATTTCACAAGGGCTCATCCTAGGCCCCACATTTAATAAAGAAAACATTTTTTCTTCATTTCCATTATTTCCATTGAAACCTCACTTCCCTAAATACAGAATCCGCTTAAAAACTCGCATATTTAAGTTCCCCACTCGCGGCTAATCTCGACAGCCCGCGCGTGATAAGTGCTCCGATGGTAAATCCTTAAAAATTGCGCCACCGTGTCGACACAGCCACGGTTTTGTCATATTAGTGTACCGCTGCGGTGATATTTTTTAGCTTACACAGAATTTTGCTGGAAAACGTCTCGTCATTAGTGAGTTTTTGCGTTCATTGTGCGGAGTTTTGGATGTTAGATTATCTTGAGCAGATGTTACTTTTTCATCTGGATAAATGTTTTGTTATGGCCGTGCTATTTCAAGGATCCATTTTCTGTATCACCAAGCCTGATTAACTAACTTTCTACTTTTTATTTAAAATATATCTGAAAAATGAGCTATTTATCGGCCCAAATTTATCATATTCAATCAGTTCTGCTTGTGCTGTAAAACAATTTAAAAATAAATGCAAACACTTTTTACCAAATTTCTTTTGCAAATAGAATGAAAAATTAACATAAACGTTTTGTGGTTAAAATGCTGCTATAAAAATTCTTGTACACTTGCTGAACCCAGCCACGCTTTTTTATAGCTGTTTGGGCCAGAATCAGTCTCCAGAACACCATACCAAACTTTCGTCTTTTGGTTTCGGAACACAATATAAGACAAGAAAGAATTAGTTTAAACTAACCGGGTTAAAAGAACAGAACTTAAAGAAAATGCTATTTAATTCAATTATTAAATTAGTATTTTTAACTCATTGACCTAAAAGTTTACTTTGACTCTCATATATTCACAAGACTAACCTACGAAAAACCATAAATCCTAGATTGAAATCGTAATACGCTGAATTATTTTCTCTTATGCTTCTTTTAAAATTTTGCTTTAAAGAGGATTGTGTTTTGAGTAGAACAAATGTCCGACGCAAGCAAAAGACGGAATGATATTATCAACGTTAATGCTGTAACAAAATAACAATTTAAGCTAATACTTTTTATTGGAGAAGTTTAACGGGCACTGGGCTGGATTATCCTTGATTCCTATTTTTTGTACTCTTGAACTAAACTGTCTCGTATTTGTATGTACATTTTTTCGACTATTCCCTCATGAGGTAACTCGAGCTTTTCTGTTTGCTTATTGTTATTGGTTTTTAGTGAGTCTCCTGTTAACTTTGTTGTTATATTCTCGGTTTGATTTTTCTCTACCTAGACTTTGTCTTCGTTTATCGTTTTTGTCATCAAGTGACTAAGATTCTTAGTCACTTATGAAAGTGTTACTATTATAGATTTTTTATGGCTTAATATATAAACTTTGTCTAAGAGAATACTCATGTACTTTTTATGATCGGTCATAAATGCCTTCTCTTGTTTGACCTACTTGATTTTATCTCACGCGATGACAAAATACCACAGAAGTCCACTCGTTTGGCTGAACAGTGACGTAGGTAATAAATCATAACGCGCACCCGGATGTGTGCAGTGCAATTTAGATAATGTCTTTCTGTGGTACGTACCAGTTACCGACTGCAATTTGATATGTTAGTACGTATTTTGTCAAAGTATTTTTCTGCTAATATTTTTAGATTGAGTACCAATTTGAAAACAGTAGCAAGATGCTACAGAAAATATTTAGATATTAACACATGTTCCATTTTTGGATGAAAACTCTTTGTACAAATATTAATATTCTTTGTTTCATTTATTATCGTCTCTAGAATCAGAAAACAGTTTTACTAAGATTTCAGAAGACCTTTCTATTTTACTGATTTATTACCAAGCGGTTAAAAAAAAATTCAAACTGAAAAAATATATTACATTTCTGTACTCGTATGTCTTTAGATATGATTTTGTTTTTCTAAAATGGCACCCAATATTAGGATATAATACAAGGTTTAACATTTTTTTCTCATCTTTGAACTTCTATTTTATTCAACGCTTTTTCATTTTATCTTTCAACAAAATCTATTTTGAAACCAATCTCAAGGTCCACATCTAAAATTTTATTTCAAAAGAGATAGCTTAGCAGTTTATCTAAAAGTCTGCGATGGCAAGATTTACTCGCATTCACCCCAACCATACATTGAAAGTCTTCAAACCGTTTGAAATTGTAAAAACACGTGGAAATCCGTAAAATCCACTTCTATTTCAATACTTTTTCACTTACACGTACCGGTCAGCACAAATAGATTTCAGTGAACGTTGAGAATGTCAAGTTTAGTAGTAATAAAACTAGAAGTAATACTAAGTTTATGATGCGACGCGGAATTCGGGGCGAATTGTAATGAAAACTCGGGTTGGTATTTTAAATGGTTGGCTCCTAGAGAAAATCCTATTTATTGAGAAATTAAAACTAAAGGATTTCAAATAAATGGCTATATTATTACACTTGTATTTTGACATTTTCATTTAAAGGCTACTACTAATAAAAGCAGCTACTGTATAGATGCTCAACCAAAATTTGTGTAATTGGCCGATTTAAGGCAAGGCAAATTTCGCTTGCTGCTCACGTCATTAAACAACTTAAGTTTTTTTAGGGTTCCGTAGCCAAAATAGCAAAACAGAACCCTTATAGTCACGTCATGTTTTATCTGCCAGTCTATCCGTCGATATGTCATAGGCATTGTTATCAAAAACGACACTATGTATAGATATTTATAAATTTGGAGTGTAGATGTCTTGTATAAGCCGCTACTTAGTTAGATAGTTAAATAATAAATATTTTTAGGTAAGGGAGAACCTTACCTAAAAATATTTATTATTTAACTATACATTGACAAAACTAAAACAAAATGTTTTCAGCAAACATCTACGTTTCTTTTAAAAACTCGCACCGAAAGTTACAAAAGATGTGATGAAAAAAATACACGCTTAATAGACACTTCCAACTAAAATTATTTTTCTTTGAGTTGTTGGCGAAAGGGGCGCGTTTAGAAAAAAGACGTAAGTGCCATGAAGATATGTTTTTTTTGCTGGTGCACTTTTTCGGAACGTAGTTTTTTATATATAGTAGGTAAATTGCTTTGTATAAACATCTACATACAAAATAAAAAAAAAGAAACAGCCATTTAAATTCTAGAGCGTGCCAAATAAATATAAATACATACAAACATACACTCAAAAAACATAACCCTCCTTCTTGCTCAGTCGGTTAATTAAAATAAGGTTGACGGCAGTAGATCAAAAGTTGGATTCTAACTCGCGACTTTTGTACTTTAACTTTTGATCACCGCTTTAGATATCTGCGTTATTTTAATTTATTTTAGCGGCAACGCAGATCCTTAATCCCTTACAAGTATGACACCCTTTCTTCAAGTTCGAACACCTTATGCAAGTTGTAACTAAGGGCTAAGCGGCTAAGGGATATTTCTGGTGACTAGAGGGCCGGCACATTACTCGGCCGGTGAGTAAGCCTGGCCATACAAAGAGGAAATGCGGCCAGCCTTCTGGGCATATTGCCCGTAGGCATCGATTTGGAACAAATTTACCATTTGTATTCCTACCTATATTTTCGTTGTTGTAACTTATATACAAGTGTATACAATTTGCAACTTGTATACAAGTAACTTGCCTAATGCGCTTTAATGCCTTTTATTCGCAGTCTACTGTTATGTCCGCGTCATAATTTTAATTAGATCTCGGCAAATGCTCCACTTTAGCTCAATATTCGTATCTGCATGAATTAACGGTTTTATCATAATCTATATGCTTGAATGCAGTTGCATTAGTACCCGCAATGCAGGTTACTTAGAGGTAATGTGCAGTGAACTGAATGCCTTATCAGTGAAGTAAGACAGGCCTAAGATTAACTTAAGACAAATTTACAAGACTTTGATCCATAGTCGCAGATTCAACGACTCCACCATAGATGGGGTATAGGTAATATTCTATGTTTTAATCACGATTTTCAATTTTCAATGTTGTCATATTCATTTTTACATCATCACTAAGTGTCACTTCACCATTAAAAACATCTACCTGTTCAGTTTTCTACCTACACATATGATATAGAATTTTACTGCCAGATCAGCGTAAAACACTTGTACTAGCTACTTTTATTGGTAGTTTTACGGCCCTCATAAATATACGGACCCTATTCAAGAGAAAGTAGATAGGTGGACGTAAATTTTAACGTGTCACTCTTGTTTTACCCCATTAGTTCGGTCTACGAACTACTCCTGAACTCCTGAGTTCAACGACCTTTAGGTTTGTACAATCTTTGGTCTTAATCTGTATTGTGTACGAGTATGGCTTCATTCACATTTGTCATTTTCCTTTTACCCATTTCCGACATACTTATTTCTTTCTTGACTTTGGATATTCTTTTTGTTTGTGATAAAGTAACACTTACAGCAGATAAAAGTGTTAGCCATTAAAGGAATGCTTATAACAGATAAAAATATCTTGAAGGTTTGTTAAGCAAACATCAACCTAATCGGCTCTTACTCTCAAATCTATTGTTAACACAAAGGCAACAATTTTTTCAACTGATTGGTTGATTTGACGTGACAAAACTTTCAAAGACTAGGCACAAAACTGCATTAATTACCTAGAAATCGCCAAATTTGCGTGTTAAACCAATATATTTCTGCCCAACCCTTCCACAAGACACATGCGTGCTATTAATCATTACCGGAAACTAGTCCAACCACATCATTCAGATATCTGACCCACTTATATTACTGCATTCTATTTTAGTTAGCTAACTATCCAATAAATTACGACATTGCCAGGCAAATGTCTACCTAATGCATGAATAATAGAGCCCAAATTAGTTTCTCAAAATTGTCCAATAAAATCAAATTCTGTCAAATGACTTTCAACTTCATTTTGTATAACATAGGGTTGGAAATTCAGTGGTAATATGGCCCGATGTCTTTAGTATGTTATAGAGTCATAAAGTATATCGCCCTTGGCCCCATACAACTACTTGATTTTATATTTCCATAAGGGATGATGGCCCCTTTATGGTGTATGACGATAGCACCGTTAAGGGGTATATTCAAAACATGAAATTCCTTTCATTTTTAGTGCAATTGATCTAAATTTTGAACTTGATAATGGTGATGTGCATTTATATATATTGACTGCCTCTGTGGCGCGGTGGGAGTGTATCCGACTGCTACGCAAGTATTGTGTGATGAGCACGATTGTTTATTCTGTGTCTGGGTGTTATTTATCTATAATATGTATGTATTTAGAAATATATAAGTATGTTTATCAGTTGTCTGGTTGCCATAGTACAAGCTCTGCTTAGTTTGGGATCAGATAGCGTTGTGTGAATTGTCTCAAGATATTATTATTATTAAATATATGATATGCAATATGGTATACTTAAAATTGTGTACAGCCATACTATATTATGAGCCTCAATCAACCTATTACGAGTAGTGACCCCAAAATAATTGAGATAAAGGAATTTAAGATGATGAGGACAAGCATGGCAAAGTTAATCATAGCAATAACAGTCGTGTTGTCCGTAGACAACGTTCACAAATAAATGATAACTACATAGATTATGCAGAAGCAGAGTGTTCTTAGTTGCGTCCCCTCTCATCTAAGATTTAACATCTCCAAAGGCCTTTGTGTGTTTGACCCATATCCACATGTAAGCCTCTCTAAAGACCAATGAACTTGTTTACAATAAGGAAGTTGACCATGTAACTAATATAAATTCATTTAATAGGTCAAATTTATAACACTTTGGCTAGATGGAAACATTTCTCCAGCTAGGAGCATATTAAATTAGGACTAATATCTAAAATCTTTTGAGACAACTTACACACGGCCATCTGATCCCTAACCAGGCAGACCATGTGTTGACAATTAATAGATATAATCAAATATTTTTAAATACATACATATTAAAGAATAAAACCGGGCAAGAGAATTTCGGATCATGATCTGAAAAAATGCATTAGCAAAAAGGCGTATCTTCATGACATTTACTTCCTTATGTTGAGAAGCATAGTTTTTCGCCAATAACTCAAAGACGGTATTATCCGATCATGTTGATAATAATTTTAGTTCAAAGTATTTATTAAGCGTTATCTTTGTAATTGTTTCATATGTTTTGTCCATAAGGTTTAAAAGACAAAGGGCCCCTTTATCTTTGGGGGATTTTTTTTAGCAGGTTTTGGACCAATTATTTTCGAAAACATTCAAATTATCAAATGCTATTTAGAAACTTTTTTTTAAAGAGCTGTTGAACACTTATATGTTCGCTGAATAATATTTTTCTCTTTTTTCAGAAAGAGTTTTTCATTTACAGACGATAGCAAATCTATAAGGGTTCCATTTTTGCTATTTTGGCTACGGAACCCTAAAAATCACACCCAGACAGAGTAGGAATCGAAACTACTACCTCTAGTTTAGCAGTCAGTGCACTAACCTTTAAATCAAAAAGCCAGACATGCATTATTAAATCAAAACACCTGCAAAACAAACTGTGTCTTAAAATCCTAAACTTGAACATGAATTGGTTTAAACTTAGAAGAAGTTCTTGGCCTTTGCCAGTTTCTTCCAAGAACATCCCACCCTTAACCAAGATCGATCCGGTTAACCGTTTACGACGGTGGCAGCGTTTATGTCGTCTGAATATTTGAGCTTTGCCTGCATTAACTACATTGTCATAAACTACATGAATCATATGACGCAAGAGTGTGGAATTGCTATGAGATACACGCAACTGGAGATGAATAATGTATTGAAGTGAACAATGTTATTGCAGCCATATTAGAAATCGTAAAGTGAATAAAACAGATGTGCAGTAGTGAAATCTGTGAGTGAGGCCTAAATTGTTCGTGATCGCGGTACGGGGCACCTATCATTGTTATTATTACGTGTTGCCCTACTGCTGGGCAAAGCCCTTCCACTTTGTTTCATCCAAGGCATTCCGGTTCCAGTCTTTGTAGTTTGAATCTAGCTCGTCCTACTATCTCTTTCTGGGCCTGCCACGCTGTTTCTATCTATTTCCTGGCATCCACTCAGTGATTGTTTTAGCCCATAGCTCATTCGACATGCGGCACCTACCGACACCTGCATTCATATGTTTTTTTATGCAACAAAATTAAGAGACAAGCAGGTCGTGTTCCTGATGGTAAGCGTCACGTTATCCCATAACAGTATCAGTGCCACCGAAATCATTGTTTGGCAAATATCTGATTGACCTTGCACCTTGCTCCTCATTTAAAGAAATATTTTTTAAATCTGATTTGCCAAGTAATTACACTTACAACAGTGCCCTTTAACCGAAACACAGTGATGTGTTAACATCAGTATTTCACGGAATAACTGACACTATTGTAGTACCGACCAAGATGGCCTATGGTGTTGCTTGATGTGATTTTTTTTTGAATAAAATACTACTCTCGCAGTAGGGTACAAGCCCAGGGTCGCGGGGGACTTTACAAACATACAAGTCACGGACACAAAGTACACCCAGACTTGCAACAACAATTTGTGGATCACACAAAGTGGTGTCACGTGTGGGAATCGAACCCACGACCTCTTGCGTAGCAGTCGGATACACTCCCGCCGCGCCACAGAGGTTGTCATTTATATTTATACTATTATATACAACTTCGTATGCGTAAACTTTCCCCGTTTTTGCAACATTTTTTGTCGCTGCTCTGCTCCTATTAGTCGTAGCGCGATGTTATATAGCCTATAGCCTTCCTCGATAAATGGGCTATCCAACAAAAAAATAATTATTAAAATCGGTGTAGTACTTTTTGAGTTTATTCGTTACATACAAAAATACAAATCTTTCCTCTTTATAATATTAGTGTAGATGTAGATTAGTGTAGATATCAATTACTCATTGATCATTTTATTTTTCTAAAGTGAATTGTTAATTGCATTTCTGCTACTTTTCCGGTCTTGCCGTAAAGTTCCATGGGAAAGGATGGAAGTAAAATGACCCAACAAATTAAAATGATATTTTCGGACCCCAAACAAACCTGAACCCCTATTTAACAACCCATCTCACGTTTCTTTCACATTAGATTTACGTCTAACGAGAAATAGCCCATAAAACCCCCATGGTATAAAAATTCTATAGTTTTCAGCTTGAAGGCTTTATTTCCCCTCGTAATATTTTTATTATTGCCTATAAAATGGTTTACCAATATGTTTGAAGCTCACTAGCTCACTGAAATTTTATTTTTAAGCTATAAGCATTAAAAGCTGCCTAGAAACTAGGTACTGATGTTTTCAGATATATGAACAGCAATGATATTAAACAGATGATATCATAAAATGCTTTTAACAACGGAAATAATTCTTCTGACTCGGATCGGAATATTCGAGTCGTAACGATATTTGCTGCACGTTGAATATACAATAAGATTTGAAAACATATTTGTTTGTTATAAATGTTGATAAACTTTCGCAATTTGTACACATTAAGAAAATATGTATATTCCGGGTCTTAATCGCGTGAATAATTTAAGATAAAATACCTTGTTTATTGCCCGATGTTTCGACCGCAATGCAACGGCCGTTTTCACGGGTAGACTAGTTTAGCTCAGCGTCGCCTCCGCGAAGCACGGGTTTCGGAAACTACCCTCGCTAGATTTTTATCACTCACTATTACGGAACTGTCGGTACTTCGGTACTTCGACACACAACACTAAGGACATCTGCACACTGGCGTGTAATGTTTGTTCGGCGATGTATACACTTGCTGATCACGGGATTACACGATATTGACAAACGGTATCCATCTTCTCGGTTACCTTAAATTATTCACGCTATTAAGACCCATAATATATATATTTTCATATTTGTTTCTTATTTACACAATGCAATTTCTTAGATCCTCAAGTTAGATGCGTTTAAACAACATTAGGGCATAAAACAACGAGAGGACAAAAGGCAAGCTTATTACGTATCTCGCTGAAACAACGCATACATAGCATTAAGATAATAATGTACTAACGTACTCGTACCTCTGTAGTACATATAATCTCTGTAGACACGGAATCTAAAAATATCTTTGGGGAAAAATCGTCCAGCTGATCCGAGATCCACGAGCGATATCTATAACACATAGACATCGCTCATAGATCTCTGATAGAGTAGGGGTAGTAGGCACGCTGCTCGAGCCCCTTTGACTGAGCTTGCTGTTTTGCGGATGATACTATTAAAAAAAAAATGTCTGTAAAGGCGGTTTACAGACGATAATTTTACGTAATAACGACATAAGAAAACATTCATGACATTGTAATGAAAAACCATGCCTGTGACAGCTTTAATGGGCGGGCGCATGCGCCCGACGACTACAATACTTCAGCCTATCAGCAGGCGGAATCGCTATTCGCGTTGCTTAACAACCAGTAAATAACGTGACTGCTTAGCAACCAATCAATAACGTGACCATCTTGAACGTTACCTAGCAGCCAATCAACAACGTGACCGTTGCTACGTGACACTTTTTCGTGGCTGCACCCCATCATCGATTAATAAGACGTTACCTCGTCAAAAACATGATAACTAGCAATGTAGGTCGCACATTACTAGCAATCTTGTTACATTCTCCAGCTAAGCTAAAATGTTCGTATCAGGAGTGGGTTCATGTCAGTACTGTAATGGGTAGTCCGATCCCATAACGACTTGGCTACGCTGCTTTAATGAGTGAATGAGTCACCAATGTATGAAATCGACCTAAAGAGGAGGCAATAATTAAATTAAATTAATATAATTGGTTGATTCCACGCATGAGTTATTCGCTAGCAATTAGTTATGCATTTAGACGGGATTATGCCATGTTAAATAATTAATTGCATAACTGTTAATAACTAAATACTAATAGTGATACCTAATGATCTATGATTGGACATTAATTATGATAATAAGTAACGAATTATGGACATAATTAATAAAGCTAGTTTTAAAAGTTTAGTTCATTGTGCGGATTGATGAAATTTTACTAATAATATTTTGATTTGCTTTGAATCGATTTTTGGGATTTGTGTTTCAAAAACTCTTTATTAACCGACGTAAGTTTGTATATGGGTTTTATATATCTTAAAGATCTTCTTCTTCTTCACAGAACTGTGCCTTTCAACCGTAAAAAAAGATTGCACATGAAATCACAGAGTATCTATTACATGACGTTCAATGTTCCACTAGTTCTGCCGTAGAATCAGAAAAAGTAAAAAGAAGAGAGAATAAAGATTCCCAAAAAGTTTTGACTTTGTAAATTTTACTTAACAATCTTATTGATTCTATCTTAAAACTATTTGTACTTAGCTAACTATTTTTATTCTTAGAAGTAAAAGTGAAAATAGTAACTATGAGTACTTGCTATAAGCAGATCGTATGTCTGTCCTCCTACCAAGTTTTTTTTTTATAAATCTACAAATACCTTTACCATAACTAATTTTACAGTGTGGTCATATTTTTATTCGTCTATTATAAGATGTTGCGGTTTTCCATTATTTCAAATGTTATGTTTTTGTTACAAAATATACTTAGATTTGTATAGAATAGTCATATAGTGGTAAGTATATACAAAAAACAATTGTTATTAATCAAATTTTGTTGAAAGTATTTGACAAAAGAAAAATACTTAGTTCTTAGCTCCAAACATTAACTCTAAATTTAAAGTCGACTCCCGCATAGTGCAAGCCCTGTGTCGCGTGTGACTTTACAAACATACAATCAAGGGATACAAAAATCACCCAGAATCGGAAATCATATTATTGACGGTTCACAAAGTTTTGGCCTCGTATGAAACCCATTTCGGTAGCAGTCATACGTTTCACCACCGAACCAGTCAAACTTTTAAACTATCAAGCATTCATATGTATTTTTTTTGAAAAACAGTCATAGATACATGAATCTAATCGTGACAGTAATAATAATAATCATCTGATCACGAACTAAGCAGAGCTTGTACTATGGTAACCAGACAACTGATAAACGTACTTATAAATGTCTAAATACATAACTACTATAGATAAATAACACCCAGTCACAGAATAAACTATCGTCCTCATCACACAAAGTTTTATACTGGGTCGAACCCACGACCTATGGCTTAACAGTCAGGGTCACTAACCACTAGACCAACATGTTTGTCTTAACCATCCAGGCAATACTACTTAACTTCACCTACTAGTGACTTATTAATCCATACCTCACTTTACTGTCAAAATAAATATTTTTTTTATTTAACCAAATTTTTTACGTGATAACATCTTAAAAATCGATGACCTGGTGTACGCACAAAAAAGTGTCACGTTATTGATTTGCTAAGCAACGGTCACTTTATTGATTGGTTGCTAACCAACAGCGGATGGCAATTGCAACGACTTGATATACAATTGGAACTAGCATAATTGATTGGTTGCTAAGCGGCGAATGAATATGTCATAATTTTTTTCTTATGGCATTATTACGCAAAACATCCTTAAACCGACTTAACAGACAACCATTTTTTCCTAACGTTTATCGAACCCAAGACACCAAGTGATATAAAAAATTCCAACACTGCTATGCAAACTTTGTTCACCGCAAAATAATATTATTATAGGTAAAAGTAGCGTTACGGACATTTAACAATCATTTCAACCCCCCTAACTACCTCTAAAGGCATTACAAAGTTCAACGGGAATCCAGTAATGGACTCCCTGACATTTCTTTCTTTAGAAAAGTTCACTTAGAACTTTTGTTGCCAACGTTAATTTAAAAATAGACCGCTTTGTTATATTTTTTGACTGGAACTTTTATAAATGACTTACGATAACTTCGCACAGATATTTCCTTATCTATAGGTACTTATAGTATAAAGCTGAAGAGTTTGTTTGTTTGTTTGAACGCGATAATCTCAGAAACTACTGATCCGAATTAAAAAAATATTTCACTGTTGGATAACCCATTTATCGAGGAAGGCCATAGGCTATTTATTAACATGCTACGACAAATAGAAGCGGAGCAGCAATAAGAAATGTTGCAAAAACGGAGAAAATTTATGCAGACGAAGTTGCGCGGGACAGCTAATAATATGATATGCCTATAGGAGAAGGTAAGATTCGTAGAGTCAGTTTCTTACTATATTACTGAGGTGAACCACTTCGGATGTGACCTACTGGGTTAACCAAAACACATTTACGGTCTAAGCCATAGGCCATCTTGGCTGGTACTAGTGTCAGTTATTTTTCCGTCAAATAGTGATATTAATACATATCTGTGTTTTGAATGAAGGGCACTTTGGCAAGTGAAATTACTGGGCAAATAAGACTTACAAACTAATGTCTCAAATGAGGAGCGCAGGAGTGAAATTGAAATCTTTGCCAAGCAATGATTTGGGTGGTACTGATACTGTTATGGGCTAGCGTGACGCTTACTATCAGGTGGAAGACCTGCTAGTAAAAACCTGCTGCGTAGTATAAAACAACTTCAGTATATAGTCATCGTCTGAGACAGGAAAAGTACACTTACCTACTTACTTGTTTTCTTAAAAAAATCGTTAGTATAAACGTAAGCTTTCTTAAAAAAAAAACAATAATTAGAACAAGTTTTAAACTTTTTAAGCGTTAAGCGGCGGTAGCCTGGTGGCTAAGCATCGGTCTCGCAATTGTGAGGTCGCGGATTGGAATCCTACCCATTATACTAACGACGTGAACCCACTCATAACACAAGCCTTTGAGCTTAGCTGGAGGGGTTAACAAGATTGCTAGTAATGTGCGACTCAATCCCACATTGCTAGTTATTTAAAAAAAAAACCATTAAATAAATGCACCACAAAATTTGAAGATAGAAATATTTTGAAACAATACGGAAACAATATCAACGTTAGCAACCCACTCTTTATCTGCCAATAGTATTTCAGCACGGTTCGTTTCGCTCCGACAACGCGCGAAATCGCCCGAAGGTGCCCGATAGTTTCCTTTGACCTACCCTCGTAAGAATTTTATTTATAGCTATAGTATACGTTTTGGTCCATATTGTTTTGTATTGAATGAGAGCTAAGTATTATAATAGTGCTAAGAATGTTGGATTAAATATACTGCTTTCAGATTTGCTATGCGTCTAGAAATGGAGACAAAACAATAGATAGATCTTGATAAAATATAATAGTATCGACTGCCTCTGTGGCGCGATGGGAGTGTATTCGACTGCTACGCAAGAGGTCGTGGGTTCGATTCCCACACGGGACACCACTTTGTGTGATTCACAAATTGTTGTTCCAAGTCTGGGTGTACTCTGTGTCCGTGACTTGTATGTTTGTAAAGTCCCCCGCGACACAGGGCTTGTACCGTACTGTAGGAGACGTCTTTAAAAAGAAAAAAAAAGTTTATATTTTGTAACATAATAATATGGTACTCATTTTTTATTCATTTATAAAAAAAATACTGAAATTGCGTCTTTATTAAACGAGTGTTTGTTCAACTTACACGTATTTAAAAACATTGTTTTTGAGAGTAGTAACCTAAATATTTTCAAAAGTAAAAACGCACCACCACTCTTGGTCATCGTTTAGTCAAACTCCCACTAAAGTCCATCCCATCATTCTGCAAATTACAATCGGACTCTTCTTATAGGACTCCACAGTTCAGAAGCTTATGAATTCATCCAACATCCTATGAACCAAACATCTTACACAAAATAGTTTATACTTGCATACTCAAATGCAACTGGTACCGAAAATTCCGTCTGAAATATTAGCCACAGTCTGGAACGCAAGCCTTACACAAGGAGAGTGTCTGTCTGCGGCTATGTAACAAAGTGTGACGTCATTGCGAGTGATGTGCGGTCGACGCGCGCGCTGCGCACCTGCTCTAGATTATACGATTACATGTACTTAGATTATTTTGAGGATTTTCATACAGAGTTTTGTCACTGCGAATGTTGTTTAAGTTATTAAGATAACATGATCATATCATCAATGTAAACGTGTAGTGTAATTTTAGTTTTATTAAATACTTAGTAAAATCGATTTCTGCGTCTGTTTCTATTAGCGCATAGTTTTACTAAGCTATGCAATAGAATTCCAAATGGATTTTACTACATCGATTTTACGGAGGGAAGTTTCCTACCAATAGCAGCTGAGTATCAACGAAAAATGTTGCAAAAACGGGAAAATATTACGGAACGAAATGTTTAAATATTTAGAAAATAGAGAAAATTCAACGTAAAACTGAAGTACCTGTAATGAATTCACGCGATTAAGTCCCGAAATACATCTCTGTCAACTCAACTGAAGTAGTTTACAAAATGAAACGTTACGAAATAAATACGAAGATAATAATAGTTAAGTGCAATCTGGAATTTATTTCGCGGATTACTTTAGATTTTTTAAATTTTAGCTCATAATAGAAATAGTAGTCAAAGTATATATAAAGTAACCTGCTAGAGAAAATCCCATTAAAATAAGTCCCGTAGTTTTTGGTATTATTTTTTTTTGTATGATAGCTATGTAACCAACCATATTAATAAGTAAGTAATTGTAATTAATATAACTACTTACCTTACTACTTTTTAAAATATGAATTTATAACTATTTTTTGACACTACAAATAAAGATATTAATTTTACACACATCAGCAACTACAAGAGCGACTAATCAGAACTCCTTGTAAATTTCCATAATTATTCTTCACCCTTCAAAACAATTACTTAATCCACTTCATTCCACTCACTGCATCCACCATTGAATTTTAAAGTTCCTTAGCTCTAGTCTAGGCCACTAATGAAAATTGCCCATAACGGCCACTAACAATAAAGAAAAACTTCATTCCTCTAAAAGGTTCATAAAAAGGCTATCTTA
Organism: Herminia tarsipennalis; assembly: GCA_945859575.2. Lineage (NCBI taxonomy): Eukaryota > Metazoa > Arthropoda > Insecta > Lepidoptera > Erebidae > Herminia > Herminia tarsipennalis. Next base: position 1,050,339 of record OX243857.2, read on the forward strand.
TGCTCTCGAAAGTTTTTAATATACCTATTTTATTAAAGATAAGTTTTGTGTTTATTATCTCTGCAAAATTCTATAAAGAATTGAAGTTTTGTGTTAATATATAAAGGCATTTTAGGTTTAGTCCAAGATATGAATAAAAATTTGTTAGAAATATAATAAAGGTATGTATGATTTTTTTATGTATTGGTTTAGAATAGAGTTTGTAAAAGCATGTACAAATACATAAAAAATGTTGAAGGACCACTATCTCTCTGAGTAAACTTTTTTTTTATTTTTTATTAATTACCTATCTTTTCTGTTCTTGTTCTTGATAACTATAAATTAATATCACGCTGTACACTACCCCTACCTAATTCGTGTATTTATGTCTCTGTCCATCCAAAGGTTGCCTGGAAGAGATCGCTCTTAGCGATAAGGCCGCCCATTGTACATTTAAGTTATACAATGTATTCTTTGTTTTTATATTGGTGTACAATAAAGTATATATTATTATTATTATAATGAAGTAAATATAGGGACCAAATAAAAATAGCAATGTTTTGTGAAAACTTATATTTTAATATAGAATTATCTCACTATCCACCGACGACTTATTGTGTCGGATTAAGCTGCAAGTCTAGTTGTAGTAGCTAGTCTATATAAGATATATTTCGGGACTTAATCATGTGGATTATTTAAAGGTACGAACCGAATCGCACCGATCGTGGTCACAAGTCGACTGAAGTCGATCGACACGATCGGTGCAATTCGATCGAAACGTCGGGTAAATAAAAGGTTCGTACCTTTAAATTAATCACGCGATTAAGAATGTATAAAAATCGCGAAAGTTTAAAAATAATAGTAGCTAGTCTAGTCTAATTCAACTTTAGTCTAATTAAATTTTAATTTAAATTGATCAAAGGAAACATAATATTCCCACTACTCATAATGGACATAATACAAGAAACTTCAAACACATTTATTTGTAACTAGAGACCCACTTTCCCGTCACACCGATAATAATGACCGTTTTATATAAATAAACATTTCAAAATAAACTCTCAAAATATTTAGTTGAAAGCTTATCCAAATCTGTCCCGTAATTAAGAAGAGCAAAACCCTGAAAACAGACAGACGTGGAATAAAGCCCTCATATTCCAAGCCATTGCATTTCAGACGGTGCTTATTGCACAGTATTCAAACCATTTAATAACAAACTAACAAATCAATATTAAGCCAATGGTGCATTCCCCAGATAAACTAAATTCAAATTCAACAATAAATTATTGAATACTGTAAGCTTTGCAGGTGTGTCCATTAGGTTCGGTATTGTTGCTTGAACAATACGAAGTTTGTGGCGGACGCATTGTGCGGTACACTGAGTACTCGCTAGTAACTTGCTAACCTAGGTATGTTTTGTTATGCTTTTTGTAGTGGAAGAAAGTTTTGAGTACAATTATTGCGTACTGAATCAGAATATAAGGAAAATATGTTGAAAATATACTGTTGAAACGTTTCATGTAACAATAGCGTGATTCAGAAAACTGGAAAAACGCTATCTTTTGAAAATAAAAGTCAATAAATTCCATTATTGACGGTGAATTTAATTAAATTATTGGCATTTGCCTCAGTGGTGCAGTGAGAGTGTGTACGACTGCTGCGCACTCGGTATTGGTTTCGATTTCTATACAGGCACCACTTTGTGTGATGCACAAATTGTTGTACCGAGTTAGTTTGTAGTTTGTGGACACAAACTACAAACTAACTCGGTACAATAATTTCCAATCAATACTAATATTATAAATGTGAAAGTATCTCTGTCTGTCTGTCGGTCTGTTACCTACGCTTTCACGCTCAAACAACTAAACCTATTTAGATGAAATTTGGTATGGAGACAGTTTGAGTTCTGGGGAAGGACATAGGATAGTTTATAACCGACATCCACGCGGGCGGAGCCGCGGGTGAAAGCTAGTAATTGTATATTTTTGTAAATCCAAAAGAGATCAGTGAGATTAAGCAACCATACCGGTTGACGAGTAGATGATCAATGTCACTGTCAATTTGAAAAATGTGTCTTTTAATTTCTAGCAGAGTGCTTTACGTCCTAGATCATGCTCCTAATCTGTCCCCTACTTGCATTTCCCCACTCACACACTTGTGCACTAGATATATCCTGACTAGTTGTCTAGTCTTCATTGATATTAGCCGCCGTGAAATCGGTTACGAGAACAAGCCGAGTTATGCAAAGCGTTTTTTTTAAATAGCCGACAATTGGTAATTAAAAAGAAGCTCATTTATCACAGCACCTTACCGTTCCTTCAACAAATTAATCCCACAGAACTACAACACAATAGACGTGGCATTTGCAGGACATTGCACAATTAAAACGGTCTTTACAACTGGCGTTGGCGTCTACAAATGAACTGTCCCGGCAGCCATTTTTTATTAAGTCGCTAGACTACTGTGTAGTACAGGTGCGCAGACAATTTATTTAAGTAATTTATTGGTGCAGATTGAGATATTGGAGTTAGGTACGCTATCTGGTGTTGATAAATTAGTGTTTAAAGTGAGGAAGTGGTTTTCAGCGCTGTTGGATTTTGTATTGTCAGATACGGTACGATTTAGATGTTAGGTACGGCTGTAGGTGTGTTGATAGTCAGACAAATTAATTGCGTCTAATCTAGACAGCTAGGATTTAGGTTGATATATTTAATCTCGTGTCTTGTTTTGTTTTTTTTATTATCCTCGTAATAGTCTTTAAATGTAATGGTGGTAGCACATTACCCAAATATACAGTTTATTAACAAACAAATATTGTAAACATTTGCAATTTAAAGGCCGAGACTTTTTATTCCCTTGTTCTATTCGCCAATTTATTTATTTTTATTTATTTATTTATTTATTTGTGGATCATAGGTAAGTTACAGATGATATTTGTTACATGGTGTAGTGCACTATGTCCTACCGTTAAGGTATACAAAATTAGCTCTAAGAATGTCAGAATTGAATACACCAAAATTTCAAATTATTTCAATTAATACAATTTCAATAGATTAAATTAAGAAATAATAAAAACAAGGTTCAAATTAAACAATATTATATGCTGATATTATTATCCGACACATAAGCCTTAACAGTGTAGTATGCCTTATTTAGTAAAAGATTAATTACATTATTCTTAAACAAATTTATATTACTATTTTCCAAGATATATTTAGGTAATTTATTATATATTTTTGGTGCCATGCCTAAAAAGTTTTTATCGTATATTGCCTTTTTATGTTGTCTATGTCGAATTTTATAGCTATTCCTTGTACTGTTTAGTGTGTCATATAGGTGAAGATTGTTTTTAACAAACATTACTACTTCATATATATATAGACATGGCAGTGTTAATATACGTAACCTTATAAAGTGAGGTATACAGCTGTCTGTACTTTTTATTCTACATACTGATCTAAGACATCTCTTTTGGGCTTTAAATACAGTCTCAATATTTGTAGAATTGCCCCAGTATATGATGCCATATCGCAAAGTGGATGTGACGTATGCATGATATGCTGTAAGTAGAGTTTCCTGGTTTACTATCCTAGACAAATTGTACAGAGCATATGAGTACTGACTTAGTCTTTTGGTAACATTATCCGTTTGAGTTTTCCATTTCATATCGCTGTCTAATTCGAGCCCTAGAAACCTAGTTGATTTTGCTTCGGAAATAACTCGATCATCATATGTTATCCGTGGTTTTACGTGATTTGTCTTTTGTTCAAATGACATTATTTTAGTTTTGTCTAGGTTTATCCGAAGATTATTTGCCGTTAGCCAATCAACCAATGATTTAAGACAGTTATTAATCTCTCTTTCGAGTGTTACATAATTATTGGAACTGAATAGTACAGTACTGTCGTCTGCAAATAACACCATTGAATGATATGTTACTCTAGGCATATCGTTTATGTAAATTAGAAAAAGTAGTGGTCCCAGTATACTACCTTGAGGTACTCCGTACTTTGTTAGTCTTTGCCTGGAAATGTATGATTTTTCGGTTTTAGATTTAATACAGATCTTGTTGATGGATGTGATTTGTTTCCTATCTGTCAAATATGATTTTAAGAGGCTATGAGCGTTACCTCTAATGCCATATCTTTCTAGCTTATTTAAAAGTCTATTGCGGTCGACATAATCAAAAGCTTTGCTCATGTCCATGAATAGAGCTGCTACAGGTTTTCTATTGTCTATATTGCTAATGATTTTTTCATTTAATTTATAAATTGCCATGTTAATATTTTTGTTTTTTCTAAAGCCGTATTGTTCATTAACTAAAATATTATTTTCTTCTAAAAATGAGTACATGTTATTATAAATGACTTTTTCCAATATTTTTGAAAATATTGGAAGTAAGGCAATCGGTCTATAATTAACTGGGTCCTCTATGTCACCTTTCTTATGTAAAGGTTTTATTACAGAGAGTTTTAGTCGCTCTGGAAATACGCCCCATTCTATGCATGCGTTAAAAATGTAGCTGAGTATGGGCGCTATGATATATGATACAGATTTGATTATTTTGGTTGTGATACCATCGTATCCACAACTATTTGTATTATTTAAAGAACCAATTATTTTAATAATGTCGTTAGGAATTGTAGGCGTTAAGAATATTGAATTGCAATTTGTGTTAAATGTCATATAATTATTATTACTGTTAAAATTTGATGTGTCAATTTGATCAATAAAGTAGTCATTAAAAACTTGAGCTATGCATTGTGGATTATTTATAAATTCATTACAAATTTTGATTCTATTTATTCCTTCTATCGGCTTATTATTACTTTTATTAATATTTATTATTTGCCATGTGGCTTTGCTCTTGTTCCGAGCATTATTTATAAAATGATTATTTCGTGCCTTTTTTGTTAGATGAATTATGGTTTTCAACCTTTTCGAATATATTTTAAAACTATTATTATTTTTAGAATTGGGAGTTTTACGAAACTGCCAAAGCATTTGACGTTTGCGCTGGCAACACAATTTAATTCCTTTACTAAGCCAATTTACTTTTTTTTCTGCACTAATTTTTATTCTTATAAGCGGAAAACACATATCATAGTAGCATTTAAAACTGTTATAGAACTTGTTGAATGCTTCATTTGGGTCACTAATGTTGAAAATATCATTAAAGGACAAACTCTGTAAGCATTTTTCAAACTTGGAAGTATTCTCATCGCTATATTTCCGCTTTAATACGTACCAGTACGGAAGGACACTAGACGCCTTAACAGGACATCTTATAATTTGCGCGGTGTGATCTGATACACCCAACTCGGTAATTACACATTTACTACCCCGGATGTTATGAATAATATTGTCTATGCAGGTGCCACTACATAAACGTGTGGGTTCGCGAACTCCTACTGTCATGTTATAGCTATTCAATATACTTTCAAATTCGAGAGAATTATTACTATTTTTTAATATGTCTATATTGAAATCTCCACATATTATAACCTTCTTTTTACGTACAAGGCATATTTCATTCAAAATACTATCTAAATTGTTAAAGAATGTACTTATCGATTTTTTATCAAGCCAACTTAATCTATTGCTTGCGAACGTGTAGGTTTTTGCATCCTAAGGAAATAAAGTTTTTTTTTAGACGGCGCTAGTTCGATTGGTTATTTTCAGCACATGAAGTATAATATTAATCTTAAGAAAAACCACACACCGCCACATAGTGCCAGACTAGGTAGGGCCTATGCTATTGCAACCAGATAGATATAATGAATATATATAATATATAATAGGAAAATCATTTCCAGACCCAGAATAAACAAAGTGATTATCACACAAAGCTTTATCCTGGATGGCAGTCAAACTGACGACCTCTAACTTAGCAGATTAGAGTCACTAACCATTACACCAACAAGCCAGTGAAAATCTAATATTAATGCTCTTCGAAAAAAGTCACAAGTCGCTTACAACCTGCCCTTGGTATACACTTGGCACCCATTTCGTATCAAAACAGGGGAGTTACCTCCCAGGGTGCATTTGGCAAATGTGTCCCACAATCCGTCTTAGCTTAATCCCTTACGTAAATAGAAAATATGAATTATGTATATTTTCTCGCTCTCGTAATTTCTTGATTCTTTGTTTTATGTATAAGTAGATATACATGTTTCATATATTATTCTATCTCACTCGTGGGGGAACATAATGAAATGATTATGTTGTACAAATAGACAGCTTTATTTGCCATTTGGGGGTATATTGACTTGGATTTTACTTCCTACATTTGGTGTAGAAGATGTTCACAAATTGGTTATTTCTCTGTTAGATATTAACACGTGGAAGTTATAAATTAAGACGGCATGTATTTTGTTATATTTGGTTTATTAAACGTGTTAGATTTGGTTTCAAGGTAATTTTTTGACGTTTTTAAAATTGCTTCCATAGTTAAGAGGCAGGTAAAAAATCAATGATAATAAAATATCCATTGTAAATTCAAATCAAATCATAATAGATATCCAATAGTCAAATTCAATTTGACTATTGGATATCTATAGGATTAAACATTTTTTTAATAACTTGCAGTGTAAGTTGCATATTACTAGCAATCTTGTCAGCTCCTGCTAAGCTAGATTGCTTGTGTTCATATATTTACCTTAGTAGTATTATGAATTGTATTCGACCCCGCGATCTCTCAATTGCGAGTCTGATTCCTTAACTACTAGGTTACTGCTACTTCAAGTTGGGTATACATGTTAGTATATATTTTTAATACCAGTGTTGCTCAAACCATTTTTAAAACACAGAAAATATAAAGGAAGTCAATATAATTTTATTCTTAATGCAATAACATTAATAAAACTAATTTTAAGAATAATATCGTCGTTTGTGCTCATTCTCCTCGCAATTCTGCAGTTTAATGCCCACCCCTCGTACTTTAACGATAATAAAAACATTTAATAAATGTGAAACGGTGTTGTGAAATAAAATAATTATGGTCATTAAAAATAAAAGTTACGGTGTCGGTTTAGTGGTTGTGAATACGGTTTAGAACTACTACCCTAGATAACTCTACTTAACAATTTAATGGAAGAACACTGGCTCACGGATCTCATAAATTGATTTTTGAGATCGATAATTGAGACCAAAAAAACACAAGATTTGCTCTGGATGTAAAAAAATGGGATACAAAATTTAGACTACTACACGCATTACACGACCTAATACGAAATGGAATAACCACGCAGTCGTCAGAGGAAATAGCCATGAATAGCCCAGAATACATCTATACTCGGGACAATTTACTCGTTCGTCCGTAGGTACTCAATCCTTTCCGCTCGCAGTGGAAACCCATCTCAATACTTATATTTCACAACCATAAGCCCTATTTTATAGGCTTAGTAGCAAAAACGTTACCCCTATAACCTCAGCTGAATATCAAAGACCCTTTATAAAATTAGTGCCCGGGCTAGGTCCCAAATTGTCCTAACTTGGAGCTAAATCATTTTGCATAATATTTTGCTTAGTTGGCGCGCTAGCATGAATATTATTAATGGTATACACAAGTTTATGTTGTAATTTATGTAAAGTTTATAGCCCACTCGATTAAGGTTAGTTGATCAATAGCTGCTTTTCTGATCTTCTTAGAATTTATTTTTTAAAAGGACACTTTACGCTAAAATTATGTTTAATTGGCAGGATACTGTCTATCTTCTTGCCAAATCTGTATAAATAACTAGCTGACCCGCGCAACTTTGTCTGCGTAAATTTTGCCCGTTTTTTCAACATTTTTCATTGCTGCTCCGTTCCTATTGGTCGTAGCGTGATGTTATAACCTATAACCTTCCTCGATAAATGGGCTAACCAACATTAAAATATTTTTTCAATGCGGCCCAGTAGTTCCTGAGATTATCGCGTTTAAACAAACAAACAAACTCTTAGGGGTATGAAAAATAGATGTTGGCCGATTCTCATAGATACCGGATAAGCACAAAAAATTTCATCAAAATCGGTCGAGCCGTTTCGGAGGAGTATGGCAACGAAAACTGTGACACAAGAATTTTATATATTAGATAATGAATCACTAAAATGTATGTACGCACGTAACTTCAGAACGACTGAGCCTAATTGGAAATTCTGGTTTTGTTGTGTTTGTTACTGTCGGAACAAATTGTGTATGAAAGATTTAAAAAAAAATTATTCGTAATAATTATACCCGTGCGATGCCGGTCGGACAGCTAGTTGTTTATATTTTGACGTGATAACGTCGTATAAATCAATAACCGGCTGCACTCACGAAAAAGAGTCACGTTCTGTTTACGATCACGTTAACGTCACTTAAGGCTGAAGAGTCAGCCTATCAGCAAAGTCATTGACCTATTGACAGATAACCATTTTTTTAACCATTTTGCAAAGCAGGAAATCAGCAAACTCACTTGAGCCTTTTGTGTAATATTTAAATCAATTATTGTTCATTAGTCTCTCAAAAACGTCGATTCGAACGATTATAGGTAGGTACAGTCAAAAATGTAAATACGATTATTATTGGAATTGTCATTTCGAATAAAAAAAACAATTTCAACTTTCTATCTCTATTTTTTTTTTAAGTGCATCCATTAGCTCGTTAAATAAGACTAAACAAACTAAGGTAGCGTCATCCAAAACAGCCCTATAAACTACAACTAAACATAGTTAATACAAACTAGACAATGATACAATTAATAGACCATATTACTCAAATTTCCAAAATCAACAATACATAAACTTAAGTTAAACAATTCTTAGATTAACGTACTTTTATATATTTTTTTTTATATTTTAATCTGGCCTGTTGGCCTAGTGGTTAGTGACCCTGAATGCTAAGCCGGAGATCGTGGGTCCGATCTCCATCCAGGATAAAACTTTGTGTGATGAGCACGATAGGTAGTTTACTCTAAGTATGGGTGTTATTTGTCTATAAAATGTATATATTTAAAAATATATATGTAAGTATGTTTATTAGTGGTTTAGTTGCTATAGTTCGGCTTAGTTTGGGATCAAAAAGCGTTATGTGAATTGTCCCAATATACAATTTAATTTATTGTCTTCATCATCAGCCTATCGCAGTCCACTGCTGGACATAGGCCTCTCCAATTGCACGCCACTTTGTTCTATCTTCGGCTTCTCGCATCCAGCTCCTGAAAGCCGTTTTGCGTAAATTATCACTCCACCTGGCCTGAGGACATCCTACACTACGTTTGCCGAGACGTGAAAACCCACCCGTCACTTCGTCGGAAAAGCGCACTCAAACCAAGAGATCAATAAGCTTATACGACACGACCTTCGGCGCTCCAACACTCTCTCGATTGTCTTATATAACTAAAAATGATGATATGCCCGTAGTTGGCAACTATATAAGGCTTATACGTGTAGAAGGCCAATAATACGTTATCATATATTGATATTTCATGTATGTACATTAGCTGTGAGTAAACCTAATTAAATAAATAAACTATGAAAAGAGACTAAAGTAACATTAATTACGTACCGGCCCTCAATTGACGAAAGTAACTTGGCAGAATTAAAACAGATTTCTCCCCAACGTATAGAGCTATCAATCTACTAGTCGGACCACTTAATTAACTGTTACCACATTACTGAAGGTTCTGCACTCTCACTGTCCTCCCATTAAAGCGGGTTTTCCGACAAAAAACCTCAATTGTAGTTCCCTAATGAAGTTTCGAGATTTCTCGATTTTAACGAAAGAATTACTTGGTGGATTTGGTTTTGTCTTGTTGTGATTAGTATGATTTAACAAAATTAGTTTTTCCAATGATAAATATTTACGAATTTGAGGCTTGATTTGTCTCTATCGCCACTTTTTAATTCATAAGTTACTATAAGCAAAAGAAAAAAGAATGAGCCTTTTATATAAGGACATTTGAACTAAAAATAAAAAGAATAAAAATCAAATTTCCTCATTTCGTAATACTAAGTAAATAATCGTTTGAAGATATCAAATTTATGTGTATATAGTTAGTAGTAGCGTTTGTATATTGTTAGTTCAGAATAACCCTTCTTTTTTGGAAATCCACCAATAAATTATATTAATTATAAGTATGTTCTAGATACGAATATATGTAAATTGACAATGAAAATTTTGAAAACTTTAACGACAACTTGCTTACGAATATAGCAAGTTAATATAAAGCATGTAAAAAACATATGATCTAGATAAAAGTTTCATTCGCAGAAAGAACATAAGCAGACAGAATGACGACGAATTTTAGAATCTCTAAGATAGACTAAACTTTTGCCATTGTAATTGATTTGTCTTGTAAATATATTGCCGTATTGAGAAGTGAAAAATATTTTTTTAGGTTTTATTAAGCTGAGCAAATAGTAACATCCTCTTTAAAAATACATTATTCTGGTTTAGTAGTAGATACTCGAATAGAATCGTAACATAAAAACGATCCCCACTGCCATTTTTTTGATTATAATATTACAACAATATTACTCGTGAAATATAATATATTTAAAGAAGGTACACTTAATAAACTTATATTAAACTAATAAAGTAAAATAGTTTATTCACTTTGAAAGGAACTTATAAAAACCCGACTTCAAATTATTAACTCAAATATTATTTTGTCGCCAAGAATCCGCCTATTTATTTGTTCAAATTTTGATGTACCCCGTGTCAATCTCACAAATGAACTCGCAACCTAAAATCCATCAAGTCATTTAGGCTCTAGAGCGTGCCGAAGAAACATACATACTTGTACATACACTCGAAAAACATAACCCTCCTTCTTGTGTAGTCGGGTAAAAATACGTAAATTTAATGCCAATTTCGAAAAACATCAGATGGGCAGTAAGCCTGTTTGTTACTCCAATGGTTCCAAAATTGTCTCGTGTTTTCTTTTTTAATAGTATCTCTTACCATGTTAATACACTTCGACTATGTAATTAAGCTAATTGGATGTTATCCAGATCGATCAATCCACACGATTGACGTTTGGTTTTTATACCATAGTTATTTCGTCAATGTACAATGTAATCCATCCTCATGATATTTTCCTGTTACGATAACAAGACGTTTTACCTATACGTTAAAATAATGTACTGCAACACTTAGGAATGTAATAATATTTGTAATTTTAATTAAAAGAAACCCCTACTATATTATTAATATCTTGAGACAGCTCACACAACGCCATCTGATCCCAAACTAGGCAGTACCTAAACTATGATAACCTGACAACTGATTATTTCTAAATACCTATTAATAATACATACGATAGATAAATAAAAATCCAGACACAGAAAACTCATCGTGCCCATCGCACAAATTTTTATCCTGGGAGGAGATCGAACCCACGACCCCTGGCTTAGCAGTCAGGGTTGCTAACCACTAGACCAACAGCCCAACCGTAACTATACTGTTATGGTAGCAGTTTACCTTTTATTGAGATCAGTAAATTTTCACTTAACTTACGAATACGAGTAGGTACATAGATACGAATTAAATAAAAAAATTAAGATACTTTTGAAGTTTTGATCAAGTCATGCTTATCTTATAAACGCATTATCATCATAATGATAAGGTTTCAAATTTCTGAGGGTGATGACGTTCAAAACTTCCTTTACATGATTTATCACAAACGTACATAGTGGAATTTTATTATACACTATAACAGTGTATAAAAATTCCCATGCAAAAACATAGACGTAAAAGAATGACCGTTCATTGAGGGTTTTGCTAACAGAAGTATTGAGACCAGGTGCTTTCGAAGTTCTATCATACATCCAGTCATATTTATTTTAGTGTTCTTCAAATGCTTTAAATAATTTGTTATTTTCTACTCAATAGAAGAACTTGGCAAGCGCTCTTAGTTCACTACACATACGAGTTTCTTTTATCTTTAACCAATCGAATATATTTTTAAAGTGTAATGTTCTTTGTCCACAGAGTAACTATATCTCCATACTCCAAGAACATTTCTCATGCGGAACTGGTGATCAACGACGTCAAACCTGAGGATGAAGGCGTCTACCGTTGCGAGATCACTTATCTACAAGTGGGTGAAGATTGCAACACTGTGCAGATCACAGACTTTCATACATACAGTAAGTACATAGCATATAAGCTGTTATAAAACTCATGTACTATGTTTGCTCGGAACTTTTGAAAAGTCGGAAAAGTCGGCGGTATTTTCAATTTTATTGGGAGATTTATTTATTTTTCAACCGAGTTCAAAAAGGAGGAGGTTCTCAATTCGACTGTATGTATTTTTTTTTCTGGTGAAGTGGAACTGGTGATGAAGACCACAAATGACGAGACGAGCGGACCTTAAATATTTCACAATTTGCGATTCTATTATTATATTGTATTAGTATTGAGTAGCACTTTATTCTCGTCTTACTACTATTACACAATGTAATAGAGCTGATAGTGAACTCCTCAACAATTAACGGCCCTGCATCGGTGCAAGTAATATTTAGTAATAGGATTTCAGCAGTTGACATACGCCTATTGTAACTTAAGTGAATTACAAACCAACCCACTAAAAAGTAAGAAATAAAAAAAAAAAATTTACGTCAAAAAGTTTTTTATTAGATTGCCAACGTTTGTATTCACTGTGCAACATTTTAATAAGAATCTTCAAGAAATAGATACAAATCATCCTCCATTGGAGCCCAAATACGCTAGTTAACTGTCATCACCATCACATAATCTGGGTGCTTATTATCTACAAAATAGGCAAACTTTAGGAGACCGTGGACTTTATACACTTATCTCTTGTGTACTAATACCAAATTGTGTTTTTTTTTAAAGATAACTAGCAATGTGTGATTGTTTTCCCACATTGCTAGCAATTCTTTTTAACATACGTATATGTATGTAAGTATGTACTTACTGTTTATTTATACATATGGTTTAATTTCTATTTTTTTTTTCTTTTATTGTTACACTTTCGATTACTTTCAAATATCTTTTTACTCTTTTTTGGTTTGCTGGTAAAAAACTCAATTTTGAGTTAAGCTCGCCTTTGTACATAATTACTTTTTTCTAGTACTTATTGTTTGTTTGTATTTTTTTTCTTGTGTACAATAAAGAACGTTAACCCCTCCAGCTAAGCTCAAAGACTTGTGCTAGGAGTGGGTTCACGTCGGTAGTATAATGGGTTGAATTCGAAACCGCGACCTCGCGATTACGCGACCGGTGCCTTAGCCATTAAGCTACCGCCGCATTTGATATTACTAAAAAATATTACCTACTGCCTAAAGTAAGTATAATGTGTAACTAATAATAAATAAAATATAATCTAAACCCGGCATTATTAGTTGTGGCTTGTGATTATATTATGGTTGTACGATATCAATCAGTTAGTATCTTAGACCTCAATAAGTAATATTTTTCTTTCCCACTTATTCTATTTTCGGCTATAACCGAATAATAAAAATTCTGCGCCGAAGGGAAATATAGTTTACCTAATATTAGGCTGGTCTAAATATAATCGTAATGCGTCTTTCATACACATTCCTACGTTTGCGACCGCTTGTAATGTAATATGAACATTGCAGACGCGTAAGTAGCGCGGCCACGACAAAAGGTCGCTCCAACAAATTTTATTAAGCTTTTATCGCGGGCTTTGAGCGCGGCGATCGAATCAAGAAATTCCGTAACGAAAATAAAACCTAACAACACCCCCCCCCCCACTCCGCCTACCAGCCTACCATGTAGCAGCTCGGCTGAGCGTATATAGTACGACTGTACGAAGCTCGCACGGATCGAGACGAGCTGCTCCGAAATGTAATGAAAGGAAAAAAAAACTGTATAAATAAAATATATAATTGCATAAGTTGATAAAAAATGCTATGCAATAGCTTTACCGCGGCAGTCCCCGAGTGAAACACATTTTTTTTTTCTATTCCATTGGCGTTAACGTTATAGATACCTAGGTTTGCGATACAAACTAGCCTAACATACCAATTTTCATTTTAATCAGTTCAACGGTTAAATTGTGAAAACGTAACAGACAAAGTCACTTTCATATATTTAACTAGCTGACCCGCGCAACTTCGTATGCGTCAATTTTCCCCATTTTTACTACATTTTTCATTGCTGATCCGCTCCTATTAGTCGTAGCGTGATGTTATTTAGCCTATAGCATTCGTCGATAAATGGGCTATCCAACATTTTTTTTTTAATCGGACCAATGATTACTGAGATTACCGTTTTCAAACAAACAAACAAACTCTTCAGCTTTATAATATTAGTATAGATACTAAGTTTGTCTGACATTTTGCTAGACCTTCAAATAAGTTTTTAAATGGTCCAAAAATTGGTCCTACAAGAACATGGCCTAAGAAACCCACGCTGAAGGCACAGTTATGAAAAAACTGTAAATGTGTAAAAAGGTACAAAAGCAACTGAACTAATATTGAATTTAATAATAAATTTCGGAGAAATTATATGTCAGTGATAAATCAAATAAGTTATATCGAGATACAACATTATCCTATCACAATAGATTCCGTGTAGTTTTTATAAAAAATGTTGGCGTAGGACGTCGTACAAATATAATAATGTTATATCTCTCACTAATAGTATACTGTTGCGAGTAAAAAGAGATAGCCTTCAGTATTTCATAAAAAATATATTTAAAGCTATGTTTTCTGAATTCGATAAACTTTAGCGGTTTGTACACTTATAAAATTGTATATATACTAAGAGTCTGAATCGCCTTTTAAACCTTTGTTATTTACTTTTTATTCTGTAATAGTGAATGATAAAAAGAAGTAGTTTCCGAAACCCGCGTTTCACGAAGGCGACGCAACGCTGACCAGAACTAGTCTACCCGTGACCACGGCCGTTGCAATATGGTCAAAATGTCGGGCAATAAAAAAGGTACCTTAAAATATTCACGCGATTAAAACCAGTAGTATATTTAATTTTATATATTCGAGTCCAAGAAATGATATGAGTACCGATAAACTTTTCCATTAGAGTTGTCCCGAGACCCAGTGTGTGCTGGGTTCGCATCCCGCCCTGGTTAATTTCACCTCAAAGAGGGTTAGGAACCGAAAAACTCTTTATTTTGGAATGGCATTCTAGTGGCTTGGGTAAAGATCACTGAGCTGGCCTCGGAACAGACAGACGAACATATTGAAACTGTAAGGGTACCTTGTTCACTACGAAACCCTAACAGTGACGGCCTTGTTGAAAATCTAGCATTGGCCTCAATGCTGGCAAGAGTGGCATAGAAGAAATCCTATGCTACATTTAATAAATTCATTAAAAACTATGTTTCTAACTGTACTTCTGCTGTAGGTCGATTCTGACAAATTCGTTTTCTGCCTAATCAAGTTTATGCATTATCCCGAATCTGCAGAACACCGCGTAAGGGCATCTTATTCGCTATCGAGAGGTCACGGGTTCAAATCCGGGCTATAACAACTAACACGTAAACCATTGACATGACCAAGAGGTTATAAATCTGTTTTTTAACTGCTACAGAGGAACAGAGTCTGTTCCTCTGCAGCAGTTAAAAAACAGATTTATAACTTAATTCTATTGCAATCTGTTTTTATCGATAAACAATCTGACACTATGTAGTTGAGACCAGTAACTAGTGTCGTAAGTGAGTAGACAGACATATCGCTCTCATAAGTTTGGTCAACATGACAGCCAATCAGGCGGACGATTCTCTAATGAAGGGACACTACCTATCGATACTTTGAGGATTTAGAGTGAACTCGCATGCTGACGGTTTTTAGTGCGTAAGGCAGTCGTAAAGTTGTAAGCTTAATCATTATTTATTTATTATTTCAAAACACTAGTATGAAGTTTCAATACAAAAAGATGTAGTTTTAGATATATTTCGGACCTTAATCGCGTGAATTATTTAAAGGTACGAACCTTTTATTAACCCGACGTTTCGATCGAATTGCACCGATCGTGATCACGGGTCGACCTTTAAATAATTCACGCGATTAAGTCCCGAAATATATCTAATCTGTATAAAAATCGCGAAAGTTTAAAAACAATAAAATGTAGTTTATAATTATTTCTGACTAAAATTAATCGGTCTACTCCTTAGCAGTATGTATGACGGTTTCGGGTTTGATTTCCACATTAGAGAAAATTTGAGTGATTCATAAATATTAATTTGATTTGAATCTAGGCGTACTTTGTTTCCGTTCATTGTATGTTTGTAAAGTAAAAACAGAGACACAGGACTTATTTCACAATGTAAAATCGAACAAGGTAAGAAATAATTTAAAAGTATTATAATAAATATTTAAAACTAACATATATTATTTGTATTTTGCTTTATAACAATTGAATAATGTTGATATTTTATCAGTTTTATAAGTGAAATTTTGATTTCACTTATAAAACTTATAGAATGTAACACAAAAATATCGACAAATACCCATCTCTATCAGCCTCTAGGTCTTAGGATATTGCATCTGTCCCGCCTCGAGCAACCCAATTGAGTCGAGGTGCCATATATCCCATCTCTTTCTATCATATACAATCTTCGATGTATCCTTGTCGAACACTACAACATACATCCCTATGAAACAAATGGTGGAGATATTATTTATTTGTGACTCGGTTATTTACGATACGATATTTTTACGTTAAATACTTGATATTTTCTTGTACTTTATAGTGTAATCATAGTTTATTTATTGGGTATAGATATCAATTGTAGTGTTTTGGCTCATGATATAATGACGAAAAGTGGAAGTTATTGACTATTTGTTACTTTATGGACTATTCATTGTTCAAAGTGCTGTCTTTATCTATTTTCTCAATTGTATCTATACTTTTGTAGGACTGGTAAAAAAGGGAACCGGTGCAGGACTAACGGCTCAAGTGCACCTCGAAAACGATCTACGAACTCTAAAAACGGTTAACCATCTAGCAAGCGTATTAAGTACAAATTTGGGCAACCTATACACATATTCTTAAAGAATCTTGTAAAGAATAAACCTTTGAACTCACAAATTAAATCAAACTTAAATCTCTTCCCTAAATTCCAATAAATAAGATCAAACATATCTCAAATACAAAGACAAATATAATTGAAAACAGATTAAAATTTTCATCAAAATTCTGAACTCAATTACGTATAAAATTGATGATAGAAAACGAATATCGGTTTGTAAAGTTGCGGGCACAGTTAGACAGAGTTCAAGCGCTTTAAGCGTGCACGGAAACACAAGTGCTGACTCTTTTTCTTCACTCTTAATAACCGGGAGATTAGGCGTTGCACCAATGCTCCATTAGGTGAGCCATTCTGAAACACTGAATGGTGAAATATTTGTGGACAAAGGTAAGGTAAAGGTAAGGTAGCTCTCACAACTTACTCTCAGTCTTTGGGTTACCTAACTACCTTCTAACCCAAATTTCAACAAAATCGGCCTAGTAGTTTCAGCGATTAGTCAAAATAAACGAAAATGTCTCGAAATCATTACTCTTATTATATTAGTGTAGACTAGCATTTCCCCATGGCTTCGTCCGATTTATAATTGTTTTTTATAGCCTATGTGATATTATGTGTGAACAAACTATAGATGGGAGTGGGTCTGACTGTTACGCAAGAGGCCGTGGGTTCGATTCCTACACGGGACACCACTTTGTGTGATCAACAAATTGTTATTCCGAGTCTGTGTGTAATTTGTGTCCGTGACTTGTATGTTTGTAAGGTCCCCACGATACAGGGCTTGTACCCTACTGCCTAGTGGTTATTATTTTTATTTATTTATTAACTTTATGCACAAAGATATTGTACAAAGGCGGACTTAATGCTGAAAGCATTCTCTACCAGCCAACCTTTGGGTGATGTAACATAAAATTATATAGGTGCAGATTGTTGACAGCTAATGCTAGTTATTTCAGATGAATACAATAGAATAAATATATATATATATATATATATACACATACGTATACTTAAAAACATAACATACATACAAATATACATAACTATACTCAACTACATTACTTACATACAAAATACATATATCAACTTAAATACATTACATACATACAAATAAACATATACTTAAATTCATACCATACAGACATACGTAACAGTTTATGTGGCTAACGTTGAGTTTCAGCTATACCATCGAGTAACAGTGTACGAACTTTCAGCTTGAAATTAAAGCGATTAGAAGCCATTCTGATTTCGGGGGGCAATGCATTCCAGAGTAAAACAGACTGTACAAGGAAGGAGGATCCGACGAATCCAGAAGAATGAGCAGGACATAAAAGAAGCATATTGTTGGAAGAACGAAGCTCTCTACCATGGCTGGAGCACAAGTATTGAAAATTAGAAGTTAAGTAAGAGGGGCTAGTAGGAGAATTAAGAATAGAATAGAGAGTAGTGAGAACGCGCAAACTACGGCGCTGACGAATAGGAAGCCATTTCAGTTCAGAACGATAAGAAGACACATGGTCAAACTTACGGAGATTGAAAATAAATCGAATGCAATTATTTAGAAGTCGATCGTATTTATTGAGGAGGTCTGCATTCAGGTCATGATAGCATACATCACCATAATCAATCAGTGGAAATATCAAAGTCTGGATGAGCATTAATTTGGTTTTGTAAGGTAGAAAGTTTTTCAGGCGGTATAGACTCCGCATGGTACCAACCACCCTTTGACTCACGCTAGTAACCTGAGCTTGCCAGTTGAGGTTAGTGTCAATTAAAATACCGAGGTCCCTGACCGAAGAATTAAAAGGAATAGTAGACCCGTTAAAAATAATTGGTGGCAATGTGTCGAGGTTAAATTGGCTTAATATCCGTTGACTCCCTACTACAATAGCCTGACACTTAGATGGGTTCACTGTCAAGCCGAATCTGTCAGACCAAGACTTGATAGCATCAAGATCAGCATTTATCTTTGTGATGGCCTCGGACAAATCGTTCACACTGGCTTGGGCATACAACTGCAAGTCATCGGCGTAAAGATGAAACGCACACTGAAGAACCTTAGTGATAAAATCAATAAAGATAGAAAATAGTAATGGAGAAAGGATGCCGCCTTGAGGAACACCAGCGTCGAGAACACGCCACCTTGACATAGAATCATTCACACGCACAGACTGCTGGCGCCCCCGAAGATAGGACGAGAACCAGGCTAGAGCATTAGACGAGAACATCAAATGAGAAAGAATAGAGAGTAAGATATCGTGGCAAACGGTATTGAAGGCATTCGAGAAATCCACCAAAGCTAAAACTGTAACTTTGGTCTGTTCCATGCCTGCCCTGATATCCCCAGTCACTTTAAGAAGAGCAGAACTGGTGCTATGTCCAGCTCTGAAGCCGGATTGAAAATGGCTCAACAAGTTGTTACGATTCACAAATTGTGTAATTTGCCTATAAATACTGGACTCTAATACTTTAGATAGAAAAGGAAGAATAGAGATAGGTCGGAAGTGGTTAGGAAGAGTTGGATTTGAAATTTTAGGTAGAGGAATAACAAAGGCAAGGCGCCAAGAAGATGGGTAAGTCCCAGAATCAAGAGAGAAGTTAATGATATGAGATAGAGCAGGGAGAAGAAAGTCAAGGATAGGAATTAACATGCGACGGCTAATACCGTCATGCCCAACAGCATTGGATTTTATAGCAGAAATGACTTTTTTGATCTCGCCCGGTGTGATTGGAGAGAAATTAAAGAAATCGATGTTGGGGCGTGGAAGATCGGCTAGGTACTCGCAAGTACGACGCTTGGTTAGATGATCAATAGGTGCAGTGGAGGTGAAATGAGCATTGATGTCATCTATACCAACCGTCATCTGAGGATCATTACGCCCCTGTTTACCGATTCCTAGAGTCCCTAAGAACCGCCAGATATTTTTGGGGGAAGAAGAATCTAAATTGCTAAGAACATGTCGGCGTTTAGCGTTGCGAATCATCTGGTTACACCGATTCCTTGCAGATTTATAAAGGGCCCAATTGACGTCATCACGATCCTTTCTAAATTTACGAAATGCCCGATCTCTGCGCCGCATAGCCATCCTTACGCCATTAGTCATCCAAGGAGCCGGAGGACGTTTGATTTTAATTTTTCTGAATGGAGCATGAATGTCGTACAGCCCCACTACCATTCTACTAAAAATATTGACCTTCATATCAATCGTAGGAGCGTCGAATACAGGATCCCAATCCAAATTTGAGGCATCCTCCTGAAGTTTGCCCTTATTTATCCGGCCAAAGCAACGAACGTTTAAAATCTTAGGACAAAGTTTAGGTGGTTTAAGCGAGTACGAAAGAAAAATTAAATCATGGTGAGAGAAACCAGGGGCTAAACTTTGTCCATGACGACGGACTAGAGAAGGAGCCGAGGTAATAATTAAATCTAACCAGGTATCCATACTATCTAAGTTGTGATGAGTGGCTTGTAGTGGCAAGACATGAAAGCTGGTAGACTCGATGATCTGGAGTAACTTGCGTGAACGAAACGAGTTATGTGACAGGAGATCAGTATTAAAATCGCCCATGATGATATGGTGAGTATACTCGGACCCTATAGATTCCAGAATAATAGTAAATTTTAAATTTTTATAGTTATTTACTGCAAAGTTTCATCAAAATCTGACATAATAAACAAAAATTAAATAATTAATCACAAATCAAAGCCCGAAAATCAAAAATTAAAATAAAAAAAGGGCAAAAAGTTATCGTCACTCGGACTCAAACTGGGGTCTTGTGGATTCGGGACCGCCCGATTTCCCACCTAAGCTACGAGTATAATAACATTGTAGAATGTGGCGAAATTTACCTTCGTATTAGATCAGTCAGTAGAATCGATGTACCTCCTCACAAACTTTCAGATTTATAATATTAGTAGGATATAAGCCACTACAATATTGCCGCCACGCTCTCCGCTTCGCGCTTCTAAATCACAGCTCAATACTCACTCAACATCAATATTCATTCAATAAATACTGCAATGCTTCACAAATTTACATACAAATGTGTTGCCAAGATTCTCAATAAACTATTTCTATGAATTAATAGGACGGGAGTTATTAAAAATCTCTGCATTTGATTATAATTTCAATTGAATATTGCAAAGCAAAATTGTAATTTGCTATTGTCTTTAAGGGTTCATAGAAAGGTCTTTGATATTACCATTTTGCTTATATGGTAGAATATATTAAATAAGACTACTAGGTATTTCGTATTATAAGGCTGTGTATCTGTATATAAGGGTATCTGGGTATAAGTTTAATAGTATAATGTACCTTTGTATATATTATGGTAAACACAAGCAGATAGTTCTGTTTACTCTATCTTTGGTATAGGTTTGGTTTAGTTTTTTTCCTTTAATAATAACATTTATTTTGGAATAGAATAAAACACCGTATGCACTAATAAGTCTAGCTAGGTAAGCTATATGTCACTCAGTATTTAGGTCGTCACGCCAGCATTTCCTAGGCTTGCCTCACGACGGAGTGCATAAGTTCAAAAGTATACGAAGGCAGAGGACCGAGTGTCGTGACATTAATTAGAAGAGACCTATGTCCAGCAGTGGACCGACATAAGCTGATGTTTGATGTATAACTTTAAACTAGCAATTCTTGTATATATATGCCGATACATATAATCTGAATCTCGGCAACGGCTCCAGCGATTTTCATGAAATTTAGTATGCAGGGGGTTCGGGAGCCATAAATCGATCTAGCTAGATTTCATTTTTAGAAAACGTCGTTTAAAAAAAATCGATGGCAGCTCGGTCATCCAGGTACTAAACACACTAAAGATAGATTGGTACTTAAGTATAACTTCCTGTTAATAAACAAACATCGTAGAACTCCATCTTCACATCGCTGTTGAATGATAGTGTATACTATCAATAGACTGACCGTATTGCTACATTGCATGACAAATCTGAAATAATAATATCTATAATAATAATATCTTCGGACAACTCACACAACGTCATCTGAGCCCAAACTAAGCAGAGCTTGTACTATGTAAACCAGATAACTGATAAACATACTCATATGTATGTGTGATCGAACCCATGACCTCCGGCTTAGCAGTCAGGGTCACTAACCACTAAACCTTTAGGCCAGTCAAAGTAAAAACGTTGCTGTCTATAAAGCCTTGGCAGTACTAGTTTGATACAGAATTAAAAAAAAATAGCAAGGGCGCTAGAGAGTGCACTCATACTACAAAACAGACTCCACCGACTACTTCTCGGCACCATCATAAATAAGAAGCTTAACACTCGCATCGCCTCTGGCCAAATTAGGGTTGCAAAAGTGCCGGGACGAATATACCCCCGGGCTCTCGAAAATCTCCGAAATTGTAGCGTTAATTTTAACGTCAAAGTATTAATTAATACCACCGGACTAAGTTCTCGAAAAAGAATTTTCTTTTTTTCTCTTCTTTCAAGCATAAGCCTCAATTACGTTCATTTTAGCAAATCCCGGCTTTCTCGGGATTGTAAATAAGGTTTTATAGCAGACGGGCAACTCTAAGTTGCTTTGTGTCGCTTGATTTTATCAACTATTTTGAATATTATCATAGCAGCCAGCGCGTGAACCATATCTAAATACTATTGTCTAGAAATATCTTTGGACAACTCACACAACGCCATCCAATCCCAAATCAAGCAGAGCTTGTACTATGGCAACCAGACAACTGATAAACATACTTACATATTTCTAAATACATACATATCATAGATAAATGACACCCATACACAGAATAAACAATCGTCTCATCACAGAAAGTTTTTTCTGAGTGGGGATCGAACCTACGACCTCCTACTTAGCGGTTAGGGTCACTGTAACTGGGCTTAAATCTCACTGGTCGTTTTAGTATAAATCGCAGTAAAAACTGTTTTCCTAAAATATCACATGCTTTTATACATGAGAAAAATGTTAAATTGACTATGACAATAAAGAAACAAGAATTGATGTTGTTGAATGAATATTGAACCCAAATTAGGTTCTATTAGTATTTACACTAATATAAGTGACAGTACTGAAGCAACATTTTGTTACTGGTATGTTGCCCGTCTGTAAAATTCTAAGGTGTTTTGTTCGTGAACTAAAATTAGAAACTTTCGTAGGTTGTTCTTATTATTTCACGCAACACAAATTTTAGTATTCCGTAACAAAATTAATAAAACCCTTATCTCTTACTAAATTGTATGTCTGTCCAAATTCAAATACCTACATAAACGTATTTTATAAAACCACACCGACAGTTGCAAAATATCGTATATTTTGGAAAAAAAAAAAATAGATGACAAATTTGAATTTTGCACAATTAATAATAATTATTAATAATTGTAGAAAGAATCCAGAAAACCGTATACCAAACATAACAAATATTATTTTTTTATTGAGGAAGTCAAAATCTTAAAACACCTAAGTACACGATAACGACCCACTCTTGACCATTTTTTAATAAAGCTTATCTCTGCTAAAACGAAAGTACAAAGTAATTAATTACTTTTAAGGTAGGATTAATTTTATCTTCGTGTTGAGTTAAAATACTCGATTTTACTTCCCGTAATTTAATTAACTGAGATACCTAGTATATCAGTAATATGACGATAATTACCTACTATGCTCGCCTCTACAAGTTCCACTTAGGAAGAAAAGAACACGCTATTTCCAATTTGTACTTTAAGGCTGCAATTTTAAAGTGTATAATTATTTGGGAATTAATATTAGCTGTATTTACTATATTAAAATAAAAAGTCGGCTACGAATATGCTTGAACGATGCTGCTTACGTTTAACCGAAATTAATGGCCTGATTTTCATGTAGCTTTTTTGTTCAATTATAAAGCTAGATAAATAACAATTGTTCTTAGCTTTATTTAATAAATTTTTGTTCAGCTGTTTTGTTCAGCTTTGTTCAGAGTGTGTTTTGAAGATTATAATCCATTTATATTCGCATGTCGTGATTATTTATGTTTACACTTTACCTTTACACCTCTACTTTGTGTTTACATTTGTTTTTATTTCCAACAATAATAATTATAAAAGATACAACTTTATTCGCCTTCAACATATAACTGCAACATATAGTATAGCCATGAATACTTTTACGCAGATTTTCAAAGAACTCGTTAATATTTAAAGAAGACCCTCGAAATACCAGTTTTACGTAAAATTTAATTAATTGTAAAGATCCTAAGCTAATATTAGTTTACTTAATGAAGTGAAAAAGATTTTTTTTCTACTTTTCTTTTGTTAAGTACACGAGTAAGAGAATATTTAAAAGTGTACAAAGGACTTGTAAGTCGAAGAAAAATTTCAAGTTTATTTTGACGAACGAACTTGGAAACAAATGTAAAACTGTTGAGCTTACAATTTATCGGATGGTAAGCAGTCATTGGAAAATTCCAAGACTCAGTAGTTAAAAAAGTTAATAGTTTTACAAAAGCAATACTTAATTCAAAACACTGATTGATAAAACATGAAGTCTTGAAGACTATAAGAAGAAAATTAGCAAGTAGATAGGATTAAAATCTGACCACAAAGACAAATAAAGCGGCGGTAGCCTAATGGCAAAGGCATCGGACTTGCAATCGTGAGGTCGCGGGTTCGAATCCTACCCAAAATACTACCGACGTAAACCCACTCCTAACAAAAGCCATTGAAGTAATTTTTATAGGCATTTCTTGCCAAAGACTTTATAAATACAATAATTGCATTTATGAAATATAGAAAAATTTACTTCAATATTCGGCCTGCGTCATCATAATTTGTTAAAATGCTCTCTGTAACGAAGCAATAACAAAAGCCGTGATAGTTCTTTAACTACCGACTAGATGTCGCTACGGGGGGCCTAACCCGTAAGCATTAAGAGATAGAAGAATTTGATATCTAGTAACATAGTCCAGATAGGTGGTTCGCTTCTGGCCCCGGTTTGGCTACGGAAGTCTCGGGTTCGATTCCTGAGTCTGGATTTTGAATTTTTCTATCTTTCAAAAATGCAATTATTGTATTTGTAAAAGCCATTGAGCTTTGCTCGAGGGGTTAACAGGATTGTTAGTAATGTAGGACTCACAACTGCCTCTGTGGCGCGGTGGGAGTGTGTCCGACTGCTACGCAAGAGGTCGTGGGTTCGATTCCCACACGGGATACCACTTTGTGTGATCCACAAATTGTTGTTCCGAGTCTGGGTGTACTTTGTGTCCGTGACTTGTATGTTTGTAAAGTCTCCCGCGACACAGGGCTTGTACCACAAAACGAGAAACGTCTTTAAAAAAAAAACTCCACATCGCTTGTTATCTTTCATAACAACAAAAAAAAAATAAGGGTTAAAATTGATGTGGATACCTCGTGTATTGTAAATTTGAAAGTAACTCGTTTGTCCGTCTGTTACGTTTTCACGCTTAAGCACTGAACCTATTTAGATGCAATTTCCTATAGAGACAGATCAAGTACCGGTTAGAACACAAGATATTTTTGTGGCGTTGGTTAATCTAATTATTTACAAAACATCGTTTCCATAGTATTGATATTAGTATATATCATTAATTACGATATTTTCAGTACTATCGATTTATAGTATTGAAAATATCGATAAAAAATATATCTCTACCTTTATTGTGACTAAAATTATTATTACTAAGAACTAATTTGAAATGCAAAGTAACTTTTTCTAAAAAATAAATGTTTTATACTTTATTTTCATTTCTTTCGATTGCCTTGGAGTTTAAAACTAAGAAAGAATTTTAATTAGTTTTATTCTTTCGAATGATTATTATAAAACTTTATCTGTATTTACCTGAGAGAACAGAAAAAGATAAAAGTTTCATTGCTTAGTTAATGATTTAATTTCCTGAAGAGTAATTAGAAAATAAAGTACTTTATTCTCCCTCTGTTCTAATAAGCGAGATTTTTAATTTTCCTTGTCTAATACAGCCTCGTGGCAGTCAATTTGTGTAAATGTAAGTCAATAAAAATTAATTGAAGCGGCGGGCGGTAGCTTAGCGGTTACACCTGCTTAAAGAACGATATAAAGGTATTGTTTGTCTGGTGGAATCAAATCAACGGCGTTTGTGTATCATTTATGTTATCATAGTTTGTATAACCACGAGAAAGAAATAAAAACGTTTATCCGTTCAGTTTTTAACACGAACTAACAACTTTTTTTAATTATAGTCAACTCGCACAATTAGGGCTCATGGCCTTTGTCGCGGGCACTTTACAGAAATAGCATTTTTTTTTCAAAGATAACTAGCAAAGGGTGGGTCCCACATTACTAGCAATCCTGTAAACCCTTCCAGCTTAGCTCAATGACGTGTGTTAGAAGTTGGGTTCACGTCGGTAGTATAATGGGTAGAATTCGAACTACGACCTTACGATTGCGTGTCCAATGCCTTAGCCATTTAGGCTAACTTTAAAATACTATTGATCGATGCATTCGGTTTGATTTTTGGAGTATTCCCTTAATAGATTCCATTGATTTTTAGAGCACCCATCGATATACTTAATAGCTTGGCGCTAAATGAGTAACTTAAGAAAAACGATCCACCACATAGTACAAGCTCTGCTTAGTTTGGAATCAGATAGCGTTGTGTGAGTTGTCCCAAGATATTATATATTAAGATATTAAGATATTAAATATATGTGTTTAAATAAACTTACACAACCGTAGGAACTACTTCATAAAACAAGGTACTACAATTTACTAATTCAACAAATACAATTTAACAACTTCGGGCATGACTCAGTGGCAAAGTGGTTAACGAAGCCCATAAGCCGCGGGGTTAGCCTAAAAAAAATCTAATTCCATCCATCAGAACTATCTCGGTGGCGCAGTGGGAGTAAGTGGGACTGCTGCGCGCGAGATTGTGAGTTCCATTCCTACAAGGGCAACACTTTGTGTGACACATACATTTTTGATTCATGTCGGAATGTACTTTGTGTCCGAGTTTTTTATGTTTGTAAAGTTCTTTCTTTCTTTCTATTCTTATGCCGTGTGGTGCCGGCTTAAGAATAGTACCACCCCATCTCTTCCCGTGGGTGTCGTCAAGGCGACTAAGGGATTTCACTCCGGAGGACGGGCAGCAGCGTCCTCTGCGTACTTAAAGTCTTACTGCGATCGCCAACCCGCTCGCCAAGCGTGGCGATTATGGCAATTACCCCCAGGATCTACATACCAGTAGGTTCTACTGGGGAGACCCGTGCCCAGCAGTGGGCCATCATATGGGTTGATATGTATGTATGTATGTATGTATGTAAAGTTCTTTGCGACACAGTGTTTGTACAGGTACGTACTCTAGTGCGGGTGTCGTCTTAAAAAAACAACTCATTTTCTAAACGATATTCTAAATAATAAATCTGCCAGTAACAACGTTGCTTATCGATTTACTATATTATTATTTACTATATACATATACATATCAACCCATATGATGGCCCACTGCTGGGCACGGGTCTCCCCAGTAGAACCTACTAGTATGTAGATCCTGGGGGTAATTGCCATAATCGCCACGCTTGGCGAGCGGGTTGGCGATCGCAGTAAGGCTTTAAGTACGCAGAGGACGCTGCTGCCCGTCCTCCGGGGTGAAATCCCTTAGTCGCCTTGACGACACCCACGAGAAGAGATGGGGTGGTACTATTCTTAAGCCGGCACCACACGGCACATTTACTATATAGTCACACAAAAAAGCCAAACATAAACACAATATTAACCCTAAAACCACTCATCATTAAAATTGACAACAATAAACAAACGCCAAACGCCAACGTAAGCCAAATTTGATTATAACCCTCCATTGTCCAAGACTCGCACTTGAAACTACGATGGGTCTCTCAGACCCCTTCGAACAATAAAAGCGTAAACCATTTAAGGGCTATTCGTCGCAGGCCCTTGAATATTTATCATTAATATAGACCCTTTTGTAGACAGTTTTAGCAAATAGTCCCTGTAATATAAATAGGTGATTTATTTGTTTTAAGTCTCATTGTTTTAATTCATGTGTATTGGTTTATAGTCTTGTTAAGGCTAGCTATTGTTTGTGATTTTGCTTTCTTGCTAGCTTTAGTCCGTCTCCGCCCGCTGGCTTTAAAAAAGGTCGCGTTTGTAGCAATGTTCTGTTGGTCTAGTGGTTAGTGACCCTGACTCCTAAGCCAGAGGTCGTGGGTTGGATCACAACCCAGGATAAAATTTTGTGTGATGAGCACGATGATTTATTCTGTGTTTTGGTATTATTTATCTACGAGTATAATATGTTAATCAGTTGTCTGGTTTCCATAATATAAGCTCTGATTAGTTGGGATCAGATGGCGTTATGTGGATTGTCCCAAGACATTATTATTATTAATTTTGATTTACATCACAAAATAAAATTTTCTGAAAAAATGTAACTCTTTAGATAAGAGTTTGGACTGGGTGTTGCAGAGTGATTTTTAACGTTACACATAATAAGTTTCTCATTGCGTCATTCGTTAGTAATTTTCATATTTGCGAAAAGCTTTTGTTACAAGAATTTAAATTTGAAATATTTAAAAAATACAGCGTATTTTACTACGCCGCTACGCCATAGCAACCTTTACATCAAAAGAATTTACCATCGTAGACCTTTACTTAATACATTTTGACCTGTGAATACCTACTGACGAAATACCTCAGGACCCTTTACCTTTCCGTAAAGGTCTTGACCGCAGCCGTGATACCTCCCATAAGGGACACGTGTCCCTAACGCCTTTGTGGCTACTTACCACTGTGGGAGTATTTTAGAACTGTATTATTGAAGTAATTTGTTTTTAATTAGCAGTAAGTGGTGACTCATTGGTAACCGAGTAGATCGAGATATCTGCGAGGTTACCACTGTCGGTCTAAATACTTTGGTGACCGTTTTCGAAAAAAAATCATACACCTCCTTGCGTCTGAGAACACATCTCCAAAGGGCGTTAAGCCGTCGGCCCTGCACCCAGTCTCTCTCCAGTCATGTCAGATTTCTGTTACATCTAGCTATGAGAGTGAGGGAATAGAGAGTGCACTTGTGTTTGCGCATACACTTGTGCTACTGTTGGCTAGTCTCTAATAATGTTGGTCCGTAACCGACATCGGCTAGGAGATCATTTTAAGTGGTGATTAAAGATGACCCCGTGCATCTTGCTCATATTCCTGAAATTCAGGTTTTCATTGCCAAGGCCAGGCATTGTGACGAAGTAATAAGAATCTATTTTTTTATATAAGCATCAATGTTTATTAAATTTTCACTTAAAATCACTGTACCTAATAGTGTTTTTCAATCAAAACTTAAAAAAACTTTTATAATGTATTCACAAAAAGAGCTCCACGGGGCAATTTTTCAAAGTTAATTATTATAACTTTTTTAAACAATTTTTAAAAGCAAAGATTTGAAAATAATTTGTGTGTTAAGAATGGCATAACTTTGTAAAAATAAAAAAAAATATTTGTTTTTACCACTGTAACATGTTTTTATAGTGTTTTGATTACTATATCTTCGGTAAATGTTGTTGCCGCGCGGTGCCGTGTCTGAGGTAACCATATTTTCAGAGTTAAATAAAACTGTAAGTAATGAAGATACAGCCTCGGAGTCAGAACTGTTTTATATTAAATTTCCTCCTCTTTAAGAATACTCTTGTTTCAGTCCTTTATATTTATAGTTGTAATGTTATTGTCACAAAACTAAATTTTCCTCAACTTATGTTTTGACGTTCGTCCCCGATTTTGCAACATTTTTATGTACATTTTCCCCGTTTTTACAACATTTTTTATCGCTGCTCCGCTCCTATTGGTCAAAACGTGATGTTATATAGCCTTCATCTATACCTAATTTTTCAATTCGAACCAGTAGTTCCTGAGATTATTGCGTTCAAACAAACAAACTCTTCAGCTTTATAATTATAATATAATCAATAAATTGACGACCGGCTGCACTCGCGAAAAAGTGTGACGTCACCGCTCTCACGTTCGCTCATGTCGCGTTCCGCCTGCTAATAGGCTGAAGTATTGTTGCAGTCGTGTGTGCGCATGCGCCCGCGTCCCCTGTAGCTGTCACAGGCACGCTTGTTTATTAGAATGCCCTCAATGTTTTGACGATTGCAGCGACATGCGATACAATTGGAAATAAAAAAGGTGTCATAGGCATGGTTGTATATTCAATGTCATCAATGTTTTCTTATGACGTTATTACGTAAAATTATCGTCCGCAAACCGCATTTTTTTATCTTCCGTAAGATACCGTAATGTATTTTTCTATAGCCTAATTCGAATGGAATGAGCTATCGCTCATATTTAAAGGAGCTAACCTTTTATTTACCCGACGTTTCGATCGAATTGCACCGATCGTGGTCACAATTCGACGTGGTGGCAATTCGACCGAAACGTCAGGTAAATAAAAGGTTCGTACCTTTAAATAATTCACGCGATTAAGTCCCGAAACATATCTAATATGTATAAAAATCGCCAAAGTTTAAAAACAATAATTTATAGGAGCTGTTCCACAAATTTTCATGTTTTCAACTTGTTAACAAAACTACTTGTTTTGTACTATGTAAAGATGTGAAATGTATATTGAAATACAAAGCAAACGTTTCATTAATAGAAACACAAACTTCTGTAACGTTAACAATGGTTGGCCACAAAATATAAGTGTGCCAAAAATAAGTTCTAGTTACATTTGCGAATATTAATATTTCATAAGAAGCTTTCACTCCAAGGATTTATACATAATATACACGTGTCATGTGACGAAATACTTTTCGAGTCATGATTTTTTAGGTATCATGTTGTTTCGACATCAAGGTATTTAGGGTTCTAGCCAAAATGGCAAATAGGAACCCTTATAGTTTCGCCATGTCCGTGCTTATGTCACAGGCATTTTACTCAAAGACTACACATGAATATTGATGAAATTTGGTGAAAAGGTGTAATGTAGCAGCTGCTACTTAATTTGATACCAAAATAAAAAATAGGGGGGGGGGGGGGGGGCAGTCCATACAAGTTACAGAAGCTGAAAAAAATGTTTTCATCAAATATCAACGTGTGGGACATTATTCGACAGGTCTTTTAAATTTAACATTTTAAGGTTTTACATTTTTTTTGATTCAGTAAATATTTTTGTTAATAATTGCTTCGTAAGATGCGTTCAAATTATGTCCCCGCCCCCCCCCCTCCTTATCTTTTGAACCGGGTGATCTAAAAATATAAAAAAAAATCACAAAGGTAGCGCTTAATAAATACCTTAAACTAAAATTAATTTCGACAATTACCCAATGATAGTTAAGTAATTACGATTTGTTTATTGTGTAAAAAAAAATTTTTTCTTTCTGCTTTCTTTCTGTCTCACGTTCAAAGCAAACTCGATTGCGAGTGTGTGAATAGACGTGAATGTACTGTTCAGTTGTTTGTGACCAGTTTTTTTGTACCGGCGGCCCGTATCGGGCTGCTTGCCACGCGTTTGAATGCACCTTAATATTAAAATATTATTAAATGTCTATATTACATCGATATCATGATTCTCAAATAAACATACCGATTTGAACTGGTAAAATAATGACGTCACTGACCAAGAGCGTGTTAGACTTTACATAGAACTACGTAGAAGTCCTACGACTCATCGTAGTAGTACTACGATTCATTGTAGACCACTACGATTGATCGCAGAATAATCCCTTACCTATCAAGATCAACTCCAAACTGAACTGATGTGAAAAAATATATATATATATATATATACCTATACTGTTTTATTTTTATAAAAGCGATCGTTTAAATTCAGCTTCAAAGGTTTTCGGTGGCTTAGTGTTATCTTTAAAAAAAATATGTATTCGAAATACCTATTTCAACATTTTCTACTTTTATTTAAAACGTTCCTATTTTGTATGAAAACATGTATTAAATTATAAAAGCTGTAGCTAGTTCCCGGTTTTTGTAAGAGATCGTAAGTAAATATTATCGATGTTACAGTATTCTATAAAAATATAGTTTTACGTCGAATTTTCATTTCCGTAGCTATATTTTTCTTTACAGAAAATGTTCGTGTATTATTTTATGAATGGAAACATTTCGTTGAATGACCTCCAATAACGCCCATCACACAGAAATTCTGTCCAATTTCGTATCTATACTAATAGTATAAAGCTGAAGAGTTTGTTTGTTTGTTTGAACGCGGTAATCTCAGCAACTGGTCCGAATTAAAAAAAAATCACTGTTGGATAGCCCATTTATCGAGGAAGGGATATAATCATCACGCTACGACCGATAAGAGCAGAGCAGCAATGAGAAATGTTGCAAAAAAACGGAGAAAATTTACGCAGACGAATTCGACAGCTCACTCAGCCGGGACAGCTAGATTAAAATAATTTCCAAGAAAATAAGTGATTGGTAAGTATTCGTACAGTACCTAATAGCTGATAAGTAAGATAAGTAGTACTTATTGTAATATTGCTGTAAAGCTCATCTATCAAAATGAGTTTATTATTTAAAAATACGGAAATCAATAAATATAGTAGAGCTTTACATATACATACATACATACATACATATCAACCCATATGATGGCCCACTGCTGGGCACGGGTCTCCCCAGTAGAAACTACTGGTATGTAGATCCTGGGGGTAATTGCCATAATCGCCACGCTTGGCAAGCGGGTTGGCGATCGCAGTAAGGCTTTAAGTACGCAGAGGACGCTGCTGCCCGTCCTCCGGGGTGAAATCCCTTAGTCGCCTTGACGACACCCACGGGAAGAGATGGGGTGGTACTATTCTTAAGCCGGCACCACACGGCACTAGAGTTTACTTGATGACAATTTTGCCAACTTGAATGATTTCCAATTTATGTTCGTAAACTTTCGCGATTTGTACACATTATAGAATTTGTTCGTAATTTTTCATGAGAGTGTATAAATTATTATTTTTTAAATCCCCCTTTGAAGTCTAAGCTTATTAAAAATCGTAGATAAACAACCTTATGTGGCAGACAGTCTAAGAGACGAGAATTATGACCTCACTAAAAAAGAACTGCTGTAAGAACATTATAAAGCTTAGCTAATAACGAGGAGTACGTGACTCAGTGGTGACAGAGCAGATCGAGATATTTGCGAAGTCAACTGCCTCTGCGGCGCCGTGGGAGTTTGTCCGACTGCTACGCAAGAGGTCGTGGGTTCGATTCCCACGAGACTACTTTGTGTGATCCACAAATTGTTGTTCCAAGCCTGGGTGTACTTTGTGTCCGTAGCTTGTATGTTCGTAAAGTATCCCGCGACACAAGGCTTGTACCCTAATGTGGGAATCGTCCTTAAAAAAAAAGAAGTAACGCAACGTTACCACTGTCGGTATATAGATGAGTAACCGTTTTCGAAAAATGTTGCACACTTGTGTTACTTGAAAATCACGTTAAGCCCCCTTGTTACGCGTGGTACACTTGTGTCAGTCCGGTTCACCGGACCATCGGTACACTTTATTTCGTAAGTACAATAACGGGCCTACGGAAAATAAATATTTCCCTAATATAGTTAACTGTACCACGGAATAATTACATGTCATTTAGTAGTTGACTGTGTGATGAGAGAATTCAAATCTGACACTGAAGTGACTGATTAGGCTCAATATCGATGACATGATATTGAGATTAATCTACGTCTTCGGTCGTCTGTCCCATCGCATTATGAGAGTTAAGGAATAAAGAGTCTTCTTGTTTCTGTGCACAAACTCCTATACTATAATATATCTTGCGTAGTGAGCTAGTCTCAGATGCGATTGACCGCTGTTACCGAAATCGGATAACCGTCATCATTATAAAGCTTAATATTAAACATCTGCTTAACCAGTAAAAATTGTATCATACGCAATAAATTACGCGTTTCATAGTACGTCACGTTAGCGTTATCGCTTGTAGCACAATGCATCATAACCATTGTATGCTGAGTTCCGGCGAAGCGTTTCCTGTACACACCGACCCAGCAATGTATAACGTATATAGAGAGTAAATCGAGCGGCTAAAGTGCATTTTTCTCCGCACAAGCGTGATATGTACGACATTTCCTTCCGTTCGCGAAGTTGGCTAAAGTGTTGGATGTTTTTCTTTTTATTTTTACCGTTATTTTTGCACTAAAGCAACTTTGAGCCAAACTAAGTAAGGCATTTGGACTAAAACATTGCACAATAAATTTCAAATTCAAAATTCTTTATTCACTTTGGAAACAAACTACTAAACTTACTAAACATGATACCCATATATTTAATGCCAAGTTCGTAAAGCAATAGGTAAAATCTCCCAAAATAACAAAGCAATACAACTTGCGGAACTATTAATAATAATTCTTGCGACGACTCACATACGGCCATCTCGTTTGAAACAAAGCAGAGCCTGTACTATGAACATCAAATAACTGACAAACATATTTATATGTCTCTAAATACAAACATCATACTTACCAACACCGGCTTAAGAATAGTGTCACCCCATCTCTTCCTATGGGTGCCACCAAGACGAATTTCACATCGGAGGACGGGCAGCAGCGTCATCTGCGCACTTTAAAGCCTTAGAGCCGAACCAATCGAAGCGTTATGACGATCGTGCGATGCTTAAGCGATGCTACTGCGGTGTCCGGCATATAAAAATCTATGGTATGCCACACAGAACGGCGCAGCGCTCGGACGCCTCGCGAGTAGAGGTGTAAGCGGAGTGGCACACCAGTTGTTTGCGCGGCAGAAAGAAGTGCGCATTTTATTATGACTGCCTCTGTGGTGCGGTAGCAGTGTATCCGACTGCAACGCAAGAGGTCGCGGGTTCGATCCTCACCCAGGATAAAACTTTATGTTATGAACACGATGATTTTTCTGTGTCTGAGTGTAATTTATCTATAATGTGTATGTATTTAGAAATATATAAGTATGTTTATCAGTTGTCTGGTTTCCATAGTACAAGCTCTGCTTAGTTTGGGTTCAGATAGCGTTGTGTGAGTTGGCCCAAGATATTATTATTAGCAGACTATATGTCCAACACTGTGACTGTGAACGCCTGCGGCTATTTGTGGTTCTGGTTACTACGATCGCTTAGCTAAAGGTAATTGTCCACAGTATCTATAACAAGTAGATTCTACTAGGTAGATCCGTGTTCAGCAGTAGGACATCATATTTGAAGCGGTGGTAGCCTAATGGCTAAGGCATCGGTCTCGCAATCGTTAGGTCGTGGGTTCGAATCTTGCCCATTATACTACCGACGAGAACCCACTCCTAACACAAGCCATGAGCTTAGCTGGAGGGGTTAACAGGATTGCTAGTAGTGTGGGACCCACATTGCTAGTTTACATTAAACAAAAAGAAGAGGTTGATATAATTATTTAAATTACACCCAGAAATACGATACTTTTAAAAAATTGACACTCATTTTTACCCAACAGTGGTAATATGGTTTAATTTCGTTAAACTCTCAATCTACTAAAGCACCAGAAATTCCCTCTTAAATAAATATTTAGGAAAATACCCAAAAATATGTAATTTAAAATAACAAAATAAAGCTTATGGCACATTGTGCGTACACAAAGGTACCGACAGCTACCGACAAGGCGGCAACATCAAAGGGACAATGCCTTTGATTACGCCGCGATCTAATGAAAGTGTTAAATACACTCCCCTTGTAATTTAGACCTTATTTTGGTATACCATGCCTTCATTATCAAAGGATTAATTAATTAAATTTTATGTTTAAATATTTTGAAAATTTGTTTTTATATTCTTGTGAATTCTTGGTATTTGGAGTAAACTTTGATTTAAAAATACAATAATTTTTTTCGGAGCTTAATCTATGAAGAAGTTGGATACCGTTAAACTTATCTTTACATCATTGAAACTATGTTCTTTCCTATGTTTTGAGCCACTTCTACACCAATTTAAAAATAGGTTCAGTAGTTTCGAAGATTAACTCGCTCAAATAAATAAACAAACTCATCAGAGAAATTTAAGAAAAACTACAAGAAGTCATTTTCTAGTGAAAACTGTTTGTAGCATAGTTTAAATAAAATAAACCCACAAACAGACAGATACGGAGATAAGGAAGGCAACTTTTCACCAAGACCTTTACATCTTTTTTGACTGAGCTGTTAGTCTAGTGGTTAGTGATCCCGACTGCTAAGGCGGAGGTTGTGGGTTCGATCCCCACCCAGGATAAAACTCCTTTGTGTAATAAGCATAAGCTAATCACACAAAATTCTGTACCTGGTTGTAATTTATCCATATTAACTAATTATTTAGAAATATACAGGATGATTTTTAATATACGAGTACTAATTACCTTCCGTCTTGGCTTCTTTACATTACACGAAGTAACTTCGTAATATAATAGTTGAAAAAAAAAATACAAATTAACCCTTCACAATCACCACCACTACCACCTACTTTTGTTACGCACCCATTACCACACATCTGAGAGACCTTGGAGTAAACTCGATGTTACTTTGTCTGATTGAGGGCCTACACCTCTCAATAAACTAGACTTTACTTCAGTAAAATAGTCTGTAGGTGATTAAGGTCATAACAACAAAAACAAATGGTAGGTTATTAAGGGTTAATTTATTAAATATTTTCCAAAACTGATATTACAAAGTTTTCGACTGCCTCTGTGGCGCGGTGGGAGTGTGTCCGACTGCTACGCAAGAGGTCGTGGGTTCGATTTCCACACGGGATACCACTTTGTGTGATCCAAAAATTGTTGTTTCGAGTCTGGGTGCACTTTGTGTCCGTGACTTGTATGTTTGTAAAGTCCACCGCGACACAGGGCTTGTAATCTAATGCGGGATTCGTCTTAAAAAAAAGAAGTTATTTAGTGTTATGTATAGAAGCCACTAGCAGGAGGTTTTTAGTAAAATCACCCTGCTTAAGTAAGTTTTTCAGTTATCTGGTTGCTATAATACAAGCTTAGATGACCATGTGTGAACTGTCCCAAGATATTATCTATTTAACTTAAGTTAAGTACAATAATTGCATATTTGATAAATAGAAAAAATTGAAATCCAGACTCAGGAATCGAACCCGAGACTTCCGTAGCCAAACCGGGGCCGAACCACCTATCCTATTAAGTTAAGAAGTAAGATGATCTGAAAGCATCCGTGTAGCAGGCTTTAGAATTACTGAAATTCTTATGGGGGCTACAGCAGCCATAGTAGACTATGTAATGGTAATTAATATATATTTTGACCAATACCAAGATTGGCCTATTGTTCTAGTGTATTGTTAGACTGTGACTACTACGATAGAGCTGGGTTTGATCCCACCCAGGAGAGAAAACTTGTGTGTGATAAGCGGTATGGTTTATTCTGTGTCTGGGTGTAAGGTTTCTTAGTATGTATATATTTAGACATATAAAGTATGTTTATCAGTTGGTCTGGTTGCGATAGTGCAGGAAACGTCTAGTTTGGGGTTAGTTGGCTTTGTGTGGGTCATCCCAAGATTATTTATATAGTAATAGTGTTGCCTACAAAGATTTCTTCACTCGTCAATCCCGGTCACATCCCGGGCTCATGTCTCGTAGTGATGAATAGCCGTAGTCTCAGACTGCAGGCAGGTATATACCGACGACATTTTAATTCAGCTCCCGAACGCCAGCCGAAAGCTTTTCACTGCGCTTCAGCCAATATTTTCTGAATAAACTTTAAAATTCTTTTTATATAACACGACATGGTTGCGATACGATTTAAGTAAAAAAACTATTCAAATATCAAACAAAAAGGAGAAATCTTATAAAAAGTAATTATTGATAACAAAATCTACAAATACCAAATTTAAAATTTGCTGTACAATTTTAAAATGAAAACTGAAATATAAGTGACTTGATGCAGATGAAGCTGTGACATTTAATAATTCCACATGATTCTGGCTTACTACTTAACCCGACTCATTCAAATAAAAATAAAATCAAAATTAGTTTCCTATCGGTTACTACATCAAGTAAGATACTAAAAATGAGAATATCTTTTTTTTAACTTTATCCAAAAATGTATTATATATAACATCAGTATGTCTTTAAAAGTAATATATTCGGACTTGTGACATATTTCAACAGTGTATCATTTGCATTCCTTTAATCACAAAATTAAACCAAGAACACACCTGCTTAAACTAATTATATATTTAATCCCCATAGTTAATTACTGGGCCCCAAGAAATCCGGTGGTTGATGGATGAGTGCATCCACCTGTGCTGTAATTAAACGTTACTGCTATCACTCATCTGCCTGACAGGTATGGTGGTTATGATGAACCCTTGGTAACTGTAGAGGGATGTAAGAGTTGCTACTAATTGTTGTTTGGGGTGTTTAGATTTGTTGTTTGAAAAACTGACGACAGGTTAAATCTTGTTTTTGAAGAAGGATCAAATGAAATTCTAAAATGTCTACGGAACACTATAAGTAACCTACATCTGTCCGGAGTTGCCATTCGCTGCCCTGAATTGAAAATACAGTACATTTTATGCATGTAACAGGAGCAGCGAATGACAGCAATATGCTTGTCTTTGAAAAAAATATAATATTCACTATTTACGTTACTGCCAAAGTTAATTATAATTGAACTAACAGATTAATTGATTAAGTTTTATTTGTAAGAAAATAAAAAAATAAATGTTTAGTTACTTTAGGTAAACACTACATTGTTATGTATGTTTTGTATGTGCTACTTAACTAAGACCTTAAACAACTATCGATAGTTTTCCGAAATAATCCTAATTAATCCGGCTTTTACCCGTGGTACCCCCGTGGTTAATATCAGCCTTGTCACTGCATTCGTTATACAATTTAGTCATTCGGCAAAGAGGCGAGTCTGTGCCAAGCACTGTTCCACGCAGTGGAGGGACTAACAGTGTGATTGGTTTACATGGAGTGTGAAAAACCCTCAAACGTATCCTTTGTAACAATTCCGGCCATTTGATTATATTTCTTAACAATTTATATAAAAATATTAAGCAGTATATAGTCGAGAGATGTACTCTCCTCTTAGACAGTTCCATCATCTTAAAATAATCCAATCTGGTTTTATACCCCACATTACGTTAATACATCACTGTGTTTCGATTGAAGGACACTAAAAGTGAAATTGAGACATATGAACTAATAACTCTATTAAGGAGCATGGTGCGCGGTGACATACAGATCCAAACAAGGCTTTGGATGGCACTGATACTGTTATGGGCAAGCGTAACGCTTACCATCAGGTGAACGACCTGAGGGTCAATTCACGTATTTAAAGCAGTGATACGCTTGCGTCAAGTACGCGTCTCGAGAGCGCAATAACGACATTCTAGTACGGTGCGCAAGCGGTTTTTAGATCGATCCCAAAGTTACAAGAATACGAAAGTGGCTGTTTTAATCGAAACTTAACTGCAACTGAATTGACCCGTTGCTTGTCTCTTCATTTCGTTGTATAAAATACAAATATTAGTCGTTAGTAGTTTGTTGTAAGTTAGTAGTAGTCTCGCAGTAGGGTACAAGCCCTGTATCGCGGGGGACTTTACAAACATACAAATCACGGACACAAAGTACACCCAGAATCGGAACAACAATTTGTGGATCACACAAAGTGGTGTCCCGTGTGGAAATCGAACCCACGACCTCTTGCGTAGCAGTTGGGCACACTCCAAGAGGCAGTCCAAAATAGTGTAAATTTATATTAAAATCGTAAGTTATAAATGCGTTTGTTTGAAGGCGGTTGCGTCAAAAACTTGCAGTGAAAGAGGATCTGGATTAAAAACCGCTTTTTACTCAAAAATATGTCCTTTTACGGATTACTGGTGGCCAAAGGAAACATTCCTTTGGCTTGCGGTTCCTTTCTTTTATTTCAAGACTTGTTTTCTGAGTGGTAATTTGTTTTTATATTTTATTTTATTTTTTGCTGATTATTTTGTTGTGTATGTGCAATAACAATGTAAATAAGTATTTATTTTGTGCAGCGGTGGCTTCGACGGGGTTTGTTAACTATTAATCTAAATATATTTAGCAATAGAAACCAGGAATTAATTTGAGCAAATATATTTTTGAAGCAAGCAAAAATATTCGTTAATAAAATTTCTGTATTTGTACAAATTTAAGGGTACTTATTCATTCTTGTGTATGGATTTGATTACGCCTATCATAATCAATTTAATGCAGATCCTTAAACTTCCATAATCCAAACATTAAAAACCTTTTCTTTGTTAAAAATGAAAAACAAACGTTTCAATTATTCTCGTAGACCATGCACAAAAACCGTAGCAGCTACGTAAATGTTCCGTAGAGTATCAGTCTACGAACACTGCAGATGTATAGTGACGTCACAGGCTGTAATCGTCACGGACCGTCATTACGTAGAGGTGGCGTTATGAGCACCATCAGTGTAGTGATGCACATTACTTTGATTAAGGATGGGGTACTATCGGTAGAAAAAAACATCGATATTTTTAGAAATATTTCATTTAATAATATAGTGAGTCGTAAAATAGACTGTTATCATTGTCAATTCATAGATAACTGACTATTTTTTAAATCAACAAAATGACTTATCATTCTGCCATTAAGTGTAAATGGTGTTAAACCATCACACCTGTGCCTAATGAACAGAACTGATATCTTTATTTTTTTGCTCTTTTTTTATATGCATTTTATTTAAGATAATATTATCAAAAATAACTTTAAAACTGTTACGTTACATGGTATATACATTTTGACAAGGCAATAATCATGCTACATAAGATCACGTAATACCCTTTTTTTAGTAAAAAAAAACCAATAATGTATTTTTATGAGTCCTACATTTCTGGCAATCCTATTAGCCCAATCAGCTAAACTCAATGGCATGTGTTAGGAGTGGGCTTACGTCGGTAGTATAATGGGTAGGATTCCAACCCGTGACCTCGCGATTTTAAGTCCAATGCCATATCCTACTACTGCCACTTTGCATAAACGCGACCATGGTCACAAGCTGCTACGATCGCGTATATTTCCATGTCAAATTGCGTACAATGTTACCAGTATTACAAAGACTTACAAGCTATAACAAGTAAAGCAAGCACGTACATTCCCGACGTAAGCGAGTCACAATTAGTGCACAAGCAGTGCTCAGAACTACTTTGAGCATAAATATAGGGGATGTACTGTTTGCAAAGTTTTGCTCCATGTGTTGAGTCAGCTCAACTACAATACGATGTATGTACACATACCTTAACTTTGGTAAAGTGTTGATTCATACGTGCGACTGTAGATTAATTTTTAAATGCATATTATGCATATTAATCAAACTATGGTAAAAATTTTATCATACAGATATCATTTGAGTTCTCAAATTTAAAGTTAAATATCTTTATTTCGTAAAACCAAGTCATTGATTGTTTGAAAAAAAATCAAAATGATTTTGGCGGCAGTTTAAAGTATAGCAGACAAAGCATATGAAAGGAAGCTGCCAAGAAACTCATGGGCAATTCTTTTAAAATCATCAAGTTTTATACAGTAATCATTTTATTGAACGATCTAGTCTGTTTGTTAGGTGATAGTAAACATTCATAAGACAAGGATAATGAATAATAATACTATAAGTAACTCTAAAATAAGTAAATATTGAAAAGGATATGGGATACCACGATAGGTGATCCACATACTCTTGCTATACAACAATTTGTACGTACATTAATTGTAAATTTGTTTAGATGTCCATTTTTGTAAATTTCGATGCAGGGAAGGAAACCTAGTTTATTGTTCATGTCCTTTAAACATTATAATACCCTATTGTCTTTATCCATTTTGGTATTGGATTGTAACCTGCTATGACCGGAGAGAGGATTAGACCCAGAAACTGCTTAACGGGTTCACAAGTGGTTATAACGTAATTAAATATCTCTCAGTTGACTTGGACACATTATAATATAAATACATATAAGAATTAAATCGATATCGATAAATCGTTTAGGTTATGGCGCAGCACTATTAAATCGAAAGAGCTCTAGTGCGCTCATTTCACGTGACATTACTCGTTGACCCACACTATGACCATTCTAGGATGTTTTGTGTACCAAATTATAAGATATAGCGGTTTTTTACAAAGCAAAGACTTTAAGTTACATTTTAATAGTGACATATTTTACAAAACTAGCACATCACTTTGTAAAATTGTAAAATCGATAAAGAGACACATTACAAAAAAAAACTTTGAACCAATAATTGGAAGACATAATTGGGTATTAAACTACTATTAAATTAAAATATTTTAAAATAACCAGGTAAAAATATGTCATGAAGTGAAAAATATAAACATTAATTAATGAAATGTGTTACTTCATTTATAATCATAAAGAGAAACACTGAAAGTAAATAATTTGATCATTGGATCGTGACGTCATATGCTAGCATTCCATACAAATTTGTTCAGAGCGGCTCGTTTCTGACGTTTCTTAAAAAGAGGCTGATTTGACTTTAGTCAAATACCCTATTTTGACAACTATTAATCCATAGATCCACGTGGTGTAATAAAGGACGTTTCCCCTGATATGGAGCGAGAAGTGGATGAAGTGCGGATCCAGACCTTTGTTCAGGGGGAGAGGACAAGTGACTAAACC
Source organism: Herminia tarsipennalis (assembly GCA_945859575.2). Classification (NCBI taxonomy): domain Eukaryota; kingdom Metazoa; phylum Arthropoda; class Insecta; order Lepidoptera; family Erebidae; genus Herminia; species Herminia tarsipennalis. The sequence continues at coordinate 1,092,864 of OX243857.2, forward strand.
AGCCAAGTGTCGTGTCAAGTTCCTTCCATGATGGGGGTGGGGGCAATTGATTCAACACCGGTACATCAGCCACCACTACCAAAGGGGAGAAATAGCCGGTCAAAATACACCGGTACAGTGTCAAAAAGTCATTCAGTCGAGTTGAAGGTTTTTTTTTAAAGTAAACTAGCAATGTGAGATTGAGTTTTTCCCACATTACTAGCAATCCTGTTAATCCCACCAACTAAGCTCATTGGCTTATGTAAGGAGTGGGTTCACGTCAGTAGTTTAATGGGTAGGATTCGAACCCGCGACCTCGCGATTTAGATACCGATGCCTTAGCCATTAAGCTATCCCCGTTGGATTGCCTGCCGTGAATTGACAAAGGCTCGAAATAATCTTGGGAACGATTTCGAGCACTGTGATTGCTCCGCTCCATCCCGCGCCGCTCCGCGCCAGTGAAAACGCCCCCTTACAACCCGTACTGTCTCTAAAGGAGAAATCCCCGTACAGGCTTTCTCCTTGAGAGTGTTAAGATGCAATACAGTAAATAATTTAGTTTGAACTGTACTAACAGTACAATAGTAGTAACGTTGGGAACTTGTATACCGTCTAGTAGCAGTGAGAACTCCGCTTGATATAGGATTGAAACCGTTTTTTGTGTTATTGTGAGTGCCGCCATACCTGTTTCGCAGTATTGGGAATATTTCCAGATAATGTAAAAGTATGTCTGTTACGTTTTCGCTCTTTAAACGCTTAAATTTGAGTTTGAGTCCAGGGAAAGGACGTAGAATAGTTTTTATCGCGATAACTGACATCCACACAAGCAAAGCCGCGGGTGAAAGCTGGTGTATTCAAATTTTGGGCTCGGACTGTGTTTAACGAAATCAAACCTGGGTCCTTATTCACACTATCAAAATCCTGTAAGCACAGCGCATAACAAGATTTTGACAGTTCCGCATGGGCACGGAATAAAGATCATGAATATACGTATGGCATTTCTGACCGCAGTTGGCATAAACAAACCAAGTTATGCTGCCTCTGTGGGAGTGTGTCCGACTGCTACGCAAGAGGTCGTGGGTTCGATCGTTTATTCTGTGTCTGGGTGTTATTTATCTATAATATGTATGTATTTAGAAATATATAAGTATGTTTATCAGTTGTCTGGTTTCCCTAGTACAAGCTTCTGCTTAGTTTGGGATCAGATAGCGTTGTGTGAAAAAAAAGAAACAAAAAAGAATCTAAAAACGTTCTCTCCCGTACATAAATATATATGTATATATATATATATATATCTCTCTCTCTCTCTCGACAAAGGGTCCAATGATTTTCATGAAATTCATTATGGAGACCCCGTCCAATCGGTAGCTATAAATCGATTTAGCTAGGCATTATTTTTAGAAAACATCGTTTAAAAAAAATACCGACCGCAGCTCAGTCATCCAGGTAATATTAATTACATAACAAATAGGATTCCAAAACCGATCACTACATATTCATACAAATTACACACCATCTAAATCCCCTCATCAAAATTCATGCAAATCCGATAGAACAACCATTAAACTAATCAACGAATTAGTAACAGCGGTACATTTACACAACAATACTATTATTGGTAAGTATACTGAATATTCCATTGTTGTATACAGCGAGATATCAGCCATGGTGAGCAATGTGATCACTCTAAGGCCAACTGATTTGTGATCGGTTTCTAAAAGTTTCTTACTGCTCTTTAACAAAAAACACGTTACGCCATCGATCCTACGTCTAATCTATCTGGTTGTGTAGATTTTCCATCTTATCAGACTATAAAAAAATAGGGAGGGAAATACCCTCTGTTTGCGCACACATTTGTCTACTATAATGTCACTTATATGTTTAATTAACCTAAGTTCAATTTAACAATATCAACAACGTAATTAGATAGCCTCCATTGAGAAATTCGGCCATGACCGAAATTGATTGAGGAATTTGTAAATTAAGTTTTTTCTTTAAAATAAAAAATAGCGTCAATACTAGAGAATACTAGAGAATACTCGAATTTTCAATTTTAAATAGCTCATCCAGACTCGAAATAACAAGCCCTTTTCTGATGACAATGTCGGGACAGGGAAGTGGAGGAAGAACACGGAAAGGGCTGACCGGGCCACCATGTGGGATAAATAGTCGGGAAGAGAGACAATAGACTTTTCCTTAAAATTTATAACATACTGACACGGTGGTGCGTGCCCATACTATTGACTGCTAACTGAATTGTAGCAGATTCTGCCGTTCAGGGTCCTTATTCACTATCATTATTTCGTTGTCGTGACAAACGCGTGCGAACTGGCGTATGCGCGGTGCGCTCAAAGATGTCCACCGCGCATGAACGTTGATGCATTTCTAAGCTAAGCTCTCTCTAGGCTCTCTAAGTTGAGCTCTCTACCGTGCATGCGTGGTAGACTTAATTGAGCGCACATGACAACGAAATAAAGATAGTGAATAAGGACCCTGAACGGCAGAATCTGCAACAATTCAGTTAGCAGTCAATACCATGGGCACTCACCACCGTGTCAGTCTCGGTGTTATAAATTCTGAGGCAAAGTGTATTGTCTCTCTTCCCGACTATTTATTTAACTATGAGGGCTGACCTCACGCCCTATCCGTGTTTTTCCTCCACTTCGCCCTGTCTCTGACATTGTCATCAATAACATTGCATGTCTTCATGTCCCTGCGCATTGTTTCAGTCCAGGTGGTCTTGGGTTTTCCCCAGGGTTCTGGTCCGGGATATACAATTCCAGTACCCTGTTGCCAAGGTAATCGGGTCTTCTTTTGACGGATCCATCCAAGTAAAGTCTATTACTACAATAAAAATAATTCTTGCCTATTTTAGCTTATTTCTATAATCGCTTTTCTTTCACGACTTAAAGGCATCGTTACAGGAATATTTCACAATCATTGGGTTAGAATAGGTCGGTCACTTTTCACAAATGTCCCGGAATTTGGATGATGGAACAAAAAATAGACCACTTTTCACTGTCATTTCACTGGTAAAGGTCTTACGATAGCTATCAAAATGACGTGCATTTTTCCTTTAAAAACGTGACAAGCTTTTCGTGGGGTAATTTAAAACCATTGTTTTACTCATTTATTTTTTATACCTCACAGTAAGTATCAAGCAAATCATAATTGAAACAAGTTTAAGCAACTACTGTCTATAGATACGCGATAGGTTCCAAAAATATCACATCTCTGGGGGTCAATTCAGGTATTTGAAGCAGTGCAGTTGCAGTTCAGTTGCAGTAGTAAAATTGCCTTTTTAATCGAAACTTAACTGCAACTGCACTGATTTAAATAAGTGAATTGACCCGCTGATTGTGTTTGTGTGAGGATGTAAAGTGATACACACATATATGATGAACACAGATAATTTAATAATGGTTAACACAATAAAAAATAAGTATACAATAATGTAAAGTTTGGTGTAGTTTTTCTCAAGTGTGTTTTTGTGTTTTGTGGCGCGTTGGGAATGGGGAATGTGTCCGACTGCTACGCAAGAGGTCATGGGTTCGATTCCCACAAGGGACACGGTTGTTCCTGGTCCAGGTGTACTTTGTGTCCATGACTTGTATGTTTGTAAAGTACTCCGCGACACATGGCTTGTACACTAGTAAGGGAGTCTTTAGAAATTCTAAATTTAAAAACTACGTCATGTATCATGATGGTCCGTCTTTAAACAATCTCTTTGTGCTTTGGAGAGCATTTTAAACTGTCAGATTTTTAAACATGTACAATATTGACAAATTAAAGTATACACCAATTCTTAATGCCTGTATCTCACAAAGCTTTGTCCCGTATAAGAGTCGAACCCTCTTGCAAAGCCAGTTAAACTCACTTCTGCTACACTACTGAGAATTCATTTCATTTATTTCAGAAACATCACGATAGTTTAAAAACAATTAATGTAACAAACATTATTTGTTTTTAAACTTTCGTGATGTTTACACATATTAGAATATTATTGGGACTAAATCGCGTGAAATATTTAAAGATTACCTACGTTTATCCGACGCGCGACGTTTTGATCGAATTGTACAGATCGTGTCGAACCGTAACCACGATCGGTGCAATTCGATCGAAACGTCGGGTAAATAAAAGGTTCTACCATTAAATATTTCAAGGGACCTACCCAATAATATTCTAATAATTCAAGTTTGTTTTTAACCCACCCCTAAATAACTCTCTAAAAATCATATACTAATTATCTACGCATTAAAACTAAATTACAAAACAACTGCAAAATTTTACTCCCCAAACTTTCATAGAATAACCCTCAGATCAATCTCAATTAAATGAACATGGAGGATTTTGTCACCATTATTCTAGATTACCAGTCTCCGAGATAAGCCGAGCACTGTGTCTTCGAAGAGTTATTGGAAATAAAAGACGTTTTAAAACCATTCATTTTACATTTAGAGCAAGATTTTGAGAACGAATTGGGAGGATATACTCCAAGTGTTACCGTTGCAGTAATAGATGCTTTTGTAGCAATTTTGAGCTCAGGTATTCATCTATTCTTACCTCACAAAATGTATTTTGAATAATTAAACTTACATTTTTTCTTCAACAATTCTGTAGTTTTACTTGACGCTAAGTCAGTCATTTATTCCCTTACATTACAAAATGCATTTCTTATAAACATCTGACCGATATGGTTCTACATTTAATGCCAATTTCGCAAAGCAATTAGTTGACAAAAGAACTTGGCTTTAAAAAGTCATCGCCATTTATTTCAATTCCATTTTATTTACATCTTTTGTGAGGCCTTTACATCTACAATATATTCTATTTCAATAACACTTCAGAATAGAATACATGATTTATAATCTTAAACTGAATCAAATTCTAATACACAAAGCGTTCACGGACCTTCGTCTAGTCCTCTCTTGCCCCTACTTCAATTCCACTTTGCTCCACACTTTGCCGGAGTTACCCCACCTGACCCGTTTCGTCCCTATATCGGTCTCCTGTCGCCTGTGTTTCGCCGGACTATGGAATAACTAGAAATTTGTCTCATATAATATTCAGTGGAACAATCCACAGTTGTATTTTGTACAGTTTAATGTTTACAACTTAAATTAAAATGGTTTTCTGCTACAGTTTTACACGTGAACTTATTGTTATTATGGTTAACTTATCTCATAAAAATTACCCCTTAATTAAGTCGATTAGTCGTCCTATACAATTTATAGACATTTTCACTCTAAGTACCAAGGTTATTGGCAACTTACAAAACGCTATCTGATCCCAAACTAAGCAGAGCTTGTACTATGGAATCCAATCAACCGATAAACATACTATTATATTTCTAAATACATACATACTATAGATAAATAACACCCAGACACAGAATAAACCATTGTGCTAATCACACAAAGTTTTATCCTGAGTGGGGTTCGAACCCACGACCTCTTGAGTAGAAGTCAGAAACACTCGAGTCGAATGTGTGACTTTAGCCTACCTTGTACGGTTTATATAATTGGGTTAATATAGAAATTGATCAATATTATTGAACGTAGTATATTGGTCAGTATTATTGAGTCGTTTGAAATTATATTGAGTCAATAGTATTGTTCTGAAAATATTGCCCGTGTATGGTCCGCTGAGATGCCCGTAATGCCAAATGACAAAATATTTGGATTAGTCATTCGTATTAACTCTAATAGGTAACACTTGTATCATCTTAAGTCTTATTTTTAGCGCATTATAATTTTTATTTTCTAAAAAAAAGTATCTTAAAGCTGTAAAAAGATATGAACGTGAATATAATATTCTCATACTAAAATGCTGATGTATCATGTTGAGTCTCACCATGCAATAAACACACAATCCAAATAGAAAACTCAGCCAGACCGAGCAAAACCAATACGTATTATTCCCAATCACAGCAAAACTAAAGGTTTTGCTGTGATTGGGAATAATGCGAACAAAATTTAAATTTCTATAATTTGGATACTAAACATTATTCTGCAACTGGGGCAAAATTTCCGCCGAATCGACACTCGACAAAATTGTGCTTAAAATAAATACAATTGGGAAACTATACCGTTTCGGACACTCGAGTTCGACAGTTTTGTCGGGGCAAAACACCAGAACGAAATATAAAACAGTTTGCCCCGACGCCTTGCCTGGAAAACCGCCAGACTAAATAAATATGTATAAACCTACCCCGGGTTATATTTTCTCTTGGAAAAATTTGGTTGAATATAATATATTTTTTGAGGATGGAAACACTTTGCAAAAGTGGCCACTCCAACGTTTTTGTTTGTCTAATTAAATTACTTAGCTCTTTTTGTGGTATTACATGTTGGTAGTTAGTTGTCTGAATATTTAACTTTCGATTGCTTTGCGTTGTTTATTAATTGAGGAATTATTAGGTATACAGGTTTACTAGGATTTGTGTTTTTATAAATTATAACTTTTGAACATACGCGTTGCATTATATATACAAATTGACACGGGAATGAACGCGTTTAAACTAGGTAAAGTATTTACCTTATGTCTGACGTTTCGACTGGGTTACACCGACCGTAGTCACAAGCTGACTGATTGAGGCAGCTTGGACCACGCTACATATTATCTCGATGACTCAGGCGGGCGAAACTTCGGGCGAAAGATAGTTTCTTTCATAAAAACCTTGTCCTAACAACTACGACTTAAATAAATATCTTTATGATGTTATGAACTAGCTGTCAGTTATCGCGATATAAACTATCCTATGTGCTTCCCCGGAACTCAAACTATCTCCATACCAAATTTCATCTAAATCGTTTTAGCTGTTTGAGCGTAAAAGCGTAACAGACAGACAGACAGACAGAGTTACATTCACATTTATAATATTAAGTATTAGTATTAGTGGCTAGTAATGTGGTCCTAAACCCACATAGCTAGTTATTTAAAAAAAAAAATCGAGGGCAAGCTGGATGTACCTTTTGAATTTTCGGGCAATTACAGTTCATGTAACTTAACCCATCCGTATTTAATAATACAATTATTTAAATTTGACCGCATATGGCTGAGGAAAAGGATTTTGTTATTTAATTAAATATTTTCTAAAACATATACAACCAATTCCGTACCCAGAATCTGGTATCATGTTGCTAAAATATCACATACATTTTAACGAGAAACATTTTCCCGCACAATTTCGACTTCAAATTACGCGGGTCTTATTAAAGCAGAAAGGGGTAACAATATTTCTAGTTTTGGTCTTAATTAACCCAAAATCCGACATTTTGCTCAAAGACCCGGACATACGCCGTTGAAGTTTACAAAAGACTGCATACGGTGCTTTTGAATGAAAACTTTATTTTCTTTGGGACTTGTTATTATGCTTTAAACTTGAATTATTATATATTTGGTGCTTTCGCAAGTACTGAATTTGTGTCATACAGCATGTAACTGAGGATTATGTATGGTATTTTTATAAGAAAATGTCATCATAATCAAGCCGCAATAGTCTAGTGGTTCAGGCTATCGGAATCACAATAAAGAGATCGTGGATTCGTAAACTATATCCCTAATAAGATTGCTACTAATGTGCGACCTATATTAACAGTATCCAATATGTTAATTATAAAAAAAATATTGTACCTCTCTATTATGTATGTACCCCTCATAATAATAATATCTTGGGACAACTCACATGACGCTATCTGATCCTAAACTAAGCAGAGCTTGTAATATGAAAATCAGACAACTGATAAACACCCAGACACAGAATAAACCATCGTGCTCATCACACGAAGTTTCATCCTGAGTGGGACTGGGACTCTAAGCCGGAGGTTCGATCAACCCACGACCTCGGGCTTAGCAGTCAGAGTCACTAACCACTAGACCAACTCCATTTGCATTATTGCTGTATAGTTTTTTTTTTTTAATAATATTTTTTTATAAGTGTTATGTATCAATATTTTAATTAAAAAATAAAATATTATTATTATATCGCTATACATGCTTAAATATTTGCGTGTTACTGACCGTGTTTCCTCGTGTTTGATAGGTTATAAGCAAAACAACAATAATTGCTGTATTGCATTCAGTACAAATTTATTACAAGTTTTTTCAAGACAGCCTTTGATTTTTCACACGTATATAAAATCAAATGCCGATGCTTAAAAAAATTTAAAATGGCTGGACCAATTTGATTTTTATTGATGTTTAAGATAAATCGTTTCGTAAAATAATTGTCACTATTATTTTGATTGTCAACCTGACTGTCTTGTTGGTTTGTCTGTAAATGCGTTTAAAAAATATTTTTAATAATTACATAAAATGTAATGTGATAAATGCAATTGTTATAAACACTAGCAGGATCTATAGCCATGTTTCTGAAGCGTTCAATAACAACTGCGTTTTGTAAATACCTAGCTTATAGACTCCACATTTGAATGTACGAATTTAACTTCTAACAAAAATCCTGCTGTTTTTTTTCCTGATCAAAAAACACGATTCCTTATATATTTAACTTTAGATTTCCTTTTTCCGACAACTACGGGTCGGATTTAATTAAAGCAAACTTTCTAAATTCTCTCGATAAAGTTTTCTATCGGGAAACAAACTGCGTGTGTTGTTTAATTACTTCTGTTTAGTTTCCTTAAATAGATGTGCTTCGGTTTTTAAGTTTTTATAACATCTAGCCTATTTATCTTTCTGCGAGTAAAGCATTTACATTTCACGTACGTAATAGTATATTTACAAACGCACTTACCCGCTAACTCATGAGAGTCACAATGGCCAAAAGAATGTGCATTTTTTCCACATTTTGCCAACCAGTATATTTTTTTAACATTGATGCTGTCATCTAGTTATTAAGCAAGACTGACTCAATCAAAAGCAACTTAACTTTAGCCTACGCTCAGATTACTAACGCATATTGTAGGTTTTTTGCCGTGATATCGTCTTATAAATTGATGATCGGCTGCATCAATAATAAGTGTCACGATAAAGAATGGTAGCTAGGCAACGCGAATGGCGATATGTCATCAATGTTTTCTTAAGACGTTATCACGTAAAATTATAGTCCGTAAACCGACAAGTCTCCTAACCGATGTCAGTTCCGGCGGCTAATCTCATCAAAGACTGACACACAAGATATATTACGAGTATATTGCACAAGTGAGGGCGGAGAAACAAGTGTACTCTCTATTCTCGCACTCTCAATGCTCTATGGGACGGAAATCCGATACGATCGGAGATAGATTAGGCGCAGGATCGTCAGCTTAACGTGCTCTCCGAGGTACGGAGGGGTGACATTGTTAAAAAACGGTTACCCGTCTATGGACCGACAGTGGTAAAGTTGCTTAACCTCACAAATATCTCGATCTGATTGGTTGCCACTGAGTCAAACTTCTCAAAATGGATTAACGCACTTATTGTAAAGGCACGTATACAACTTCTTTTTTTATTGTTTTAGGCGTTGTCATGGGGATTATGGTCCCACATTACTACCAATCCCGTTAACGCCTCCAGCTAAGCACAAAGGCTTGTTTGTGTTAGGAGTGGGTTCACGTCGGTAGTTTAATAGATAGGATTCGAACCCACGACCTCACGATTGCAAGACGGATGCCTTAGCCATTACGCTACCGCCGCTTCTATATGAAAGTGGGTTTCCATATCCAATAAGATAAAAGCTCTTATACAATGAAGATAATAAAAGTATAAAAGTCGAGGGTAAACGCTCGACATCTAAACGTGGGGTTAAACATAAGACTTTGTAATTAAAAAAAAAGTTCTGGCACAACTTTTTTTTTAAATCTATCCTACCCGATTTAACCTCTTTGATATCATAAAGCAGACCAAACTTGGCAAGCAGACGATAGGCGTGGTCACCTTAAAACATTGGATATCTGCCCCATCGCACATTCCTAGCCTAAAATGTGTTTCTCAAATTAATATTAAAAATATCACTCATGTCCATACCTGGCGCATTGCCAGACAGGCTGCCATACCATACCCAACAGATAATCACAACCAACCGTAGCTTTTGGCAAATGTCTCAACTTTATCTTCTATACTTTCAGTTTTGTCTATGATAGCTTTAAAATATTTGTACTGGTTTTTGGTTAATGGAGAAACCACTGCGAAATCATCTGAGGTAATTGAAAAGCGATTTTATAGTGTAATTGAAATGTGCTGTTAAATTTTATCAGTGGGCAGTATCTGTATAAGTATTATATCTCCAGGGTGCATATTTATATCTATATCCCTTTCAGAACGACAAATAATATTTTCAAATATTAATAGTTTACTACTGGATATTAAATATTGAAGGTCAAAATTATTTGAGAAAAATATTTAAAAAAATCCCCCCCTCCCCAAAACCTCTGCAGCCCACCCGCACTTACGTGCGTTGCCGTTTTAACCTGTACTAACGCACTTTCGTGCGTTGCGACTAAAATTGAAAATGAAACTACAATTCTTTATTTATTTTATATATTTATTTACTCTTTATATATTTATCTTATGTTTTATTACTAACACAGCATTTAGAGATCAATAGTAATGTTATTAGACATTGTACTTTGGTTTTACTTAAACTTAAAGTTATACTTAGACAAAAATTTGAATAAACAACAAAACGAAAATAAAATTATTTGGTATGGTAAGCTGAGAAGCAATTTTGATTTCTTAGGATACATAGGTATACGTTACATTTAGAACAACGTATCTTTGTGGTGGACGAGCAGCTTTCAAACCTACATTTTCGGCCTCTGGACAAATCATCGAAAACAGGTAAATGAGCAACTTGATCAAAACGTTTATCAAAGGATGGTGGTAGTGCTGGTCGGTATCTCTTGGACGGTCTTTCGTCAGGTGAAGAGGGCTGTTCATCCTGCACAGTTTCATTGGAGACAATTTGGGTACTATTCATTAAAGCGTCAGCTAGATCTACCCTGAACCATAGTAAGTCCTTAGCCTTGATTCTCTTTGAGTCGCAATCAATCTTGTATTGTCTCCAAGAATTCACTACTGCCAGATCTAAGAAATGTACAATAACTTTTACAGTCCATTTCTTTGTTTTTTGGTATGTTCTGTAATACTCCAAGAGCTGGTCTAGGACGTCTACTCCGCCCATATTTTTATTGTAATTCAAAATTACACGTGGAGCCGTCACTTCAACGTAGGACTTTTGCTTTTTATCCCATCTGGGTATTTTTGACGTTTCATTTCCTCCAGTGCAGTTTGAGGCCATCAGCACGCCTTTATTGTCCTTCCATTTAATGAGAGCGACTTCATTGGAAGTAAATTGCATTATATCTCCGCGCTTCATTCCTCTATCTTGCTTTAGGCCTAATTTTTTGTGCTCCGGAACTCGATTCAACATAATCGTGCCGGTACCATGCAACTGCATAGTTTTGAGACGATCTAAAAGTCCTATTGTGTTAAAGTACCGATCAAAATATAAACAGCTATTAGGAGGTACGTTTTTAGCTAAACCCAAGATGACTGCAGGTCCTTCACCGAGCGACTTGTCAGTAAAAGCGGGGTTGTTAGAATAATAAATCTCGAAATCTAGCATCAGCCCGTCACTAGTTGTCAGTACCTACGTAATTTTTAAGTCCAAGTGGCCTAGGTTTATTTTTTACCAAAATACGTAGTTTACATTTGCCTGTGAAAGGAATGATCTGTTCATCTATAGAGTAAGTCCCAGGTAGCCTTTCAATTGACGCGCAAGCTTTTTTCATAGCATCAATAACTGGTTGAACTTTCCATAGCGGGTTAGTACTTCCTGTAGGAGGGTCATCTGAGTCAACAACATGCATATTATTTCTCAGTTGAAAGAAACGGTCTCGTGGCATTTGATCAGCAATTATAGCTAGTCTCATTCCAGCACGCCAATACATATGAATGCGTGGATATGGTATGCATCCCATCACCAAAAACATACCATACAATAAGCGCATCTCTTGACTGCTTGTATTTAATATTGATCCAGTTTTCCTTTGATAATATAAATTAGTACAAGTAGCCAGGTTGTCAAAGAAAGTGTTATCAAAATACCTTTGGAAATACTGCAATGGTGTATGTACTTCTGTAGCTTCAGGACGAGAAGGATAATCGTGAGGTATATCAGTAAAGTCGGTAGCTCTCCAAATTCTTGGTCTCTTATTTGCTCTACGGCGGTTGTTGTTTCTAGAGGTGGTGTTTAAATTGGCAGGCTCTATGTTCTCTTGTTGATCACGACGTAACTCAGCTAATGGGACGTTCATGTTGGATTCACTATCGCTGTCATGGTCGTTGGGTGGATTTTCAGTAGGTAAGTTGTCATCCAACAGGCGGAGTACACGAACAGCTGGTTCCGTTTCTTCGTCTGATACATCCAGGTCTGACTGGCAGCCATCTCCCAGCAACTCTTGTAAATATTCGTCAGTTAAAGGTCGTCCTGAAGACAAGAGTAGAACGGTCAAATTGTATGAAAATGAATACTCGATACTACAAGTTAAAACGATAACGCAAGATCGTGCGCTTAAACTTGGTGGACTTGGAATGATGACAATCATTTACGTAATTACAAAAATAGTATACAAAGTCCATTACAATATATTTAAACATATTAAAAAACAAAGAATACATTAACAAAATTCATTTTTATATAAAAAATAAAATACTTACGTCGACCGCTGTCGTTCACAAATACGGCGTCCATGTTTGAAGCGCGACTGCCCGCCACTGACCCCTCCCAGCCCCGCGCTAACGCATTCATCGTATAGTTTCGTAAGCGTACGAACGATCGAAATCGGTTTGATGCAGTAAAATGAAATAGCGCGGCTGCTAGAATTTTTTTTTTACTAACGCACGTTTGGTACCTTGCGTGCTGAAAGGGATATACTAATATTATAAAGCTGAGGAATTTGTTTGTTTGAACGCGGTAATCTCAGGAACTACTGATCCGAATTGAAAATTTATTTCACAGTTAGATAGCTCATTTATCGAGAAAGGCTATAGAGTATATAACATCACGCTACAACCAAAAGAAGCGGAGTAGCAATGAGAAATTTTGCAAAAACGGGAAAAATTTACGTAGACGAAGTTGCGCGGGACATCTAGTATCTATATAAATACTGACTGACTGACATAACAACGCAGGGCCTAAACTATAAGGGTTAGAAACTTGAGATTTTTTACAGGGGTTCCTTTTATAACGTAGGGGAGCACTAAGAAATTATTTTTTTTAATTTACCCCCCAAGGGAGAAAAACGGGGATGCAAAGTTAATATGAAACTTTGACGTTAAACATTTTGGTAACATTCTGGCATCCACGCGGGCAAAGCCGCGGCCATAAGCTAGTTATTTATATTTTTGAATGTTAAATCAATTATTTTATACTAGTCAGGAAAGCGGTCTTCAAGAATGTAATAAAAATCACTCACAAATGAAGACAATCGTTTATCAAATACAAATGTATATACCTTTAACGGATAGGTAATTGTTTTATTATAATTGTATAACTTCCACAAGTACTTGTTGGTTTTTAAAGAAATTTTCTCATTTCAGTAAATGTTACTTCTTCGTATAAAGAATCGTCGTTTTTAAATAATTTCATAATGTTACCGAACAATTTTGCTTTCAAAAGATTTAATAAAAAACTTTTCGAAGCTCTTAATGGCTTTTTACGTTTGATTTTGTTAAGGCTTCGATAAAAATTGAAAGAATTTTTACACTATGAATGTTTTGCGAATTTTTTGCCTTTTGAATTTACCAACTTACAGAAATGGTGAGAATTATACAGCAGGTCACTAAAATTATATATAACATTATCCAATACGCTTGTTTGGTCAAAACGTAGAATAATTTAAAATTAAGTGCCTATTTATATGTTTTCTCGTGTTTTTGGCGAGCATTTTGTGAGATTTGATTCATCACTATTTATTAAAATCTATATATGAGAACATTGCGAGTGGAATCAAAAATTTGAAGACATGTGAGATCCGTTTTACCACATGAATAACAACAAAACTGATTCCTGACCCAGTGGCACTAGAGCAGATAGAGATATCGGCGAGGTTAAGCAACATTACTACAGTGGGCGGTATAATAATGGTTAAGGCATCGGACTAGCAATCATGGGGTCGCGGGTTCGAATCCTACCCATTATACCTACTACTACTACCGACGTAACACAAGCAATTTAACTGAGCTAAGGAGGGGTTAACAAGATTGTTAGTAATGTGGGACCCACAATCTGATATTGGTAGTTATTCTATTCTATCTTTAAAAAAAATGGTTGAGCAATTTCGAAAAATGTCCCTCCCTCCGCACCTCGGAGCACATTAGGTCCTGCGCCCATTTTTTTTTAAAGACGACTCCCGCTGTAGTGTACACGGCCTGTGTCGCGGGGGACTTTACAAACATACAATTCACGGACAAACAATTGTGACAACAATTTGTGGGTCACACAAAGTGGTGTCCCGTGTGAGAATCGAACCCACGACCTCTTGTGTAGCAGTCGGAAACACTCCCACCGCACCACAGAGGCAGTTATACGGATTTCTGTCCTATCGGGCTATGAACGTGATTTAATATAGATTGCACTCATTTAACTTTTGCGATTTTTATACATATTAGATATATTTCGGGTCACGTAATTAAGTCCCGAATTATATCTAAAAGAGTGCATCCATGTTTGCTTATACACCTATGCCCCATATCTCCTGCGTAGTTAGCTAGTCTCTGATGTGATAGGCCGCCGTAACCGACATCGGCAAAAAGACCATTATAATTATAACAACAAAACTTTCAGAATCTTATTACATATTACAAATCTATATACAGGGTGTAACAGAAAGGTGTGGTCAAATTTCAGCAGCGGATAAGGTATGTTATCAGTGTTGCACCTACCATGGTGCCATAGCTGGTTGCATTATTATTACATAGTTATAGCATATTCTTTTTGTCAAAATTCAGTAGTGAAAGGCGTATGGCATAAGAATTATACCTCCCCTGGTACAAAATTCGATTTGATTATTATGGCATAGAACTTTTTAAGTTATACTTTTCCTAATTATTAACTTTTTCATTCATAAATAAATGAATGAAAAAATAATAAATATTTTTTTAGGGTACTCTGATTTTGATAAAATTAGGTATGTGCACTCAGTATCATGGGCACATATCAATCCTTGAATATGACCACACCTTTCTGTTACACCCTGTATAAACCATACAAGACGTAAAACGAACGAGTCTTCAAATACTTTACTGCACTTCAAGTTATACGCAGAACATGTTCCGTTAATACATACGTCTTAATGAATGCAGAAGTACGCTACGATGCATCGTTAACGAACTCTTCAACACTCGTTATTTTATGAAATACTTTCGATCTGAGATCGTTATCGTTATGCAACGTATCGTTATATGCAACGAGACGGTGACGACACGAGGTTGTTACTGTCAAGTGTTCAGCTGATAATGATGACGTTGGTTGGCATTGGGCGAAAATACACATGCTCGTAGCTGGCGCACTTACATAACAGCTACTTAATTATAAACACGTGCTACCTAAATGTAATGTATATAAGCTAATTTTGATTATGATTATATTGATTTTAATTTACGGGCATGCAACTGTTTGACTGGGTTATGCATCTTTGCTGTATAGTGAAGTCTAAGTTTAACTGCTTCGATAGCAAGTACTGGAGGTTGAGGATTGTACTTCTCATACGAAACAGACTCTGCTAGGGTAGATGACTGTCATGTCAAATCAGTATCTTTTTAAGAAACGTCAAAACGATGCGCCTCATACTAATTTATATGAAATACAAAACAATGACGTCATTTTTTTGTATAGTCAAATCATGTAGTTTCGATGTTTGTTTTGATGTTTATAAATTCAATGTCAATGTAAAATTGTAGAGAAACATTGTTTTTCAGAATATTTTTGGAAATGCTCTTTCCTGTATAATGTAAAATAATTTATTATTATTGTAGTCATTTACCCAATTGGGAATGAGTTTGTGTATACTTTCTAAAAGTTAGCAACACTGGGCCACCACCTTTCGTCAAGTTAAAATACTTTTGAAATGGTACTATTTAAACATATTAAATGTATCGAGTAAAATTTCGTCTTAGGCGGGACTTGAACCCGCGACATTCAGGGTACTAGCCCTAAGCCGGGTCCAAGGCCAAGTCCTGCCTGAGATGAAATTTTCCTCCATATATTTAATTTGTATAAAAATGCTTTAAAAATTACAATAGAGTAATGGTACTATTTAATCAAGAAATTAAAACTAAAATCGTAATGTAATCGTAGAGCAAAAACAAACTCTACTTTATAATGAGATGCTCGCTCAAAGAGACGACATAATTATAGATCAGAGTATTCCCATTACTATCCGAGCTCTATTTGCGGTTTCGAGTGAGTCTCTACGACTCTACATCTTTCACAGAAAATCTTTTAAAGAAATATCGAGGCATAGGTTTAATAAAATCATGATATTTTTTACATTTTATGGAAAGTTATTAGTTATGGAATGTTTTATGCTCTTTTGTGTTTTCCTTCAAGAGGGAAAATTAGATATGGTATTTTATGGGCGTGTTTTATAATGGCTTGGTGATGTGTCATTTTCAATGGCTTTAGTAATTTTTGTAAGATTTATGTCTAATTAAATTCTTGACCTGATTTTTGATCCAAGGAGATGAAATCTAAAGCTACGTTCAGATGGCAAATGGTGTTTTAAGTTTTTCATTATCTTTCCAAAGCAAAGATATCAGTTATGGCTGTCCAAACCAATATTATTACACAACAATATTACTTGACAAACTTTTCAAAGAATCAAAATAAGAGGTATTTTTTACTCTCACACTAGAGTAGTACACCGGTGTCGAGGTTGACTTTACAAACACAAGTAACAAAATACACCCAGACTCGGAACAACAGCTTGTGGATCACAGAAAGTGATGTCGCAGACTTCAATGAAACAAAACTGGTTACAAAAAATGAAAATTGGTTTATAGAATAAGGTACATTAGTAGTTTCATAGATAACAAATCACCTCATCTCATCCTTTCAAGGTCAATTTCAAGGTGTCTTAAGAGGCGACTAAGGGAAATACATCGCAAACAAAAACAGTGCGAAGGGAGGGAAACTCGAAACAAAACCTCCCGTAAGACACAAATCAGGTCCAGCAATCGATCTAGCACCGCACGTATTGGCTTGTCATTCCTGTGGGTTCTCTCAGTTAGGCCGAGAGGGTGACGCAAGTTCTGGGCATACCTAAACCGCGTCCGTAGAGAGGGTAGTCATCACCGAAGCTGCTGAGGCCCTTGTAACGCTGTTTAACGCTAAATTAATTTAAGCTAATGCATCGGTCTCGCAATCGTGAGCTCGTGGGTTCGAATCCTACCCATTATACTACCGGCGTGAACTTAGATGGAGGGGTTAACAAGATTGCTCGTAATGTGGGACTGAATCACACAATTGTAGATATCTTTAAAAATAAAAATAAAATCATCTGATCATTATGGTATAGGTTAATGAGAATTATGGTGGTTATACCGGCTGGGGTCATCTATCAGTATTTCCATAGATAAATGTTTCCAAAATATGCGGAAATATACATTTGAAATCGAACGCTCGCAGATTTCAATCTTTGACGTGAACCCATTCCTAAACCAAGCCACTTATTATATCCATAATCTTTAAAATTGTTTACGCCTTTGACGTATAAAATATAAACTGGCAATAGCCCAAAGAAGTAATACGTAAAAATTAAATTATTGTGCCTGTATTTTCACACAGTTTGCGGCAAAAATGTAAGATATTTTACTGTTTAGATATTTGCCAATGGCAAAATACGATGCATTGTCGGCTTGCCACTGACAGCGCATCGCGTGCCAAACCGAGGCAGTGATGGGACATGTGTTATAAAATATATCGATATTATTCTCCAAGAAAAACATAAGTTAAAGAGCTTAAAGTAGCCGTGTGGTGCCGGCTTAAGAATAGTACCACCCCATCTCTTCCCGTGGGTGTCGTCAAGGCGACTAAGGGATTTCACACCGGAGGACGGGCAGCAGCGTCCTCTGCGTACTTAAAGCCTTACTGCGATCACCAACCCGCTCGCCAAGCGTGGTGATTATGGCAATTACCCCCAGGATCTACATACTAGTAGGTTCTACTGGGGAGACCCGTGCCCAGCAGTGGGCCATCATATGGGTTGATATGTAAAGAGCTTAATACTTATATACATTTCAGATTTGATGTACTTATATTTTATGTTCTCTTAAATATTTACTTCTTCTATACTAATAAAATTATTTGAATTATTCTGAAAAATAGCATCTGTAATATCAATCTACAAACCTATTAGAAAATAGAGGTAAAGCTTTGTACCTCTTAAGTTTATTGAAGAGCGAAAATAATGAAAATACAATATTGTCACAGCTGCAGTTTATTAAGCGTCGATAGTGTGAGACAGTATGAAAATGCAAGAACCTGTACATTTTGACGATATAACCATAGTAAAGTTCAAACTTAAAAAACCATTAGGCGAGGTTAACTGTAATTAATATGAGTAAATAATATCTATCGAAACGTTCAGAAAGTAATTGCTTTTAACAAAATTTTGGCTCACAGTGAATAATCAAATATTTTTCCTATTCATTGGGGAATAAAAATTCAATTAAACATTTGTTGAAAACAAATAAACAGACTTTTGTTTTTCCAATTCCGAGTACATTTTCCCTCAAAACATTAAATAAATTCTCGACAACAACAGTACAACATCGATAAATCACGGGATATCGATAGCTGTGCCGCCCATCGCATTAGCAGAGTACGTGGCGATAGGCCAACTCGATACTGAGTTATCGATATATGTCCAACACTAACGTGTCTGAAGATACTGAGGTTTCCAAGCTATTTGTTGCAACTGAAGTATGTTTGTATTTTTGTCGTGAAAATTTACTGTCTTAAAATGTTGGCTCAAATGCTGTAGGGTGTGTGAATGTTGGGTTTTAATGTTTTGAATCGTGATCGAGTGTTTCTTTTAGTTGTGGTGTAAATATATCTAGTTATACCTAGATACGGTAGTTTCTAAGTTACAGAATTGCTTAGTATTTTCTTTCTTAGTACATTTAGACCTTTCAATGTTATACTTGACATATGTAGCTAACAAAGAAAAAGTTCACCAAAACTTATACTCGACTGCTTATAAAACCTTTTTGATCGCGATTTTCTGGCGTCATCAGATTGTATTGCTTGAATTTATTTATTAACTAACTTTCGCTAGCGGCTCCGCCTGTGTAGATGTCGGTTATCGCGATAGAAACTCTTCTATGTCTTTCCCGGAACTCAATATATCTCCACACCAAATTTTATCAACATCGGTTGAACGGCTTAAGCTTGAAAAGGTAACCGACAGACGTCAGAGACAGAGTTACTTTCACATTAATAATATTACTAGCTGTGCCCTGCGGTTTAACCCGCGATTTTATGCCTATGTGGTAATCCAGGGTGTCAGCTAACTCCATACCAAATTTTATTAAAATCGCTCCAGCCGTTAGACGTGAAGAAGTAACAAACATACACACTCACGTACTCACAAACTTTCGCCTTAGTGTGATAATTAAGAAGGACACCAGCTTTACGTTCCGTCTATAAAATGATTTTGGCCATGGCCTTGCTAATGGAATCTCGAACCACCTTTCGAACATAGTGGTCCGAAATTCCTTGTCCGTAAATAATGT
This sequence comes from Herminia tarsipennalis, assembly GCA_945859575.2. NCBI lineage: Eukaryota > Metazoa > Arthropoda > Insecta > Lepidoptera > Erebidae > Herminia > Herminia tarsipennalis. The sequence continues at coordinate 1,112,577 of OX243857.2, forward strand.
CTACGAATTTGTTAAACTTCGAAGTATTCCCTCTCTACTCTAAGTATATTTTACGTATAGTTAATTGCCGCCTTTGTTAAAAACAAACATCATTAGATGGTAAACCTAAATATACAGTTAGTGTACACTGGCACAATCAAGAGCTTTATAATGAAAGCAATTAAAATTCTAGAAATTTCTAACATTAAATTCTTCGGAAAATAATTACGCTATAAAAGCGTTGTTATTAAAATAAACGCGAGAATAAAATAATGGTGAGGATGAAGATAAAACTAAAATAAAGAATAGAAAAAGACATGTAGAGAGACTATCGCTATATATATTTTAATAGCGTCTTCTTTAGCTTTGCACGGACTTTTCTCCATCATCTACTACTCTACACAAACTATTGCTATCTACTTTACACAAAACATGTATGAATTTTTGTTTAAAAGGCGACTTCAAGCCTTATGTCCCGGGGGACTTCACAAACTTACAAGTCACGAACACAAAGTACACCCAGACTCAGAACAACAATTTGTGGATCACACAAAGTGGTGTCCCGTGCGGGAACCGAACCGACGACCTCTGGCATCGCAGTCGGACACACTTCTACCTCGCCACAGAGGTTCGCCGCGTCAGTCATATTAAACAAACAAACCTTCCGTAAGAAATTATCTGATGGATAGTGGAAACCACATCTGCATAGTTCAGAAGATCTAAGTGTACAAACCAAAGTTATCGACATAGCCTACAGGATTAGCAAGCTGAAGTGAAGTGAAGTGGGCTGGCCATATTAGCAGAAGAACCAACAACCGTTGGGGTAAATGAGTTCTTGAGTGGAGAAAAGCAAACGTAGTGTAGGACGCCCTCAGGCCAGGTGAAGTGATGATCTACGCAAAACGGCTGGCAGGAGCTGGATGCGAGAAGCCGAGGATAGAACAAAGTGGCATGCAATTGGAGAGGCCTATGTCCAGCAGTGGACTGCGATAGGTTGATGATGAATGAAAAAGTGTACAAATACCGGAAAGCGACTTTGTTTTATAAAGTATAAACCCATCAGAGATTGTTAAATCTATAGCATTAGTTGTCATAGAAAGACTCAATAATATCAGAGCAGATTCAGAGATCTACGAGGTAAAACAACCATAAGTGGGTGACCGTTTTTAAAATGTCACAATTTTCCGATCGTCGGAAAGCCTCTCGCCAATTAAATCGAATTTGTGGATCTTAGGCACTTGTCCCTCAGCCGGCGTGTAGCGAGCAAAACTATCAATTAATTAATCGCTCAAGAAATGTAAAACAAATGTGTATTGTAGATCCCGTCTCCGTGTAAACAAAAGAAATGCAGTATAGAGCGAGAACTCGCTGTCAGTGTGAACAGCCAGCGATTAACTATTACTGTCTGTATCTCTTTTGTTTACAAGGGATCTATATACGTATGTACGTTTCTTGAGCGATAAAATAGTTATTAGATGTTTGTTTACTCGCCATTGGTGGAACAAGTGCCTTATGAAGTGGTGACTCAGGTGGGAATCATACTTCTTCGTCGTCTTTTCTATCATTCCATCTCTGTCAGTCGCCGTCAACTTCCTCCCTACAATTTCATCATTCAGGTCCAAAGATTAACGAAGTACAGCAATGTTGCCACCATGAGGGTGATAGGTGGGTACAAGACCCCTAAAAATTTCATACTTCTGAGTGCCTTGCATAGGTACAGTCTCTCTCTGGCCGTGTCGGGTTTACGTTCCATCAGCCTCCAAAGGTGTGTTTCCATTGACGCGTATCGGCACGGAGTGGAGGAGAGCGGACTAGGACTAGACGTAGGTAACTTGACCAAACACAGCGTTTTAAATAATCCTGGCTACGATTTCGAGCACTGTGATTGGTCAATCAACTGTCCGCTACTCTTAGAGACTGATAGAACGTAAACCCGACACGGTCAGAGAAAGATTATATCTACGCAGGATCGATAGGTTAACATGCTCTTTTAGGCACACAGAAGTATGAAATTTTCAAAAGGGCATGAAAAAGGGCGCGTTTCCACTATGTTATTTCGACATATTATCGTGTCGTTTAAAAAGTCGTGACGGTGTTCAGATTTAGGACGACACGATTAACTTTCGTCCATGAAATTATAACAGTGACAACAGATTTTCAAAACGGCTAGCACGACAATCGTAATATAAAAAAATAGTAAACGGCAAATATAGTGTAGTCGTTCCGACTACCTATCGTCACGATAAAAATATCGTCTCGAAGCCAATACGATAGCCGTTCAACGATATAAAATTCCAGCTAACCCGCGCAACTTCGTATACGTAATTTTTCCACGGTTTTGCAACATTTTTCATTGCTGCTCCGCTTCTATTGGTCTAGCGTGATATTATATAGCCTATAGCCTCGATAAATAAACTATCCAACAGTAAAATAATTTTTAATTCGGACTAGTAGATCCTGAGATTATCGTGTTCAAACAAACCAACTCGTTAGCTTTATAATGTTAGTATAAATTTCGACAACACAGTGACGATAAACAGTGGTTATAATCGTCCGAGACGAAAGTCGTGACGATAAATTAATCGTAACGATATAGTGGGTTCGCACCTTAAGAGTGTAGTCATGTTCAAAATCAACATGAGAATTTGATTGCGAAGTTCCACGAGATAATCTGAAGGCTAACCAGAGATGTATGATAGACCTTACAATTCATAAAATACTTGAAATTTTGCAAACTCACGATCCCCTGCTAACAATAATACCCGAGATATTTCACATATCATGAACGATGACGTCAGACAACAGGGTTGCCAACTCATAATTTTTAATAATAATAATATTGAATTAAAATTAAAAACATTTTGTAATTTTTAAAGCATTTTTATGGTTATTTTATACATTTCAAATGTATGGAGGCACAATATCTCGGTGCTGGGGTTGGTAACGGTTTAGAGCCGATACTCCTAAGGTCGCGGGTTCAAGTCCCGCCTGAGACGATTCTTTTTTCCATATATTAATATGTGTAAAATCAAAAACAACTAAAACATTCACAAGAAAATTCCCTAATCATTGAATATGAATTGTTCGCATGATCTGAGTGCTCTATTAATTTAACGCTTTTCAAAAGTGAATCGCATGAAAACGTGCGAATTGCCTCTATGCCCGCTTCAGCTAAATCTGCTACCCAAAAAAAAATCTCCAAAACCTCTAAACATTTCCCCCATAATTTAAGGGAAAACCCCCTTTGTTGGCAACCCTGTCAGGTTAACCACGTTCCAACCACACGCGGTTTAGTTATTGAGCATAAAAATATTTTTACTTTACCAATATATTTTGCGAAATGTTGGAAATTTGAAATGCGGGTCGTGGTGTCAGTCGAATTGATAATGTCGTTACTTTGACGTTTTTATTATAAAATATAGGAGTTTTTTGGATATATGAATATTATTTGTTTTTTGGTATTCGCTTGCCACAACCAATGTTTGAGTTGGAATTCGTTTACAAGAATTTTCCGTCAGTCAAAAAAATAAATTATTGATGTATACTACCTACACCTGTAGTTTTGTTTTCTTCTTATAGTTTACCTGTCTTCTCGTATAAGGTTCCTTAATTGAGACATTTAGCGGTCGTGAGCATGATAAATCTTTGCCTGATGAGTACGATTATGTATTCTGTGTTTGGTTATAATTTATGTATATTAACTGTGTATTTAACCTACTATATTCCGTACTACCCTGTGTAGCGGGGGACTTAACAAACATACAATTCACACCCAGACCCGAAACAACAATTTGTGGATCACACAAAATGGTGTCCCGTGTGGGAACATACATTTTCGAACCCACGAACTCTTGCGTAGCAGTCGGACACACTCCCACCGCGCCACAGAAGCAGTCCTCTATGGTAGATTTGTTGTGAATGAAGAGCCAATTCTGACGCTAAAATAGAATCTATGTAGTGCTAGAATAGTTATGTATTTGATTAAAAATGTAGATATATTTACATAACACATAAGCGCTACGCATTGTACGTCGTCACTTTCAGCGTTGCAACGACAATATGATGGGCAGAATATAACCAAACCTATTTTACACAATACTCCAATTTTCATAATTTCCATGCAAGTGTACCGACTCTACTGAACGCATGCATCGGCCCAATTAAACAGAAATAATCTCTACATAATCAGCGCAACTGATACAATTATACAGCAACCATAGAGTGTGTAGAGCTAGATATGAATATGGCCTCTACATTTTCTTGGTTATATTATTATTATTATCCTTACACAGAAAACCATAATGCAATAGTGATCGAGCCATTGTTGTGAGTACAGCAATATTCCTAAGTATATATATAATAAACTAGCGGACGCCTCGCAGTTTCACCCGCATAGTTCCAGTTCCCATGGGAATACAGGGATAAAAAATAGCCTATGTCACCAGAGGTTAGTGTAGCTTCTCAACGATGAAAGAATTTTTCAAATTCGTCCAGTAGTTTCGGAGCCTATTCAATACGAACAAACAGTCAAATCTTTCCTCTTTATAATATTTGTGTAGAAGTATAGATATAGATAACCCTTATTAATTCCCATTTTCAACCACCCACACAAAAAGAAGAGTGTATTGTTTGACGTGTGTATGTCTGTCTTTGGCATTGGAGCGCTTAAATGAATAGACTACATCGGATTCGGATTTTTTATTATTTTATATAAACAGAATAGTTTTTGTTTTGTTTGTCGAACACCGTTAACTTTATCTTGTTATCCCCTCTAGATAACGTAAATTGCCACATTGGCCGTATAAAAGATTAGATTAGAACCTTTCGATTGCAAATCCAATGCCAGGGTAGAATATGTGAAACAGGATTCGGTTCTATCATAAAATCATATGGAAAAGTATAATATTAGGACCCAAAATCTTAGGTAGGAATTCTGTGACTAGCCAAAGACCTTTTCTAAAAGACGAAAAAAAAATTCAAAGATAATATAGTCTTAATATTAACTCGTAAAAATCTTGAAATTACAGAAAGATGTATTGTCGTATTGTCGTAGTTATGGTGTTTGTAATCTAACATGTACCAACGAATATTCGATTTTATTTTGTCCTGCGCTCCTGCGCGCTGTGGATTAATGGTTGTGTGCGAGAGAGTGGGTGTCGTCAAGGCGACTAAGGGATTTACCACCGGAGGGCGGGCAGCAGCGTCCTCTGTGTATTTTAAAGCCTTACTGCGATCGCCAACCCGCTCGCCAAGCGTGGCGATTATGGCAATTACCCCCAGGGTACTGGGGAGACCCGTGCCCAGCAGTGGGACATCATATGGGTTGATATGTATGTATATGTATGTATGCGAGAGAGTAAGGTGGGTCGTATCACTGTGTGCGTTGCGTTAAATTAATTATATTTTTGGAAGCGCTCGGAGTAATGGCTCCTTAACCACTTACGCCGCTTTTAAGCAAAAATAGTCATCTAAACTAACCCAGTAGTGCGACGGGAGTGCGAACGACTGCTGCGTAAGTGTAGGTTGGATGCCCCGGAACGCGACTATATTGTTCCTAGTCTGTAAGTACTTTGTATCAATTATTTGAATGTTTGTAATATTCCAATAGTTTGGGAATCTTCTTCTATTTATTTTAGTCTCATTTGTCGTTGCCAGTAATTTCAAGAGCACATTAAGGTAACTTCTCACCATGTAACTCGAACAAACTTTCCCTACAGGAACAATTCTCATATAACAATCGCATCCAGCAAAGTCCACACTCTGTATTCAAATACAATGCTATCAGCTCGAGCCAGCCGCGAACATCCTGTATAACTAATAAATTCCAGCAATTTGTGAACTGGCGCGTTTTGCATATATTTGTGTGTGTACTCGTGTAAAGAGGGCTTTGTAATCTGTGGTGTTAGTATATAATTAAAAAAAAACATGATATGCTATGTTCGTCATGTGACAATGGTGAAATTACAAAATACCGAGTGTGTAGAATCTTTATAGGAAGCACGCTCAACGCATGTAGCACTCTACACACATATCAAAGCACGAACATATTTTCTCACCAACACGGAGCCCTGGAATGCTTTCCAAACAAAATAATCTGATACGATATCTATGGGTAATAAAAATAAATTAAAGTGACAGTTTCTAATGTGAAAATAAAAACTTTTGTGTACATTGAACTATCTCGTTTGGTATATCTTTCAGTTTATCCCGTGTAAACAACACCTCATTACAATATTTTCCAATAAATTCAACTAGACATAAATTACAGTTGGGTGCCCGCAGTAAGATTTGGCAGATATTAAAATTAAAAGAAGAATAAAATAATTAGAAAATAATCGCAGTGCCTTGCTGAATTACTTTTTTACCCAGCTTATTCGACGATCATCTAAATTCGTTTTGGTGTTTAAACGTTATAATGGGAAAAAAAACTCGCAGGCATACGTATACCTACATGAACCCTAAAAAGCTTAGAATGTCGCTTGGTCGCAAAATGTTTCTTTCGCGAAATGTCTCTCTGTAACTTAGAATAAAATATAACATTTAAAATAAAAAAATTGCGTGAAAGAGACATTTTGCGACCAAGCGACATTTTGCCAAAAATACATTATGCGACTAAGTCCCTGAAACCTACAGTACACTGGTTATTAAAGCAGTTTTATTTTTAAATTATAAAGATAACATATAATAACTAATTTTCTAAACTACACTTTACGAGATAAATATTTAAAACATAGCTTATCATAAAATCAAGAATGCATTAACTTGTATACATTTCTAAGTAGTTAAGTTAAATGGAAACTAAGTATTTTATCTTAAGTTTCAACAGGGCTTTTAAATTTTTAAATAAATTGCAGATTATAAATGTCTGGGAGGTTTATATAAGAATTTGGTTTTCTTTACTTTGATGAAAGAAGGATTATGTATGTATACTATTTTAGATAAATATATTATTATGACTAGCCTGTCATCCCGACGGGCCATTGATCCCTCAACAAGCACCTGCACACCATCGGGATCACAGATAGCCCACTGTGCAGAGGGTGCAAAGAACATGAAGAAAAGACCAAGCACGTACTCATGGAATGTACCAGTGTGGCCGAACACCGGGCACAATTCCTAAAAACACCGTCATCCCTCCCTGAAGCCTGCAGCAACCTGTGGGGAATGCTGGGCTTCTGGGAGTGTTTGGGCTGGCTGAAGTGAAAAGAACTGACACAATACAACGTACGCACAATGGCCCAATCAAGAGGCTGAGTGCGACATTGTGGCCCCGTTAATACAAACAAACAAAACGAAGTTACGGAACCATAAAAATGAAAAAAATAAAAAATATTTTTAGTTTATTTTTTATTTTTCTTGCATAGTCCTAAATCCACTTTATAAAGCCTATCTTCTTGAAATACACAAAACCAGTTAAATGAGTCGTTTCACATACAATTAATGCGTCCATTAAGTATCTTCTTACGACGATAGCGTGTTCGAGTAAACTGGGACAGATGGGATGAGGTCCCACTGTGAGCGAGTAGCGGGCTACTGGCAACATACTTATTATCATCACCATATCTCTTTGCACTTTTAGACTTACCAGTTGCAGAAAATGTGAGGATGCACACGCGGAGTCGTGACGTCATTTCTCTAGTCAGTTTATGACCACGGTCAGTGTAACGCTGTCGAAACATTAATCAATCCATAAGGTGAATGTTTGGCTAGCATAAATGCGTCCATGCCTGTATCGGTCTACTACTGGATATGGCCTATCCTAATTTACGCGGCACCTGATCCTCCACCTTCTGCTTTCAGCTCCATCCCAGCAAGCCTTCTTTATCGCTTTAGGGCTTTACTTACGTTTACCGAGCTGTTTTTACCCTAGAATCATGGAATAGTGCTCCAGCGACCATGGCCCATTGACACGTTAGACCTATGTTGACAAATTTGGTTCTTTCGATTTCGTTCGGAAATCGCTACAAATTTTATCTTTCAAACCCGTTGAACCACTCTGAATTAGTTGCTTCGCCCAACCAAAAGTAGCCACGTCTCGGCATCGTAGGTCCACCAGCATAGTATCACTCCCTCGCCTCCCATTTTTTTAAATAGGAATATATCGCTTAGACCATAATCGCTCCCAGGGGTCAATAAGACCTTGCTTTATCGACCACAGCAGAATGAGCTGCCGGCTTAGTGCCAAACACATGGTTTGTGTGCGAATAAATTACCAAGCCGAACCACCGCTTGTTTCTAACTTGCCACCAATGTAGCCACCAATATTGTAGCCAATGTTATTATATTAATATACCTTTGTAAGGTATTGTTTGTGGTCCATATTACGAGGGTCTTAAGATTAAGATCTAATGGTATTGGGTAGCCGATGACGTATTTAGGAATTTATATTAAGATTACGAAAGTTATTGTTTTATTAATCGTGTAATTTTATTAATCTCAATAAGACTGTGTACGACTGCTTTGCAAATGGTCGTGGGTTTGATTCCCAGATGGGGCCTCACTTTATATTATTCACAAAATGTTGTTCTTAATCTGAATGTCCCTTGTGTCCGTTAAACATAATTTCTCATAATAATCGAATGCACGTCACTATTTTTTTATATAAATGAATGTTTTGTTTTACAAACACAACGTTTAAACTTTTCTCTAAAGGAAACTCATGCACCTAGTTTCTAAATTACACGTACTGCATGTTTCTGAAGAAAATTGTTTGTTTAGTTATATTACTGTGGCATATAATCTGTTATTAATTTTGTACACTCAAAGTTACTGTTTGAGTAGCGAAACAAGCTAGAAACTGATCTAATAGTGCACACAAACACGCGGAACCCCCTGTGCATGTCTGTAATAACGTTAACAGTTTCTACTCACAATAATTCTGCACTTGACCAAAGTCCACTTAATGAAAACTGAAGTTTACGTGGGGCTATTAAACTGTCTTAAGAGCATAACGATGCTACTACTAAACATTTGAAAACACGCAATCTACATTACGAAAGAATCTTTAGCGCGTAGTTCCACCCGTATCTATATTAATATAACTGCCTCTGTGGCGCGGTGGGAGTGTATCCGACTGCTACGCAAGATGTCGTCGTCGTCGTCTGGTTCGATTCTCACACGGGACTCCACTTTGTGTGATCCACAAATTGTTGTTCTGAGTCTGGGTGTACTTTGTGTCCGTGGCTTGTATGTTTGTAAAGTCCCCCGCGACACAGGGCTTGTACCCTAATGCGGGAGTAGTCTTTAAAAAAAAAAGCTGAAGAGTTTGTTTGTATGTTTGAACGCGATAATCTCAGGAACTACTGGTCCGAATTGAAAAGATATTTTACTGTTATATAGCCCATTTATCGCGGAAGGTTATATAACATCAATATTTTTCATCAGCAATGAAAAATGTTGCAAAAACGGGGAAAATTTACGCAGATGAAGTTGCGCGGGTCAGCTAGTTTGAAATAAAATGAATTTTACACACCACCGGTGTGTGATTTGATTGTGAGGAGAAGAACCGACAGTTTAACGCGCTCTTCGAGGCATGATGGGGTCTTATGGGGTCCCATCTTATGGACTTTGCTGGTATAATGCTATTCAGAGTAAATTTTTAAGACGGTATCCCTGTCGAAAGGTAAATACTTAAATAGTTTAAACGCGTTTATTCCTGTGTCGAATTATGTATTTGTCACATTCCTATCTAGACTGTCTGATTCTTCATTATTTGCGTAAATTTTCCCCGTTCTTGAAACATTTTTCATTGCTGCTCCGCTTCTGTTGATCGTAGCGCGATGTTATATAGCCTAAAGAATTTTTCAATTCGGTTCAATTCGGGTCCGAATTGAAAATTTTTGTTATGCTGCGTTCAAACAAACTCTTCAGCTTTATAATATTGGTATTTTTATCATAGTCGATGTAACGCGAACGATTAGTTACTGTTCTCAAGTAAGTGACATTGTTATGTTTTTATTGAAAATAAATATCGTTAAACCTAAACCTATTTTTTAAACCCCCTTTTCTAAACCTATTTTGTTCGATTTGATACTTACACTTCACCTAGGGGTGGAATTTTCCAAAATCTATTCTACATACCTACGACATCCGTTTGGTGATTTGAGCTGTGCCTTGATATTCCTTAGGGCGCCTTCGAATTTGACACAAGGCGCCGCGCGGAGGTATACATGCATACCGTCACTCGATCGATGAACTGGTGCGCAACCGCTGCGCGGGCGATTTTCAAATCAACTCAGCCGCAACGCGGCGGTCTCCCTGCCGCTGCGCGACACTTTCAGCAAATTTGAAGGTGCCTTAAGGGGGCATTACACTGAGAGAATGATTTATTTAGCGCTACGTACACAGCGACACGATCGCCGGTCTCGCTCTTCCACACACAACCATTACTTCACAGTACGCAGGTCAAAATAAAGTAGAATATTCGCTCATACATATGTTAGATTACGAACGCCATAAATGTGACAATACGAAAATGCTCGTTTTAGCATTTTTCCGTAACTTCAAAATTTATTTGCGGGATCATAATGAGACTTATCCTTAAATTTCTTTATTTCATCTACTAGAAAAACTCTTTGACTAGTGACACAATTTTTTTCGTGTCCTAATATTTAGGTTTTCTATATAATTTTTTGAGAGAGCCGAACCCTGTTTCGCGTAATCTACCCTTATCTGTTTCCTTTTATTTATTTATTACAGATAAAACTGTTATCGCTATTTTCATGGCCGCAATAGTAAGCCAGTGCTCCGTTTGAAGACGCAACTCACAGCGTTATTGCCCAAACTTGAACCATGTTGCGCCAATATCGCGGGATTTAATTAAGTCTCACTATCTTACTCAAATCTTTACTAGTTTTTATTGAGTGCATTTAATAAGACTAGTATCAACTGACGTCACATTTTCATTGTACACAGGAAATTGCGTTTTCAGAATATCTTATTTTATACAAAGGTGGGGTTTTCTTAAGATAGGTTCTTATCTCACAAATTTGTCTATTCATGTCTAACAAAATTGAGTACCTATAGATACTTTTCTAAAATTGAATGCAAGATGCTCAACAACGAAAAAAAAAAAATCTGCATAAGTCCTAGTTTAGTAAGTTTAGTGGTTTAGATGCAAACTTACATATTATAAATTGTTACTACTGTAATGAACGTGAATGTGTATTTTTATATTTTTTATAAAATTACTGAATGAGAATACGACCGATATATAAAGTTACTTATTATACTGAATGATATAATGACTGAATGTGACGAAACTTTAAAGTAAAAAAAGTATCTAATACAATCTAGTACATGCATGGACTACATTTTTATCCAAAACTAGCTGTCGCGCGCAACTTCGTCTGCGTAAATTTTCCCCGATTTTGCAACATTTCTCATTGCTTCTTCACTCCTATTGATCGTAGGGTGATGTTATATAGCCTATAGCTTTCTTCGATAAATGGGCTACGCAATAGAAAAAGAATTTTTCAATTCGGACTCGTAGTTCCTGAGATTTCCGCGTTTAATCAAACAAACTCTTCAGCTTTATAATATTAGTATAAATTTAAAAATAACCAAATATTCTTTATCTGCAGAGGCGGACAAAAGTTAATATTCTACAATCTATATATTTTTTTTTTTTGTCCTGACTGACTAACTAACTGACTGATTGATCAACGCACAGCCTAAACCGCTGATCGTAAAGAAGTGAAATATCAGGGACGAATTCCTTATTTAATGTAGGCATCCGATAAGAAGGGATTTTATGGAGTTCATCCCCTAAAGGGGTAAGTTTAAAAGTTAGATTGCAATCAAGCCGATAGCTGATAGCTAGCAATCTCTATTTTTTTTAAATGTATTGCCAAAGCTGTTGCTAAGTCCAAAACTTGAGAACGACTGAACCTATCCGTCCATATTTCGTTGAAGTCCGAGGATTAATTGGAAAAAATATCGATAAGAATACAAAAAAAATCCATACTTCAAACTCAAACCGGGAAAAGCTAATCCAAACTAATATTATAAAAATGTGAAAATAATTCTGTCTGTCTATAACGTTTTCACGCTTACACCGCTGAACCAATTTAAATGAAATTTGGCAAAAGGACATGAGCTATTTTTTTATCGCCATAGCCAACATCCACGCAGGTGGAGGCGCGGGCGAAAGCCAATATAGGAATATATTAAACAAATGAAATTACAGGAAGCACAAACACACACACAACAAATCGCTTCTAAACTCTTACCACAAAATCCATAGAAAAATAATCTAATAATTTCCCCTCAGCTAATTAACAGGTCTGACAAAGACATGCAAAGTTAATGAAAATTCGTTTAAAAAACTTAATTATACCCGACCTTCATCAGCTGTGACATGTTCACACCTCATTACGTTGGATGATATGGGTTAATTGTGTATGGTTTTTGTGATATACGGAGTTTTGTCTTTTGGTTGCATGGGGCTTGGACCGCTGGGCTATTTTGGTGTCATGGGAATATAAGGGTTGTTCGCAAAACATCGAGAGAATAGAAAGATTACTTCATAATGTACTCGAGCAACGCTCATTATAGATATCCCTCATGGATACGGAATCTCAGAACATCATCGAAATAAAGTGGTCCGAGATATCAGATCCGTGAATGATTTTTTAGTAAGAAAACACCGAGAGTATAGAGAGCTTTATAAAACGCGTTTGAGCAATGCAAACATAGACATTGCCCATGGTCTTTCTCCTAACTACTTTGATCCGAAGTTACTGACTATTGACAGTATTATAAAATTATATATACTACGGGTCTTAATCGCGTGAATAATTTAAGGTAAGATACCTTGTTTATTGCCCGACATTCCGACCGTATTGCAACGGCCGTGGTCACGGGGAGACTGCTTTGACGCAAATAAGACTCATAGTATATATAATTTATTAATTATTGTTTTTAAACTTTCGCAATTTTTATACATATTAGATATATTTCGGGACTTAATCGCGTAAATTTTTAAAGATATGAACCTTTTATTTACCCGACGTTTCGATCGAATTGCACCGATCGTGGTCACGGGTCGACTGGACGAAATTTTATAATGTGTACAAATCACGGAAGTTTATCAACATTTATTGTATAATTATATGTGCGTTACTGGAAAGATTAACGTATGAGGCTGACATTCTCTTTTTTTTTTTTTTTTTTTTTTTTTTTTATGGCAACTATGCCGGTGCCGACAATTCTGCCAATGTCAGATGTGCGAAGGAGGAACTCGTATTTTTGGAAATTTTTGTCGTTGAACTTATTGTGAAATTAGTAAACTGGAACAAACAAAAACATAAATTACATAAATAAGTGATAGAAATAGACTATTTATGAATAGGGTTAGACACATACCATACCAACATTCTAAGATAAATAGATACATCACAGTTTAATAGAATTTTGCCGTATAAAAGTGATTAGGGCAGTATAAAGTTGGGGAGAATAGTGGGTTAGGAGCGAGGAGAAGTTGATAGGAACAGGAATTTTCAATTCAGTTATGTGCTGGTACAGATCTAGCGACTGAGTATTTTTGGGACAGCTAAAGAAAATGTGATCCAAGGAGCCTTCGTCCATCCCACACTCACAAATGGATGAGTCTCGTATTCTGATCTTATGGAGGAACACAGGAGAACAACAGTGTCCTACACGGAGCCTGCAAATAACTGATATGATCTGTTTGGACACTTTCTTGTATTTTTTAAACCATGGTTTTGGAGTGATGGTTGGCTGGATTGCGTAGTAATGTCTACCTTTAGTTTTGGAAGAGTTATTCCACTGTTCCTGCCAGCAAGAGGCAAGGCTTTTCCGGGGCAAGTTTAATAGATCACCAACATGATGAACAAGGTGCCTGACATCTACGGTCTGTGAAGAAACTGCACTTTTGGCAAGTGAATCTGCTGTCTCATTGCCACCAATGCCACAGTGACTGGGGATCCATACTAGTTGGGTTGATTTACCACTCCTTTCACATGAGAATAGGGTTTTTTTAATGTCTAGCAGCAAAGTGTTATGTAATTTGTTTCTAAAAGAATTTTGAATTAGTGCCTTGAGACAGCTTAGTGAATCTGTGAATATAACTGATTTATAAATATTGTGTGATTCTATAAACAGGCAAGCCTCCAAAATTCCAATACATTCCCCTGTAAACACTGAGGACTCTCTAGGGCACTTGAATGTTAAAATGATTTTTGAATTTTGGTAGTAAATAGCTACCCCAGTGTAACCATCATGAGTCAGTTTAGATGCATCTGTAAAAAATCTCTCTGACTCACTCCAATACTCCTCCACCAATGCACCAAAGGTCATGCTAGCACCATTAGGTCCTTTGGAGATTCCGGTATCAAACAGTATGTTTGGTTTGAAACAGAGCACCTCATATTCATAACTATAAATAGGGATCTTAGGAAATTTAATAATGGGTTCTGCAAGGCTTTGGGATTTGCGTAAAGCTTCTATGATGGGAGGGGTTTCTTTATGATTCCAGTAACTCAGTGTAGTACAAATATTATCAAAATCTAACAATTTTTTAGCAAGAGGATGTGAATTATTACTAATTACTTTAAACAGGAAACGGCTAGCTAAGTATTGACGTCTAAGTTTTAAAGGTGGTTCTGCACACTCCACCTGTAGGGCATTTATGGGGGATGACCTCATGCAACCAGAGATGATCCGAAGGCATCTAGCTTGGATTTTATCTAACTCCGACAAAGCTCTTTTATTACATGGGGGGAGCATATATGTACCATAATCTAATACGCTTCTAACTAAGGCGTTATATATTAATTTCAGGGTGAAGGGGTGAGCACCCCACCAGACACCAGCTAATGTTTTTAAGATAGGAATTACTCTCTCGCACTTCTGTGTTAAATGATTAAGATGTGGGATACCTGTTAATTTAGAGTCAATAAATAGGCCTAAAAACTTAACTTTAGCAACAATCGGAATTCTATTCCCAGATATATTAATTTCCATGTGGGGGGTGTTTCTCTTACGAGTAAAAATAACAACTGCACTTTTTGGAGCAGAAAGGGTCAGGCCGTGTTTGGTCAGCCACTGGTTCAGAGAATTCAAAGATATGTTAAGGGATGCTGCTGCATCAGGAATGGAAACGTTTGTAACATAAAGAGCCAGGTCGTCAGCGTATTGTAGTATGTTGCAGTTTGAGTTGAGGCAGGAATCCATATCCACAGTGTATAAATTGTATAGTATTGGACTGAGAACTGAACCCTGCGGTAACCCTTTCCATGTAGTACGTGGTTCAAACTCTTCACCTTGAACTCTTAGGACCAGTGATCGGGGAGCTAGCATGGCACATATGCACTGTATCAACCTTGCCGGAAGTCTCAGCTGTAGCAGTTTTTGCCTGAGAATGGGAAGGAGGACACTATCATATGCAGACATGATGTCCAGAAACGCAGCCACTACAGACTCATTTCTGGACAGAGCGCTTCTAATGTCTGTTATTAAGACACCTATACTATCCATAGTGCTAAGACCCTTTCTAAAACCAAATTGACATTTGGGTAACAAGTTTCTGGATTCTACAATCCATTCCAGTCTAGTTTTTATTAGGTGTTCTAATAATTTAAGAAGTACTGAAGGTAGGGCTATGGGTCTAAATGCATTTGGATCATCTGCATGTTTGCTGGGTTTCAAAATGGGGATAATAATGTAGGTCTTCCATTTTTCTGGCACCCATGCATTTAAAAAACAAAAATTAAGAATATCCAGAAAGTACTTTTTGGCTTTATCACCCAAAGGTACTTACCTCTGGAGGTATTTTTGGTGGGGAAACACTCATCTGCACTTAACCTAATAGCCTCAGTAAACAGGTTGCAACAGTTCGTCTCATGGTAGTGATCTTGGCTATCTACCTTTCGGATGATTAAATTAGGAAATTGTGCAACTTTTTCTTCCAGTGATGATGAGAATTTAGACCAGTCAGGTTCTGAGAGTTTATATTTTAGTAAGGGAGGGGACACTTTTTCTGTGTAATATTTGCCAAATAAGGAAGTAACTATTGGATAGTGATCGCTACCATGGGTCAGATCTGTACATTGCCACTGGGCCGTGGCCGCAATATCTGGTGAGCAGAAGGTGAGATCTACACAACTCTTCTGCTGGCTTTGTGTGACCTTGCGAGTAGAGCAACCAGTATTAATGATGCAAAGATTCAGATCATCCAATATATCCACTAAACCTGACCCAAACAAATCACACCTTTCCGAGCCCCATCTAAAATGGTGACAGTTGAAGTCACCCATCACTAGTATAGGTCTGCTGAAGCCAGATAATATAGTACGGAGCACAGGGAGGATAGTTGGCTGGGGGTGAGCGATGTAAACTGACAAAATTGTCAGGGTCTCCACTTTAGCTGCTACCATACTGATGTTACTGTCTAAGGGAGGCAGAGGAAGAGATAGTAGGGGAACCCGATTGTTAACCAGGAGGGCAGAGCCTCCATAGCCATCGGGTCTATCACTTCGAATGATGTTGTAATATGGTATGCGAAAGCTGAGGCCTGGAACTAGCCAGGTCTCAGCTATGGAACAAGCCAAGGGCTTGTATTTATTCAGAAGGAATGTGAGGTCATGCTTCTTATGAAACACGCTCCTCACATTCCACTGAAGGAACACCTGTTGGGAGGCCATTTCTATAATTGAGTAATGTTTGAATAAGTTGATGGGCAACGTTGGACGGTGAGTTATAATTAGCTGTAGATGAAACTTGGGGTGGGTTAGGGATTAATAATGTAGTAAGTAGTTGTATAAATAGATCAATAATGGAAGATTCTTCACGAGGATTGATGAGGGCACAGCCATTACGCTGTGAAGATTGGGGAGTATTAATTATAGCTTGATGAGCTGCTTTGTCATATGAGGGGGAGAGGGGGGCATGAGATTTTGGTTCGCGGAAGACTGTTTTACGATATGAGAGTGGAGACTGAGGAGTTTTAAGGGAATCTGCATAACTGCGAGAAGCAGGGGGTACAGTTTTGCTGGCCTCGCTGTATGAAATGACCTCTTTAGCCATGGTGGTTTTAATCGCTCTTTGCCTGGTGTATTCCGTGCAAGCTTTACTATTGGCAAAATGAGGTCCTGAGCATAATATGCAGAAGGCCTCACTTTCTGGGATATCACAGCCAATTCCAGGATGATCATTTCCACATTTAAAGCATCGTGGTTTGGACCTGCAAATGGACTCTACATGCCCAAACCTACAACATTTGCGGCACTGAATGGTAGGGAAGATGTATTGTTCTACAGGGAGTGAGGTGTAGCAACAAAAGACTCTTTTTGGTAAGATCTGCCCGTCAAATGTTATAACGCATGTCTCAGTGGGTTTCCACTCTGTACAGCCATCTTTAACATATTTACGGTTGATTCGCCTAATCTTTAAAATTTTACCGCATCCTGGAGGAACAGTCAAATACTGCATAGCATCTACTTCAGTCATGTCAGTAGGAACCCCTGAAATTACTCCCATTCTTGTCACATTAAAAGAAGGAATTGAAGCTGAAAGAGATTGTTTCACTAGCAGGTTATTTTCTAGGAAGGAGTTTGCATCCTGAGGGGATTTAAACTCAACGGATACACGATTTCTTCCCACTCTTTTAACTCCATCTTTTATGATGTTGCTAATGTGGTTTTGGTAAAGGAAGAGTCCAAAGGAGACTGGATGCAAGGTGGTACCGGAATTAGGTTGCGGCTCAAAACGAGCCACATGAACAATGTAAGGTCCTGTGTCAGATGTTGTATACCTGTCCCTGGCTACTTGGCTTTTTACTTGTTTTAAGGGGCGGTTGGAATCGTCTTCTCCTGGGCGTTTACGAGAACTGTTGAGGGGAGAAGGAATATCGTTTTCCGAAACACTGCATACCATTTCTGCAAACTGAGTTAGTGGGTTTGAAGGTGTTAGTGGAGGGTTTGAGAAAAGCGGCGGGGAAGAAAATGTCGGGGTCGGTGTGCGAGGGACGGTATTATCAGGAGGATCTGGGGGATCAGGTGGTTTATTTTCGCTCATTTTGAGTGCCACTAATTAGTAAATTTCCACTTACCAAATCGTGTATTATCACAAGCACAAAACAAATAACACAGACAAAACACACAGACGATACCAGTCACAAACGTCAACAAAACACCAAAAGATGCCGAGAATTTCTGAAGGCACGTGTTCTCCTGACGCAAACTGTGGCCAAAAAACCTGACATTCTCTTATCTCATTGCTTTGTGGTTTGAGTTAAATAAGCTGCTGCGAATTCTTTTTTTAGATCGCTAATGGAAAAATGGGGATGATTATAATGTCCCTGTATTTGTGTTTATCTGTTGTCACTAATAATACGGGCTTTGAACTGATTTCGGTTACAGCAGCCAATCTTATCAAAGACTAGCTAATTACGCAGGAGATATTAGTGCACAAGTGTATATTATCCGTGACACAATGGACTCACTATTCCTTCATCGTCCCATGAGATGGAAATCTAACTCGGTTGTAATGATATTATGTGCAGGACTGACGACTTAATGTGTTCGCTAAGGTATGAAGATTTAAGTCATTTTTTCGAGAAAGGTATCTCATCTATAGATGCATGTCACTCATCTCTGTTCGATTGTCGCTGACTCACAGATTGTCTACCGCTTTGACATCGAAACAAAACTCACTCCAAATAGACTTTAGAATGTACCCATTTCTGCAACTAGCCACTTACAGTACCACGTTCAATATCTATCACTCGATTACTGCCGCACCCATTAACTTAATGGCCGCTTAGTTTACATATTCAAGCATTTTTACTACAGAAAGTCTTTTAAAAAACACAATTACTTCGGCATCTCAGTCTGAACCCATTTCAGAGCGCGTTAATGCCTCAGATCTTGTAGTTGGCTTCAAGCCTCTTTTGTGATCCTTCGTAATGCGAGCTGATTCCCTCCCAGCCGGGATAATAATCGTCAAGAGCGAATCTCTACGGATTACTGACAATATTTGAGACTAACTTTTTTGTTCTGTCATTTCAATTTCAGACAAAATTTGAAGGTAAAAGCTTTTGTAATGAGTGAAATATTACTTTATAGATGGTTTAAAATGTATTATGTGTTTTTGCGTGAATTTTTGAAGGTTATCTTATCAGTTGCAAAGAGAAACGGAAATGGGAAATCCTGTTTAATCCAAAGCCATACATAGTTTTTCATGGAACAACAGTTCAGTCCACAATATTTTTGAATTTTTTAGATAAATATATGTAACTATGATTAAGATCTCAAAAATTCACTGTAGGTATAAATGACAGCGATATTGAATTCACTATGTAGGAAAAATATGATTTTGGTTTGGCGTGAGACAAACAAATGACACTGCGTGTTTGTAGCTAAATTCGTCGCAAAAAAAAAAACAATTAAAAATATTAATACAAAATCTATACAATTTTGTACCACAGTCAATTCTTATACATAAATTGGACAAATAGAAAAAGTTATAATTGTTATATATACTATACATTAATACAATAACATTTGGTATCTTATGAGTCTTTTTTTGAGACTCTACTTTTTTCTTTTTAAGATACTAACAATGTGGGATTGCGTCCGATATTACAAGCAATCCCGTTAATCATTTCTCTTACCCATTAAATATATATCCATTAATAATTAAAACCTTAAAGTTCCATCGCTTCTATTTATTTACCATTCATCGCGTAACATTAAGACAACGGACGACAACGCTTGTCTGTAGTTCTTTACAACGTAAACATTTTCTTCCAAATGAAATACAAACAAAATTGTATCCCAATCTGAACACAGCCAACGTCAATACCGAACAACCCTCTTAGCAAACTTAATACGTGAATTGACTTGTAATATTGGCGAAGTTTCTATTGTCAGAAGGTGCCACAAGGATTATAAGTGCTCATTTTTATCCCCTTAATTTCAGGGGACGAAAATCCTTCGGCCTACATCCGCTTTTCGAGGTGTTATTGTCTTACAGTTGTGTGCCTTTGAGATTATTGCAATATTATTTGTGATAGTCGTTCTGTTTGAATACACAAATTATGCATTTTCTTTTGTAATTACAAATCCTTCTAGTTTTTTTTTTGGAATACTAAGATAAGTGAAAAAGTCAAAAATACTTTATTCATTTAGGTTACAAATGCAACGCTTCAGAACGTCAGACAAAATTTGGAATAGAATGATTCTACATTTAATAATAAGTTCGCAAGAGTAAAGCCGTGAGAAAAGAATGGCAATAAAAACTCATGGCCACTTTTTTAAAATGCCAGTTTTTACAATATATTTGTATATACAGTAAAGTCAGTAATTACGCCTGGTAACCAGTTAGCAGACGGAGGCTAGCAACCAAGGTAGACTTTTTTTGAAATACACTAGGATACAAACCATCTGGCGCCTAAAACTTGACTAACATAAATGAATGTAACACCCTGTATTAAAACAAATATTACAAAACATTGTTACTCATATGACAATCGAACTTACAACTTACATGCTCAGCAGAAGTACGCACTCGCAGTTCGCCAACGAGAAAAGTCATCTTTCCACCTATGTTCTAATATTCGCTTAATTAAGAGAAATATTTCATTTTAAATACTATTCCTTCTGGTCATTAAATTCTAACTTTCAACGAAACTTCCTCAAGGTAATCACTTAATCCCTAAACTTTCCAATGCCGCCAGAATATTTATAGTAACTCAACATTACCACCAGATGGCGTAACAGTCAATTAATATGCCCGTCCTGAATCGCACAATCAAAGTTTGCGTAAGTTTGCATATATACAAGTTTCACTTTAGCTTTCACTAAATTACTGTAGATAGTTATTATGACATAAAGTCTTATAGCTAACAACCTGATTGAAATTCTGTTATCATTTTATCTATGGTTTATTGGCAGGGTATTGAAACTTGGTTTACTATCAATAAGGATTAAACTGTAGTTCCTCGTTGTTGTGCTAACTATAAGTATTGTTTTATTACCCTAAACTTAATATAAAGCCCGTGCTTCCGTATGTTTTTTTAATTTAAGGTAATTATAAAATCAAAAAATACAAAAAAAAAACATTATGACTGCCTTTGTGGCGCGGCGGGAATGTGTCCGACTGCTACGCAAGAGGTTGTGGGTTCGATTCCCACACGGGACACCACTTTGTGTGATCCACAAATTGTTGTCCCGAGTTTGGGTGTACTTTGTGTCCGTGACTTGTATGTTTGTAAAGTTCTCCGCGACACAGGGCTTGTAACCTAGTGCGGGAGTCGTCTTTTCTCAAAAAAAAAAAAAAATTATATGTTGCAATTTTCAATTTACATGTTGAAAATTGTGTTTAATTGCGAAGTGCTTGAGCCGATACAAATAATTCATTGTAATTTGTAATGTAACTTACTCGAATAAATAAAGTATCTAAATACTTTTTAACGATTTTTTTCCTTGCTGGGGAAAAAACATTTTTTTTTCTGGCCACTTTTCTGAAACAGAAAGTGTTGGTTAGTGAATGCCATAATAATTATTACATAGTTATAGTTTCTTTTTGTCAAAATTCAGTAGTGAAATGCGTATGGCATAAGAATTATACCTCCCCTGGTGCAAAATTCGATTGAATTATTATGGCAAAGAACTTTTTAAGTCAAATATCTAGTCTAAAATATGTATGTGCACTCAAGTATAGACTAAACGCCTGGCCGATTTTGATGTTCATACGATTTGTATTAATCTTGCGAGTCTCATATAACTAAAAAAAGATAATAACAAGATAACCTTAAATCATGCAGTGGGAGGTATTCATGAATCCCAGTGAACTTACTAAAACCATTCGTAGGCATTTATTTATCTTTTTTAAGCAGGCGTTTTTATTTGTATTTTTTTTATGTATAGAGACTAGGTCGGTAAATCGTACAACTAAATTAGAATATCATCTACTTAAAATTGCCGTCGGGTGACTTAGCTTAGTAGATCGATCTGCCTCACTTAGCTACGATTCCTTCCCTCATTTTTAACCTCATAAAAGCTTATCACTTCCTCAATGAGGCAGTTAAGGCCATCTGTGCAATAAACATCGTTATAAAAACCTGCGTAACCATTAGATAAAGTCATTAACTTTTACCTTTATAAAAAATCGATAGGTAAATTATAATATGATCATTTAATCAGATACTGAGGGTGGAAGAAAATGATGATTATATCATCAACATAGACTATACATACTTTTCATTTCATTTTATTTATTATTTCATAAACAATATAACTTTGTGTTAAAACATCTTAATTCTAAAAAATCTAAGAAACCTTAATCACTAAAACATCTCGTACAATTAAGTCAGAACGATAGTATTAGGTAAAAAAGTATAGATTCACCATTATATGAATAAACATCATCAGAATAATATAAATTGTAAAA
Organism: Herminia tarsipennalis; assembly: GCA_945859575.2. NCBI lineage: Eukaryota > Metazoa > Arthropoda > Insecta > Lepidoptera > Erebidae > Herminia > Herminia tarsipennalis. The sequence goes on from OX243857.2 coordinate 1,134,969, forward strand.
ATAAAAATAATAATTCAAATAACACAATAATAGAATATCCAAAGTACAATTTTGTAAATTGACAATTTTTATAGCAAAAATTTTATTACATATTTCGGGCATGTCAGTTTATAATTCATCAATGCAATAGAAACACCTACTGACCAGACACAAAAATGACTATTCTTAGAAAACATTCCTTTTAGCACAAACCTATATGATATTCTCTTCTAAGGTATAATTTTCCCAGAATCAACAAATATTCTTCCATTTTAATAATAATAATAGTATATTTATTTCTCTCAAAAAGGTAAGTACATTGGTTTCTTATATGGCTAATGATACAGAACTTAAAACCTTAGTGAGAGCTGGAGTTTGTACTAGGTACGAAACCTGTGTGACAGAATCTCCAGGCTCTCTCATTAGGGATTAAACAATATATGGATCAGAGAAGACATGTGCAATACCTGTACTTAAATTTTATTACAGAGCTAAGTATGAGACTGTGTGTGTGTGTGTGTGTGTGTGTGTGTGTGTGTGCGTGCGCGCGTGCGCGTGCGTGTATGTGTGTGTATATGTGTGTACAAATATACTATTATTATTATTATTATTATTATTATTATTATTCTTCCATTTTATATTACTTGACAAATTTTATTGCATTTTGTATAACTACAACGTTATCTGATAAAAACGTAGTACGTCATTCATTAATGAAAAAGTACTAAATTAATTTTCTAGCCTCGCTGTGTACTTAAGAGAAAATTTCGTAGCACAACAATAACTCTACTATAGTAGGGTTTACTATCTATACTAATATTATAAAGCTGAAGAGTTTGAGAGTTTGTGAGTTTGTTTGTTTGTTTGAACGCGATAATCTCAGGAACTACAGGTCCGAAATGAAAAATTGTAAGGCTATATAACATCACGCTACGACCAATAGGAGCGGAGCAGCAATAAAAAATGATGCAAAAACAAACGGGGAAAATTAACACAGACGAAGTTGCGCGGGACAGCTAGTTATGTGTAAAGTGATATATCTATGCTTTTTACCTGACTGCGCAAGAAGGAGGGTTATGTTTTTCGACTGTGTGTTTGTGTGTATGTATATCTCTTTGGCACGCTCTAGAATAGTCTATAGTCTAAATGGCTTGATGGATTTTAGCTTGAGAGGTATCGTTAGATTCGTCTCCGTTGAGAGAGTGACACTGGGTACATCAAAATATTTCAGTTATTAAATTGTATAATATACAAGCCATTGCCTGCGACGTTGCTCATGGGCGTTAGTTGTAATGTAATTGTAGCCCGAATGTGGAATTTTAGGTCCCAATTACTAGCAATCCTGTTAACCCCTCCAACTAAGCTCAATGGCTTGTGTTAGGAGTGGGTTTTCAGGTCGGTAGTTTAATGGGTAGGATTGCGAGCCCGATGCCTTAGCCAATAGGCTACCGCCGATTAATGAATCATACCTTCAGCTATTATAATAATAATAGCTAAAATATATCTGAGAACCTAATCCAATTATGTAGTAACTAAAAAATTTTAACTTAAAATTAACTATTATTTATTCAATATATTACATGTATCTAGTCTATGTTCAATTTAATAATAAAAAGACAGCACAAATTTTTACAACAATAGGACATCAAAACAAACATAGAAAGGGATAACTGGTCGCCATTTTTAATCCTTAAAAAGTATTCGCATACAAAGACATCTACTTAATCTAATATATCCGTACGGCCATTGTACAAAAGTTCTCCTAATTAGGCAGGACATTAGCCCCACATGGCGACCAAATTTATAGGGATACCCTCCAAAGATGGAATTAATATATGGGCCATGGTTCCCCAGTTGTGGAAGGTAAATCATCTGTGATTGAGTGGATGGGCGTTGTAAATATGCGTCTCATCTACCGTCGCGTCGTGCTATGTTGTTGGACGTTTTAAATTAATGTTTTGTGTTTAGGTAGGTAGAGTGTTCGTATTTAAAAAAAATAATGATTGAGTTTTGACGAAATAGAGTCAAATATTACACTTACGGGGTAAAAAGGAAAGTTATGATTAATTTACTTTCTTTTTGAAACTACTTTGGTGGCGTAAAAGACAAGTAAATTTAAGGGGTAAAATTTCTAAAATTATTACAAATCAATATTAATAAAAATATGTTCTACCCCCTTCCGTTTTTTGATTCTAGAATATTGTTATAGGATTATCTTGATTTAATATATTTTTTTTACCAAAAGTTTTTTTTTAGAACGCTAGCGATAATTTCATTGAAATCTTGATCAGTGTAGGTACGACGAAATAAGAACAACATTTACTTAAGCGTTTTTTTTATTGTATCTGTAATGAGTTCATAGAATTACCAAGAAATTTATAATTACACCTAGGACAATCTGATTTAATAACTAATCAAAGACAAAATAAATTAATAAACAAAATTGAATATAGTTAAAAAAAATCTGTCGTATATTTTGGAGAATCGCTTTCAGGCATATATTATTTTACTTCGGGAATTGCTATAAAACAAGGTTTGATGCTAAAGAAAAATCAAACTTTACATTCATAAGACAAGACTTAAATTACTTTGCAACACATTCCTCCTGTTTTCAACGTGCATCCGACCACTATAACTCACTTCCAAACTTGACAAAAGTTGAAATTTTATCGTAAACTCGAAATATTTCGAAAACTTATACGAATATTGGGAACTTGAGTGATTTACTGAGCAACTTGAGAATATAAATAAGACTGTCGGGGAACAGTCCGCAGTTTACTTATTGACAATACTATAAATATTACATGAGGTTTGCATAAAACAAAACGACAATGAACCTTTAATATTTTTCGTTACAACAAATATGAAATACTTCTGCTACAAGATTTCATTTCTGAATTCTTTTTCTAGCTAGGTATATTATTAAAAATTTGAATCGACTTTCTAATCCAATAAGGCTTGGAGAAATGTTTATTAAATCAGCAATATAGAGTACAGGGTCCTTATTCACGTCCTTTTATTTCGTTTTCGAGGCAAGCCCGTGCGAACTAGCGCATGCGCGGTGCGCTCAAAGATGTCCGCCGCAAACTGGCGTTGATGCATTTTTAAGCGCAGCATCTATTTACCATTATGACAATATTTTGACAGTTCGCACGGGCTTGCCACGAAAACGAAAAAAAAATCGTGAATAAAGAACCGGTGCTTCTCGTACTGTTCTTCTGTGTCTACCATAAATTAGTATCTGTGACTCAATCATCGAGCCAATCGCAATGTTGCCCCTGTTCATAGATAAATTATAGTTTAATTATCACAAGCCGCTGTGCCACATAAAGCATGTTATGATGTAGTCGGTCCTGCGTCTATTCTCTCCCCGGTTGTGTCAGGTGACTTTGAAACTAAGGGAACAGACAGTACATAAGTACATCCGAGGACACAAGTGTTGCGCTCATAGTTGTACACAGTAATATCTACTGCGTAGTTAGCAGGTATTTAATTAGATTGGTCACCATAACCGAAATCGGTTATGAGAACATTATCTATACTAATATTATAAAGATGAAAAGTTTGTTTAAATGCGATAATCTCGGGAACTATTGATCTGAATTTAAAAATAGGCTACATTACATCACGCTACGATTAATAGGAGCGGAGCAGCAATGACAAATGTTGCAAAAACGGGAAAAATTGACGCATAAGAAGTTGCGCGGTTCATCGAAAACTAAGATTGACTTCTTTATGGGCTTATCGAGTCTTGCATAGACTTGACTTATGCTCAACATAGCCTAACGTTTGCCTAATAAATAGCGCTTACTAAATTATTATTCTTGGAATACAATATCAATTTCAAAATACCAATCCGAAATACCCATCTCTCAAACATTTCAATTTAAACGCCAAACAGAAATCAACATCAAAACTAACTTTGTGAACGCGCACAACACGTCACGAACAATCGGACAAAACAATAATTAAACATACCGTTGAGTAATAGCGTTCCTCATAAACGCTCTCGACTGACAGATGTCAACGCTGTCAGTTCTCCCTCCAATTCTACGTGACGTGGCGTCGAGGTGTTTTCATTGCGTTGAGATTTATTTACGTAGACGTATATTTAGTTAAATAGTTTTGTGATAGGTAGGTAATTTTGAAATATTTACTTATTTTTTACGGAAGTTAACCGTTTCTGCGAGGGAGTAATTATTACCAGCCCTCATAAGGCTTTAGTCCCTAGTGGTCTTTGTATCACCAGTTTATATAACTCTTTCAACACCGAATTGTTTCTTAATAATTATTTGTTTTTGGAACAACTGTATATTTAAAAAAAACTGATTGACATAAGATCGAAACAGAGACTAATTAGAAATTATTAAATAGACAGTTCAGAGTACTTACCTATTATATGTTCGTAAACTTTCGCTATTTGCACACATTATAGAATTTTTTAAGCTACGGGTCTTAATCGCGTAAATTTTTAATATATTTTATTGCCTGACGTTTCGACCGTATTGCAACGGCCGTGGTGACGGGTAGACGAAACGTCGGGCAATAAAACAAAGGTATTTTTGCCTTAAAATAAAATATTTACGCGATTAAGACCCGTAGGTTATAAAATGTATTCAACTTATAGCAAAAATATATTTATATATTTAAAAATATATATAGTCACGGCAAAATAGTAAATAATGATTGTCCATTATTATTTACTATTTTGCCGAACAACAAAGCCCACCTGAAGTAACTATTAGATAAATGTTCGGCTTCATTAACAAGTGCCGATCGGGTAGTTCATTCGGGCCGGCACATCATTCATTTCGGCAGTGTTTGACCCGAACATATTCACTTTTACCGCTCGGCAGTGCCGATTGATGTCGGCCCGCTTTGGTCTAGTCTAGTGTACGTGTTCGCCAAATTCGGGCGATTTTTCTTCCAAAAAAATCCTCTACATGTATTCGGTTTTATTGCCCAGCAGTACCGATTGATGTCGACTCGCTTAAGTATGTAGCAACTCTAACGAACCACTATACCAAGTGATTTAACAAACTAAACTATTAAGCTATACCGTTTATAATATTAAAGGAGTAAACAATTGCGGTGCCTGCAATTCCTCAAGAGGATTGCGAGTGTGCTTTTGAACACACGTCATTTAAACATAATGGTATTAAATCCCTAAGGGATCGGGCCAAGTCTACAGGCTTTTATCGAAAGCAAACACAATTTGTGGCTCAGTTGTTTATGATGGGGAAAGTATTTTTTATTGTCTTTGACAATTCGTTGAAGTGAAAACAATTGGTTATAAACTTTAATAGTAGGTTTATTTTAAAAAAAATGCGTTATTTTTCCCCGGTTTTGGAGGGCTGGGCCTATGAATGGTGGTGAAATTTATATTTTATCATTAACAAAAATCAGCAATGTTGTCATACAAAATAAAATTATTAGTCATTATCTTGAGCTGCGTACAAAATAACTTATATTAGTCACTTTATTTAATCAGTGACCAGCCTTAAGGGATGCGGTACAGCAATAAAAACGCCAGTCACAATCTGTGATCCATAACTAACTAATCACAAAACACACATACAGACACACACACACACACACACACACACAATTTTATGCTTTACTAAATTTTGCGCATCAATAATTAACTAAACATCAAACACACACACACACACACACACACACACATACAATTTTATGCTTTACAAAATTTTTGCGCAGACGTAGGAAATCATTATTACAAGATCCTCATGTATATCTCCGCCTTGAGAAATATTCTGAATTCATGACTTTTTAATATCTCTTATAAGTCTGATGTATCAATAAAATATAGTACCTATATAGTTTTCGTCGACAAATATTATCCATTTTGAATCGGCACTCAAAGCAATACATTAAATTTCAAGAAGAAAATATCAATCTAATGGAGCATATTCTGTCAAAATTGACGCGTTAATTCGCAAACTGTCATGGCGTCGCAATACCTGTCAGATGGTACGTGTTTATTTTATTAACCCTGTGACAAGGGCAAAGGTAACAAGATATTATTTTAATGTTTCATTTTTCCTCTGGTAACATTATTTTAGCGCATATTAATTCAAGGAACTGAAAAGTTATTATAATTTGTTGTAGAGATTATGTAAATGTACCTATCCATCCATATTTTAATTAGATTTGACATACAATGAAAATAAGAAAATAATAAAAAAAAGGTGTCAAGGGACACCCGGATGGATCGAAGTTCCTTTCGATTAATTAGTGAAGAAATTGTAATAAAATTAAGACCAAAAGTTGTAACGACACAGCAAAAAGTGTCGTTACAACACTTAGTCTTATTTTTTTCCGTCTAGCCCCCTTTCGCAACGCGCGATAAGGAACTTCGTTCCAATAGTCTCCTCAGCAATATCGGTTGCGACGGCCAACCTCATAAGAGACTAGTCAACTACGCAGGATATATTATAGTGCACAAGTGTATGCGCAGACACAAGTGCACACTCTATTCCCTCACTCTCATAGCCCGATGGGACAGAAATCTGACACGACATTTTTTTTTGTAATATCGCACGCATTTTATATATCCTGCGTCATTGGCGACAGTAACCGACATCGGTTAGGAGACCATTATAGTTCCAAGCATAGTGATGTCTTTTTGCACCGGTCTAGTATATGTTAATTTTCTCATTCGTCATAATTCTTACAGTTCCACATTGTACTGCACTTATCTTCAGCAGTTTCAAAGATATATATTTTGACGTGATAACGTTTTATTAATCGATGACCGGCTGCACTCACGGTAAAGTGTGACGTCACTGCTCACGTTCCGCTCATGTCGCGATCCGCCGGCTGAACGGCTGTGGCAGTCCCACACATGCGTGCATGCAGTCCACTAAAACTGTCACAGGCATGGTTGTTCATTACAATGTCATCAATGTTTTGGCGATTGTAGCGACATGCGATACAATTGGAAATAAAAAAACTTATGACGTTATCACGTAAAATTATCGTCCGTAAATCGACTCTACAGTTAATCATTTGTTCATTTATATCAACATCTGGAGATTTTCTATATGTTTACATTATTATATTAGGTCATATTCGTTCTTAGCTATTAAATTAATAATAGTAGATTTATAGACTAGTTAAAGATTTACTTTGAAAAGCTAATTACTAGTACTACTACGAAATAAATTATATAGTCTAAAGTCTAATAAATTTAATAATATTATACTGAATTTACATAATTTTGTGATTTGCGAAGAATATTAAAACAATGATGTTAATTAATTATAATGTACTGAATTGTACTTGAAACAAGGGTACTTTATAATTAACTTAATTATAATAACCGTATTATTATAGATCCATAGAGCAACTGTTGTTTATACCCGCGGCTACTGCTGCGTCCGTTTTTGTTTAAATTGCTCCGCTCCTAAGAAAAGTAGCGTGATGCTATATAGCCTATAACTTAATTTGGACATGGAAGATTATGCTCTCAATATTTAAATAGAAACTGTTCAGTCATTTTTGCCCGCCAACCCCGAACAAACAAACAAACAAACAGACACGAAAGCTATGCATGGTTTTGGTTTCACCCCTTAATTAGTCGATCTAGGTTATTTTTTTTTTAAAACTTTAATGTACAGATAGCTGAACAGCTATCTCTATATGTGTGTATGTGTATATGTGTATGTATGTGTGTTCCTTTGTGGCACTATATAGACCAAACGCGTTAGCCACGCCAAATGTGTGGGCCATCAATTCTATCCTACGGGTAACATACAAATCACTGACACAAATTACACCCAGATTCTCAGATGTGTCTGAATCGAACTTCCCGTTTTGGAATCGAACCCACGACCTTTTATGTAGCAGTCGGACACACTCCCATAGCGCCACAGAGGCAGTATAAAAATATGTTAAGACATGCCGTGTCCCCATTGGCTGTCACGATTACCATGACGTCACAGTCCATGACTTTTTACGCGCTAAGATGGAGTGCTTTTATCAGTTTGTAATTTTAAATATTTTGTTTAGCTAATAGGAGTAGTTTATTGGCGCTGCATATTTCTTTTTAATGATATGTCGATATAAGCCATTGTTTAGGTACTAAAAAAATCTTTCAAATTCCCTATTACTGTAGGAAAGTCGATACAAGTGAAGGAACGAAAATAATAAAACAAAATATTTCATATACGCTAGCACTCCCACGTGCACAAATGCTTTCGCCATACAACCTGAAATTATATTGCAGAGAATGTACTCATTTGTCTTGCATATAATTTCTTGCATTTTACATAACTTGGATGCAAATGCAAGAAAGGACGAATTAAGGATACGTACGGTTTTCTCGACATAAAGCTTTGTGTAGGAAAATTCACCTTAGATATTTTTACCTGACTGCGCAAGAGGGAAGGTTATGCTTTTGAGTGTATGTATGTATATATATTTTTTTATTTTGTTTTTTTTCTAAATGGCTCCATCAGGATTTAAGTTTGAGAAGCATCGTTAGATTCGTCTTACTTGTAAGAGTGACACTGGTACATCAAAATTAGAAAGAAAACTAAAATGGAGTCGAGTTTTTTATTTATTGTTTTTAAACTATCGCGATTTTTATGCACCGATCGTGGTCACGGGTCGACGGTAACGGAGCAATTCGATCGAAACGTCAGATAAATAAAAGGTCCCGAAATATATGTAATGAGTTTTTTATTTGTTAATAATTTAGCTTGGTAATACTAGATTTTGCTCGAGGCTGCGTCTGCGTCGGTTTTTCTAAAATATCACACGCTATAGTATATAGAAGAGCATGTTATGCTGTCCGAGGCGTCTTCATCTCTCTCCAGTCGGTGTTGATCGTCTGTTTCATTATGAATGAGAAGGAATACAGGGTGCATTTGTATCTGCGAATACAGAAAAAAAAATAACATTACTAACAACTGTTTTAACAATATATCTTGCGTAGTCTGGTGAGTCTAAATTGAAGTAGAGCCTAAGATAATCAAAGGTACGTGACAGATTTGTGGTAAGTAAAGATATCGTTTGTAATTTGTACAATATAGGTTACGTATAACGGATTTCATAGGCAGCCGAAAGGTTTTTCTGAGGCATCAACAATGCCGGTCCGACGTGAAAGCCTAGGTTTATATTAACTGTGTCATCAAAAAATCGAATCGATCATAGAAAATCGAATTCAAACACCGAATATTCCTCTCGATAAAGTATCAATACCAGTCAAAAGAACAAAGCCGAAAGTAAATCGTAAAACAAAAGAAAATCACAAATGAACACCATCGAATTCACCTTTATCGACTTATAGTCAAGTACAATCGCGTACGGTGAGACAATCAGCTAACATTATTAAGCGAATCTAGCGAACAATGTACGGAAAGTCGGCTCACAACATAAAATCTACGCATGCAGACGCGCACGTACGGACGATCTCAACATACGTCGACGTCTCGGTTGTCATTCGACCGAGATCTGTGTACGTGTACCTACGTCTATGTGTGCTTGGACCAGTTTTCGCTCGTTGTAGGGAGCCGGCTTTCTGTACTTTTGTGTTTTGTCCTACTGGTCCGGCAACTCTTGTACTGTCGAGCACACAAGTGATACCTTGCGATGAAGGTATTTCTATCGGTAATAATAATTCGGAAATTTATTGAATCAGCTTAGGTTTGGTATCAAGTATCGAATACAATTTTTCTAGTATACTGTGTAGTAAGGAATGGAAATATTGTTACATATTGAATTGTAAATTTAGTAAATGTATTAAACTGTATACGTACATGCTATAAGTACATTGGTTAGTTTTCAATTGATCAATATGTTCGATTAGATAATATTATTGAATATAACCGCCGATAATACTAAATGTGACAAATATAAGTCCTTAAAATAAAAACAACATAAATGTAGTGGTAAAAAGTTGATTATTATCTCAAAAACCGTTGATATTTTTTCATCCTCTGTGGCGCGGTGGGAGTGTATCCGACTGCTACGCAAGAGGTCGTGGGTTCGATCCCCACCCAGGATAAAACTTTGTGTGATGAGCACGATGGTTTATTCTGTGTCTGGGTGTTATTTATCTATAATATGTATGTATTTAGAAATATATAAGTATGTTTATCAGTTGTCTGGTTTCCATAGTACAAGCTCTGCTTAGTTTGGGATCAAATAGCGTTGTGTGAGTTGTCCCAAGCTATTATATATATATTATTATCAAATGAGCCGAAGTTTACAACCACTTCAATGAAGTTAACTTTCTAAGAAAAAAAATAACAGGCAAGTGAATGCAGCAAAACAATGTACGGATCCGTAGCTATGGAATCGCTGTCGGAATTATTGTGCTGGGTAGCTACCCAGCACAATAATTGCGGTGTAAGAAGTAGGTTTTCTGTTGTTTACTACTAACAACGTTCTACTACTAACACATCTCTAAAAACAATCATTTTACTGGCAGGGGGGGGTACGCTTGACTCTAACAAAAGTTTGCACTTTAAGGCTTCAAATTTCACAAACCGATCCCTAAATCGAATATGATTTTTACAACTCCTAAATAATTTGATAAGACCTATCCAACGACATTTGACACACAATTTGGTAGCTGATATAAAAAATAACACTCTCTCTTTAAGAATGTATTCTACTGCTTATCCATGCCAAATGACAGCTTTCTAGTACTAAGGGTCTTTGAGCTACCCCGGGGACACACAGACGGACGGATGGATGGACATAGCAAAACTATAGGAACCCTTATAGTTTTGCTATGTCCATCCGTCCGCCTGACTCAAAGACCCTTAGTTTTGCCATTTAGCTAAGGAATCCTTAAAAAAATCAATGTTTTAATACCACAAAGAGATTCATCTGTTAAAAAATAACACTTTTCTACAATACAGTCAGTAGCGAAGTTGCCACCTTATTAACCAAAAACGGCCACATTCACCATCACTTAAGCCACAAAAATGGTTATAGATTTCCACATATTCTTAATAAAACCAGCTTATAAAACATATATTCACTAAAATATCTAACTTGATTAGAGTATTTACGAACTATAGAGAACGACATTGCAATACCTCAGTTGCAAGCTAATAGGATTAGCAGTTGTACCGAGCAGATTAAACTGCGGTCACTGCAAGTAACCCCGTGTATTAGTTTAGATTAGTTTGGTACGTGTTTATATGTGTTTCGTTTATTTTGTATACATCATTGATCAAATGTGTTTTACCCCACAGTGTAAATAAATTTATTGGTAATTACCGACAGGTGTTCATTGATAAATGTAATATCCATACTAATATTATAAATGTGAAAGTAACTCTGTCTGTCTGTCTGTCTGTCTGTCTGTTACGCTTTCACGCTCAAACCGCTGAACCGATTTAGATGAAATTTGGTATGGAGATAGTTTGAGTCTCGGGGAAGGACATAGGATAGTTTTTATCGCGATAACCGACATCCACGCGGGCGGAGCCGCGGGCGAAAGCTAGTTAAATATATATGGATTAATTTCGTGAAGTATTTAAAGATTCAACTCGTCTCTACACTGAAGAGTGGTAGATTTACGGGTAAGATTGCCTTTATTAATGACAGGATTTAGGACTTATTGTTTTTAAACTTTTGCGATTTTTATACATATTAGATATATTTCGGGACTGAAACGCGTGAATTATTTAAAGGTACGAATCTTGTTAATAGGGTCAATGTGCTTTGCTTTTAAATGCCGATCATGATTGTAATGTAATTAGTAATAAATTGATTTTGTTGAAACACTAGGCGTTTGTGCGACAAATGTGTATTGGCCGTCGCCCCAGCGTTAGATTGATATTTGACGTCGGTTATAGAACCTCTATGTACTTTAAAGCCTTACTGCGATCGCCAACACGCTCGCTAAGTGTGGCGATTATGGCAATTACCTCCTGGAGTAGGTTCTACTGGGGAGACTCGTCCCCCGCAGTGGGATATCATAAGGGTTGATATGAGATATGAGATATGAGAATATACTAGCTTTAACCAAGCCAAAATGCGTGCGTGATTAAATAACAAACATTCAAATTGACAACATCTAAACTGTCGCATTAATAATATTAGTATTACAATATTTAATCGTTCACAAGTTGTGTCAGCAAATACCTACTAATCAGTATTAAATATTTGTTTCGTTCATCACTTCTGAACGCAACTGTACAATAAATTTGTGATGAAGAGAATAATGAGAAGAGTTTCGGATGAAAACAATTTGCTTGTTAACTGTGCGTTGTTATTATTTACCCGTGACATCATTAATGACGTCACACAGTAACTCGAACTGTTAACAAGTTCGTTCCATTTAAGATCAACGTTGCATTTTATAGTAGGTAGTATTTTTAATCACATCAATACCAAATGACACTTTGGGATACTCTGACATTGTATTGTTTATTGTTTTAAAATGGAAACTCCCGCACTGAGGTACAAGCCCTGTGTCGGGGGGACTTTACGTACATACAATTCACAGATATACACCCAGACTTAGAACAACAAATTTTTGATCTCACAACGAGGTGTCCCATATGGGAATCAAACACACGGCCTCAGGCTTAGCAACCAGGGTCACTAACCACTATACCGACGAGCCAGTGAAAAAAACAAATGAGAAATTTGGAATAGTGGTTTTGCGAATGAGTTGTGCATTTGGTTCTCGCACGGGGTCTTTTAAACTTGTCAGTTAAATAAAAACGTAAAACGAAAACACAATCATAATGTTATATGAATTTTTGTAATATATGTTAGTTTGAGTTTCGTGATGACATGCTTATCTAAACCTTTTTATAGTACTTAGCTACTTAATATTTACGTCGCGTTTGGGGTTATTTTTGGAATACAATTTATTTTTGACGTCTTAATTTGCGTAGCCCAAAATTAAAGTTTAAATGTGATTATTCTAAATTGAGTTTACTCCATGTAGAGGTACTTTGAACTCAAAATATTTTTACTATTTTCTACTTCATTCTATAACTACGGACAAGAGGCAAGGATGAGTGACGATGAGAGAGAGAGATGGAGAGACAGATATTGACTCTCATCTGGACGAATGTCCTTGACCTCTTAAGTAAATCAATGTCAAATATTTTGAAGTCAGTAAGTATGTATTTATTATAAACACAGTTTGATGAAACTAATTAAGATTAGTAACACCATTTATTAACATCGGATAGGACGATTTTTATGATTGCGATTTATTGCATTTGTTTTCGTCCTTAATAGCAGAATAACTACTAAAACATCGGAAAAGTTTACAAAAAATAATTCAAGACTGTACGAAGTTTCCTGGAACATATAGTTAACTAGCTTTCGCCCTCGGCTCCGCCCGCGTGGATGTCGGTTATCGCGATAAAAACTATCCTATGTCCTTCCCCGGGACTCAAACTATCTCCATACCAAATTTCATCAAAATCCGTTCAGCCGTTTAGGCGTGAAAGAGTAACAGACAGACAGACAGACAGACAGACAGACAGACAGACAGAGTTACTTTCGCATTTATAATATTAGTATGGATAAGCCAATTTATTGCTTGTTTTGAGTATTATTAAAATCAACCCGTATGATGTCCCACTGCTGGGGACGGGTCTTCCTATATCCTAGGGTTATCTGCCGTAATCGCCACGCTTGGGGAGCGGATTGGCGATCGCAGTACGCAGAGGACGCTGCTGTAAAAATCCCTTAGTCTTTTATTCTATGTGTGTTGCATATAAGCAAAGAACATAACCACGAATCTCCATAATTTAAATAGAAACCTCCATCAAACCAGTACCAACTAATCAATCCACAATACATGGACCGCAATTCACACGATTTATTATTCAATGTGCAGGTTTTCCCCGATATTTCTCAGTGATAAATAGTGTACATATGTTTGAAAAACACATTAGTACAAATTCCCAACCCGGGCTCAAATTAACGACCATTGCGATCCATTCGATTACCATTATTTGTGGGAAAACATGAATATAGGGTAACATTTTATGTTTTATTTTTAAAGACGATACATGTCATGTTATGTTAAGTAATGATATTTGAAAAATATTTACTGAGGTAAGTGAGATTATCTCCCGCGTAGTGGCAAGACTGTATTTGTAACGATTTCTTCCTGACTGCGGTAAGAACAAAAGAGGAGAAGAAAAACCAATTTATGAATCTTTTATTGCTTGCTTGCGTGAGTTTCATAGTGAAATGGTTGCAACATCTTACTAGTACGTAAGGCTTGGTAAAAATGGTATTTAAAAAAAGTGACAATATATCTATATATCTTGGGACAACTCACACAACGCCATCTGATCCCAAACTAAGCAGAGCTTGTACTTTGGAAACCAGTCAACTGATAAACATACTTATATATTTCTAAATACATACTTATTATAGATAAATAACACCCAGACACAGAATAAACCATCGTGCTCATCACACAAAGATTTATCCTATTAAATGTAGAATCATTCTATTCCAAATTTTGTCTGACGTTCATAAGCGTTGCATTTGTAACCTAAATGAATAAAGTATTTTGACTTTGACTTTGACGGTAGAAATAAGTCTTTGCGAAGTCGAAGTGGGCCGTTCATTATCGTATAATTATTAAACCAAAAGACTACTATCAATAACTAACTCATATTTCCTTTGTCCACAGTCAAACCTAAATCAGTAGAACTGCTAACTGGCGAAGGAAAGACCCTGGCCGATGGTTCCATCTTCGGACCCTTGCTGGAGAGGGCCAAGGTCAACGTGAGCTGTTCCGTGAAAGAAGGGAAACCTCAACCGAAGGTCGTGTGGTACTTCAGGAAGAAAGCTGGTGGAGAGATGAAGGAGCTCAATGGTAAGTGATAGACCAGTTATTTACGGTGCAAGATTGAGATGAACCGCTGCTGTCAGCAACTGTAAAGCTGTGTAGCTTTATAATATTAGTATAGATTCCGCACACACAGAGTGTGCGGAATCTATACTAATATTATAAAGCTGAAGAGTTTGTTTGTTTGAACGCGGTAATCTCAGGAACTACTGATACGAATTGAAAAATTATTTCACTGTTAGATAGCCTATTTATCGAGAAAGGCTACAGGTTATATAATATCATGCTGCGACTAATAGGAGCGGAGCAGCTATGGGAAATATTGCAAAAACGGGAAAAAATTACGCAGACGAAGTTGTGCGGGACGGCTAGTGTGAAATTAAATTATAAAAGTCATCATAATTTTATAGTGTAGTAGTAAAGCAATCAATAGCACAGGAAACGAAATACAATTACTTCAATGGATATATTATAAGTCCGGGGTCTCTCTTCTCGAGGGTAGCCAGTTCTCTCTAAGCCGGTATAAGTTGGAGACCATTCAGATCAGAGCCCAGCAACAGGCGGTAACAACCAGAGAGTACTTGACAGAGAAAGTACTTAATAACATGGTAAAATACTCATCTGAAACCAACCACAGGCTTAAATTAGGAAAAATAATTTTTAATAAACTATCTTCTAAATATATATAACTTAACAACTCAAATATAAACAAATCAATTAGCGAATATAGTCTCATTTTCTTTATTAGTAGTACACCCATGCAAAGCTGAGGCAGCATTAAGAGCTACGCCGACAGAATTGTACACTACATTTATATTTTGCCTAGTTCTCAGCAATAGATATGTCGAAAAATACAATATGATAATATGTATTAGATATATTTCAGGACTTAATTACGTAAATTATTTAAAGGTACGAACCTTTTATTTACCCGACGTTTCGATCGAATTGCACTGATCGTGGTCACGGGTCGACTATAATTCACGCGATTAAGTCCTGAAATATATCTAATATGTATAAAAATCGCAAAAGTTTAAAATCAATAATAATAATAATAATAATAATATATCTTTATTTCGAACAAACAGTCCATAGCGTACAAAAAATAAAAGAGACAAAAAAGGTAAATAAAAAAAAAAAAAAATTAAATAGCAGCATCATCGCACGTGGGCACGCAGGTAGGTCTTCAGTATATCTGAGTCGTACCTGTCGGCAATGATCTGCAGGATGCTATTAGAGCTGCCCCGTAATCTGCTTATAGATGATGTTAGCCTCTTGCGTATTATAGCATGAAATCCATCTGTTCTTTCTTTGGTAAACATACCCGAGGCACTACAGAATCGAGGCAGCCCCAACAACATCCTGAAGCCATTATTGTATTGGACACGCAGAGCATTAAACGATCTTTGAGTATAATTGAACCACAGGCTGCACGTGTAGAATGTCTGACAATAAGCTTTAAATAAAGTGATTTTGACTTTAGAGCTACAACGTGCAAACCTGCGGGTCAACATATTACTCTTGATCGCCAACGCCCTGCGTTCCCTCTCTATGTCTACTTGGTCATCGAGTCCCTCGGTAACATAGTGACCTAAGTATTTAAACTGTTTTACCCGTTTCAGTTCAATACCATTTAGCTTTATGGCGGGCACTATTGACGGATATTTACCCGCGGCCCCGAAAACCAAGTATTCACTTTTCATACAATTATACAGCAGTCCATGATTGTGACTGTATGTTTCACATATAGTAAGCAGTTGTCTCATTGCGCTAACAGATGGGGTCAGCAGTACCATGTCGTCAGCGTAACTAAAATTGTTCATGCAAATGTCATCAATTCTGCATCCAACACTAGTACTGCTGAGCCCAACTATCAGCGCATTGACATACAGGTTGAAGAGCTTTGGAGAGGTCAGCCCACCTTGCCTTACCCCGCACTCCAGCTCGTATGAGTCGGAACAACTGTCCGCCCATCTAACACAATTTTTCTGGTTACGGTACCAGTACTGAAACAGGTTTTGCACCTGTGTATGCACCCCTGTCTTCGCCAGTTTATTCCATAAGACATCATATGATACTAGATCAAATGCTTTGGAGAGGTCGAGGAAGCAGGCGTAGACAGGTGTACTTCTCTTCGTGTAGTATCGTACAGTGTGCTTTACACTCAAAATAGCGCTTTCAGTCGAGAGTCCAGCTCGGAAGCCAAACTGCGCATCGTGTATATTAAGATGCTTATCCAGCTCCGTGTCAAGCACACTGTCCAACACCTTCGCCACCACCGTAGCTAAGGATATCGGCCTATAATTATTTTTATCGGACAAATCACCCGTTTTGTTTTTAACAATCGGTACTGTAATCGATTTTATAAGATCATCCGGCAAGTACGAGTGACTCAAACATATGTTAAAGAACATAGCCAACACACGCGGTAGATGCACTCCCGCGTATTTTAAATGTTCAATACTGAGCCCGTCATGCCCCGGTGACTTACCCCTGGACATTTTACTAACTATTCTATGAATTTGTTTACCTGTAACAAGATACAAGTCACCGGTCATGACGGCCTCAGAATTATTAGTCGAGGGACCGCGCGGCGATTTCACAGTGAAATGCTCCTTAAACAATTCTGCAATATGTTTGCTGTCACTTACACCTCCTACGCTCACAGGGAGGCCCGCCTTTTGGTTTAATTTACCCGTAGCTTTCCAAAAATCCGAGAACCTATTAGAAGCATGATGTTCCGTAATTAAATCTTTTTCTATCTGTTCTTTATTATTTTGACACCACTTTAATTTGTTCTTAAATACTTTACGACTTTCACGCATCTCATCATATATGATACCAGATTGTGGTTTATCATGGGAAACCCAACATAAAAATTTAAGCCTTGCCTCCCTGTGCGCATCATATACATATTTATTCCAACCACTCACATGTTTGTTATTTTTGCTACGACGGCGGCGCTCATTAATTGTACTCGACTTGATAGCCGAATCAGTTAACACTAATATAATCTTTTTATATAATTTATCTATTACATAACTATGGTTATTATATTTACAACAATTATAGCTACATTGCCTAAGTTCAGTCGGAAAATCTATTACTTTAAGTTTAGAGTTACACATTTTATTATAACTTTTTATTTGTTCTTTAGTTCTATAGCCCCAAATGGCTTTGTTTTGCTTATTATTTATCCTTACACTAGCTTTCTCGGTAATCATATTAAGTTGGCATTCAATAACTAAGGGTAAGTGGTCAGACCAATATGTGTCGTATTTTATATAGACATTGGTAACAGTTTGTCTTGCAGAGTAGCTAACAACACAGTGATCAAGCCACCTTGTACATCCATGCGCGTCACTAATAAACGTATAATTCTTAGAATTTATTCCCAATACATCCATATCAACACAAGACCATTGTTGGTCCGCACACAAGTTTGACAGCTCATTATAGAAAAATTCTCCCGGATGCGCATTAAAATCTCCTAAGGTATAGACGGCCTCAACAGAATTATTATTAACTATGGCACAAACCTCACCAAAGCACGCTGTAAAATCCTCTAAATTATCCAATGCATCAGTAGGCATATATACACTAAACACTAGAAGAGAACGGTTATTTGTTGACACTTTTATTGCACTTAACCGCGGATTATTGCACTTTATCACAGACACATTTTTGAATACGCTTTTACGCCACATGAATAATGATAATATGTGACAACGTGTCCATTTCCTAAAATCTTACCAACAGAGAAATCATAACAATATTTTCTTGAACAGATTAAATAAAACTAAAAATCAAAATATTTAGCTACAGTATTCAACCAACCATAAAATATATACAACATGTATAAGAATCTCGGGATACATTTTGATTTAATGCTTCGGAACTGACCACAAATCGAGGTAGAGTTTCAATTTCGGCCTAATTTAGCCTCCGATAACCGGTCGGGATTAATTTACGGATAGATCGAACGGAATTTTAGATTTATACCGGATAGTTGGAATTTTGGATGCAGTGGTTTGAAAACGGATACTGGATCATGTAGTCATCGATCTAGTGGATGCATAAGTAACTAAAAAATAGGATAGACAGTTTATCACGATTATGTAGAATTGTGACAGTTAAGTGTTTTTATTATAGACTAACGAATTATAAAGTGATTTGGACGGTTTCCATGAAGTTCTAAATTAAAATCACGCAGCAGACTGAAATAAAGAATGCATTCAGGGATTCATTCTTTCATTCGGATCTTTATATCTTGTTACACGTCCTTCATATGAAGGACGTGTTTCACTTATATAAGTCGATCTTCTTCATAAGTATGTCAAAACGCGCATATTAGAGTGATTACGTATGCGTGTATGTGTGTGCGTTTATTACTTTATTTTCCTTCTTTATTTCTTTAGCGAGCGTAGGTACGTCGTGCACGCGTGGTACGAAGACGGGTGCATATTAATATTATAGTCCTGTTAAAGTTTAAAAGGTATTATTTATGTAGGTATCAATATGGTATTTATTATTTTTATTTATTCTTACTATAAATTATTATTTTATTTATTTTTTCTGTAATTTATTATAATTTTTATCTATTTATACTATTAGTAAGTATATTTATAAAAAGGGGCTAGTTGAAAACCAGCGTCAGGCATCTTGCCTGGCATATGCTGAACTAGTTCCTATTTTTCGACTTAAACTCTACTTAATGTTGTCAAATTATATTTAATTTAGTAGCTATCTGTTTTTACACGTATATGTACTCATGTTATTTTTTTTGTGTTTTGTCGAAAATAAATTATTTTTTCTTTCTTTTCTTTTCTTTTCTTTCTTTCTTTCTCTTGTTATACGAAATAGGAATTCTAATTTATTGTTTTCATCACACCAGTCGTATCGGATTATGTCTCTTCTATACGAAACATTAATGTCTCCTGCGTAGATGACTAGTACCTGATTACATTAACCACCGTGACTTATAGAATATTAAATAGAAACTAAAAGTCTGGCATAAAAATGCCCGGGTTTTAGTCCTTACTAGCTGATGCCCGCGACTTCGTTCGGGTGAAAATTAAAAAAAAACACAAATGATTCCTACGGCATCATTTTTCCGGAATAAAAAGAAGCCTATGTGCTATTCCAGACTATAACCTATATCTGTTTCAAATTTCGTCTAGATCCGTTTACCCTAAATTATAATCAACTAGCGGACGCCTCGCGGTTTCACCCGCGTAGTTCCCTTTCCCATGGGAATACAGGGATAATAAATAGCCTTTGTCACCCGGGGTTAGTGTAGCTTCACAACGATGAGAATTTTTCAAATCCGTCCAGTAGTTTCGGAGCCTATTCAATACAAATAAATAATCAAATCTTTCCTCTTTATAATATTATATTATATCTAATATATAAAATTCTCGTGTCACAGTTTTCGTTGCCATACTCCTCCGAAACGGCTTGACCGATTTTGATGAAATTTTTTGTGCTTATCCGGTATCTATGAGAATCGGCCAACATCTATTTTTCATACCCCTAAGAGTTTGTTTGTTTGTTTGAACGCGATAATCTCAGGAACTACTGAGCCGCATTGAAAAAATATTTTATTGTTGGATAGCCCATTTATATAGGTTATAACATCACGCTACGACCAATAGGAGCGGAGCAGCAATGAAAAATGTTGTAAAAAAAAAAAGGAAGAAAAAGGAAAAAAGGGAAAATTTACGCAGACGAAGTTGCGCGGGTCAGCTAGTTATAGTATAGATTTGCAACAGTTCTTCAAAAAACTATGAAGTCAGGACAACAACAATTTCCAGCCACTTTTTTATTTACAGTTTTATACTCGAAGAAGAAATGCATTCAGTTTAACTCAATACCTAAATACCTAAAAGCTATATTTGATAGAACACCAAACTCAATTCAAAATCACTTCTCTTCCAAACTGAAGCCTTTAATACTAAAACAAAATCTTGTACGTTTGTATTCAAATCTTGTTCGGGTTTAACCTCAGAGCAAACGTTTTAAACGCGGAGGTCGGCATTCGATTCTCGGCCCGTATTTATTGTTTGGGTACCGAGCTTGAATTCAAAGCAGTATCGATTTTGGTCAGTGATGTTTAGGACTTAAATCTGTGTAGAATGGAATTATAGATTCTAGTTACTTTTGTCATTTAAATAGAAAATAATTGTTTTTGAAAAATAGAAATGATACTGGCTACTTTGCTCTAGATACTTTGAATCATTTTACCACCCTTAAGGGCTGTCCGAAAACTAGTTCTTCGCTGACGTCTCCTATATGGTAGAAAGTAGAAACTCACTCACTAGCCGTGTGTGTGTCTGTGTGTTATATTTTTACGACTAAATGGACGAGCGGATTTTGATGACAATTATCTATCTCGCTGGTATCTTGGGAATTGACTTAGTATACTTTTAACATCCACGCGTGTCGAACAGCTGACTAGATAATGATAAATTGCACCTAGACACAGAATAAACAATTATGCTCATCGTACATCATACTACAAATATTTGCCCTGGATGGGAATCAAAACCATGACTTAGCAGGCAAGATCACTAACCGACAAGTTAACAGGGCAGTATTTGTTCGTTCATTTATAACCTCTCGCCTTTCCTTACGGTTTCGCCTACGTATTGTGTAGTTTTGCCTTTTGGTCTAATGGTTAGTGACCGTGACTGCTAACCTAGCCGGAGGCCGTGGGTTCGATCCCCACCAAGCATAAAACTGTGTATGATAAGCACGATTGCTTTTCCGTGTCTGGGTGTAATTTATCTAGAAATGTATGTATTTAAAAATATATAAGTGTGTTTTTTAGTTGTCTGGTTACCATATTACAAGCTTTGTTTAGTTTGGGATCAGATGACATTGTGTGAGTTGTACCAAGAAATTATTTTTATACCTTATATACTATTCTGATGTATGAACTACATTATTGTAAAGTTGGCACCAAAATCTACTAGTACCTAATGTTTATGTGAAAGAGTACATCCGTTCAAACTTTCATATTTATAACATTAGTATAAACTAGCTACAACAAATTAAATACAGTACGAAACACAATAATAACTATTAACCCATTATACCAATAGCAATGTCAAATGTAGTTCAACAAAGATGGATTAACCGATTCAATCAGGAATATAGCGCTAGAATTCACGTAAAATACAAATTATACCGTAGAACCACAGTCCAATCAACCGTGCGGTTTGCAGTTCAGTACCGAACTAGCTCATTTCCTCCGCACAGCCAAGATTAATTGGTAATTAGGTAGATATCCGATATATCTAGGGCATGCCTTTTTGGCCTGTCATTAGCATTCACTTTGATGGAACGTAATGGTTGCTAAGTATGATGTAGGGCTAAGTAAATTGATAGGTTAACGAGGTTAAGTGGATTGAGATCGTCATGTTATTAAATGGTTAGTTCTCGTAAAGTTTGGCATTTAAACTACATATTAATTTCAATATAAACAAACAGTAAGTACTCCCATAATATTACTATAGTTTGATTCTAGGTCGTTGTTCGACTATACTGCTGCTTTAACTATACTAGACTGTTAAGATTTAAAGAATAGTATAGTTACAGCAACTATACTATTCTTTAAAACTTAACATACTATTTAACACATGGATTGATTATATAGATACGTATCACTATTAACATAGCCATATCGCTCAATCTCTAACATTTTTCTTTTTTTCTCTGGCTTCACCAATTGCTTGCGAACAGGGATTACATGTACAAAAATCTGCCTCTGTGGCGCGGTGAGAGTGTATCCGACTGCTACGCAAGCTACTGCTACGGTCTGTGGGTTCGATTCCCACACAGGACACCATTTGTGTGATTCACAAATTGTTGTTCCGATCTGGATATACTTTGTGTCCGTGACTTGTATGTTTGTAAAGTCCCCCGCGACACACGGCTTGTACCCTACTGCGGCAGTCATCTTTTTTTTAAAGAAAAAAAGACAAGAAAAAAAAGGAAAGTAAAATCTTTTTAAATCGGGAGTTCCAATTTCGCCAATATTTAAATTGCCATTTCCACATCTGCTACGTGCAATGCACCTTTATTCCAAGAAAATATGATGAATTTTCCAAAGATATAGAATGAAGAAACATTCTTCAGATTTCTTTCAACCTGTGGCACTATCCACCAAGCCATGAAAATCCCAATGTGACACTCCAATTGGTTCCCGACGTTTGAAGTAAAATCAATTTATTTTTCACTTTGGAAAATGGAATAAGTATTTTAAGTAAAATGTCTTGGATTAAAATTCCCGGAATAGAGTTCACTGGATTGACGCTTCTGACAGTTTTTACCAACAATGGTGGATTCAATTCAGTTTGAAATGTAATTCAGCTTTTGATATTTTATGTTCAATAGCAATGTTAATGGCGAAAGGTTGTTTGTTTTTAACTAAGCCAAAGGAGGCCATATTGTTTTGACACGTAGGTATGTAATATCTTGCTTATAATGGGACAACTCACTCAACGTCATTTGAACAACTAGGCAGAGCTTAAACTATGGCAACCAGACAACTGATAAACATATATATTTCAACAGATAACACACCCAGACACATAATAAACCCAGGTATAAAGTCCAGGAGGCATACTCTAATTAATTAAAAACGAAGTTTCGATTAAAAATGAGGAGGTAATAAACAGAGCCTATAACACTATTTAATCCAATCGTTCAAGAAATTCGTCTATGGGTTTGAACTTCTTGTGCCTATACAAAAATTAATAAGAATAATCCCCGTAAACTTATGAAATTTAAGTAAACGAAAATTCATGAATTCGTTTTATAGAAAAATGCTTATAGTGTGAGAGTGCGTACTGAATTAAAAATTAAAATGTTTAAACAACGTCATATTGGGTATCAAGTAAAATACTTATATTGCACTTGTCGAATAGATATACATAACTGGTAGCTGCTGATTTACTACCCCATAATTATTTAAATAAATATAACACGTTCAAAAACAGAACCGGCTATAGCCTAATGGTTAATGCATCGGATACGCAATCGTGAGGTCGCGAGATTGAATCCTACCCATTTTTTTTTTTATTAATTAGTAATGTGGGATTGAGTCCCACATTACTAGCAATCTTGTTAACCCCTCCAATTAAGCTCAAAGGCTTTTGTTAGGAGTGGGTTCACGTCGGTAGTATAATGGGTAGGATACGAACCCGCCGACCTCACGATTGCGATACCGATGCCTTAGCCATTAGGCTACCGCCAAAAATTCTACCCATCATACTACCCACTCCTAACACAAGCACTTTAGCTTAGCTAGAGGGCTTAACAGGATTGCTAGTAATGTAAGACCCATAATCCTACAATGCTGTTTATATTTTCAAGAAACAGTAACAATATTCTTGTCTGGCATTCTAACTACAATACTAAATTTACTAATTAGTTTATAGGCCAAGATAACGTATGGCATACGGCTGGTTGGTTTTAAAGACAACGACCGCTCTAGTGGGAAGCGTTTGAAGTAGGTTCACGTCGGTAGTATAATATGTAGAATTTGAACCCACGACCTCTCGATAGCGAAACCCTTAACTTATAAGTCAAATTCTTGATATAATCTTAGCACCATTCCTATGCATTACAACAATATGTCTGAGTTCAAAACTTGAGAATTTCAGTGTTATCTCGTACATTTGTATGCAGAACCTGCCCTGAAGTGATAAATTACAGTGCTTCGCGCGTGAGTTCTATGATGCATTCATATTGAGGTTTTAGGGTTCCGTTGTTAGCATGGATTTGGATCTTAAATCTTAATGAAATAATACAAGACTGTCTGTGGGAGTGTATCCGACTGCTACGCAAAAGGTCGTGGGTTCGATCCCCACCCAGGATAAAACTTTGTGTGATAAGCAAGATGGTTTATTCTGTGTCTGGCTGTTATTTATCTTTAATATGTATGTATTTAGAAATTTATAAGTATGTTTATCAGTTGTCTGGTTTCCATAGCACAAGCTCTGCTAAAGTTTGGGATCTAAAGATTGTGTTGTGTGAGTTGTACCAAGTTATTTATAAAAAAAAAATATTTACAGAAATTATTTATGTAAAACAAATTTAGTTTTATTGCTGTAAATTGTTTTTAAACTTACTCAATGTTTACACATATTAGAATATGATCGGGACTTAATCGCGTAAAATTCACACTCGGTGCAATTCGATCGAAACCTCGGGTGAATAAAAGGTTCGTACCTTTAAATATTTTACGCGATTTTATCCTTGTTATACAAAAGTCAAGACAATGTATATTTATGCAGAGCGAGGAATGTAGTAAGATTCGCGCTTGACCGATTAACGGATTCATGTCTTATGCTATTTATTCTTAGCAACGAGCCAACAATTTTGATATTTGTGTGAGTGGCATATCGCAGGCCTTATTTTGAGTGAGGCTTTTTTAAGTTAAATTTTATTGCGGTGTTAATTTTATGTTTGTTTATTTGAACGTTTTAGTCTCAGAAAATACTGAGTTAATATCATAAAGCTTTGTATGGAGGTAGCTTGAAGAATGAGGAAGGTTTATAACTCCTTAGGACTCCTTTTAATCGTGATCCGATCCTTGGGGTTAAAGTCCAATCATGATTTTGTGGCTATAAAGCCCAATCATACGTAAAATGACGTGTAAATAATAAAATATCTATATATAATTAATTTTATATAGGACATGTACTAGTAATTGTATATTTATTTAAAATTTTAAAAAGTAGTCTAAAAAAGTTTTAACTAAACAATGTTTACATTTTATTTATAGTTTTAGAGTCATTCTATGGAAACATAATGAAATTGAAATTAATGGGGATTATCTTGAGTATTTTATTAATTAATTTTTGAAATTAAGCATTAAAAACCAAACAGGTTAACTGAAAAAAATATATATATAAGTTGTCTTGAATATTCAGAAAAGTTCCATAAAGTCCAAATATACGTCAAATTGACGTGCAACGTAGCTATTATATCAAAATGACGACACTTACCAAACCTATTCGGCAGTCTCCTGACAGACCTCCTACAGAGTTGATTCGGGCGGTCTAGGTAATCCGCTAGTACATGCGAAAGAAATAGTGTATTTTCGTCGGAGTGTACATAAAAAGACGTAGATTATGCTTCTAGGGTTAAATACACTAATGCCTGAAATTATTAAACTGACTCTGATAAAATTTGGTATATAAGTAGCTTGAAGCTTGATTAACAGCACAGACACACAGGTTCAAATGTTTTTAGGCAAAGACGGGGAAAACCAAGATACTTAGCTAATATAGGTTCTTAAATAACTTAAGGTGAAATTTAAGACCTACCGTCACAGTTTTAGTTTA
Source organism: Herminia tarsipennalis (assembly GCA_945859575.2). Lineage (NCBI taxonomy): Eukaryota > Metazoa > Arthropoda > Insecta > Lepidoptera > Erebidae > Herminia > Herminia tarsipennalis. The sequence continues at coordinate 1,161,117 of OX243857.2, forward strand.
CTTCAAGGAAAATAACGGAGCAGAATTTTCTTATAAAAATGAATTAAATAAGATAGCAGTATAAATTATGCACCTACTCTGCCCGCGGCTAGTGGCCTAGAATTACTTAAGACAAGAAACTAGCACACTTTGTATATTGTAAGATTAAACTTTAAATTTGTTTCTCTCATAATAGTCACTTAACTGATTTCATTACAGACTAGCCAATTGTGCGATATTAGGTATTATCTCCTGTGTAGCTGGCTACTCTCAAAGTGTGTACGTAGACACAAGTGCACTCTCTTTTCGTTAATTCATATAATCCGAGTCGATAATTCGAAATGACCGTAAGAGATCAGTCGCAGGACCGACGGCTTAACGTATTTTCTAAGGCTCGGAGAGGTGTGAGTTTTTTTGGAAATATGTAATAGTGGTCATATGTAGGTACTTCATTGAAATATGAAATTGTTGCCGTAGTTTGATTGAACCTTTTACATCAGCAACTGTCTGATAGATTGCGATAACATAAACGACAAATAACTGAATTCATAAACGCTAAGTTCTATTTCAAAATTATCAAAATTTTTGTAAAGAAAAATCTTCGACTGCAGCTTTATTAACAAAGCGAATCTTTTAAAAGAAAATTCCGCTTGCCATATCTCTCTCATCTGCCGCCTGTCATATTATCGTTATGATTATGACATTTCAAACTTAATTCACCATCCCTTGCGTAGGGAGTTAAAAAAACCATATCTACACCTTACTATAATATATTATGTAAAAGTACGTAGTACTATTACTTATTCTGTGGTAAAAGTCAGAATATAGTGCGATGACAAAGTGGGACATAGTTTAGAGTCTCCGTCGCAACGGCAACACTATCTTTTTGTCGACTTTTATAACATGACCTGAATCATAAAACAGCCAATACTTCTTAAGAAAACTTATTTTTATGATAAAAGGACTTATATTTCACCTTTTTATGACAATTCCGATTCTAATAGACTAGTATTTTACTATGTTTAAGATTGTATAGTGCGTGTATTTAGTGTTTAAAGCCCATAACTAGCAATGTGGGATTGAGTCCCACATTACTAGCAATCTTGTTAACCCCTCCAGCTAAGCTCAAAGGCTTGTGTTAGTAGTGGGTTCACGTCGGTAATATAATGGGTAGGATTCGAACCCACGACCTCGCGATTGCAAGGCCGATGCCTTAGCCATTAGGCTACCGCCGCTTCAAAATTATATATATGTTTTATGACCACTGCTCAAAATCGGCGAAGTAAATCATCGTAAGGAAGCTATCATATCCCAGAACAAAATATTCGACGACATTCATATAGCCTACGCTTCTTTCAGAGAACACCTGCATCAAAAGCTGATTGTGTATTTATAAAGATTTATGTGCAAATTTTGAAATACAAATCTATACCAAGGAAGTCAAACATTTTTCAACAAATAAAAGAATTGCATTTTTGGAAGATATAAAAATTTGAAGTCCAGACTCAGGAATCGGCTAGATGGCGCATGCGAGGGACCCAACTCGCGAGCATCAAAGGATAGATAAATTTGAGGTCTAGTAACATAGTCCAGATAGCTGTTTCGATTCCGGCCCCGGTTTGGCTACGGAAGTCTGACTTAAAAAAAAAATCTATCTTTCAAAAATTAATTATTGTATGTGTAAAGTAATTCTGTGCCTAATTTCATCAATATCTGTTCAGCTGTTCTGGTGTCATTGAGTAACAAACATCCATCCAAACTTTTGTTTACATGGTATAGAATGTACAAATGGGCCGTATAACAGACAATATAGTAAACGAAGCCACGAGCGACCGTTAGTGTATAATAAGTTATTTGTAAAAGTGAAGAAAAGTCCTTGCTAAATTGAGGTCGTTCACTTGTAAATTAAACGACGTTTCGTGTACATAATAAGTATTAAAGCAAACTTCTTGCACATTATAATTTAAAAAATGTTCTTAATAATATTGTGTATAACGTCACCGTTTAGCATAACATTGACAAATTGCTCGCTTAATTTGTCAACATCTAAAAAGTTAATACACTCCATTAACTTTTTACGAAACTTTAAACTTTGATACTATAAGGCGAACCTCACACTGCGACACACTCAGCAAAATAACGCGTCCCAGCAACGCGTGTTCATTAGGTACTTATGAAAACACTTCTGCACTGTGTATACGTGTAAAGTCGCGTGCGCTGCTGTCAAGCATATAGAAAAGTTTCTAGTGTGAACACACTAGAAACTTTTTTATATGCTTGCTTAACATTTTTTTGTAGCCAAATAGATGAATGGTCATCAGCCAAGGTTACAGCTCTTTACACTATACACAAAGTTTATAGTATGTGTTAGTGTAATTTTTAAAATAATAAGACTGTTGGCCTCTTGCCGTAAGATCTCCTTTTTTATCTTGTCATTCAGGAAAAAACTTTGACGGCAGAAAGGTAGCCTTTTGGTTAATGCATCGGACTCACAATCAAGAGTTTGAATCCCACCCTTTTACGTAGTTTGACTTAATTGAAGATATTAGTAATTTTTAGATTGCTAGTAAAAATTCAGTAGTTGTCATCTTAATTGCAAACTATGTGCTGTGTCTAAGCACGATTCTTTTGTTATGAGTGACGGCCAATACTAGCTTTCAATGTTAAAAAATGTTGCAACGCGTCCTGTCGCAAAACACGGCGCAGTGTGAGAGTAGACTTTCTGATAGAAAATTGGATGAGCCCATTTTACTTTACCAGCTCACTGCCAAAATATCAAAATTTATTTTATTAATGATATTTCAAGAATCGATAAAAGGAGTCAAATGTCTAAGGTCTTACTTGGACATGTTCCAACAAGTAGCGCGCAATCATGGTTCACCATTTTGCATCAGTTATTCCATAGTACTGCAAATGGCTTTGTTAAAGACTACCAATTTCCGATATGGATAACTCAAAACAGTAGTATGGTTATGCAACGATAAGACATTACGGCACTCCAACGCCATCTAGTGTAAGTATCAGGAATACATTGCTAAATTACACTTTTGACTTTTATAGCATTTTTTTTTTAATAACCACACAATAATATCACTTTTAGTGGTTATACAAGCCCATACAAAATCCGCACAACGTACCACAGACCTAACGAGAAAATCTACAGAGAAGGTACTGGGTGTGGACCCATCTATTAAAATATACTCGTCATCATTAGACATAGGGCTCTCCTACTTGACGCCTCTATACCCGGTCCTATGGATCAAACCCATTCCAACGACCTTCTTTAGACAGGCGTCCTACCTTACTCTTACCAAATCGCTTACTAACTCTAGAACTCGTTTGCTCATCGGCTATCGGTTCAGTGGCTTCGGCAGATGTGACCAGTCCATTGTCTCTTCATCGTCCTGCGAACTGTGCGGTAACTTCCAAATGTCACACAAAGAGATTCTAAGAAATCTAATTTAAATTTTCCATATTTAAACCAGCTGTACCAGCAAAACCATGGGCGTTATCTAGATAACCTATTGAGGTCAATATTCCACTTGGGTCGTACCAACATATAGGTATTCCGAATTAAATAAATCGAAACCATTCTGTAGTAACAGAGGATCTCAGATATTCATAGGAGCTATTTCGAATATAGTCGCTACATCTACGGAATATATTAGTTCAAATGCTGAAGAAGCTGCAGGAATTTCAACTGTATTGAAAAATGATAAGGTTGATAGTTAAATGGGAGACAGAGAAAGTTTAGAAAAAAAATAATTTTGAGGTATAGAGCTACAGTAAATTTGTTTCAGTCTTGTTATCTGATGAATACATGTTGAATATATGCAGAGGCAATTGATTTGAGTGAATTTGAAAGCTATTTTGTTGAATTGGTTTCGAATTTGACATGAACTTGTATAAAATATATGCACTGTAATATTTTAGTCGAATCGTTTGTGCTGATTTACCAATATTTGAGCAAAATGTAAAAGAACCTAGACAATACTATATAATTATTTAAAAAGAGCCTGTTATTGTAATAGATATTTCAGTTTTCAGTGACAGTTCAAATTGGGTTTATTTTAGTAATTTTGTATCTGTATCTATACTAATATTATAAAGTTTCTTTGTTTGTTTGAACGCGTTAATGTTAGGAACTACGGGTTCGAATTAATAAAAAACTTTTACTGTTGGATAGTCCATTTATCGAGGAAGGCTATAGGCTATATAATATCGCGCTACGACCTATAGGAGCAGACCAACAATGAAAAATGTTGCAAAAACGCGAAAAATTGAGGCATACGATGTTGCGCGGGTCAGCTAGTACATAATAACCACAAGAAAACTTTCTGATAAGTAAGACACAACTACTTATTCTCAGGTCAGTTATTACACAAATGTTTATTTACATTTAATATGTTTGAGTAAACTTAATGCTTATCCATACGTATCGTTATGTCCCCTTGAGCATAAACTAAAATAGTCGAGTCAATGAATCGGAACATGAATGTCAGGAGTGACGACAACTACACATTTGGGAGCTATTTCAAATGACAAACAGATTGGGTTCAATTGATCTACCAACTAGAAATTCTTTTGATAGATTTTCGACTGCCTTTAAAAGTCCAAATAGGAAGAAATCCAGTATCCAAATAGGAAGAAATTCAGTAGAATGTGTTAACTTATATGTTTTTGAAAGACAACACCCATTATTGTACAAGCCAAAAGAGGCTTTACAAACATACACTACATTCCTCACACGAACACAAAATACATTCAAACTAGAAACCAATATCAAAGCCACGTTTTGCACTAAGGGACTTATTGTCCCATAGCTCTGTCGCCCAACACGAAATTTATGAGTCCTGCGCGATGTCGCTGGACGACGCTTGCGACATTTACGAGTCGCGGGACTTATCGCTAGTCGATGTCTGCGAGCGTCGACACGCGCGACCTTCTTGTCCCGCAACAGTCGCCGGACATGTTTTAAATAAACAGGATGCGTTTCCTTGTGCCAAAAAGTCGCAGATACCGCGTGAATGTCGTGTGATATGTCTACATGTGAATGTCGTGTGATATGTCACCTAGTGTATACACGGCTTGGTTCATTTTAACGAGTCTCTTTCAATCAACATTTAAAAACAACACAAAAAACTAGGCAAGAGCACACGCTCTTGCCTAGTTTTTTGTGTTGTTTGGAGCCGACGAGCGTATATTCACGACACTTACGTCCTTTGCTGAGAAACGCGGTTTTTCGGCAATGACTCAATGACGGTATATCCGATCACGTTCAAAATAATTTTAATTCAAGGCGGGGGGGAGGGCCACAATTTATGCAATTTTTGAAGCGATTATTTTCAAAAATATTTACTCAATCAAAAAAGTTTATTAAAAACTGAAAATGTTCTTGAAAGATCTGTCGAATGATGTGCCACACGTTTCGTGGTTGCTAAATTAAAATCAGCTTCGGTTACTTGTATGGAGTGCCCCCTCCCCCCTAAAAATAATTATTATTACTATTATTTAGCTATCAAACTAACACATTTTCACGAAATTTCATCAATATTTATTAAGTTGTCTTTGAGTAAAATGCTTGTGACAGACAGACAGACGGACATGACGAAACTAAGGTTTTGCCATTTCGGCTACAAAAGTTAGATGAGGTAGCGTATTATTTTTAATACTTGACCTTTATTAATGTATTATTAGAAAAACACTCAGCTCACATATCGAACACAAAAGCCTATCTACAATCGAACTAATCTAGTAACATATCGCAACGAGTCCCCACAGGGTCGTAGCGTCCTATCACTAAATCAGTGCGATACACGTACCGAATGTTTCGGGCCTGCGTCAATTGTCCCGGGGTAGTGACGTCACGGGAACAAAGGTCGATGCACTCTTACATAGGAATATAGGTAGTTCATTTTGAGCATGTTTATTTCATTATAACCTTAGGCAACTAAATAAATTTAATGGTATCTTCTTTTAATCGATTTCGGTCACGGCGCCTAATCTTAATAAAGGCTTGTCAGCGGGCGCGCAAACACAAATACCTGTTTGTACAATCACACTGAGAGAAGATTGAAGACTCTAAAATCCAAAGTGAGATTAGACGTAGGAACGACAGTTCAAAATGATGTTTGACACACAAAAATAGTGACTTAATATTATGTCGAAACTATTCAACAAATTTCAAACTAAATAAAGTAGGAAATTTGGCTATGGCTTCATCAGTCATTTAAATTATTTACGGCTGGTCTTAATAACCTACCTATCGATGCATTTGGCTACTAGAGGTAGAATTTTGACATATTTTGTATGGAGCTTATGTCAAATGTATACCTCTAGTAGGCAAATCCATCGATAGTTAGATTATTGAGACCGGCCGTTAGATGTCATTAACAAACTGATGACAGCCACAGTGATAGAAAACGACTTAAAGCAAGTAGCCGGGCCAGAATGGTACGGCAACGTACAGCATAGGACAGAAATATATGGAAATCCTTAGAGGAGGCCTTTGTCGAAAGACAAGCTGTTAAAAGAAGAGATAAGCCGAATGCCGAGAATATGTTTTCTTACCTCTATTGTTATCATTTTCTTCTAAATTTAACGTTTAGTTAAATAAGTTAAAATCAAACGGCAATAAAGGCTTATTTTATTTATTAACAAACCGATTAACATACCAATACACCTAGTACTCTAGTGTAGGAGTTGTCATTAAAAAATTAAACCCTTTACCACTTACAATCACACAAATTCACAACCAAGTCACACCACTGCCGGCATATCTATCACTCATATAAGTTGACGTAGCCTTCCTAACCAAAATTTCTCTTGAACCAAAATTAAATACACAATTTCCTCTCCGAAACTACTGTACCTACATATTCCGTCGATGACAGAGTAAGACATTTGAGTGAAATAGGCACGTCCACCTCACGCAACGAATACGCAATGAGAACGCTCGGAAATAGTGCTGTCTGACATCGAAAACTTTCCAATGGCCCTATCGATTATGTTACTCGATGCTTACTGTTCAAAATATACAAAAGATTTTTGACGTGATAACGTCTTATAAATCGATGACCGGGTGCATACACGAAAAAGTGCACGCTCCGTCACGTTCCGCCTGCTGATTGGCTGATCCCCGGGTCCATAAGCTGTCATCTATGTTTTCGTAAGACGTTATCACATAAAATGATTGTCCGTAAACCGATTTTACAGACAATCATTTTTTGTAAGATTCAAGCACTGTATTGCAAAGGACTCTACAAACATATAAATCACGAATTACACCCAGACTCTAAATAACAATTTGTAGATCACACAGATTGGTCTCCCACCAAAACAAACCCACAACCTCTTAGCGTAGCTGTATGAACTCCCATTCTGCCATCTAAGCAGTCAATAGTTTAAAGTCAAACAATATCGTTATATGGATGGATAGCATCGACACTATCTGTGGTATTGCTCATTATATTATATCACTTAGAAGTTATGATTAAAAATACAATAGTTCTGAACATCATGTATCGATACCGAAACTATCGATACTCATGCAACACTACTCAGAACCGCACCTGTACCTATTATGTCATCGACGTAGACTACCTGTTATTTTGAATTTGATGGTAGACGCTCTGCAGAACCTTGCTTTGTTAAAGTATGAGAAAGTTTGCATTTGTGCTTTCAGAAAAATGTTTAAGTGAGAATAATAGAGCCCCAGAGAGGTATGGTGTAAGTGAAAACACGTAACTTTGAGAATATTTTTCTAGTCTTGCAAAAGATTCAGCTAAAATTAAACTTATATACGTAAACGGGAATAGTTGAGTTATTTCTTTGGAATTTTGAATAAGAATTCTTGTATGTCGGTGAATTTTCAACAACGAATTTCATATTATGATCGAATTGGGTAACTTGTATTATTCAATGTGTTACTAAAAGTATTTTTCTGTACGTCTGATACAATTTACAATATAATAATTATTATAACTGGCCTGTCGGTTTTGTGGTTAGCGACCTTGCTGACTGCTAATCTAGAGGTCGTAGGTTCGATTTCTACCTAGAATAAATCTTTACGTTTTGTATATTGATTGAATATGATTATTTATTCTGCGTCTAGGTGTTATTTATTTATTATACACCATAAAAAATATAAAAGTATGTTTATTAGTTGTCTGGTTGCTAGTACAAGCTTTGACCCCAGATATTTATTTATTTGAGTAACTCTTAATTTAGTACCAAGTTCATGATCAGGCAATCATCATCAACATTAGGCTAACGTCCACTGCTGCACATAGGCCTCTCCTAAGGACTTCCATAACCACCGATTTGGAGCGACCTGCATCCAACGGCTCCCTGTTACCTTAATTAAGTCGTCAGTCCATCTTGTGGCCGTCCTGCACTGCATCATGATGCAATAAATGGTGGCAATGAGAAAAAAGAAACAATAAATCTTTTGAACAAATTTAGAATAGAAACTTACTACGATATAATCCCCTAACTGCAACAAGAAACTGGCCAAGACACGGCCAAATTGTATCGTGAATTATGCTCGGCTGTGGGCGTTAACGTACCGAAGTAATACGGTCAGAGCTCGCAAGTTTTGTCAATACATTCATTTTGAATGCATGCAGTATACCCCGGCCAGTGAATATATGACCTGAGTGAAATACACTTCTGCAGGATGCAATAATTTGGCAAGAAACTTCGGTATTTTCCTCCACTGTAAAGATGGATGCTATAATTTCAATGGAAGTGTGTCTCAGGCATCGTAACTTAGAAACGGACAATCAGATTTTTTAAAATACCAATGACGGATTTGGCAGGTTTTTTGTTTGTGCTTTAATTATTGTAGTTGATGGTTTTTAGAAAATACAGCAAGCCAATTTTTTGGATGATATTTTTGTATGAGTCACAATAATTGGGATTATTATTGGTTACTAGGTTTCATTGTACCTACTCTAAAAGTTAAATAGTTTCAATTCGAATTTTATTTCTATTTAGTTTGCTTAACTTGCTAGTAGTTATTCTTTTCCGTTAGTTTGAATTCTAGAATTATATTTTCTCGACTTCATAAATATAAAATTGAGGGGAAAATCTCAAATAGTTTCATTAAAATAACACGGAAGGACTTATAGAGATCAGCTACTTGTACACAGCAATACCACTCAGAACAATCGGCTGATAATCCAAAATCTCAACATGGACAGCAAGGATACAACCATACAGAAGTTTGCTGAAGCCTATTAGTATAGACTTCAATATCATTTGAATGTTGAGGCAACCCAGCAATCGGCAACACTGATCTATTGAGAATGCTTAAACGGACAATACCATTTGAGTTAGTGTAGTGAGTTTAAGACGTATAATTGTAGTGACAAGTGCTGCTTATAAAGAACACGTAAAAAAAGTGTCTTTGCCTTAACAAAAAAAAGGACAACTGCAAGTCGGACTCGCTCACCGAAGGTTCTGTACATATTTGTTGGTACATATTATAAATAGTTCAGGAATCGGGTCTCGCAAATTTTATTTAAAGACTATATTTTTTATTACTTAATTACAAATGTATAGTTTTCAGAGTATTCTCTATACTTGTCGGTATAACTTTCCAAATTTCATAGTTCTAGGTGAACGGAAAATACCCTTTCTTAAAATAAATTTTATTTTTTGCGGCATAAACAGTCGTATCTTTTTTTTACATTAACTTAGAAGTTTGATTTTCACACCTTCAAGGGACTTGAGTATCATGATTTTAATTTCAACTCGATACGCGTTCCGGAGATAAAGAGTCTTCATAGACAGAGAGACGGACGGACAACAAAGTGATCCTTTAAGGGTTCCGTTTCTTTCCTTTTGAAGTACTGAACCCTAAAAACTAAGAAAAAGGGTTACTAAATGCATTCTTAGATATAAGTTTTATAGCAAATTAAGTAAGAATAAAATTACATAATAAAATACTAATAGTAATAGTAGTAGTAATTCGTAGATCTTGGTTAGATTTATTTAAATATTTCCAATGTACAGACACAGCTACTTTACAATTTTATAATAGTAGAGATAGAGATGGAAGTAAATAAAAAAAATACTTTATATGTAAAAAAGATAAATTACACGTGTAAATAAGTACTAATCGACATAGTCGCTTACTTTCATTAAAGCAAGGTATGGCTTTGGGAATAAATAATATTCAATTTTATTCCCAAAAGCCATATCACATTTCAAACCAAATATTGTTTGATATTGAAAGTTTCGTATAAATTCAATAACTATATTTGCTTAGGGTAAAGTTAAAAGAGCACTATCTTATATTATTGAATATGATAAATCGTATGTCGGCCACACACTCCTCAGAACCGAATCTGAAATCAATATCCATTTATTGCAAGAAACACTTTATAGTCAAAATGCATTTTACTTTAACGTTAGATAAATATAGCCAAGTAGGGTAACCGTATCTATGCAAACATAAATCTCGATATTATTTTGTAGATAATTAATTCATGTGGTGCAACGAAATGCCAACAACATTATTTATTTTAAAATCACATGGAGCAAACAGTTTGACTCTGGCGTCGCAGAATATAATAAACATACTATTAAACTAAATCAAAATTCTAAATAAAAAAAAGTGCAGTCAGTCAATGACATCACTGGGTTTAGAATCTTGAAATTGTTAACTGGAGGTCCAAGTAACATTGTAAGTGATCGCAGAAATATTTTTACTAAATGACACTACTAGATGAGATTGCCAATAGTGGTAATTTACAAATTTGTAGACGAAATCCTAACTCTGCAAATATCGATATTGCGTGGTAACCCTATTCCTAAGTGAGCTGCCAAAGGGCATCACAAGACCTATTTCTCACTGTCGGGCCTGGAGACGGTCAAGATATATATTAAACAAAGATTTTTCACAGTCCGAAGCGAAGGGGATAAGTAGTTTCGTTCTAACTTATTTTGGCTAGATATTTTGATTTTGAAGAGGTTTGGTTAGGGCACTGGATTTATAGTTGAATGGTAGCGAGTTCGATCTCATATAATATTACATTACCTTAGCTGGGTGTTTAAATAATATTGCTAGTAGGTAATATGCCATCAACATTGTCGAGTATATCATAAAATATTAAATTTGATAAACAATGACATGCGTTATCCGTCTCTTTTGGAGTATTGTTTACCATTGTAAATAGCTTACCTCTTTTTGAAAAAAATTACGAAAACATATAGGTTAAATCAAGAAGTAAAAGTAGAACTATAAGTCACAACTAAAATCTAGTTTTAAGGAAATTCGGTGTTCAAATCTAGCAGCCAAGATTATAGTATTAAAATTCAGTTCAATATCCAACAGTTTCAAATCAAAATACACAAGAGGCTTAGCCAACAAACTAACGGTCCAAAGATCGCAATTCTCAAAGGTTTTAGTTCAAATCCTAATCCGATTAACTATTGTGGAGCTCCGATTTATATCAAACTAATAGATACTCGTAGTTCTAGTTATAAGGGCACCAGTAAATGTCCCTGTGGAATCTCTGACAATTTTGTTTGATTTATGAAAATATATTGTCGTTCAACTGTAGTTTTTAGTATCATGATGGCTTAATGGGAATATGTGTGACTGCTGTGCAAGGGGTCTTGGGTTCAATTTTGTTATGGATCAGTTTTGTAAGAATCCCATAATGTTGATTCCAAGTTTAGGTATATTTTGTGTCAGGTAGTTGTACATTTATAAAATGTCTCGGCATTAGTGTGGTTTCTTTTTGAAAAAAGAAATTTGAATGTTTATTATATAAAAGATAAAAAGGCGCACCAAATCTATTAGTCTTCTAATGAAAAATGCATTTTTCTTTTAAATTTGCCATATCTAATACGGAGCACAAACGGAAGCTTAAACACACTGATGATTACTCAAACCTCAGTGGAAAGGCCTGTAGGTCTATGTACTTCAATGTTTTGTCACTTGGATCTTTCGCCCACTGTTTGACCTGTGGTAACCAAAATAGAGTCGATAACCATTACTCCAAATTTCATTAAAGCCAAGTATTTTTGGAGATCAGCACTTTCAAATAAATTTTATTTTTAAACTTTAATATAATGTAATGACTCTTGAAACTTGAATTATAATAATAATCATTATTATTATTATTTATAATAAAAGTATATAGGTTAGGCAAATCGTGGGCTTGTTTACTACAATAATGGTACAAAACATCAGAAGTTTGTCTCCTGCCAAAGAATTAAACCAACTCAATACTTTCTTCTCAATAACAAGTTCCAAAACAGAAACTTTTTACCACAAAGTAAGCTTATACACTTGTCGACACTATTTTTGTTCCAAATCACGCAAATATTCGGAACACAATTACTGCTAACATTTCCTGTTCCGTTCCAAGGTTCCATTGGTCCGAGGGAAGTTACCAAAAGTAGCCACCAGTAATACTTTGGTAAAACTTTGGAATTCCTTTCCAAAGTTCACGTTGCACTTTAAGGCTTCGGTATTTCTGTTTGAGAATAGGTTTCCTTTGTTTGTAGTCTCACGGCTTTATTTTTAGTTCTTTATCAACATTGTTGGTGTTCTATGTTTACTATGAAATATGGTACTAAATAGAGACCAACACCATCTAGTGGAAAAAAATAAAAACATTTTTGACAGATGCTAGAAGTTGATGCTGTCTTTTCTTATGTCCACTTTAGTAAATGCGATACGAATTCTAAATCATAAAATTTTATTAAAAAAAAACAAAACCAGAATTTTAAAGCAAAAAAAAAAATGAAAACATGACATTTGTTTTTTAACCAATATGTGTATTTCGTTACAACACATTATTTCATGTAATAATGTATTATTTAGACATACGTAACTTGAGATGTACTAATTTTCTTTATTGGTTATTTTAGTCGGCTACAAATTCAGTGGCCGTAGACGCGTAGTTACTACGTTTATCGCTCGTAGCATCCCATCAACCGGCTTACATAAAATGATTACTTCACCAATGCTCAGTTGGTTTTCTTCTGTGGTACTTCTCATAAGTTCTAAAATACTATTACGATTAAGCGACGTTTTTATCAATTTCAAGATAAAAATGGATACAACAAAAATTCTGTAAAAAACTAGTCTTTCATCATAAAAGCAAACTGAAAATAAAAAAAAACCCAAAAGCTACGTTCAGTATGAAAAGTAACGAAAACAAATATCGTGACGGTTGATATTGAAAAACGATAAAAACAGGCGTCGAGGTGGAAAATTTAGGAACAGCAAAATTATTTCTGACTTGTTTTGTGGTTCGCAAAACTAACAAAAAAAGAGAAAACTCAGTATTTGTTGTGGAAATATTATTTTCTATCTGTCAACTACAGTCGAGCTGAATTTTTGTTATGTCTGCCTGACTACCTTTACGTAAACTCGCAGACAGGTTAAGTACACATAGATGATACAAAATAGAAATATTTCATATTATATAAACATTTATGGGCACCAGACGTTTGTATAAGTTATGAAAGAGGGTCGGTAGAGACCTGGCCTTTGTACTACAGTACTAAATTATATAAAAGGCTTAATAAGTTCGTCTTTTTGGAAATTGAGCCTTTTTGAGTTCGACATCTCCACCCTCAAGGTCCACTTTGTTTAGATCCGGACTTAAATCTAAAGCTAAATCTCATGGGTTCGATGCCAAGTCAGTACACAACTTTATGTAATCGCCGTGTTATTATTTCGAATATGGGTTGGGTGTACTTCACTTCTTTAGTTTGTGAAGCATCCCGAAACAATTCCTTTTTAAATTAAAAATAGTGGCTATTGGATAAGATAAGGTCTAATAGACCTTTTATTGTGAATTTGATGCTTTCACTGGTTCGAGTCCCGCCTATGCAAATATTTCCTTAATACATTTATTTTTTACAAGACTAAGCCTGTTTATTTAAGTTAAAATAATTAGCGCCAATACAATAATGTGCAACTAAATATTTTAAACAAGACTATTGGATTAATAAAAATACATAATTGTACAGTATTGAGACATTTCTTTAAAATCATATTCAGTCAATGTCGGCTGTCCAAAAATCGTTTTTCAATTCAGCGACGAACCATAAAAGCTTGCATCGAAACGTGGAACTTGATCGTGTTTCCTGATAGACAGAGGTTCTCAAAGTATTCGACACAAATATTTGTACTTAAATACTTTGGTGTATCTACGATTCAACAATAAGACTACCAAATCGTTTATGGGATTGTTTTTGGTTAAACCAGCATTTGCGGCTTTGGTAGCGTCTTTTTGAGTTTAAGAGGGATATATTCAACAAATAAATTAATATTAGGTACATTGACTACGTGAATCGCTAGTAGTTTACATACGCGACAGGCAAACATGTCAACATAGTGTACATTGATCACCATATATCATTTTCTAAAATAACGTATTTCAAATAAATTTATATTTTCTTGTTGTCGTTATCTTGCCTGTCTCTGTGTTAAGTTACATAAGAAAATGCGTTTCCATTTGTGATTTAGACTGATTTAAGCAGTCAGTTTATTTCCTTTTTATATTGATGGAATACTTTTTATAATGAGTTATGCATATCAACATTGATTTCATATCGATTATATGTAAAGATCCGATCGATCGCGGTGACGGGACGACTTATTACATTTTAATAGACTGAGTGGCGTATCACAGATTTATTTAGTGCAGATATAAAAAACTGGAGAAACTTTTATAGGTACTTAGATGTGATTTAAGTACCCACCTAAGTGTTTTCAATCAAAAGTAAAGTATAGTATGGCAAACGGAACACATTTGTAGTTAGGTTTTTGGTTAATTAAAATAATCGTGATGGCGTCTATGATACAAATATTTGTAAAGGCGACGGTTCCGTTTAGGCACAAAATGTCCGATTCGCAGAATGTTCAGTTCGCGCAATGTCCAATATTCACGTTAAAATGCCTAAAATTAGACAATTTAACAATAAAAATCAATATATCTTCTGTTAGATGATAATCTAGTGTTTTAAGCCAGGCCTATACCTAGTTAATTTGCATACTCTTTTTAGCAAATGCTTGTTATAAGGCGAACTCACTGATGTCATTTTGAAAGCAATGAGTTCGTTTTATAACAAGCGTTTTATAGTAATAACTATTTATTATACGGGAATTAACGCGCATTGTTTACCTTAAAGTCCCATGTCGACTGCTGCTCATAGTATACATTAGAGGAGAGTAATTTAGAAGCGGCGGTAGCCTAATTATCAATCATGAGGTCGCGGGTTCGAATCCTACCCATTATACTACCGACGTGAACCCACTCCTAACACAAGCCATTGAGCGTAGTTAGAGAGGTTATCAGGATTGCTAGTAATGTGGGACCCACAATCCCACGCTACTAGTTATCTTTATAAACAAAAAATGTTTCATTTTGACCTACAACGGTAACTAAAATAGTTTAATAAAAATAATGCCTAAAAGTAAATTCCTTTAAACACGGTTTTCTTCTACATATTGATATTTACATTGTTTAATATAGTTTTAGAGCTACTTTACATTCGATGATGAGCCTTGTTAGTAACAAATTGAATTTTATCGAAAATGGCAGTTTCGATAGTATTCAAGGTTTAGAGTTGAGTTTCATCTGAGAACTGAAAGTGACATATTCGATCATGTTTGCCGCTTAGACTGCGCAGTGTCGATTTTATTCGATTGAAAACTTGATTAAATAATGATATTTTATTTCTTTTTTTCATTTGGTACTGCCGTATAATTCGTAACATACGAAACAATAAAAAAAAATATAATAAAAAAGATTTTGCACATGGGATATATGGGATTTCAATTCTATAAGCTTATCTCCAACAGTTTCTCGAAAATCTTTGAGCACCTCTGGACTTACCAATCAACGGGCCGTCAACCGCGCGATATGGACAGACAGACAGGTAGCGTATCGTTAACCAATCGGGTGACAGCGACGACCGATTTGAGCCTTTTTTTATTTTTAAAAAATGCCATTCTTTTTGTATTCCAAACGCAAACGTGTGATCAGATTACAAAAGTTTTGTTTTTGTCGAACTTTGATAGAAAACCTTTGACGAATGGTATGGATTTTTCACATAGCAACACTGGCAGTAAAAATATGGTATTGCAGTGAATTTTTCATTCGAATGGAAAACGGATATTGGGTTTTATTTTGATTTTGTAATTTTTAGGTTGGTTATGGTATTGTATAAGTTTTTATATAATGTTATCTCAATAATGTAGTTTAACGGCATTACATCCAGAAAGTAACACTAAGCAACCAAAAAAAAAATCTATTTAAGCTTTGGAAATTCGTCTAAATTACCTATAAACACAATCTCAATTTTCAATTTCATCAATGTTAAATACCTATACTGAAATTTCACACCTATTTTTTAATCAACATTTTATAGGTTTAAAAAATATCAGTAGTACGAAATAAATGACATGAAATAAAATTCAACTTAAACGAAGCAGGAACGTATCGCTATTGTATAATTAAACAAACACAACACACACTTTCGATATAAAGCGTGCACCAAATAATTTAAATTCCATCACAATGTAAAACTCATAATGTGAGGTAAAATTATTCATGCAGACATGGATTATAAACAGGTAAATTATTAAATTTAATTGGCTTTGACGTTGGAGGGTAGTTGGAAATTTTCCCCTGTCCAACTATAAAACTAAAAGTCCTTGCCCAAGGGGTGAATTTAATTAAAATTTCTAAATTAAAACTCCAATGGTTTGTCACGCCTGCATTGTCGGCACAATGTTTTGAACGGACACTGTTACTCGAAGTTTGTTACCCCAGGTTTAAAGTCTCATTGTTGTAATGCCTTTGAGTCTTAAACAGATGTTATAATTTAATAGCAGATTTATTTCTTATTAAAAAGCAACAATAGTTCGTGTATACTTTAGTACCTAATTCTTTATGTTAGAAGACAATAGTTAAATGGCGAATCAGAAAAACAGTATTTTCGTGATGAGGAAGGAGCCAAGCTTTGTATTAAGCCCTTACAAACACAAAATACGTCTAAATCTAGCTTTTACTGGGGCCTGAACAGCAGCCTATAATTTCCCTGAAGTTTCAAGCCACTTCATACCCAACTTTCTCTAAATCGTCCTAGCATATTTAAAGAATAATGCGTTTTAAAAAAAAACAATTATTTAAATAAGTATAGTTGTGTGTCTTTTAGATATTCCAGGAATCGAACCGCAAGCGTTAACTTGAAAATTTCGCTATACTTAGATAATAACAAAAATGTAAGCACCAATGTGCAATATTGTCCTCAACTCAATTATCATACCTTTAGCTTAAAAGCGCAAACAGTGCAAGAGAAAACTTTAAACAATTAGAATACTAATTAAAACTACGTCTCCTGAGTTAAGTAATAGTTTTTACTTTTGATAGTAAAACTTGCAGTTTTCTGTATTCTTTAGACTTGGGGCTTTTTCACCTTTAGCTATGCAAGCGCGTTTAAGCGGCTTCAGGTCTCATCACACCCTTACTGAAAAATTACTATTTAAAACATTATTATTTACTACAAAATAAAATTCTATAATGTGTACAAATCGCGAAAGTTTACGAACATAATATAATAATGTTTTAAAGAGTATACTTTCATACTATCAGTTGAAATTTTACATAAGGTAGACCCTTGTGGAAAATTTCAACCGATAGTACGAAATACGGTCTAAGAATATATATATATTTCAATCTATCGGAAGTTAAATTATTTAAATTAATCTCCAAAATGTCTCATTAGGTACAGGAGAACGGTCTTACACTACATTTAAATTGAAAGTATCTACGTACTCTGTTCTACGTACCTTGTTGAACTAGTTGAATTACCAAAACATTTATAACTTTTAAGTAATTTATGTAGGTATTTTTGGGCGGAACATGACGGACCGTGACAATGTTTTAATATAGACGTTATCAAGTAAAAATCAAAAAGACTAATTAGTAAAAAGCACTAGCGTATATATTTCCAAAGATTACCTAATTCCTAAATAAATTTGTGTGAAATAGGATTTTTTTATAATTAATCGTATAATAAAAATAAGTGAATTGACTAGAAAAAAAAGTGACGACATAGACCGATATTTGTTTATGATCTTCATAAAGAATCTGCGTTTTGACATTTCTTAAGGAGTTGTTGTTTTAACTAGTTGGAAACTAGCCTATTAGGTAGGTAAAAAATATGATGTAGGTGTATTTATGTATTTATTGTATGTAAGTATTATGTATTTATGTAAGTAACATACTAATAAGGTTTTTTTTATACTATTCTATTATGATGTAGTTTTATTTGTATGGTTAAATGTAATGTGAACAGGTTTACTGCACCAACACTTCATTTCTACATCGCCCTAAGGTAGACAAGCAGAGAATGCTTTTAGCGTTAAGTCCACCTTTGTACAGGTCTGGGCATAAAGTTTTAATAAATGAAATAAATTTGCTGTTATTACTTCTGTGCGATTAAAACATTTGAACAAACAATATTATAGCTTGGACAAATATGTTAAGCCAACAGAAGTAATAACAGGAAATGTTATATTAGACAAACTTCAAATTCCCCTACTGTAAAGTAAGATTTTGCAGATATAATTTTGTTCTTGTGATAGTTCGATTTATTATAATACTAACTTTTCACCGCGGTTCCGCCCGCGTTAATGTCAGTTATCGCGATACAAACTCTCCTATGTTTTCGCATTTATTATGTTACAGCTCACACTTTCTCAAAGTCTGTCAGCAACAAAGTACATTTTCTAACAAATAACAAAATGGCAGCGCACATCAAATAATGACGTTTATAGGCTAATTTCTGATAGCTCGGATAACAGTATTGCAATTTTCATAGGGATCTCTAATTAAAAAAAATCAGTTACAAATATGTTACGTGAAAGAATTTTTAAAATCGATTTAGCGGTTTAGGCGTTAAAGCATAACAAAAAAAATCACTTTCGCACCCATACTTTAAAAGTAAAATTTAATAATAACTCTGTCTGTCTGTCTGTTACTTTTTAACGCTTAAGCCGCTGAACCAATTTTGATGAAAATTAGTATGGAGATAGTCTAAGACATTCACGCAGGCGGAACCGCCCGTAATAGCTAGTTTATAATATTAGTTACGATTATTTGGTGCTGACAACAATTATATTAGATAATATGGTTTCCTAACCGATTTTAGTAACAGCGGAAAATTTAATCAGAGAGTGGCCAGCTACGCAGGAAATACTATAGTGCATAAGTGTTCAAGCAAACCCAGTGCTTTCCCGATCCTCTTACTCTCAAAGTCCAATAGGACGACAATACGACACGACCGAAAAGAGATTAGGCGCAAGATCAACAATTTAACGTGTTCTTTATTGCACCGAGGGGTGTGACATTTTTCTTAAATGGTCACCCATTTATATTGTTTAAACTCGCTTGTCGTTCTATTTGCCCAGTCGCCACTAAGTCACAAACTCCTTAATTTATATTGGCTAAGGCATCGGACTCGCAATCGTGAGGTCGCGGGTTTGAATCTTACCCATTATTCTACCGACGTGAACCCACTCATCACACAAGTCATTGAGCTTAGCTAGAGGGGTTAACAGGACTGCTAGTAATGTGGGACCCACAATCCCACATTACATACTTCAGCCTATCACCAGGTGGAACGTGACGGACCATGACACATCTTGATTTATAAGACGTTATAACATCAAAAAAAACTTAATAATGCGAAAGCATTAAAATATTTAGTACTAGCTGACCCACGCAACTTCGTCTTCGTAAATTTTCCCCGTTTTTGGAACATTTTTCATTGCTGCTCCGCTCCTATTGGTCGTAGCGTGATGTTATATAGCCTATAGCGTTTCTCGATAAATGGGCTATCCAAGAGTAAAAGATTTTTTTGAATTCGGACCAGGAGTTCTTGAGATTATTGCGTTCAAACAAACTCTTCAGCCTTAATATTAGTAGTATAGATGTAAGTATGTATACGAATTTGCACATTGTCAACCAAAATTCATCTAGAACGTTATTACATTGAACTTTTTAATGAAAACCGCAACTATTTAATATAGTGACGATATTTAGTGTGACATCAAAAACAAAATTATTGCAGCCGCACTCCGCAGGGGAAATCATGGCCGCGTGTTTAATTAAAACTATAATACATACGAATATGATAACGTAAAGTAAATAGTGCAGCTTAGAAATTGACTAGTTTTAACAGAATTCGTTTATTATTATACTAGATGTTCATTCAACGTGTAAAGGAAAAGGATGGTAATTTATTTTCACCTGACTGCGGAGGAGGGCTATGTGTTTGACGTGTATATGTATGTTTGTATGTATCCGTCCAATGCTCCTCAACGGCTCCACTGAATTTAATAAATGATACGTCATTACATTCATCTTAATGATGCAGGTGTCACGGGATACATGAAATTCTTAAAAACTCTTAATGGCGGATTTTAAACTCTGTAATGTGCCGTCAGAGATTTTTTTTCGACAAACCTCATAATTTTGTATGAAATAAAAGACCATTAAATGGTTAGCTCAAACATATATACAAGTTTATTCTTGGATATTGCAAACTTGAAAGTAGTTTGCTCAGAATCAGTAACACAATTCAATATGGTGATTTTTAAACCTTGTTATATTTTTGTATTAACTAATTCATCATTTAATAATTGATTTATAAAATTGATAATCTTGTATAAGTTTAAAAAAATAGAGATATTAAAAAAGGGGTTTCTGTGTGTGCTTGACGATATAGTTTTATAATCACCCCACGCTTTTGACGATAAACTGTTTTTTCTTAATAACTCATTTTTTTTAACTTATACAAGATTATTTAACCATATACCTACCCTGAACAGTACCCACTTGATTTCATTATACAAAACATTTCAACGACACTTGGGAAATCACTGTCCAACGTTTGATTAAAGTAATTAAAATTCCTAATTAAACTGTGCAATCGTACTGAATACTTTTCAAACTATTTCGTTTCCACCAATGTTTTGTCTCTTTCTCTCTCGTTGTTGTTGTATTTTGCTATCTAGGTTATATCTATCTCCTTTTATGTATTGCTGCTTCTTTCTAGCTGTGTGAATTTAATTTCAATCATTGGACAGTTCGGAAATGGGAAACTATCTTAAGCTTTTTGTTGAGAAGTAATTGTTTCATATGTTCGAAGCATTTTGTGACACATTTATTAGATGTTTTGATTGACTAGCCTGTTGGTCTTGTGGTTAGTGACCCTGACTGCTAAGGCAGAGGTCGTCGCCGTCGGTTCGATCCCAACCCAAATTAATAATTAGTAAATATGTATGTCACAGTGCCAGGGTGGTCGTATGAGCTACTCTCAGCTTAACTTGAACTAACACTATGGTAATCATATGAATACGGATACCTCAAGTAAGGTAAAGCAACGTCTATCGGAAGATGTGTTGTCGCTACGACCGCTCGATTAAGACTGACGATTAAGGCCTGCCCCACTACTGGCAGTTCAAATGTAAACGTCAAACAAAAGTCACGCCATGTTGTGGCGCCTATGTTTAGTAGTATAGACTTGCTATTTAATCAAAACAGATGTTAGGTCAACGGAAAGCAATTAGCGATTTATTAATTCTCCGACATGTTTATATTTAGAAATATGTAAGTATGTTTTTAAGTTGTATATATACCATACCGTATACGTAGGTACTGCTTAGCTTGGGATCATGACGTTGTGTAAATAGTCCCAAGATAATTTTATTATGTTTGTTTTTTTTTTGTATTTTATAGATTTGAGAAAGTCTAGGTGTTTTGGAAAATTAGAAATTGTATTTGAAAATAAAAATACTTATCTAGTGATTAATAATCATGCCTTAATTGTCACCTCAGAATATAGAATATAGAAACTTGCTTACAAATTGACTATAATTTAATACAAAGAAAATAAATAGAGTTGCTTGCTGAAAACAAAATTCAGCTTCTGTTACAAATATGGAATCCCCCCCCCCCCCAAATATTGATATTTGTTATTTAACTATCGATAGACACCAACTCCAAATTTTATCCGTATAAATCCGTACCGACAGACAGACTCACAGACGAACGGACATGACGAAACTACAAGAGTTTTGTTTTGCCATTTTGGCAGAACCCTAAAAAAACAAAGGTTTGAATATCCAAACTACCATAGAAGAATATAGGCACTTAAAAAAATTGTAAGTACTTTTGCACAAGTGAACAACACAATATTAACTTGCATAATACACAAGTAAGTAAAAAAGTATAACTCAATTTCACTTAAAGGAGTTCTTAGAAATAAGAATAGAATTAATTTACTTTCTTAGAACTTTCTGTTTTGTAGAAAATTGCGTTCGGTAAAGGCTTACAATTTCTCAGAACACAATCTAAATTAAAAACTAACTGTTACAACAAACAATTTTAAAACGTAGTGCTATTCAATAGAGCAACTTGCGACGGCCGGCCGATGGGTATCATCAACGCAACTTTTTTTTTAATTGAACTGACTCTGTAACTACAACAACTATGAAGGCTGTTCGGCAGCTCTTGTCAAATACCTGTGGATAGTTTCAATATACAAACACCGTATGTAGACGTTGGTTTAATAATAACCATGACTAAACAAACGTTGGCTAAGTTTACTGGTGCTGACTAAAATCTAGCTAAGTTGTGGAGTGGGCTTGGGGTTTAAGTTATGAACATAAGCGTTTTAGACTTTTCCATTTTAATAATAATAATAATTATGCAATTTATATGTTGTGTTTTAATAAAGAGAATAATAATAATCTTTATTGTATTAGAGGTTGTTGACACTAAAATAACTTGTGTCCTGAGGTCCTGTCTCTTTCGTTTATTTTGTGTGTTAATTACTAAGATTATCGATTATACAAAAAAAGTAAACATTCAAATTAAGAGAAATGTGTTATTTCAAAATAGGGTTTTTCTTCGACTTGACAATGTCGATTATCACGATTTTTTGTTAAGCGTTAATCATCGGTATCCTAGCCTTACACAAGGCTAGGATACTGATGATTAACGCTTATAATCAGTTTTCAAATTGATTTGACGTCTTACAATTTTCGTTGGTGGCTAAAAAGAGCCGTAGTAGCGACTACAACGCTGACAAGTTCAAAGGAAGTGTTGAGATTTTAGTTGCTTTGTACCTGTGTACGACGTTTCGGCCAGCATCTTCAACCAAGCCTTGGCATGAGTTTCGCTGATGTCAGTGGAGACTCTTCACTGAACACGCTCTTGTGCAAATTCTTCCCATTGGTAAAACTAACAGTGAAATTGCGCTTTATACTCTTTCAATCTCATTTTCAGTCGGTCCACGGGTTGCTTGGCAAGACTTGCCTTGGCTTCATTTAACAACTTAGGCAAGAACTCTCCTTGGAGAAATAGCTCATTCCTAATGAGAGTTCTTGCTCAAGTTTGTCCTCGCAAACGAGAGATATGCCTTCGCTAGACGATCTCGAAGTATAGTTAACTCTCTCTCTCACTCGAAGTTTAGTCGCTACCTCTTACAGTTTACCCCAGTCCCAAACAGCAGTATTACCGCAAGAATCTGGTGACAAAGCCGGCGAAGACCAACTCAATTACACGCTAAGTGCTGACTCTAAAACACTATTTATGTTCGAGTGTACTCTGTCTGCATAGTGGGACTGATAGGTACTCCAATGCGGAAGCTTTAGTAATAAAACCATTGATTATCATTAACTCCCTCATTACTTAGTGGCGATCGAGCAGATCGAGGTTTATGCGAAGTAAGCAAACGTAACCGCTGTCGGTCGATATATGGGTGACCGCTTTCGAAAAATGTCGCACGTTAAGCGGTCGGTCCTGCGCCCCCGATCTCTCTCTGGTTGTGTCTGATTTCTGTTCCATTGGGCTATGAGAGTGAGGGAATATAGACTGTTCTTGTGTCAGCGCATTATATTACACTTGTGAACTATAATATCGCTTGCGTAGTTGGCTCGTCTCTGTTGAGATTGGTCGCCATAACCGACACCAGTTAGGAGACTTTAAACATGTAGAGAAAAAGTTGTGTTTGTCCCATTGTGATGACCAAATGATAAGAGGAATTTTATTGTGCTTTATTTTATTACAAAGCTGGTTTAATTGCGATGACTTTTAGCTATAATTGATGAAAATTGACACAGCGGTTTTGAGGATAACTGGCTGTTTTATCTCAAATACCGATGGCGTTTTATAATTACATAGGTACATTGTTAAGCGTTATACTGATGCTTTAAACTAAAGACTTTCTAATGCGCACTTCAGAATGAAAAATAATAGAAAGCCTGAAGATCTGAAGATTTGACCTCATTTTCTTAGGTCACTTTTGTACCAATCTCTAACACAAATAACTCTATTCTCTTGATAAAATTGAATAAATCTTCAATTCTTTGACACACCTCTTCGAAAAAAAACATATTAAAAATCATTTTCACGTCGTAATTAAAACACAAATGTCTGAAAGCTTTAAGCTAACCAATTTCACGTCGATTTGAGTCGAAATTTTCAAGAACTTTGTGCAAACGCTTCACCGCTCAAGAATAAACGTGCAACTCCCAGAAAATAAGAGAAAAATCAATCACAATAACTTCAGAAACTTGCTACTTAAAGGCCTGACTCAGTTTAAATGCTGGGAAAAGGTCCGTACGGTCTTCAGGACTTTTTGTTGAGAGTGGTATGCGAAAGGGGAGCATTTGTCGGAATTTTACTTCGTAAAATATAAGTTTGTTTCCTTTTTAAGACTTGTCTCTGTGTTTATTTATAAGGCTGTAGAAGTATTCTTCAATCGATACTGAACACGGCGTGTTATTGGAGTGTGTACTTTTAAGTCAACAATGAATGAGAGGTTGTTTGAAAAGTTGACAATGTTTTAAAAACATTTTTCTTTCTTGCGACGTAGCTGTTGATTACGTAAAGCGTGGTAAAGCGAACTTGGTGTAAGTGTCAATTATGTCAATGATTTATTACAAGTGTATTTTCAGTGCATAAATAATTTTGTTTAAGTTTGATAAATTCCCTGTTAGGTTATAGTAATTAGCGCTAGATTAGACAAATATTTTATACTTTATGACAATGCCAGTAGTAGAAAATAATTCCTGTGACGCGGAAATTGACTGCTCGCCCCCCGGCGAGTTATAATTACAAAATATATTTAAGAACCGTTGCAGATAAATTACTACAGAAACCCACAACTGAATCGGTCCCACTGTTCTTGACACACACATACACACACACACACATACGCGCACGCACGCGCACACACACACACACACACACACACACACACACACACACACACACACACGCTCACGCGTGCGTACACCCTAAACGCATATACCTTCTCCGTTACGTCGTGGGTAATGAAAATTAAAAAAAAATGGGCGAACCAAAATAATATTAACAAGTATATTCCTTTTATTGAATTGTACATACATGTTGGAGATTGTGAGATTTGACACATATGCAGCATCTTCATACTAAAACTCTACTAAACGCAATGTATTTCATTTTATACTCTTTGTGCTATAAAACGTTAAGTATAAACTACATTACTGTAAGGTTTCCTCAAAATCCGTTCAGCTATTTTACAAAAAAGAGCAATAAACATCCAACTTCCGAAACTTTCGGAATTATAATATTAGCCGGCACAATATGATGTTTATGAGATTTTCATAATATATTGACCTATAAAAATGGTAATATGCTGGCAACGAAATTAAACGCGTCACGTTACAAAATATTATCTTGACGCCAAATTTGATATATTGAAGTAATTTTATTTATTACTTGAGGAAAGTGAATAAATTCAACATAGGGCTATACTATAAAATACTACTACGGTAATACAGATGTACTGTGCTCGATCAACGCACACATCATCGCTAGCGGACACTCCAGACCACTTCGGACCACTTTTTAATCGAATTCAAAACAGGAGATTCTCTGTTTGACCCGTATGTATGTATGTGTGTTTGTATTTTCACGATTTTCTCAAAAGCTACTGTTCTGATGTGGATGAGGTTTCCGCAATTCAATAGCATACTTTTTTAGGAATGTTTTCGTATTTAAAACATTGTCCTAAGTTAAAAGACACTGGAGCTATAGACTAAAACATAGGAGTAAGTCACTGAAATTTCCAGTAATCGGTGATGAGCTTGATCATTTCCTTGATTTCCATTTTCAAATGATGTTTTTTAAAGACAACTCCCTCGGTACCGACCCTACCGAGGGAGTTTGGAAAGTCCCCCGCGACACAGGGCTGGTGCCCATGTGTCGCGGGGGACTTTCCAAACATTTAATTCACGAATACAAAGTATACTCAGACTCGGATTACACAAAGCGGTGACCTGTGTGGGAATCGGACCCATGATCTCTTGCGCAGCAATCGTACACACTCCCATCGCGCTACCGAGGCATTCCATAGAAGGTATTCATAGATTCCGTATCCGTAAGCGATATCAAAAACTAAATGCTTCTTTCTGTCTTTCTTCAAATCTAGTAGAAAATTGTAAAGTTGTCATAAAGCGGCGGTAATGGTTAAGGCATCAGGATTCGGAATCGAGAGGTTGCGGGTTCGAATCCTATCCATTATACTACTGACGTGAACCCACTTCTAACACAAGCAATTTAGCTTAGCTGGACGGGTTAACAAGATTGCTAGTAAGTTACGAGCTACATTGCTAGTTATCTTCTTAAAAAAATGACTATATGTATGTACGCGCGTCGTGCACTCATTAAATGATAGTTACCTTGTGTACTCTCGGAATTTTGTAACTATACTGTGTCAGAAGAAACTTAAACATGCACTTTATGTTTAGCACTATTATGCTAGCCATATTTCTGAATTTGAAAGTAGAACGCTTGGGCCTTACGAGTTTATGTCACGATAAATTCAATACCTAAGCAGATGAGGGCACACAGGTGTCTGGGCTTAATATAACTATAATATATTTAATTACAAATATATAAGTAGTTTAAAAGAAATATACTAAACTGCCTCTGTGGCGCGGTGGGAGTGTGTCCGACTGCAATGTAAGAGGTCGTGGGTTCGATTCCCACACGGGACACAACTTTGTGTAATCCCCAAATTGTTGTTTCGGGTCTGGGTATACTTTGTGTCCGTGACTTGTATGTTTGTAAAGTCCCCCGCGAGACAGGGTTTGTACCCTTATAACGTAAAACTAACTTAAACGTCTTTTATAAAAAAAAATACAAAGACTCTGCCTACTTTGATATCTAAAGGTCGGGTGCGAATAGTATCATATTTAAAAAATGGACGAACTCGAGTCTTTAGTACACACGCTCTAATAACACAATATTTCTTACTTAGTCAGTTATGTACAAAGCTTATAACGGATTCAACTTTGTTTGATACCGACTTGACATGTTTTTTATCTAAAAGTTTGAAAAAGTTCTAATTTGTCATTGGTAAGTTAGTTTTCTTTTAATTATCTACAATAGTTTTTTTGAAGTTGGTAACATTTTCCTAAGTAAAAAGATAATATTTCCAATGTGTAATAGTAACATGTGGGATAGTATTGTCCCTAAACTACTCGCTCCATTGGTGCGTTGCGTAACACTTACACGAACGGGGAAAGGGTTTCTGTGTCTTTGCACCGAGAAGGTTTTGTGCTATATAGGTGGGGTATTCACAGAGTACCTCTCACAATGTAGCGAATGATCCTAGTATCAATGTTCTAACAGAGTACAAACGCAAAAATGATTTTAAATGAATGACAAAAAATCTAAAATGTTTTTTTGTGTTTTAAACTAATAACACAAATTGTATACTCCTACTAGTAGGAAAATAAATATAGTAGTAGTAATCACACTAATATTATAAAGGCGAAAGTTTGTGAGTATGTAAGTTTGTTATCGTATTCACGTCTAAACGGCTAGAGCGATTTTAATAAAATTTGGTACGGAGTTAGCTGACACCCTGGACTAACACATAGGCTAATAAAACGCGGGTAACATCGCGGGCACAGCTAGTAGTATATAAAACCTAGTAATCTTTCTTCTGACCTCAAATTGAATATTTAAAAACTGTCACCTAAAACACCATCAGAATGTTCATCCACCTATCTTCCTAGTTCAACCAATAAAATTCCAATTTCCCCTCGGGATTTCACTGTCATTAAAAAAAGGGAAAACACGAAACTACGGTTCTAGGGTAACGAGAATTTATAGTGGCCACACAAATTAATAGACGCTTTCACTACGGCGTAATTGAGACTTGTGTCCGATGCGTGGGTAATGTAACGTTCGATGGAGTGATAGACTGTTTGTTTTGGGGTTACCCTTTGTAAAAATTCGGGAGAAAATAAGGATAAATAAAAGGCATTTTGTTTGATTATGAATACAATTTTTTGGGCTAATAAAATTAGTGTTTAGAAGTACTAGAGCTGGTTTGTAAATTTCACTCACAATGTGAAAGTTCGGATGAAAAGATGTTTGTTACTCAATCATGCCATTTTGAAGAGATCTGAATAGAGCTAGGGAGGAGATAGATTAAAGTTTGACTTTTTATCCTGATAAATATATGATTTTCAGAAGTCGCACACAATAACTGTCATTTCCCACGTTCAATCTACTCTACGTATGCTAATATTCATTAGAATTGATCAAGTCTCTCAAATACGAAACTAAAAAAATAAAAATGTTTTAAAAAACAATATTTAGAACCTTACTATAAGACCTAAATGGTACACACTTAATGGAGCTGAAATTGATTACATTTCCCACCACACTTACACAAATATCATCTTAATGCTGCCAAAAAAAAATATAAAATTGTGAATAAATTAATGTCAAAACTAACGCTAAAAATACCTCTATGATTCGATTTTCTACGACGTAATTTACCAAACGAAGCATCCATGCCAAAAAAAGTCTGTTGCAGTGAGAATACTTTACTACCCAAATAAAAAAATAATTAAATCGCCATCACATTTTTACAGTCGAGTACCATTCGATAATACCCCTCAGCAATAGAACTCATAGTAACATCTACTGAAGATACGAATTATTACGACTCATTGCCGATCACTCAACTGTACAATTTTAGGGAAAGTTATCCTTTTTGGTACTTTTATAAAAAATTAGGATTTATTGAATCAACAAGGGACCGCAGTAAAGGGTTTTTAAATAAGGGTCAGAATATATTTTACCACAAATGTTAAGGTGAAATGTTATAGATCAACATGAGAGCTAGTGATGTAACTATGGGTGGATAATCATTTCTCAAAATTTCATAGGGTATATCTAGAAACTAGTAGTGACCTCAAATATACCTTAGAATATTATAGAATTTTATAAGCTACGAATCTTAATCGCGTAATTATTTTATTCTAAACCTTTGTTTTATTGCCCGACGTTTCGACCGTATTGCAACGGCCGTGGTCACGGGTGGTGAACACGGTCGAAACGTTTAAAGTTTACGCCTGAAATTTTACAAACACTCCGACACACAGCATGATGAGATTTTCGAGAACGGTCACCCATCTATAGATCGACAGTGGTAAATTTGTTTAATCTCGCTTATCATAGTCACCACACCTCGGACTTCGGACCCCACAATGTTATCGCTATCAGAAATAACCACTACGGTAAATGCAATAATCGAGCCAATTACTGTCCGCTGACATTTTTGGTTACACCTTTAACAAAGTAAATTAATTAATACTAAACAAAAAAACACGACTGTTTGGGCGCCAAAAATCTGCCATTTTATTTACTTCTAATTTTAATGTACCCAGTATCACTTTCACAACTGATGCGAATCTAAAAGGTTCATTTCCGTGCATCGCGACCGACCGCGAGCCGCGCGCGGCTTACGACGAGCGGCTGACGCGCGCGGCCGATGCGACAATATTCAGAGTGCGCGCGCAGCCTACGACAGCCGTCGTCCGCGCGCGTCTGTCGCATACCTCAAAAACAGTACCACACATTTTTATACTCTGACTATTGTCGCATCGGCCGCGCGCGTCAGCCGTTCGTCATAAGCCGTGCGCGGCTCGCGATCAGCCGCGATGCACGGAAATGAACCTTTACGATACCTCTTAAACTAAATCCATCAAGCCATTTAGGCTTTACAGCGTGCCAAAAGAACTACAAACATACATACACTCGAAAACTATAACCCTCCTCCTTGCACCCGGTAATTATGTGATCATCAACTCATTCTCTCCCCCTCGGACCTCGATAACGAGCAGACGTGTGCAAAACTCACGCAGTTTAAAAAAAATAAATAATTCTAAAATTAATTCACTAAATTACGAAGAAATAATAGGAGTGCATAAGCAGTGAGGAGTTTTTACTCTAAAGCCCCACCCGCCGCCGTCGTGTTACCTGCGCATGCAAAGCCCCACCCACGGGTGAGAGAGATAAACCTATTTTTACTTGTTACAATTTCTACGCGACGAAGTACCAGGACAACATAAACAAGAAGAGTTATCAAACATCTACTCGACCACAACGATATAGAACCGCAATTTTGCGGTTTTATCTAAGTGTTCCGGTGGCCTGGAGGTTTGATATTGTATCTGTGTACCACGAGACTCAAGATCAAATCCCAGTCAAGACGATCTCTTTTTGTATTCCAATAATACTTTAGAACTTACATATTACTGAACTAACTACCAAGATTGGGTTGAAGTATTATTTTTCTGACAAATTATTTTATTAAATCATTTTTTGTAACATTACAAAAGTAATGCCGACCAACCGAACTCCGCCTTCAACTAAACCAACAATACCGGCATTATCTATTCCAAAGAATGATATTATAATATCTCAAGACTCGGATACCGCCTCGGAAGCACTACAATCCGATTTCGAACAGGGATCTAGTAACGTATCAAGAAGACCAAAGCGTAAACATGGGGACGTCGCAAACGCCGAACTTAAAGATCTTCTCTGCGACATCCAGAGGAAACAAGAAGCTGAATTTAGATCACTAAAAGAGGATATGGTAGACATAAAAAAACAAAATATTGAGTCCCAGAAATCACTGGAATTTCTCTCCGGCATGTACGACAACCTCTTACAAAAACTTGAAACTGCTGAAAAAGAAAATTCACAACACAAAAATCGCATAAAGTTATTGGAATCCAAGGTCGAGCAATTAGAACGTACCCAGAAATCGGCATCTATGGAAATACGTAACATTCCACTGGCCAAACCAGAGACAAAACAGGACCTAAAAACCCATGTCCTAAACCTTGGCGAAGCAGTAAACCAACCAATACAAGACACTGAAATCCGTGATATTTTCAGGATTAAAACTAAAAACGAACCGGGCCCCGTAATTGTGGAATTCACGACGACATTACGTAAAGAAACCCTGATAAAAAGCGTTATTGGTTTTAATAAAACTAAGGGCAACGACTCCAAGTTTAACACTAGTCATCTAAAAATACCAGGAAATCCAGTTCCGGTTTATGTGGCAGAAAACCTTACAAACAATACGCGACGTCTGTACTATTTAACTCGCGAATTCACGAAAGCTCACCACCCAGCCAGCTGCTGGACCGCATTCGGCAAAGTTTTTATACGTCTCAGGGAAGGAAAACCGACCATCCGTATTGATTGTGAAGACGACATTGCTAACCTGGACGCAATTAAATGACTAGAACGTTGTATCCTTAACATACTTACACCACAACATGATAAGATCACTATAATACTCACGCACACAAACAATACCACAACACAGAGTAACACCAGCATAAGCTTCACACTATACTTATATCTTACAAAACCATGCATAAACATTATACCATACACACGATACCTCTCAAAAACACACATAAGCATTATAAAATCTATATATAATTTAAAAACACGCACAAACCTTATAATACACATAATAAATACTCCAATAACACGCATAAGCAATGCATCACTCATATATCAAATAAAAATACGCTTAAATACTATTATTCCACATCCAGTTAATATACCTCTTAAGAAAAAGTATAAGCTATGTTTATCATCATTATACATAAATTACACATTATTTATTGACAACTACAATATCATTTCATATTATAGCACTCCCGATAATTTACAACACATAATTTATACCAAGTTAAAAACAAAAGGCAACCACATTCGATCCGACTAATTCCCAAATTAACAATGACTTAGATACAATGAATGTGGCCAGTAGTACCACTTCTGATGTAGAAAATATATGCACTAACATGCTTTACCCAAAGAACAAGTCCCTTAACCTAATTGTTCAGAATATTAGAAGCATTCATCGTAACATCCCCCATCTGCAAACTTTATTACACAGCTCTAACATCTACTGGGATCTTATCATACTGTCCGAATGTTGGCTACACAAAAATGACCGCATACCACTATTAAAAGGTTTTAAGCATGCCTGTACAACAAAAAATAAGACACAAAACGAGGGTGTTGTAATTTACTATAAATCCACACATAGTTACACTATATCTGAACCAATGCTTGCTGACGCCAATTGTTTAATGGTTAAAATAAATAGTACTACTGTTATCCTTGCTATATACCGCCGTCCAGGAATTAAAAATACGTCCAACTTTTTAAATTCATTAGATTCTATACTAAAACAACTAGCACCCTTCCAAAATATTTTTATAACTGGAGACATTAACCTGGATATTACGGTTACATCGAAGGATAGTAGAGCTGAAAATTATCTAAATCTTCTGGCCACTCATGGCATGCTACCTGCCCACACTATCCCGACTCGTGAACATACTTGTCTTGACCATGCTATTCTTAAGACCAAATTACCTGCAAGGTGCTTTGTTGCACGCACTACCATCACTGACCACTTTAGCGTCATACTCAGTCTAAATATGATGTCTAATAGCCAAAAAAATATTAAAACTATCAAGAGAGTTGACTATAATGCTCTTGATTTGGCCTTGACCAAAATTGACCTCGACCCTATTCTCCTGATGACAGATGTGAACGATGCTGTGGATTATCTTATCAACACCATAAGCATTAAATTAAACAGTTGCACCAAAATACAAACTGTTCCCATAAGACAACATATCCTCAAACCTTGGATTACAAAGGGTATGCTAAGATGCATAAGAAATAGAGACAATTTATATATAAAAACAAAAAAATACCCAAATAACGAAACCTACCGATTAACCTACACTCGATACCGTAACTTTTGTAATTCGCTGATTAAAAACGCTAAAATAGAATTTGAAAAAATTGAAATTAATAATGCTAAAAATAACCCAAAAAAGCTTTGGAAAGTTATCAAAAATATTACTCACACAAATAAAACTAAAACACCAGCAAAAGATTTAATAACTAAAACAGACCCAGTAGAATCAGTAAATTCAGTAAACCAGTACTTTGCTAATGTCGGCAAGCTTTTATCCGAAAAATTCCAGAGTTCTAACCCTTCCACGTCCCTGACCATCTCACACACACCGACTCAATCGCAATCATTCGCCCTCTTCCCAACTGACACCGACGAAATTAACCAGATTATCAGTAAACTTAAAAACGACTGCGCTACTGGCCTAGATGGCATTTCAAATAAATTCATCAAAAGGTATAGGAGCGTCCTGTTGGAACCTTTTACACATATTTGTAACTTGGCACTCTCTATGGGTGTCTTCCCCAAAGCTTTTAAACGCGCCCTAATCCGCCCCATTCATAAAAGTGGCGAGAGAGACTGTGTTAGCAACTACCGACCAATCTCAATTTTGCCCGCTTTTTCTAAGATCTTGGAAAAGCTGGCAAATAATAGGCTCATTAATTACTTAGAAAAGAAAAAATTGCTATCTCAGTCACAATACGGTTTCCGTAAGGACAGATCTACTGATGACGCAGTTCACGAGTTAACAGACACCATCGTCACTAGTCTAGACGTTAAGAAAAAAGTTATTGCGATATTTTTAGACTTAGCCAAGGCGTTTGACACAGTCTCTCTCCCACTGCTACTTGACAAACTGGAGTCGCTAGGCATTCGTGGGATACCAAAAAAATTCTTTGCGAGTTTTCTATCAAACCGCACACAGTGTGTACAAATAGACAGCGTGCGTAGTGACGACCTTCCGATAGACATTGGCGTTGCGCAGGGAAGTATCCTCGGCCCGAGTTTATTTCTCGTTTTTATTAATGACCTCTGCCAGCTAGATTTAATAAATGGAAGGGTTATCACTTTTGCAGACGATACTGCTCTGGTTTTCCATGGTGATTCCTGGGAGGACACTTATATGTATGCACAGGAAGGTATAAACCGCGTAACTAATTGGCTTAATTCCAACCTACTTTCGCTGAATGTCGAAAAAACCAAATACATAGCTTTCAATCAAAAACCTAATATACAACATTTAGAAAATGCTTTTCCCATTGTAGCACACCACTGCTGCAACTACGATGTTTTGCCTGTCCGATGTGCCTGTAGAAAACTCCAAATTGTAAATTCAATAAAATATTTGGGAATCATGATCGACAAAAATCTCAATTTTCAAGCCCACATCGATTTACTAGCATCTAGAACTAGGAAATTAATATACATTTTTAAATATCTTCGTCATGTCTCCGACAAAAAAGTACTGAAAATGACCTATCTTGCACTTTGCCAGTCTATACTGACGTACTGTATCTCTTCCTGGGGTGGTGCGGCAAAGACGATCTTGATTAAACTGGAACGAGCGCAAAGAGCGGTCCTTAAGGTGGCTCTTTCCCTTTCTTTTCTACACCCTACAATAGACGTATATCAGAAATTCGATGTCCTATCTGTTAGACAATTATTCATTCTTCGCATTGTTCTTAAGGCACATTCACAAACCAACTATGACCCTTTAATTAATGTAACAAAACGACGTAAACATAAAATCTTCCAGAATGATATAATATACAGAACTAAACTTGCCCAGAGATTCTACTGCTATTTAGGTGCGTATTTATACAACAAACTCAATTTCATCCTATCTATATACGATTTAAACAAATTGAACTTAAAACTTAAACTAACATCAAGACTACAAACCATGACATATGAGGACACTGAGAACCTGCTTGTCTCTTTGTCATAGATATTATATATTTTTCTTTTTTCATACACGTAGCAAAAAGAAAACATAATCAAACACAAATTCACTTTTACACTCTCATTCACACACATTTACACACACACATCACACACACCCTTGCACACATCCAAACGTACACTTAATATCTAGATATAACTATAATTTAAAAATATTAATAAACAAATTAAACATCAAGCAAACCTTAAGTACACACACACAAGTATTACTATCACATATTTAGTCCATGTGATGGGAGCCTGGTGATCTGTAACACAGGTTTTACCTACAGCAGACACCAGTCTCTCACAAAGGAACGAAGATAGTAAATTTATTACTTTAATTTAATTGTACTTACCTACCTTTGTGAAAGAAAATAATAAACGTTATTATTATTATTATTATTATTATTATTCCATAGATAATATAAAGGTACTTTTATA
This sequence comes from Herminia tarsipennalis, assembly GCA_945859575.2. Lineage (NCBI taxonomy): Eukaryota > Metazoa > Arthropoda > Insecta > Lepidoptera > Erebidae > Herminia > Herminia tarsipennalis. The sequence goes on from OX243857.2 coordinate 1,196,622, forward strand.
ATTAAAACGGGTATAATAAACCTTTATGGCCAGGTAAGCTCAGAAAGGTAGAACCTTCAAAAATTTCTCATAACAACGGCGGTAACTAACGCATATATACATATTTCATGAGATCCTTTCGAACAGATGGCACGTTTTCACTTCACTTGGTTTGATTTTACGTGTCGATTACAGGGTCTGTAGGACTGAAGCGATTTAGGCAAGCTTTTATTCTTGAAATAAAGTGTATAACACAAAAGATACGTTCAAGTTTATTTTAGCTACACTGCTAAAAGAAAAACAGTTAGATACTTAAATTAAGGAGAGTACAGTCTTATTTTAATTTATTAGAAAAACAAACAGTTTCATTAAACTAGATAACAATAATTTAGTTAGCTACGAATCTTTCAAAAGTTCTCGCATTTTCGATTCTGTACTTTCCTTAATTAAAGTCACCGCTTACCTTTTAACTTTCATATAAATGCACACGTAGACAACGCACATGGGCCTGAAATCTCAGACCAAGTCGGACCACTTTGTTGCAAAATCCTGTGTCCGTGAACTTTGTTCCGAAATACGTAAAAAGCTACTTCTGTGAAGAAGGTATTCTCGGTATTTTGTGCCATATACGAGTATGTCGTGAGTTTAAAGCAGGCTAACGCGTACTTTGTCCGGTTTTTTTTAACCATGACTACTAAAATTGACGAAGAAAAAAGAACTTGAAGAAACCAACGTATTCTTCACTCTTCAGTAGTGGATCACAGCTTGTCCGCAGTGCCGTCTCATATAGAGGAGTTCCAGCACCGAGAACATTACAAAGTTGATGGATTTATCTTTATTCACTACTAGCGGACGCCTCGCGGTTTCACCCGCGTAGTTCCCGTTCCCGTGGGAATACAGGGATAAAACATAGCCTATGTCACCCGGGGTTAGTGTAGCTTCACAAGGATAAAAGAATTTTTCAAATCCGTCCCGTAGTTTCGGAGCCTATTCAATACAAACAATCAAATCTTTCCTCTTTATAATATTAGTATAGAAAATCAACGTTGCGCCAGGCAGCAACAATGTGCCAAAAGTTATACCAAATGAAACGTCACTTATTTCGCATATTATTATTTAAAATGAACTAAGCACGAGTCAAGAAAATTTTGAGTATCTTACGGTTGCAATACACACTTTTCAAGTCCCAAGATATTATTATTATTATTATTAATTTTCCACACTTTCCTAATTTATTAGAACACAGTACCATCACCCTTAATCACTCCATATCAGATTAAATCATTGCTATCCTATTTATTCTCTTTAATTTGATGAAAATCACAAAATGTATTTACTTTTAATCTCAGCCCGACCTACGAACCCACTCGCCACTATTTTGATACGGTAGGGTCGGTTTACTTGATTCTATATGAGTATAACCATTTAGATATATTGTTGTTAGCCGTTGGTTTTGTTTAATTAATTAGTCATATGGATAAGCAATTACAAGAAGCACTAGCAGGCTTCTCTACGCGGTTTGGCTTGTGTTATAGACCGGGAGTAGAGCGCCAATAAATGCAAGAACTTTATAAAGGCTGATTGTTTTATATTACGTAATATTAGTCGAGCAAAGACATATCTTTCCTTCAGTCCGCTGGATTCCTTAGCGTTTGGCATACACCCCCTGTACACAGGTACTTAGATAAGGTTACGGGGCAAATTCGCTAACGCCTACAAGACGGCGATACCAACGATCGTTCGCAAAAAAATGTCTACGGCCTCCACCGCAAACGACAAATTATTCAAAAAAAAAAAATCCGCCATTTTATTTCAATTTCTACATGGTTATACCGTTCGCTAGATTAGCGATCAATCGAACGGAAAAAATAGCGAAGATGCTATCAATAGCGCAGCTCTACACACGTGACATATTTCAATTCCATACATTTTATACCTACTTTTCTATTAACGACATCGCAATTCGAATCTGACTTTGTCTAGGCCCCCAAGACTTTAATCGTCTACTGAGACGACTGACTAATTGTTGTGTCATTCTGATTATATTCGGCAACGGTTATACTTTATTTTAGATCACGCATTTGATAGCACGCACAGATCTAGCACTATTAATAAATATTTTAACGCGTGACTGACGCGCCTGGCTACAAAATTTAGCATGACTGACAAACATAAAACTTGTTTTAAATTAACGTAGTGCTAGAAAACTATTTTTTCATTTGAAATAAATGAACCTGCCTTTGCGCCAAACGCTAAGGAATCCAGCTGACTGACGAATGGGTATATCTAAAAAAAAAAAAAAAAAAATTGGCGCTTCGCTCTTAGACTAGTAAGTCTGATTTTCATAAAAACCTACGATTTTGCTTTTTAGGCTGCTTGTACACAGTACCTGTTTGTCAGCGGTTATTACCTGTCTGTCAGTTAATCGCAACAGAACACATACTAACAGTTTTCCATTAAAAAATTTGGACTGACGGCCAGTCCAGCCCATAGTGCGAGCGCTCGCCACCCCGCGCGCCATTTCGATCTGCGTCGTCTGGTATCGGCCGGACAGTACGCGACAATCGAACAGAGCAAGTAGCCGGCCGGACGTTTAGCTAGTATGAAGACCTCATAAGTCACTGCCGGCGTATGATCTTGAGATCTAAAACTGCCGACTGTCGATGGCTATTGCGTAGACAAAGAGCCGGTTTTTATCTATTGCCAGGCAATAATCTATAGTATACAGGCAATAAGTGCTATAGCGTGTGGACTATGCAGACCTAGGACGACAGGGTATAAGGTGATAGGCTGCAGGCAGACTGGTAATATGTGGAACCCTTTATTTGCATACGGGCCGTGTACTTAGTGCGTCGGACACCGGTCATATCGATACTCAATAAGAATGAATGGTCGCTTATGCATGCTGTATGCTTATAAGTGAATGGGTGAGTGTAGATGTTACCGGTCGATCTCTGTTCATTGTCTGGTAAAGATAAAGGACGTGTAAAAGCGAGGTATGATGTCTTCATCATAATAACTATGATACCTACCGGTAAGATTTTTTTCGAAAATGATCACCCATCTATGGACGACAATGGTAGCGTTGCTTGACCTCGCTGTATGTTACTACTGAGTCACATCCTGCTAATAATTAAACAACATATGTGTTTATTCATAAGGTAATACATAATATAAAACCAAAAAATAACCCGTTTTATTCGTAAAAATACGTCATATTGATAGATACCAGTCGTATTTTAACCCTGTATTGATACGGGTACAAAAGGCCCCGTTTATCACGTGAAATGGGAAGGTATTTGGAAAGCAGCGGGGGGTTGGAATCGTAGTATGAGACGTGATTCTACCTCGAATATATCCTGTGATTGTGTGTTGTAAGAATGGCTAACAAAAAATATGATGTAGGGTATTAGGTTATTTCACCCTCTTATGTAAGTATGCGGTATTTCGAGTCTATGATGCGGAATATTATTATTATTGGCTTGATATTGAGACTTACTGATAATGAGTCTAAGCCATAGGCCACCTTGGCGAGCACCACTGTATATATTACTGTGATTGGATTGAAGGGCACTCTAGTAAGTGTTGGGCAAATTAGACTTAAAGTGTCTACCTACACACCAAAGCTGCCGGCTCGGTGGTTTTAGTGATAGCGTATTATGCCGCTGGTCTTTTTCCCGTATAATTAGCGCAAAAGAAGCGCTGCGGCCTAACCCACCGGTTAATGCCGCCGGGCCCGCGGCACCATTAGGAACCAAGGTGTCAGAATGAGGAGCGCGGTGCGATAACGTTCGGATTCGATCCATCTGTTTAGTCGCTATGATGCTATAGACAGACTAAGATATAAAAAGATTGGTACTAATCTTACAAAACCCGTTCTTTTGCATTGATCAAAATGATTATATTTGATTACAAATTATTATTACAAATTGACGTACGCTATTTATACTGCCTACTAAATTCCTTTGGTGTTTTAGACTGAAAATCGTATGTAAATTTTACCGCTGAATACAAAACTTTCATTTATATAGAATCTAACTCTAAAATTCAAACATCATTAAGATTCTATTTAAAACAAAAAGCAAGATTCAGATATCTTAAGTTTCATCGATTCAGCGTTTCAGTTCAGTTTTGAAATGCTCAGCTGAAATGGTTTATGCAGTATATCATTAGGTATATGAGTTTGTTACGTAAACGTATCAATATAAGTATTAGGCTACATGCCCATTAAAATAGAGTGAGACTGTGGAACAGAGAAACTAAGAAATTTATGAGGCGACTAAGGAAAATACACCGCTAACATAAACAGTGCGAAGAAAGGTAAACTCGAAACAAAACCCAAAAAAAAACAAAATTCAATTGAAAATTCAAAATTCTTTATTCACTTAGGATGCAAAACAACTCTTGCGATACATCAGGATTCTACATGTACATGTAATTCCAAGTTCGCAAACAATAGGTAAAGCCGTAAAAAAAAACCTGGCAATAAAAACTTGCGGCCTCTCTTTGCGGATTTTTACGGATATGGTACATCCCGTAAGATACGAATCAGCGAGCGGGTCAATTCAGGTATTTAAAGCAGTGCAGTTGCAGTTAAATTTCGATTAAAACGGCCATTTTTGTATTCTTGTAACTTTGGGATCGATCTTAAAAACGCTTGCGCACCGTACTAGAATGTCGTTATTGTGCTCTCGAGACGCATACTTGACGCAAGCGTATTGGAGATCGATCCCAAAGTTACAAGAATACAAAAATGGCCGTTTTAATCGAAACTTAAATACGTGAATTGACCCTCAGGTCCTGCAACCGATCTGGCGCCGCGCGTATTGACTCGTAATTCCTGTGGGTTCTATCAGTTAGATCGAGAGCGTGTCGCGTTTTGGGCATGATTGCGCGATCTAAATCGCGTCCCATTCGATACAGCGTTCGTGGAGAGGGCAGCCACCAGCGAAAATGCTGAGGCTCTTGTGACGCTGTTTTAATCATCTGATTAAGAGGTATAAGCCAATGATGATGGTAATGATGGGTTAATAAAAATACAATTTCTCCGCTCCGCAGCCTTGCTCTCATTTAATAGACAGTCAGCCTAATACCTATGTGGAGGGGACCCTGACTCAGTGGTACATCACACAGATGTTAAGCAATATATAAAGTCTATGTCTTTTACCCTACCAGGACAAGGCAAAATAGAGTTAAATAGTTTTAGCAGGTTGGTATTAATAAGGCAGTTCAGTATTTTGTCAGTCATTTGGTTGGTATAGTGCAGACTCTGTTTGATAGTCGTATCGTGTTTATTTTTGTAAAATAAAATATGTTTATTCTTTTCTCTGTATTTTTAAATAAACGTTTGCTGCACAACCAATAAATAACAAACAGTCACCTTTCAGGAGTGACCTACTTCACCACTGTTGACTATAGCTTTCCCAACAGACAGACAGCCACCAATATATCGCAATCCAAAAAAATTACCCTAAAAAAATAAAAATATTTTTTTCGGTATCGTACGCAACAGCCCACTGTGTGATCGAGGTGGGCAGGTAATAAATCTTTACACAGTGGTCCGGTCTATATTCATTTTGTTTTTACAACTACCCTCCATTTTATAGGGTTTTTAATCACTCGAAATTTTGTATTTCTGTATCCGATGGAGCAATTTGTATTGATTAAGGCTTTTGTTGTTCGATTTTGTTGTTGGGAATTCATTTTGTTGTTTTATTTTGTTTGGATATAAAGTAAACGAACAAATATTTCCTATTAGTTTGATATCGGTTCAATTTTTATTAAAAATAATATTATGTAAAGGTTTACTAACTTAGTTTGTGGAGTTTGGTATTGAGGAGACCTACAGGCCGCAATAGTTTGCTATCTAATATTTGACTATTTCTAGTTAGTTCTAACATTATTGGGAACAATAAAGGTTTAACCTAATTTTTTAACGTATTTTAATTATTGAATTATTCCCAATAATGTTAGTTCTAACATTATTGGGAATAATTATAAATGTTAAAGTATTTTTATTTACGTTTTCACGATTTAAGCGCTGCGCCTATTTTGATGAAATTTGGTGTGAGATAGTGGGAAGGCTGGATAGTAACATAACTATTTTTTATAAATGTTGATAAACATTCGCGATTTTTTTTTTAAACACGGATGCCGCAGTAGTTTACAAGCCCTGTGTGCGGCGGACTTTAGAAACATACAAGTTACGGATAAAAAGTACACCCAGACTCGGAACAACAATTTGTGGATCACACAAAGTGGTGTCCCGTGTAGGAATCGATCCCAAGACCTCTTGCGTTGCGTTGCATCTTGCCTGCCTCTGTGGCGCAGAGGCAGTCAAGATGAGAGTGTAACAAAAAAAGATTTGTAATCATTATGAAAATATATATATTACAGGTCTTAATCGCGTGAATAATTTCAGGTAAAATACCTTGTTTATTGCCCGATGTTTTGACCGTATTGCAACGGCCGTAATATACCTAAGTATATTTTTATAATAACTACTTTTTGTTTTGAAATCCATACAAACGTGCGGGCAAATTGTATTATATTTTGACACTTGAAATTTAAGAGCTATGTATCCTACTACTACTAATAAAAAACATGTTAGGGCAGATTCCCACTATGTGGTGACAAATAATTAATCGTTGGACGACTGTCGTCTCTAGCTGTTCCCACTACAATGCTACCCGTTCTGACAATCTGTCACGAACACTGTAAACGAACCGAATGTCCGTAAACACCTCCATTTAAAAACAGAAGCCACGATGCTTTAAACGTCATGATAACCTGTCGTCACGAAATAGTGGGAACATGACCTTACTCTTTTCTTTTATGGGGATCTTCTAGTAATTAAAAGATCCTATTCTACGTTTTTAGGCTACAAGTGAGTTCGAATCACACTAAGCTTATTTAATTATGTTAAAATCATATTCACTAATAAAATTTTCATCTTGTACTCATCTATATTCTTCTTTGTTGCAGGTGAAACAATAACTCCAGATAACATCACAATCACCCGCGTTCTCCCTCTCACTGTGACAAGAGAAGAGTTAGGAGGAGAACTAACTTGCGTCGTCTCTTCTGCTGCTTTGGATGCTGATATTGTGAAGAAGATTAAGTTGGATGTTAGAGGTAAGTGGAGTTTGACATTATGACTCTAACTCCAATCTTTTTAAAATGAAGCAGAAAAAAAATATAAGAAAATAAATATTTATTTTGATAAAATATTGACACACATTAGTAAGTAGGTGTGCACGCTTCATTACGGCAGCATTAAACATTATAAAATAATAGTTTACATAAGTAAATAATTATATTTAATTTTATATATTATAATGAAAAAATCACCCCTTAAGAAAAACAAAGAAAAACAGCAAAATACACACTATGTCGAATCCTAAATTGATGTATTTACAAAATATTATTCCTATAAATATATTATAAACATTTTTTACAACAACCTCAGCTCTGGGTTTTTCTTGGAATTGTGGAATCTTATTTTTATTGGATCACTATGAAAAAGTGGATTAAAATCACAAGTGTTGTAGAAAACTGTCTTCACTTAGGTTAAAAATAAGATTTTTGTTTAAAAGATCGTTAAAGGAAATTAAATTTCAAAATGGCTTCGAAACCTTTAATGTATGCAAAAGTAACTACTTATAACTTCGCCATTATCATAAATTTCTTCAAATAAAACTGTCTATCCATTTAAAAAATTCAAAGAACTCCTAAGACTGGTGTTCGTATAATTGAGATCATTAATAAAATGGTATCACCAGTCTTAATGAAAATTTATTCCCTCACAAAATTAAACATGAAAAAGTCACCGAATTTATCGGGTGGGATTAGGGGGACGGGTAGAAGTTTTATATTGTGGTGACTGCACATTTGCCCAACCGGTTCGGTTTAGAACGCTTGGGCTCCTAATAATCAAATAGTATTTTATGACGTTCCAAAAGTATATCTATCATGACAATTCACCTTACACAGCTTAAAGAGGTGAGTTTGAAAATTTGGTTGTTAAGAATGATATTACATAGTAACCTAGGGTCTTATCATAAACTCTTTTATTATTCTAGCTGCGATTGCCGCCTGTATTTGAGTAAATAGTCAGTTTTTAGAGAAAAAACAAATCATTTTCTACCATATTTTCCTTGGTATAACGATTTTCTCAGCCACTTCTGCAAAAAAACAAAGTATTTTCATTTAGTAATGACCAAATAAACGTGTTGGTCACAAAAATATGGGATTCGGTAACCTAACCGTTTTTTTTTCTAACCGAACCGGATCGACAGTATGCAGCTTCCCTTACAACCATCCCGGCACAGAAGTTCTCTCTAAAGGGACTTTGTCTGTTACAGGCTGATACGTTTGGGAAACTTGAATTTGCTAAATGCGTGTTTTAATCAATTTGAGAATGTATTCAAGTATCAAGTAATTAATTAAGAACCTTTATAAGTAACAGCTAATTATTTAGTGTAGACGTTTTGAAACATAGCTTCAAACTTAGTAATAATGGAATTCTTAATCTAGTGATATTTTTGCACTTTTCTTGTAATATTAGTTCTTTACTGTAGTTTCATCACTGTAATGTTAACGTGTGCCATTTTCGAAGCTTCGAGCTACCTTTATACTAAATTACATGGAAATCGGTAAATAATACATAGTTCTAAGTCTGAAAGTAGTTATTGCTCCCTCGGCACAGGTCCATGACTTTAGAGCCGTTTGGGAATGCAGAAGCTTTCTTTGAAAAATAATGTCTAATATTCGTACGTCATTGAATGTCAAAAAGTATTCTTAGGCATCAATCTGATGAGATCCACAAACCTTTATTCCTTCATAACCTTCAATTTCAATTTATTTGTTTCAAAGACAACAAGATTTAACAATTATTACAAATGTTTACTTAAATTTCTAGCTGCTGCTACCCTGATAACAGCCTGAATTAGGAAAACCTGTGTTTCAGGCGATTAGTGCATAAATACAACGAAAATCACATTTAAAAACATTTTAAAGTAAAAATAGAGTGAGATATAAAGAATAAAGATATAACATTTAGACAACACTATATAACACTATCATGTGATAGAACAAAGTGGCGTGCAATTGGAGAGGCCTATGTCCAGCAGTGGACTGCGATAGGCTGATGATGATGCTAATGATATAACACTATATAAATCAATGCCTGGACGAGATCACTTTTAGCGATTAGGCCGCCCATTGTACATTTTAATTTGAAAATGTAGGTATACCATTTAGTTTTTGTGTATTTAGTGTACAATAAAGATTAATATTATTAGCATTATCATAGTTATATACTAACACTGTAACCTCGTAACTATAACTCTAACGGTTACAGCCCCAATTGAAGTCCCTGTCATTACTTCAGAAATTCCTTTTGAACTGGACCATCTAAAATCTAAACTAACTTCTTGTTTAACTACAGCAACAACTTTCATATGTTATATTCGTGTAGTCGTTACAAAGTTTGGGATCCTTGGAATCAAAGGGACAAACGATTTTGGAACCCAAACCGAATTCAGATGCCCGATGAACAAACTTCTATTGTATTAGGGTTGTCAAAACCTAAATCTTCAGATAAAACACGCTACATTATCATATACTGGAGCTGATTATTATAAAAATGAATCAATCTTGATTTTGGCCGGTACCAATTGAATTTATATTGAAAAAACTGCATTTACTTCTGTTCGTCTGTCGCGTAATAAAATAATAAAAAGTTACTTTAGGTTGGCATGTATAATATAACAATCATAAAAAACTTTGTGTGATGAGCACGATGGTTTATTCTGTGTCTGGGTGTTATTTATCTATAATATGTATGTATTTAGAAATATTTTAGTACGTTTATCAGTTGTCTGATTTCCATAGTACAAGCTCTGCTTAGTTTGGGATCAAATAGCGTTGTGTGAGTTGTCCCAAGATATTATATTATATTATATATACTATGGCAATTGATTTATTTTATTATAAATATATTTTATCAAAAACTGTAGATATTTTGACTGCCTCTGTGGCGCGGTGGGAGTGTATCCGACTGCTACGCAAGGGGTCGTGGGTTCGATCCCCACCCAGGATAAAACTTTGTGTGATGAGCACGATGGTTTATTCTGTGTCTGGGTGTTATTTATCTATAATATGTATGTATTTAGAAATATGTAAGCATGATTATCAGTTGTCTGGTTTCCATAGTACAAGCTCTGCTTAGTTTGGGATCAGATAGCGTTGTGTGAGTTGTCCCAAAATATTAAAAAAATATATTATTATTATATTTTGGAACAACTAATATCAAACCCACTAGGTACCTTTTGTATTGCACGCACTCCTGTATGAGGGATCTACACCAAATCAAGTTGCAATTTGCTATTTTGCATACAGATCCAGCTAATAAATCGTATCAAACACTCACCATACCACATCTGGCCTGTTGGTTTAGTGGTTAGGGGCCCTGACTGTTAAGCCAGTGATCGTGGGCTCGATCCCCACCCAGGATAAAACTTTATGTGATGGACATGATATATTCTCTGTCTGGGTGTAATAATCTCAGGAACTACTGGTTCTAATTGAAAAAATATTATCGAGGCAGGCTATAGTCTTTATAACATCACGCTATGACTAATAGGAGCGGAGCATCAATGAAAAATGTTGCAAAAACGGGGAAAATTGATGCAAACGAAGTTGCGCGGGTCAGCTATTATTTCAATAATATGTATGTATTTAGATATATATAATTATGTTTATCAGTTGTCTGATTGCAATAGTACAAGCTCTGCCTAGTTTGAGATCAGATTGCGTTGTGTGAGTTGTCCCAAGGAATTATTATTATTCCACTCCTGTTTTTGTAGTCGATTAATCCGTGGCAGCCCTTAGTAAAACTTGTTTATTAATTGTCAATTTATTAGCTAATACAGTGTTATTGGGTAGGGAAGGGACAGCGCGCCGGCCCGCGTCGATAGTTCGGGAACTTGCTTGAGTTTTGTCTTTATTGGCTCTACTTTACGGTTTGTTGCAAGATCTTAATAAAGTATATTTGGTATAAACTGTATTGATAAAGGATTAAAGGGTTTTACTAGTTTTAGTCCGCGGCAAGTTCGTAAACAATAGGTAAAGCCGGAGAAAAGATCCTGGCAATAAAAACTCGCAGCCACTCTTTTCAAATTGCCAATTTTACAATGTTTGTATGTTTATAAACTTGATATGAGGGTAAGGTGCTGCGACTAATATACTATACACTATGTTAAATGCAAATTCTATTATCAAAAAGTTGAAATATGAGATAAAGCATTAATTTCTTTCTTTCAAAAGCAAAATCAGCCTTTGGGTACAATATAGTAGGAAAATCTACTTACAACAAAAGTAAAAACTATATGTGCTTAAATATTGGCCAAAGTACTTGTAACGAATGATTAAATATAAAATATTAATTCTGATATTGAAAGGAAGAAAAGAATGGCCTTTATTCGTCACGCAGAATCATTACTTACAAAAGCCATATCATGCTCTTAATCAATGTGACAATTAAAACAAAGTGACAGTATATAAAAATGATAAAATTTAGTTGATTTTTGCCCTAGAAACTACTTCTTTCATATTTAAGGGATACCTTTTATTACAGTTTTGATGTTTTTTTTTTTTGTTGTAATTAACTGAAATATTGCTGCGGCTTTGCTCGCGTTTAGTTTGTTCACTCCTTTAGAGCTAGAGTTTTTCTTCTCCAGTTTACACCACTATGGAAACTCTCTAAATTCGATGTCTTTGGGTCCTAAAATTTGGGCTAAAAGTTGATAAGTATAAAACTTAATAAATACATACATCTATTAAGCCGATAGAAACCACATCGCAGGGCGCAGTAGTCGATGATTATACCACACAAACGCTCATAAGTGATAACACCTCTGTATGAGGTAGTAAGTCAAACTTAAGATTAATATCAATTCGTTTTATCATAACTAGGCCTGTAGACAACCATAATTGAAAAAAAAAATATTTTGAAAGTTAGCCTTAAATCATTTAAGAATTTGAACCATTTGAACAACAATTTAAGTGAAATTCCAATGTTTTAAGACTTTCAAATTTTTTTTTTAAATTATGGCAGCCTAGACTAGGCAGCTATCCTTCCTGATATAAATCTTAAGCTTTGACTTCCAACCTTGAACAGAGGAGTAATCAGTTAGGCGCGTTTGTATGGTCTACCATACAAACGCGCATAATGTCAAAATAGTCGATGATTCTAATTATCGACTAGGACGCCCTTAACCTTACTAGCCCGTCACTATAAACGGTTTAAGAGTAATCATTCTCATTTAAACACATGTCTATATTTTACACATACAAGCTATCGTCTAACGAATTTGGGCAGTACATTGGCGAGCAATTTTCATCGGCCACCCGATAAATTGCGACTCCATATAGCTAATAAGTGGCAAGATAGTGTAGTGTAGGGATGTGACGAACTATATATCGATAGATTTTGAATACAAATGAGTTTGTATTCAAAATCTATTGAACTTGCAAGGTCACAGCTTTTTTGCCTTCAATTATCGCAATAAAAAATACATTTTTTATTAAGCTCCAAGCTATAGCTGCTATCTGCAGCACCTAAACCTACAAAGTTTAATGATAAATTAATTTATATTTTTCTGTAGATTATATGTTTATTTTTTTTAGTTTATTATCATATTATCGTATTGTTTGCTTAGCTGTTTATACCAATTTAAGTTTGTACCCGTTAGTACTCTACATTAATTTAAATCTTTAAATGACCTTTAAGTTATTTACCACTGTGTCACATTCTGTAAGTGCTGGCGGCAAATTGTCTTAATAAAGAAAAAAAAACGAAAAATTTACGCATCAAAACAAAACCACTCACCAAGGTCCATTCAAGCAAATTCCCAGAAACGCCAGTATTTGACATAAAACAGATTCTCAGCTGATAAATTAATTACGTTAAGTAACGTTTCCTGGTCCATCTACCCGCAACTTGACGTTTCTGATCGTAGCTGTCACCCCTCGTCAGTCGCCATCTTGGACCAATGAGATGCGGTCAGATTATCTTATCTTAAGATAATTATTACTTGCTGTAATATTATTTTGGCTTCTTTTATATAGTGGACATTTAAAACACTGTTTGAAATAATAATTTATTACGTTTTTTTCTAAAATTTATTAATTATTTCTTTGTAGTTCGGTAGAGTAATTGTACACTCGCGGAATGAAAAGGTTTGTCACTATAAAGTCCCATTTGGCTTGAACTGGATCAAGGAGCTAATAAAAAGTTTCAGTTCAATTATCCATAGTCAAGGAGTCTCCAAATTAATTTAAATTCAATCAAACAGTTAAACATAATTTACAACATACCTACGAGTACACAACTGGTGTGAGACATAGTTTGAAAAGGTAATATGTGCTTGCAAAGCGTTGAATGAGTATATTAGAAAAATGAGTTAGCTACCTTAGATTGATTGATGCATTTAATATAAACGAATTGTAAGTATTATTTTATTTGGTGTTAAATGTTTTT